>CP097508.1:30583506-31281006 GCA_023547065.1 Musa troglodytarum
GAGTCGATATGGGATCACATACATCACTATGTATGAGTTCAAGTAACTCAGTGGCTCTCTCTCTAGTTTCACTAAATGGAGAGTTGGTCATCTTTCCCTGAAGGCAAGGTTCATAAGTCACATATGACTCATAGTCAAATGGATCTAGATATCCATTCTTCAATAACTTTTGAATTCTTCCCTTATGGATGTGACCTAGCCTACAATGCCACAGATATGCATTGTTCACCTCTTCTCATTTTCTCTTAGACTCTCTTACACTCATGATATGTGGAGTTGTATCTAGCATAAATAAACCATTATGCAATGTTCCTCTCGTGATGATCTCATCATCTAATATTATTGAACAACCATTATTCTCAAGAACTAATTTATATCTATTAACCGTCAAACATGAAATGAAAATAATATTTTTGATAATAGAAGGAACATAATAGCATGCATCTAATGCAATAATAGCTCCACTAGGCAGATATAAGGTGAACTTGCTAATAGCCACTATAGCAATCTTTACTCCATTGCCCATCTTAAGGTCCATCTCGCCTCTGTTCAATTTCTTAGGTCCTGCCAAAACTTGCAACAAATTATAGATATGATAAGCACTCCTGGTATCCAATACCCATGTGTTATCATAAGATTTTGACAAATGGAGATTAATTATGAATGTACCTGAAGCTTCTTCAAGCTTCTGTTTCGCCCTCTCTGTAAGGTTCTCTTTGTAGTTCCTTTTCTAGTGCCCATCTTTACTGTAGTGGAAGCACTGGCCTTTCTCTTTTACTAGGTCTTTCTTGGCAACCTTTGCCTTACCCATTTTGCCCTTACCCTTGCCCTTCTTAAGGGACTTCTCAGCCTTCCTTTTCTCTCTGGTCTCACCAGCATAGAGAACTGGCTTCTCTTTCTTGATCGTGCTCTCTACTTCTCTCAACATATTGAGAAGCTCTGGGATGGTCACCTCGAGTTTGATTATATTAAAATTTTTTATGAATTGAGAAAAGAAATCTGGTAGGGACTTAAGTAAAAGATCCACACACAGATTATCTTCTAGGACCATTCCTAAACTTGTGAGTTTCTCAATCCACTTAATCATCTTAAGGACATGGTTTTGAACTAGTGTCCCCTTAGTCATCCTAGTACGGAAAAGACTCTTTGATATCTCATATCATTGAGTTCTTTCCTGTTCCTCAAAGAGTTTATGGAGATGTAGGAGTATGGAATTAGCATCCATATTTTCATGTTGTCTCTGTAACTCAGTAGTCATAGAGGCCAACATATAACACTGAGCAAGAGCGGAATCATCTATGTACTTCACATAACGAGTGATCTCATCCTCACTTGCCCTTTTGTTGAGCGTAGGGATCACTGTATCAAGGATGTATGTAATTTTTTCCACTATGAGAACGATTCTCAGATTGCGAAGCCAATCCGTATAATTTAGACCAGTGAGGTGGTTGGCATCAAGTATGCCATGTAAAGGATTTAAAAGCGACATTTTTCTGAAATTAAAGATGTAGCAGAAATATATAACATGCAAACTTTACAAAAATTAAACAGTTAAAATAAGGACTTCTATCTTAATGTATTCCCACAAATTTTTCGTGAGACACACAACACCCTCCGGTATGTCAATCGGAGACCCCTAGCGGATCTCTAGTGGGGATCAGGATCCAAGTTGTGTCTTAACATAACCTCGAGGGACTCAACCAATCACGTTAAGCCTGTAAAGATAAGCAACTCTTGCCAATCAAAACTCCTTGTGATTCCCTATCCTGTTCGGCCTCCGAACAACCATGGCCTCGAGAGACTCGACCAACCATGATGTTCGGTTAAGTCATCACCATCGTTACAAGATGAGTCTAATTCGATGATATACTGTCAGGGGACTTGACCAAGCATACCATATTCTTAGGTCACTGGTGACATCTCTATATCGTAGATAAGATAGTGAAACACGATATAGGTGAGTGTCGAGGGATTCGACCAACTCAACATACATTGGGAATCGGTTCCTAGCTAGAATGATGGAAGGTCACGTGGGTCAATATAATTGCCTCACATTTACCAACTTAATATTATTAATAGAGGAGATTTTGATTTGGTCTCCTAACAAAATATGTCACACATATGCATATTTAATATATATCTATATCGCATGCAAATATATATACATATCTAGTAGGTGTATAATAACATACATCATATGAGCAATCACCCGAGCATCATCATAGACCACATCCTAATGTGATCAGCTCGAGCCTAGTGGGCCCAATTACTCATATCAAGATCTATGTGTGTGCGACGATCTCCATGCCTATGATCATCTTTCTCTTCTTCGCGGATTCGTCGATCTCAAATACATCTTATGCGCTTGGCCGTCGTCTCTCCTGGCCTCTGGAGGTCACGCTACCACCGCCATGGAAAAATAGAGGCTCACAGGCCCCAATAATAATAATCACATGTACACACATCACATCACAGGTCCATGATCATCTGTCCACATCATACATCACATGTATATGTTATTTTATAGGACTACTAGATAAAAATAATAGTTAATTAAACTATTTAATTAACATATATATTTTTTTGAAATCAGGGACATATAAAAATTTTTGAATTCATAAGGGTATTTTGGTCATTCGCTATAGGGGATAAAATTGGAATTTCATAAATTATCAAGGGAAAAACTATCTTTTATCTAGAAAGCCCTAATTCCTCTGTTTTGCTTGCTACTGTGTTGCGACTATCGCCATCGCCACCCCGCCGGCGGTAGCACTGCGGAGAAGCGTCACCCATGCTTGCGGGCCTATGAGCGGCGCTGCTACAAGCGGGTGCTGCTCGCGAGCAGATGTGCCTACCCGTTGGCACTGCCCCTTGTGGGGCAATGCCCGCAGCGACCCAGCTCCCCTATGCGGGCGAGCGCCACTACACGCGTCGCCCTCCCCTGTAGGCGACTCGACTTCGGGCGACGCTGCCTCCCATCCATGCAGGCAGGCAGCCCATAGGGGCCTCGCGGGCATCGTCCGTCCTTGTGGGCTGGCCAACGTGCCAGGCGCCGCCCACCCTTGCGAGCAGGCTGCCTGCTACTTAACGCTTGCAGCCTACAGATGGGCACCTTGCCTACAGCCGTTGTCGCTTCCATTGCAGGAAGCAAGGCTGCAAGCAAGGGCAGCAACAATTGCTGCCCTTTCTCGCCTTTTGCGCTAACGATTTTGGCGATAAAAGTTGTTCTAAATCACAACACACGCAGTTTAAGATCCGATCTTCGTACGAACAACCTAGCTCTGATACCACTATTGGGAAATCCTTCTGGGGAGCGACATCTCATGTGCAGTGGAAGAACAAAAATAAAACACCCTAGATTTCTCCGTAGAAAGGTTCCGTTGTCATGCGAAGATCGGTGTGTCAAAACAAATCCTTGAAAACTACATGTGTAAAAGAAAATACCTAGGGAGATCGTATATCCCTAAATCCCTACAGATCTGTAGGAAGGATGAAGGAGGTCAAATGTCCTCCTCTCTAGTGGTATCCACATAGTAGGGACTGTGACAATGCTCCTCTATAGGGAGAGGAGAATAGAAGGTGGCTATCAAGAAAAACTCCCAACCTATAAAGCTTTGGTTCCCTCCTATTTATACAGGGCCCTTGTAAACCCTAATGGATCTTGTCTTGTTGGGTATTGGATCTCCATCCAATTACCCAAGCCTCTTGGATTAGTGGGTCTCTACCTAATAATCTCTTATTAGCAATTATTAGATCTCATCTGAGGACCCAATAATTCAGGGGCTTAATAGTTATCCAATAAGATAGGGGCTCCAGCGGATATCTCATATCCGAACCTCTACTCATCGTGACACCTACCATATGTGTGTGACCCTCTAGGCCTAATATTGAGCTGGCCATAAGTCATACTTGTCAGAACTCCTTCTGACTTAATAAATTATTATCTTATAATAATTCACCTGACTCATCGACTAAGGATTACTAAGCCACTATGCCGTAGTCCCTGACGATACAGGGAATCCAATCCTTTGTGCCTATCCGTCCTCAATTACCATGTATCTATAGTCCTTCATCCATCTAATATCCCAAAGACCCTATATCGGGCATGGTGTTGTCGGACTGCACGGTCTCCTCTGAGTCTTGCTCTTGTCGATTCTTTCAAGAACTCTTTCTCTCAATCAATAACCTTGGCCAAGGATTTGTGAGCAAGAATACATGGGATATTCTGTTATGAATCTTTTATTTTCTAAGCTTTGGATAATGTTATGGAGTTAACTAGTTGGGAGTCGGTTACTGATTCAGTTAGGAGTTAGTTACGGAGTCAGTTAATAAGAATCCAAGTCCTGGGGGACTCTATGTGTGACTCTATGAAAAGGGATATAACTATTTCTTTCAGACAAGGAGAAAGGCAATGAAGAATTATTTAGTCTTTTGGCTAAACTAAGGAGGTCAATCCCTCGAAGTGATTAAAGGAGCCCGATCTCTCGAAGCGATCAAGGATGTCGATCCCGTCGAAGTGATCATTATCCCCTTTTCTTCTATTTCTTCCGCTTCTCCTCCGCTTCTTTCACCTTTTCCATGATAAAACGCTAAGGGGTCTTATCATTTAGTATCAGAGCGATAATCCTTGACGTTTTCATTGTAACTTCACATCACTTTGCCGCAGCCACCATCACCCAAAAAAAAAAAAAAGAGCTCTTCCCACGACCACCGCAAGCGTCGGCTGCCACCGCAAACTACTTAACCTCCACGACTGCGAGAGCCGCCTATGACCAGTACTGACTTCCTACGACGCTGCTGCCTTCTCCCCACGATACTACTACCTTCTTCCCATGAACGTTTCCTTCCAACATCGACGTTGCCACCATCCAGCCCTCGACACTTGCAGTAATACCGCACATAGCGATAGAAATAGGGAATGGCTACCAACAACTCAGTTAAGACCCAAATTGAAGCATTTGAAATCAGAATTGAAAATCGACTGCAGGAGACCCTTAACGAATTCAAAAGAAGCCTGCTGGAGAACTTTAGTAAGTTTCAACAAGATGGATAGCTCGCTAAAATTCGTCAGACTTCTACAGTGTTAGAATATCAAGATAGATTCCAACGATTATCAAATCAAGTCACAAATTGGTCTGAATGACAATTAGTGGATACCTTTATTCAAGAGCTTAATCCAAATATCAGATATAAAGTTAAGGCTCGATAGCCCCGCACTATGATGGCTGTAATTTCATTTACACGTCTACATAAGGAAAAAAATCAATCGAGAAAATCATCGATACAGAAGTGACTACAAACAAATGATCAACGAGCTACCTAGTAAGGAGCACCAATGTAAACAATAGCAGCCTCTAGTGATTGAACCAATTAGAGAGGAACCAAAAGTTGACAAAGTTGACTTCGATAATGAAGGCATGAATTTTGATAAAGATGTTGAACCTATTACACATACAGTACATGCATTAGCTGACTATTCTAACCCACAAACTATGAAAGCTGAAGGAATTTTGGAACATCAACCTATTATAGTCTTGATTGATACCGATAGCACTAACAATTTCATGGACAGTAAGGTTGCTGACCGATTAGCCTATCATATTGAAGACTGTGATAAATTCAAGTAAAGATCGATGGACGACCTTTGACTTGTGACAAAGAAATGTTCAAAGATAAAATTATTTATACAGGGCCAAAAACTACTATGGGATTTCTTTTTACTACCCTTAGAAGACTTCGAAATGGTGATCCTAAATGGAAGACAAAGAAATAAGGCCATAGCTGCTACTAGCCATTGGATGAAGCGGGTTCTCCAAAAGACTTTAAAGACTACTATACTAAAAGGTTAACCTGTTGCTCACACCATCAAGTGGAGGTCATACTTACTTGATCAGCGAGTTATAATATGCCACAGATATCTTGTGCCGAATTTGATGCCACTCAGCCTCGAGGACAAGGTTGATTTGACGAGGGCAAAACTGTTACGAATCTTTTACTTTTTAAGCTTTGGATAATACTTTGGATAATATTATGGAGTTATCTAGTAGAGAGTCAGTTACTGATTCGGTTAGGAATCGGTTACGGAGTTGGTTAATAAGAGTCCAAGTCCTGGGGGACTCTATGTGGGACTCTATAAAAAGGGATGTAACTATTTCTTTCAGATAAGGAGAAAGGAAATGAAGAATTATTTAGTCTTTTGGCTAAACTAAGGAGGTTGATCCCCTCAAAGTGATCAAAGGAGGCCGATCCCCTCGAAGCGATCAAGGAGGCCGATCCCCTTGAAGTGATCATTATCCCCTTTTCTTCCATTTCTTCTACTTCTCCTCTACTTCTTTCGCCTTTTCCACAATAAATCCCTAAGGGGTCTTATCATATTCCTCTTATGATGCCGAGAGTAGATGATCCTCTATTGACACTCAATAGCCCTCGTAAGGTTGGCTACCACTCCCAATAACCGACTGTACTAGATTAGAAACTTTCTAAACCTATAAGTCGGTATCAAAGAGTGGAGTACTTATACAAGACATCCTTGGCGTCTCAAGTCTAAGGACCAGATACACTACTGGGACTACGGAATCGCTATCTGATGTGAGGTATCAATAATCATCTAGCATTCCATCGGCATATCAATCAGTGAACTCATTCCCCAATGAGCACCTGCACTATACCCTTAGTGTCCCCACACAAGTAGCTATGAGACTAGCTACCTCCATCATATGGACGGGTATACAGCACACTAGTCTATTTGCTTATCTCGATGTCTCTCTTAAGTAACCTATGACCAGGATTATTTAGGGTTTATGTTTAAAGGTGAATCGGTCTCATTATCATGATCTCATCACGATCCAATTCCCATTGCATAGATCCAAAGACATCGCAATATATGTAACACGCAAGATAAAGTGATAAAATGCCTAATAATAAGTAAAGAGAAAGAGTACATATCAAGTCACAAGTGCTATCACTTATGTGATTGGCTTGTAGGGCACATATGACTAGCAGATTAAACCTCTTGAAGACATGGATGAGAAGGAGGTCCATGAATATGACAAAGAGGTCGTGGATGAAAAACAACAGTCGGTTAATATTGTTGAATCTCGGATTTTGATGATGAAACTAATTGAGTGTGATTTGTGGACTAACTGCGTGTTGAGTTACGTAGGTCTACTTTCGATCAGGATTAGACAATTGACGCTGGAGGAATTGACGTTGCGCCGGAGGTGATCACGTCAGGATATTGGATGTCGAGCTGGAGGTTCGGTTGACTATCGACAAGAGGCTTCGTACATTGGGCATCGAGCCAAGAAGAGCGTGTTATGCCAAGGATATCGGGATTGCGGAGGTCAATCGCCGATTGGGCAATGGACCGCAAGAGAGGACGATGTGCCGAAGGATCGGACAAGGCACCGACCAATGATGTACCAGGCAACTGAATGTCAATTCGTTGTAATAATCTAGATCAGTAGAGTGTTTGTTGTTTATGCGTAGGAGTAATTACGATAAGGATGAAAGACGCAAAGCGAAACAAAGGGTTGAAGTCAAGCGATAGATCATTGGGAGTTCGAGTGTTCGATGGAAGTCTCAAGATTTGTTGGGAGTGCCGAATCGCCGAGAACGCAGTAGAGAGCTTATCGAAGGGTTTTCGAAGTTCACCGAAAGGTTCGTTGGAAGTTCGTGGAGCTTGCCAAGAAAGATCGGAGCTTGCCAAAGAAGCTCGGGGGAACTCGCCAAAATCATCGTGGAGTCCGAGAGCTTGTCGGGAGTCCGCAGGATGGTTTCCGAGGGATCGCTTCTAAGACCGCTAAGTTCGCCTAAGCTCGACTAAGAAGACTTGACTTATGACTTTGTAATAGCTTAGGAATGTCTTTAATTTCATAGTTAGTGATAATATTAATTCTGGGTTAGATTGTGTTAACTTTAACTCAAAGAGTTAGTACATTAATTTGGGTTAGGATTAGGTTAATCCTTTAACTCAAATAGGGGCCATTGGGCTTTAGTTTACCCAATGAAGATTACCCATGCTATCGTGTATGCCATCGTGAGCAGGTGGCAGCACCACCGTCGGTTATCAGCCATCAGCACCGCCTTCGGTACGGAAAGCTGCTGGTGAAAGATCACCGTCGCGGGGTCAAATAGAACCGCCTTTAGGTGTGTCGGGCTTTCAAGGCCGATACGACTGAAACCCGCAAAAGATTCAAATTCTTGGCTCCATGTTTAGGCTCCAAATTTGAATCACTTTGAGGCTTATAAATACCCCTTCCTTTTCAGCTGAAAAATACAACCCTTAGAGAGTTAGATTTTGAAAATAAGTCTTGGGAAAGTCTTGTTCTTCATTTGCTTAAGTGTTCACCTCATTCTTCTTGTGAAATCTTGTAAGAGTGTGAACCACTTGTAAAGGGTTGTAAGAGGGGTATTTGATCCTTCCCCTTCAAAGGATTTGGTAGTGGAAGAAGGGAGCCTCATCTGAGAAGGCTTCGGAAGTGGATGTAGGTCACTTTGACCGAACCACTATACATGGTTGCGTCTTGATTGTGTGAGTGTTTAAATTTCTGTTTTACTTTGCTACAAGCCTTTACTTTACTTGCTCCACTTCCTTTTTATCTTCGTACGCATGCTTTAAAGTTAAAATGCAATTAAATCGGTTTTAAATGAAACGTTGCTTTCATCGTATGAAGTTTCCGAAGCTTGATTTAAATTGTTGAAAAATCTATCATTTTATCCGCTGCACTAATTCACCCCCCCCTCTTAGTGCCGCTCGATCCCTAACAAATATTATGATGCATACCCTTGCCGGTTATGCGAACCCGCAAACAATGAAAGTGGGAGGACTTTTGAAGCGACAATTGATCACCATTCTTATAGACACCAGGAGCACTAATAATTTTATGAACAACAAGGTTGCTTTCCGGATGGCCTTACCTATCAAGAATTGCAGTAGGTTTGATGTTAAGGTCACTGACGAATGAATTTTGAAGTGTGATTGTAGGTGCCCACGAGTGAAACTATCGCTATAGGACCAAGAGATAATTGTATATTTGTTCCTCCTCCCTCTTGATGATTATGAGGTCATGCTCAACATCGCATGGCTAATGATATTAGTGTAGGGAAATCCTTCAGAGAGGAATGACATCACATGCACAATGGAAGAACAGAAAACAAAACCCCAGATTTTTCATAGAAAGTTTCTGTCATCGTGTGAAGATCGATGCGTCAAAAAATAATTTTGCAAAAACTGCACGTATAAAAGAAGATACCTAGGGTAATCGTATATCCTTGAATTCCTGTAGATCTGTAGGAGAGGATGAAGGAGGTCAAGCATCCTCCTCTCTAGCGGTATCCATACGGTAGGGATTGCAATGATGCACCTCTCTCTAGGAGAGGAGAACAGGAGGTGGCTACCAAAAGAAACGCTCAGCCTATAGAGCTTTGGTTCCCTCTTATTTATAGAGGCCCCCAAAATACCCTAATGGATCTTTGCCCTATTGGGTATTGGATCTCCATCCAATTACCCAAGCCTCTTGGATTAGTGGGTCTCTACCCAATAATCTCTTATTAGCAATTATTGGATGTCATCTCAGGATCCAATAATTCAGGGGTTTTATGGATATCCAATAAGATAGGGGATTCAACGAATATCTCATCTCCGAACCTCTACTCATCGCAACACCTACCATATATGTGTGACTCTCTAGGCCCAATATCGAGCTAGCCGTGAGTTATACTTGTCAAAACTCCTTCTGATATAGTGAATTATTATCTCTATAATAATTCACCTAACTCATCGACTACAAACGTACCAGGCCACTACACCGTAGCCCCCAGACGATTCAAGGGAATCCAATCCTTTGGACCTATCTGTCCTTAGTAACCATGTATCTATAATCTCTCATCCATCTAATATCCCAGAGACCCAATACCGAGCATAGTGCTGTCAGGCCCATACGGTCTCTCCTCGAGTTTGCTCTTGTCGGATTCTCCAGAGAACCCTTTCTCTCTCAATCCGAATAACCTTGGCCAAGGATTTGTTCGGGAAGAACACATGAGATATTCCTCTCATGATCAGAAGCGGATGATCCTCTATCGACACTCAATAGCTCTCATAAGATTGGCTACCACTCATAATGACCGGCTATACTAGATTTGGAACTTTCCAGACCTATAAGTTCGATATCAAAGAGTGAGTACTCGTATAGAGACATCCCTTGGTGTCTCAAGTCTAAGGATCAGATACACTATTGGGACTATGGAATTGCTCTCTGACTTGAGGTATCAATAACCATTCAGCATTCCATAGGCGGATCAATCAATGAACTCATTCTCCAATGAGCATCTGTACTGTACCCTTAGTGTCCCCACACGAGCAGCTATGAGACCAGCTACCTCCATCATATGAATGGGTATACAACACACCAGTCTATCCGATTATCTCGATGTCCTTCTCGAGTAACCTATGACCAGGATAATTTAGGGTCTGTGTTTAAAGGTGAATCGGTCTCATTATCATGATCTCATCATGATCCGATTCCCATTGCACATATCCAAGGACATCACAGTATATGCAACACGTAAGATAAAGTGATAAAATGCCTATTAATAAGCAAAGAGATAAAGTGCATATCAAGTCACAAGTGACATCACTCATGTGATTGGCTTGCATGGTATATATGACTAGCAATCTCCCACTTGACCAAAAGTCAATCACCAACATGTCTGATCCCCATTAGACCTCTATGACGCTCAAAGACAATCTGAGTTAATGGCTTTTTCAGTGGATCTGCAATGTTATCTTCGGATGGAACTCTTTCCATTACTACATCTTTTCGGGCCATGATCTCTCTGATAAGTTTGAACCTCCTCAGAACACTTCTGATGAGACCTGGGTTCCTTTATTTGAGTAATCGCCTCGTAGTTGTCGCAATATAAGGAATCGACTCCTCGCTGCTCGGGATGACTCCTAGATCTATGATGAATTTCTTCATCCAGACTCCCTCCTTTGCTGCCTCTATCGCAGCAATGTATTCCGCCTCTATGGTCGAGTCAGCAATAGTGTCTTGCTTGGAACTCTTCCAGCATACTGCTCCTCCATTCAGGGTGAACACATACCCTGAATTAGACTTGCTATCATCGATATCAGACTGGAAGCTCAAGTCCGTGTAGCCCTCAATCTTGAGGCTACTACCTCCATATACCAATAAAAGATCCTTAGTCCTTCTCAAGTACTTAAGGATACATTTTGCTATTTTCCAGTGCTCCAAGCCTGGATCTGCCTGATACCTACTCCTGACACTCAGAGCATAGGCTATATCAGGCCTGGTACATAGCATAGCATACATGATAGATCCTATCGCTGATGCATATGACATTATATCCATGTGTGCCCCTTCTTGAGGAGTCTTTGGGGACATACTCCTAGAAAGTGATATTCCATGTCTCATTGGTATGAGACCTCTCTTGGAATTTTCTATGCCAAACTTTTTGACAATGGTGTCTATGTACCTGGATTGGGACAAGCCAAGCATCCTTTTGGATCTATCTCTATAGATCCGTATCCCCAATATGCAGGATGCTTCCCTAAGTTCTTCATGGAGAAGTGCTTAGATAACCAAGTCTTTACTGTGGAGAGTATTCCTACATCATTCCTAATTATCAGGATGTCATCTACATATAATACCAAAAAGGTGATAGTGCTCCCACTTAATTTCCTGTACACACAAGGTTCATCTTCATTCTTAACGAAGTCATAAGATCTGATCGCCTCGTCAAATCTTATGTTCCAACTTTGGGAAGCTTGCTTTAATCCATAAATAGACCTAAGTAACTTGCACACCTTATCTGGGTTATTCCTAGACACGAATCCCTCAGGTTGTATCATATACACCTCCTCATCGAAGTTACCATTGAGGAATGCAGTTTTGACATCCATCTGCCAGATCTCATAATCATAGTGTGCTGCAATAGCCAATAGAATTCGAATGGATTTTAGCATGGCTACAAGTGAGAAAGTTTCATCATAGTCAATACCTTGCCTTTGACGATACCCTTAGCCACTAGCCTTGCTTTATAGGTCTCTACCTTTCCATCTACTTCGATCTTCTTCAAGATTTACTTACAACCAATGGGTGTCATACCCTCGGGTGCATCAACTAGGTTCCAAACCTTGTTGGAGTACATGGAATCCATTTCTGAATTCATGGCTTCTTGCCATTTCCCGGAGTCTATGCTTATAATAGCCTCCTCATAGGTTTGAGGATCAATATCCTTAACATCCTCTCTTCTGATATGTCCCATATATCTCTCAAGAGGATAAGATACTCTATCGGACCTACGTAAAGTTGAAATTTGTGTGTTAGGTATCTGAACAGATTCTGGAATAGTGCTTGAGCTAGGTTCTCCAACCTCACTCAACTCTATCATACTCCCACTGTCTCCACCAAGAATGTGTTCCTTCTCAAGGAACACTGCTCTCTTGGCTATAAAGACCATTCGGTCCTTAGGGTGATAGAAATAATACCCATAAGTTTCTTTGGGGTATCTCACGAACTTGCACCGTTTCGTCTTAGATTCCAACTTATCAGGGTTGTGTCTCTTAACGTGGGCAGGGCAGTCCCAAATCTTACAATCTGAAGATCGGGCTTCTTTCCATTCCATATCTCATATAGAGTAGACATCACTGACTTAGTTGAAATTCTGTTCAGAAGGTAAGCTGCGGTTTCTAGGGCATATCCCTAGAATGAGATGGGTAGGTCGGCGAAACACATTATGGAATGCATCATGTCTAATAGTGTGTGATTGCTCCTTTCTGATACACCATTAAGTTATGATGTATAAGGAGGTGTCCATTAGGATAAGATCCCATAGTCTTTGAGGAACTAGGTGAACTCTGTACTCAAGTACTCACCTCCTCGATCTGATCGAAGAGTTTTAATACTCCTTCTTGTTTGGTTCTCCACTTCTCATTTCCTCTTAGACTCTCTTACACTCATGATATATGTTCCTTTCGTGATGATCTCATCATCTAATATTATTGAACAACCATTATTCTAAAAAACTAATTTATATCCAATAACTGTCAAATGTGAAATGGAAATAATGTTTTTGATAATAGAAGGAACATAATAGCATGCATCCAATGCAATAATAGCTCCACCAAGTAGATATAAGGTAACCTTGCCAATAGCCACTACAGCAACCTTTGCTCCATTGCCCATCTTAAGGTCTATCTCACCTCTATTCAGTCTCCTAAGTCCTGCCAGAACCTACAATGAATTGCAGATATGATAAGCACTCCCAGTATCCAATACCCATGTGTTATCAAAAGATTCTAACAAATGAAGACCGATCATGAATGTACCTGAAGCTTCTGTAAGCTTTTGTTTCGCCCTCTCTACAAGGTACTTTTTGCAGTTCCTCTTCTAGTGCCCATCATTGCCATAGTGGAAGCACTGGCCTTTGTCCTTTGTTGGGTCTTTCTTGGTAACTTTTGCCTTACCCATTTTACCCTTGCCCTTGCCCTTCTTTAAGGTCTTCTCAGCCTTCCTTTTCTTTCTGGTCTCACTAGTGTAGAGAACCGATTTCTCTTTCTTGATAGTGCTCTCTATGTTGAATCTCAGATTTTGATGATGAAACTAATTGATTATGGTTTATTATTTAACTATGTTTTGAGTTACGCAGGTCTACTATCGATCAGGATTAGACAGTTGATGCTGGAGGAATTGACGTTGCGCCGGGTGATCACGTCTAGATATTGGATGTTGAGCCGGAGGTTCGATCGACAATCGGCTGAAGGCTTCGTACGTCGGGCATCGAGCCAAGATGCATGTTGCGCTAAGGATATCGGGGTTGCGGAGGTCATCCGCCGATTGGGCAACGGACCGCAAAAGATGATGATGTGCCTGTTAGGGATCGAGCGGCACTAAGAGGGGGGGGGGTGAATTAGTGCAGCAGATTAAAGTCGTGCTCTTGAAACCGATTTCGCTAAAACACAAGTTCGTAGGAAGATTTCGATTCGACGAAAGAGAACTTGGAAGTAATTACTTGCGAATATGAAATAACAACTTGCAGCAAAGTAAACACTCACACATTCATGGACACAGTGATGTATAGTGGTTCGGTCAAATGACCTACATCCACTCTTGAAGCCTTTTACGATGAGGCTCCGCTCTTCCATTAGCAATTCCTTTGGAGGGGAAGGATCAAATACCCCTTTTACAACCCTTTACAAGATGTTCACACTTGTACAAGATCTTTCAAGAAGAAGAGGAAGGTGAACACTTAGCAAAAGAAACAACACTTTTCAAAGCTCTCAAAGGCTCAAGACTTAGACTTTTTACTCAAGTTACCCCTTTCAGCTGAGAAAGGGGGGGTATTTATAGATCCAAAGTGGATTCAAAATTGGGCTCCAAATTCCAAGTGAATTTGGAGTTCCCAGATTCTGCTGGTCAAGGCGGTGCCACCACTGTCCGTGGGCGGTACCACCACGTGTCGATCATTTGATCGACGTGCAAGGGCGTACCACCGCCCCATAGCGGTACTACCGCTCGTCCGAGACTAGGGCGGTGCCACCACCCGGCCAGCGGTTTCACCGCCTACGAGTCGGGCGATGCAGCAAAGCGGTTCCACCGCCTGCTACGATAACCGGCTGATGGCAGAACTCTGATGCATCTGATGGTATGCTACGATCATGCTATAGTAGCATGCACGTAGCTGGTTCGGTTTGGGCCAAAATTTTGGCCCAAACTCATCCTAATCAAGGCCCAATGGGCCCCCACTTTGGGTTATCTAATTCTAACCCAAAATACGTGCTAACTACGAATTTTAAAGACGTTTCCTAAGCTATTACAAAGTCCGCAAGTCAAGTCTTCTTCCGTCGAAGCTTCCGGTCTTCCGACGATCCTCGGAAACCATCCTGCGGACTCGGCAAGCTCTCGAACTCCACGATGATTTTGGCGAATTTCCCAGCTTCTTTGGCAAGCCCGATCTTTCTTGGCAAGCTCGTGAACTTCCGACGAACCTCGGCGAGCTTCGAAAACCCTTCGGCAAGCTCCCTACTCATTCTCGGCCGTCCGGCACTCCCAATGAATCTTCAGGCTTAGTCGAACTCCCAGCGATCCATCGCACTTGACTTCGCCCTTGATTTGCTTACGTCTTCATCCCTTTCGTAGTTACTCCTGCATAAACAAACACCAAACACTCTACTTCGATCTAGACAGTTATTACAACACGAATTGACATTCAGTTGTCCGACACATCATTGGTTGGCGCTTCGTCCGATCCTTCGGCACAACGTCAATTCCTCCAGTGTCAACTGTCTAATCCTGATCGAAAGTAGACCTGCGTAACTCAACACGCAGTTAGACCATAAATCACACTCAATTAGTTTCATCATCAAAATCCGAGATTCAACAGAAGGTTCGGACGAAGCGCCAACCAATGATGTGCCGGGCAACTGAATGTCAATTCGTGTTGTAATAACTGTCTAGATCGAAGTAGAGTGTTTGTTTGTTTTGTGCAGGATTAACTACGATGACGATGAAGATGTAAAGTGAAACAAAGTGTCAGAAGACAAGTGAGATGGATCGTTGGGAGTTCGAGAGTTCGATGGAAGTCCGAAGATTCATTGGGAGTAGTTGCCGGAACTAACCGAGAACAAGTAGGGAGCTTGCCGAAGGGTTTTTAAGTTCGTCGGAAGGTTCGTCGGAAGTTCACAGAGCTTGCCAAGAAAGATTGGAGCTTGCCAAGAAGCTCGATGGAACTTGCCAAGATCATCATGAAGTTCAGAAGCTTGCCGGGAGTCCGCAGAATGGTTTTCGAGGGTTCATTGGAAGATGCCAAAAGTTCGCTGAAAGCTCACCGAAAGAAGTCTTGTCTTATGGACTTTGAAATAGCTTAAAAAATGTCTTTAAAATTTTTAGTTAGCACATAATTTGGTTTAGGATTAGGTGTTAATCCTATAAACCAAATTTGAGCCAATTCGGACTTCGTTTGGACCGGTTTCGGTCGAGTTTTCGGCCGAAACCACTGTGCTAAAAATGACCAGGGTGGTAGTACCGCCCGGCTACAGTAATAGTGGCGGTAGTACTACCTGGCACAGGTAGTAGCATCGCCTGTGCACTATCAGTCTGATGACTGACAAGCGGTAGCACCGCCAGCACCGGGAACTCCAATTTGATTTCAAATTTGGAGCCCAAATTTGAATCCATTTTGGATCTATAAATCCCCCCCTTTCTCTACTGAAAGTGAACCCTTTTGAGAGTTAGAAATTGAGGAAAAGGCTTAGGAAAGTCTAGTTTTCAATGTTCACCTCCTTCTTTCTCTTTGAAAAATTTGTAAGAGTGTGAACTTCTTATAAAAGGGTTGTAAGAGGGGTATTTGGTCCTTCCCCTTCAAAAGGATTTGCTAGTGGAAGTTGGGAGCCTCATCGGAGAAGGCTTCGGAAGTGGATGTAGGTCGGATGACCGAACCACTATAAATCGGTTTGCATTTACTTTCTCACAACTTACTTTGCTGCAAACCATTTTCATATGCTGCCTTATTTACTCAACTTCATCTTCATCTTCTTACGTATGCTTTAAAGTTAAAACGTAATCTTTCCGGGTTCAAACGAAACATTGCATTCAATTGAATGAAGTTTCGAACTTGTGTTAATCGCTGAAAAATCTATCGTTCTTTACCGCTGCACTAATTCACCCCCCCCCTCTTAGTGCCACTCGATCCCTAACAATTGGTATTAGAGCCACGTTCTTTCTTTTTCGGATTTACACCCGTGAGAAATGGCTCTAAATGGTTTTCAAGAGGGCTTTTCGGTTTTTCGTTCACCGTTCTTTAACGGTTCAGACTACACATATTGGAAAACTCGAATGAGAGTTTTCATGCTTTCAATGAATTTGGATTTGTGGAACATCATCGAAAATGACTTTCAGCCTTCCTCTAAACCGACGAACGAATGGTCGGATTTAGAGAAAAGGTCTTTTTCTTTAAACGCAACGACTATGAATGCCTTATTTTGCGCTTTAGACAAGAACGAGTTCAATCAGATTTCAATATGCGAAACGATTTTTGATATTTGGCAAACACTTAAAATCACACACGAGGGAACTAGTAGAGTTAAAGACTCGAAAGTAAACCTCTTATTGTATGATTTTGAGCTATTCCAAATGAAACCAAGTGAGACTATCGATGATATGTTCTCCTGTTTCTCGGATGTTATCAATAGTCTAAAAGCTCTTAGTAAATGTTTTTCGGATTTTGAACTCGTAAATAAGATTTTAAGATCTCTTCCAAAAAGATGGGATCCAATAATAACCGCAATACAAGAAACAAAAGATCTAAATAACTTTCCTATTGATGAACTTATTGGGTCTTTAAAGACCTATGAAATGAGTTTCTTGGAACGTTTTGAACTCAATGAACACATGAACCACCTTCTAAAGAACAAGAAGGATTTGAAACTTCGGACAAATGAATACCACTTGAGTGATGACTCAAGTGATGGGGACAATGATGAACTTGAACTTCGAACACTAAATCTTAATAAGTTCATTAAAGAAAAATTAAAAAATATAAATGAACTTGAATGAAGAATGAGACCAAAGAAGAGGAAGGCTTACAAAGAAGAATCAAGTAAAGATGAGGCGAAATGGGCTTTGACGGTTTTTGACAATGAGGTAAGAAACTCACCCAAGTTGCTTTTACCTTATTTTGAAATTACATGATGCTTTTCATGAGTTGCTTGAAATAGTTGGTAGGATTTTTTTTTATTTTTTCCTTTCTAGTAATTTTTTAAAAATTAAAAATATGAATGATGCATGATTTGTGATAATGCTTAGGATTAATCCATGCATGTGTATCTTGATGTTTTATATTGCTTTTCATTTCTAAACATGATGATTGATGATTTTGTAACATGCATTAGTTTTTGAAGTAATGTTGATTTGACTCTATGTTGTGGATTAATGTATTTTTTGGTCTAATTGTTTTCATGTTAAATTGAGATGATGAAATTTCATGTATACTTTCCATATCGGTTTTCAATCTTAAACATGATACATATCTATGTATGAATTTCTTGAAAATCTTTTGATGATAGATGTATGTATCTTGATTATAATTTGAAAACTTCCATCTTGGCTTAATAGGTTTTAACCCTTTTTATGATGAAATTTTTATTGATACATGTCTTCATGAAATCAATTATAAAGACCCAACCCACAAATTTTCAAAATGAAAGAAATATGGCTTTGATGTTGCCTTGTGTTATATTTGGACTTAATGGGTTTCATGACGAAAGTTTAATTTTAGCAAAAGTTTGAGCATTGATCATCTTGTTATAACAAATGAAAGAAAGAAGTGAAATGATTTTAATGATGAATTCATTTATAAATATGATGATGCTCTCAAGTGTTTGGTCTTAACGGTCTTTATGACGAAACTTACGTCTTACTTTGAAAAGTTGATACATGCTCACATGTAATCAATTTATGTTGCTCTTATTAAAATTTTCGAATGAAAGATTTTGATGCATTTGATTTTAATGGGTTTAATGACAAACTTGTATTTTGAATTTATACAATGATGGCTTCCGTATAAATATTTGAACATACATTATGAAATCATCATTGAAATGAAAATATTAAAAGTTTGTTATCATGCTTAATGACTTTGTGATATCATATTTTGATGACAAACTCATGTTTTAGTCTTAAATTTGATAATCATCATTTGAAACATGAGCACACTTGTTTGAAACAAAATGAAACATATTATCATGATAAATTGAATCTCATAATGTGTTATATTTTTATCTTGATGAATTTTATGATGAAGTTTGTCTTTCAATGTTGAATGTTGATATTTCTATTTTATTTGACATCAAAAACAAAGGCATGCTCATATGAAATAAATCATACAATGGAAATGCATGTTTCTTGAAATCTTTCAATTTTCAAATAAAAGACAAGTGATAAATTCATTTATGATATTTTGTAAATCACTTGACTTATGAATGAGATTTTGATGATACGGTAATGACTTTATTCATGTTATGAATGTTAAAAATGATAATTTGATTAGGAGTTTCGAATTGACAAAATGAGTTTGAATAATTTTATGACTCCTTTCTTGATCACTTGAAATCATGACTTTGAATTCTTGACTTGAGATATTTTTGCGAATCAAAATATTTTCCTCTATGATTGCTTCTTTTTATCATTTACCAAAGAGGAGAACAATTCAAGTTTATGTCATTTGTGAATCTCATAAACTATGTTAATGATTTTGATGATTCGAACTTGAATGAGCTTTATTACAATCAAACTCTTGATATCTTAATATTTGATATTTGGAATTTCTTATGCATGAATCAAGCTGCTCTTTGTGCTATATCTTTTTAAATGAATCATGAGTCTTATTATTATATATTTCATAATATAGAAATGATAAAAATTCTTTGGCTTGTATGTCTTATGTGGCAATTGAAAAATAGATAATTGAAAAAATTTGCCTTATGATGAATCAATGAATCATGACTTGATCTATGAGAATGATATGTTTTTATGCATCATGATTCAAGATAGTATACCCTTTATCATGAATTGATATTTGCCATATAAGCCTTATATGATTCAAAATTGATGTAAAAGAATTATGCTTAATGATTGAATCATTAATTTATTCTTTTATCATGGCTTGAAAATGAATGAAAAGAAAATATGTTAGAACTTGTAATCATGATTTGATCCTTGATATTGATATGCTTTTATATATCATGATTCTTGGTTATATGACATTTATCTTGAATTAAAAATTGATAAATATGAATTTTGATCTTGCTAAAAAGAAAGTTATGAATCATGAATGATATCTTTTGGTTTTGATCCTTGTTGAATTACATATTGATATCCTTCATGACATGATTTCTTTGCATTGTTGTCTTATTTGCATCATGTGATGATTGAACAATTGATGAATATTTTTATTGATTCAAACTTATAATTGATATGAAAAATGGCTTGTATAATCATTGAAATTTTTAGCCATTTAGTCCTCCCTTCTTTTTGACAAAGACAAAGGGAGAGAGAAATTGCTACCTTGCAATTTCACAAGAAGTTAAGGATTGCTATCTCAAAGGATGTAAATATTGCTATCTTGACTATTTTAAAAGAAGCAAAATGCAAAACTTCAAAAATTTGAAATGTTACACTTGCCATGCCTTTATGTTTGTATGTTTTAATGAAAAGTTAGCATATATGTTTAAAGTGATTATATATAATTGCTAGCTCATTGCAAACAAAAAGTTGATAGCATGCAAATGTAAAACTTAGTTACAAAAGAGAAGAATTGAAAGGAAGCTAACTTGCATGTCGCAAAGTATGTTAGCTTGCTTATCATTATTAATTGCTTGCTTTTCATCCTTTTCTCTCATATCATGATTTTTGACTCCCTTGAATTCATGGCTTAATATGCTAAAAATTCATGTTGCAAATTTGTTATTTTGTCATGATCAAAGCATTGACTATTTGTACTCCACTTTTTTGACAAAAACAAAAGGGGAGAAGATTTATTGCTAGCTTATATATCGTAAAGAAAAATTTTGCTAGCTAGAACATGCAAAGGAAGCAAAGAAAGTACAACTTGCACATCTCAAGAAGTAAGTGAAAAAATTACCATCATTGCCCATCCTTAAAAAACTTGCTATGATTGAATGGTATGATTAGATGTTGTATTGCAAAGCTATACTTAAATGTGGTATGATGTAATTAAATAGCTAGTGTATTGTCAAATTTGCATATCCTTGAAAACTAGCTATGATGTTACTTCTCCTTTTTGTTGATGACATAGGGGGAGAAGTAGATTGATGACTTCATGCATTGATTGAATATTTTATATATTTGCATGATGGTTTGATTGATTTTCTTAACATTGTGATGAATGTTCCTTGGATTTGGGATAATCCAAGTGTTTCTATCAATGGCATATTGATAGGGGGAGTTTGGTTAAACTCCGGAGAGTTATGGTTAACTCAGTCATCAATTAGTTGTCATCATCAAAAAGGGGGAGATTATTGAATCTCGGATTTTGATGATGAAACTAATTGATTGTGGTTTATTGTTTAACTGGGTTTCGAGTTACACAGGTCTACTATCAATCAGGATTAGACAGTTGAAAGCTGGAGGAATTGACATTGCGCCGGGTGATCACGTCTGAATATTGGGTGTCGAGCCGGAGGTTCGATCGACAATCGGCTGAAGGCTTCATACGTCGGGCATCGGGCCAAGATGCATGTTGCGCCAAGGACATCGGGGTTACGGAGGTCATCCGCCGATTGGGCAATGGACCGCAAAAGATGACGATGTGCCGAAGGTTCGGACAAAGCGCCAACCAATGATGTGCTAGGCAACTGAATGTCAATTCGTGTTGTAATAACTATCTAGATCGAAATAAAGTGTTTGTTTGTTTGTGTACATGATTAACTATGATGACGATGAAGACGTAAAGTGAAACAAAGTGCCGGAAGACAAGTGGGATGGATCGTTGGGAGTTCGAGAGTTCGATGGAAGTCCGAAGATTCGTTGGGAGTAGTTGCCGGAACCAACCGAGAACGAGTAGGGAGCTTGCTGAATGGTTTTCGGAAGTTCGTCAGAAGTTCACAGAGCTTGCCAAGCAAGATTGGAGCTTGCCAAAGAAGCTTGATGGAACTCGCCAAGATCATCATGAAGTCTGGAAGCTTGCCGGGAGTCCGCAGAATGGTTTCTGAGGGTTCGTCAGAAGACCGCCGGAAGTTCGCTGAAAGCTCATCGAAAGAAGTCTTATCTTATAGACTTTGAAATAGCTTCAAAAATATCTTTAAAATTTATAGTTAGCACATAATTTGGTTTAGGATTAGGTGCTAATCCTATAAACCAAATTTGAGCCAATTCGGACTTCGTTTGGACTGGTTTCGGTCGAAACCACTGTGCTGAAAATGACCTGGGCGATAGTACCGCCCAGCTTGGGGTGGTAGTACCGCCCAGCTACAGTAACAGTGGTGGTAGTACCGCCTGGCATAGGCGGTAGCACCGCCTGTGCACTATCGATCGACGATTTGAGCGGTAGCACCGCTCGACAAAGTGTAGCACCGCCAAAGACGAACTCAATTTGATTTCAAATTTGGAGCCCAAATTTGAATCCATTTTGGATCTATAAATACCCCCCCTTTCTCAGTTGAAAGTGAACCCTTTTGAGAGTTAGAAATTGAGGAAAAGGCTTAGGAAATTCTAGTTTTCAATAGCTTGTGTTCACCTCCTTCTTTCTCTTTGAAAAATTTGTAAGAGTGTGAACTTCTTGTAAAAGGGTTGTAAGAGGGGTATTTGGTCCTTCCCCTTCAAAAGGATTTGCTAGTGGAAGTTGGGAGCCTCATCGGAGAAGGCTTCGGAAGTGGATGTAGGTCGGATGACCGAACCACTATAAATCGGTTTGCATTTACTTTCTCGTAACTTACTTTGCTGCAAACCATTTTCATATGCTGCCTTATTTACTCAACTTCATCTTCATCTTCTTACGTATGCTTTAAAGTTAAAACGCAATCTTTCCAGGTTCAAACGAAACGTTGTATTCATTCGTACGAAGTTTCCGAACTTGTGTTAATCGCTGAAAAATCTATCATCCTTTACCGCTGCACTAATTCACCCCTCCCTAGTGCGGCTCGATCCCTAACACTCTGCTTCTCTCAACATATTGAGGAGCTTTGGGAGGGTCACCTCAAGTTTGTTTATATTAAAATTTATTATGAACTGAGAAAAGGAATTTCTGAAGCACAAGATCCATGCACAAGTTATCCTCTAGGACCATTCCTACACCTATGAGTTTCTCGATCCACTCAATCTTTTTAAGGACATCATTCTGAACCGGTCTCCCCTCAGTCATCCTAGCACGGAAAAGACTCTTTGATATCTCATATCGCTGAGTTCTTCTTTGTTCCTCAAACAATTTACGGAGATGCAGGAGTATGAAATTAGCATCCATATTTTTATGTTGTCTTTGTAACTCAGTAGTCATAGAGGCCAACATATAACACTGAGCAATAGTGGAATCATCTAAGTACTTCACATAACGAGTGATCTCATCCTCGCTTGCTCCGTCGTCGGACGTAGGGATCATTGTATCAAGGACATGCGTGATTTTCTCCGCCGTGAGAACGATTCTCAAATTACGAAGCCAATCCGTTTAATTTGGACCAGTGAGGCGGTTGGCATCAAGTATACCACGTAAAGGATTTGAAAGTGACATTTCTCTGAAATAAAAGATGTGGCAGAAATAAATAACATGCAGACTTTGCAGAAATTTAAACAATTAAGATAAGGATGTCTATCTTAATGTATTTCCATAAATTTTTCGTGAGACACACAACACCCTCCGGTATGTGAATCGGAGACCCTCGGCAGATCTCTAGTGGGGATCAGGATCTAATCGGCGTCTTAACGTAAGCTCGAGGGACTCGACCAATCACACTAAGCCTAGAAAGGTATGCAACTCTTGCCAATCACAACTTGTGATTCCCGTCCTATTTAGCCTCTAAACCACCATGGCTTCAAGGGACTCGACCAACCATGATATTCGGTTAAGTCATTACCATCGTTACCAGATGAGTCTGATTCGGTGATATACTCTCGAGGGACTCGACCAAGCATACCATGTCCTTAGTGTTGGGAAATCCTTCAAGGGGAGCGACATCACATGCGCAGTGGAAGAACAGAAAACAAAACACCCTAGATTTTTCATAGAAAGTTTTCGTCATCGTGCGAAGATCGGTGCATCAAAAGCAAATCCGCGAAAACTGCACATGTAAAAGAAGATACCTAGGGAGATCGTATATCCCTGAATTCCTGCAGATCTGTGGGAGAGGATGAAGGAAGTCAAGTGTCCTCCTCTCTAGCGGTATCCACACAGCAGGGATTGCGACGATGCTCCTCTCTCTCTCTGGGGAGGAGAATAGGAGGTGGCTACCAAAAGAAACCCTCAGCCTATAGAGCTTTGGTCCCCTCCTATTTATAGAGGCCCCCCCTGAAAAACCCTAATGGATCTTTTGCCCTATTAGGTATTGGATCTCCATCCAATTACCCAAGCCTCTTGGATTAGTGGGCCTCTACCCATTAATCTCTTATTAGCAATTATTGGATCTCATCTCAAGATCCAATAATTCAGGGGCTTAATGGATATCCAATAAGATAGGGGGTTCAGCGGATATCTCATATCCGAACCTCCACTCGTCGCAACACCTACCATATGTGTGTGACCCTCTAGGCCCAATATCGAGCTGGCCATGAGTCATACTTGTCAGAACTCCTTCTGACTTAGTGAATTATTATCTCTATAATAATTCACCCAACTCATCGACCACGGACGTACTAGGCCACTACGCCACGGCCCCCAAACGATATAGGGGAATCCAATCCTTTGGACCTATCTGTCCTCAGTTACCATGTATCTATAATCTCTCATCCATCTAATATCCCAAAGACCCTATACAGGGCATGGTGCTGTCAGGCCCATACGGTCTCTCCTCGAGTCTTGCTCTTGTCGGATTCTCTCGGAGAACTCTTTTCTCTCAATCTGAATAACCTTTGCCAAGGATTTGTTCGAGCAAAAACACATGGGATATTACTCTCTTGATACCGAGAGCGGATGATCCTCTATTGACACTCAATAGCCCTCGTAAGGTTAGCTACTACTCTCAATGACCGGTTGTACTAGATATGGAGCTTTCCAAACCTATAAGTTCGGTATCAAAGAGTGGAGTACTTATACAGGACATCCTTGGTGTCTCAAGTCTAAGGACCAGATACACTATTGGGACTACGGAATCGCTGTCTGACGTGAGGTATCAATAACCATCCAGCATTCCGTTTGTGGATCAATCAGTGAACTCATTCTCCAATGAGCACCTGCACTGTACCCTTAGTGTCCCCACACGAGTAGCTATAAAACCAGCTACCTCCATTATGTAAATGGGTATACAACACACCAGTCTATCCGGTTATCTCGATGTCCTTCTTGAGTAACCTATGACCAGGATAATTTAGGGTCTGTGTTTAAAGGTGAAATGGTCTCATTATCGTGATCTCATCATGATTCGATTCCCATTGTACAGATCCAGGGACATCACAATATACATTTAGATGATTGACGCAGCGTGTTATAGGCGCTATCACTCATGTGATTGGCTTGTATGGCACCTATAACTAGCAATCTCCCACTTGACCTAAAGCCAATCAACAACATGTCTGATCCCTATTAGACCTCTATGACTCTCAAAGACAATCTGGGTCAATGGATTTGTCAATGGATCTGTAATGTTATCTTTGGATGGAACTCTTTCTATTACTACTTCTCTACAGGCCATGATCTCTCTAATAAGTTGAGTAATCAGAACACTTCTGATGAGACCCGGGTTCCCTTATTTGAGTAATCATCCCGTATTTGTCGCAATATAAAGGAATCGACTCCTCGCTGCTCGGGATGACTCCTATATCTGTGATGAACTTCTTCATCCAGACTCCCTCCTTTGCTGCCTTTACTGTAGCAATGTATTCCGCCTCTGTGGTTGAGTCAACAATAGTGTCTTGCTTGGAACTCTTCCAGCATACTGCTCCTCCATTCAGGGTGAACACATACCCAGAATTAGACTTGCTATCATCGATATCAGATTGGAAGCTCGAGTCCGAGTAGCCCTCAACCTTGAGGCTACTACCTCCATATACCAGTAAAAGATCCTTAGTCCTTCTCAAGTACTTAAGGATACTTTTTACTGCTTTCCAGTGCTCCAAGCCTGGATCTGCCTGATATCTGCTTGTGACACTCAGAGCATTCGCTATATCAAGCCTGGTACATAGCATAGCATACATAATAGATCCTATCGCTGATGCATATGACATCATATTTATGTGTGCCCTTTCTTCAGGAGTCTTTGGGGACATACTCCTAGAAAGTGATATTCCATGTCTCATTGGTATGAGACCACTCTTGGAATTTTCCATGCCAAACCTTTTGACAATGGTATCTATGTACCTAGACTCAGACAAGCCATACATCCTCTTAGATCTATCTCTATAGATCTGTATCCCCAATATGTAGGATGCTTCCCCTAAGTCCTTCATGGAGAAGTGCCTATAAAAGAATTTCGTAAAAATTACACATATAAAAGAAGATACTTAGGGAGATCGTATATCCCTAAATTCTTGTAGATCTGTGGGAGAGGATGAAGGAGGTCAAGCGTCCTCCTCTCTAGCGGTATCCACACGGTAGGGATTGCAACGATGCACCTCTCTCTCATGGGAGAGGAGAATAGGAGGTGGCTACCAAAAGAAACTCTCAGCTTATAGAGCTTTGGTTCCCTCTTATTTATAGAGGCCCCCTAAAAACCCTAATGGATCTTTTGCCCTATTGGGTTTTAGATCTCCATCCAATTTTTCAAGCCTCTTGGATTAGTGGGTTTCTACACAATAATCTCTTATTAGCAATTATTGGATCTCATCTCAGGATCCAACAATTCAGGGGCTTAATGGATATCCAATAAGACAGGGGGTTCAACGGATATCTTATATCCGAACCTCTACTCGTCGCAACACCTACCATATGTGTGTGATCCTCTAGGCCTAATATCGAGCTGGTCGTAAGTCATACTTGTTAGAACTCCTTCTGATATAGTGAATTATTATCTCTATAATAATTCACCCAACTCATTAACTGCGGACGTACCAGGCCACTACGCCGTAGCCCCCAGATGATACAGGGGAATCCAATCCTTTGGACCTATCTATCCTCAGTTATCATGTATCTATAATCTCTCATCCATCTAATATCCCAAACACCCTATATTGGGCATGGTGCTGTCAGGCCCATACGGTCTCTCCTCGAGTCTTGCTCTTGTCGGATTCTCTCGAAGAACCCTTTCTTTCTCAATCCGAATAACCTTGGTCAAGGATTTGTTCGAGCAAGAACATATGCGATATTCCTCTTATGATACCGAGAGTGGATGATCCTCTATTGACACTCAATAGCCCTCGTAAGATTGGCTACCACTCCCAATGGCCGGCTGTACTAGATCTGGAACTTTCCAAACCTATAAGTCCAGTATCAAAGAGTTGAGTACTCATACAGGACTTCATTGGTAACTCAAGTCTAAGGACTAAATACACTACAAGGACTACGGAATCGCTGTCTGACTTGAGGTATCAATAACCATCCAGCTTTCCGTAAGCGGATCAATCAGTGAACTCAATCTCCAAAGAGCATCTGCACTGTACCCTTAGTGTCCCCACATGAGTAGCTATGAGACCAGCTACCTCCATCACATGAATGGGTATACAACACACCAGTCTATCCGATTATCTCGATGTTCTTCTCGAGTAACCTATGACCAGGATAATTTAGGGTCTATGTTTAAAGGTGAATCGATCTCATTATTGTGATCTCATCATGATCTGATTCCCACTGCACAGATCCAAGGACATCACAGTATTTGCAACACGCAAGATAAAGTGATAAAACGCTTAATAATTAGCATAGAGATAAAGTGTATATCAAGTCACAAGTGCCATCACTCATGTGATTGGCTTGCAAGGCATATATGACTAATAATTAGGTGATATTTCTTAAAATTTTTTGAAATTAATTATGAATTTTTACAGTAAGGGGAAACAGGTGATACTGCGAGAAACGTAGGGGTGACGTAACGATAATTTGTACACAACGAATGGATAAAATTTTGCACAAAGCATGCAGCGGGTTTTTGGTACAACTTGAGCCACAATCTAAGGGAGAGCCAACAGAATTTGAAGATCCAAACCTATTTCCCTTGCTTGTTGAATTTTCAGATATATTTGATGAACCGCATAGCCTACGTCCTACCCGCCGGTATGATCATCGTATATTGATTCTTCCGGACAAACCTCCAGCAAATACTCGATCATATCGATATCTACATCCCTAGAAGGATGAAATATAAAGGATTGTAAAAGAGATGCTTGAAACATAAGTTATTCAGCCAAGTTACAGCCCCTACTCTTCACTAGTGCTCCTCGTATGAAAGAAGGAAGGAACCTAGTGAATGTGCGTTGATTACCAAGCTTTCAATAGCATGACCGTCAAGGACAAATACCCTATTCCAGTGGTAGATGAATTGCTTGATGAATTAAAGGGAGCTCGAGTCTTCACAAAGCTAGACCTTTAATCTGGGTATCATCAAATACGAGTGTGCGAAGAAGACATATCGAAAATCGCCTTTCAAATGCACAATGGTCACTATGAATTTCTGGTAATGCCCTTTGGTCTCACCAATGCTCCCTCCACCTTCTAGAGCCTTATAAATGATATTTTCCAGAGTTATCTTCGTAAGTTTGTGCTGGTTTTCTTCGATGATATCCTTATTTATAGCCCTTCTCTTGAAAGTCATATTTAGCACTTACGACTTATTTTGATAATTTTACGAGAACATGTTCTTTTTGTCAAAAAATTTTAGTGCAACTTTCTTCAACAAAAGGTGGAATATCTTAGGCATATCATATTAAAGGAAGGTGTGGCAGTGGACCTCTCCAAAATTGAAGCAATGCAGAATTGGCTGACCCCGAGGAACATAAAATTGATGCGCGACTTTCTTGGTTTAATAGGCTATTACCGCAAGTTCATATAAAACTATAGAAAGATCAATGCACCCCTTACTTCCTTGCTAAAAAAAATGCTTTCTAGTAGTTGGACAAAGCCACCACCACCTTCGACGAACTTAAAGCCGCAATGATGACAATGCCCGTACTAGCATTATCGATTTGATAAGACTTTTATTATTGAAGCCGATTCCTCCAGAGTCAAAATTGGTGTTGTACTAATGCAAGATGACTGCCCTCTCGCTTATACTAGTAAGGTGTTATCTCCTTCCCATCTCAAGATAATAATTTACGACAAGGAGATGCTTGCGATTGTGCATGCGGTGGCCAAATGGAGATCGTATTTGATTGGGCAATGCTTTCAAATCAAGATTGACCATAAAAGCTTAAAATATTTCTTGGAGCAAAAGATATCTTCCCCCGAGCAGCAAAAATGGGTAACAAAGCTTCTTGGATATGATTATGAAAAGGAGAAAGAGAATGTTATTGCAGATGCGCTTTCGCGGCTACACGAGCAAGCTGAATTTTTGGCCATTTTACTTTCGACTAACGACTTCCTTAAGGATAATAGGGGGGAATGGTAAGATGATCCGAAGACCAAAGCAACTATAAACCTTTCACTTCGATTCTATGGACCCTACCAAATTTTGGAGTGCATCGGGGTAGTAGCATACAGATTGGACTTACTGACTCTCTCAAATCCATCCAGTCTTCTATATGTCATGTTTGAAGCCCAAGTTAGGACAAAACGAGATAGCCCAAAGTCCTCTACCAAATATGACTAACCAAGGAGAGCTCCAAGCCCAACCGAGTGCCATTATTGATCGACGGATTGTAACTCGACGACGACGACCCACTATTGAAGTGCTAATACAATAGGTGGACCTACCAGCAGAAGATGCTACTTGGAAGAACTATGATAACTTGAAGATCAAATTCTCAGAATTCATGGAATGTCAGCCTCGAGGACAAGGTTGATTTGAAGAGAGCGGGTCTGTTAGGACTCTAGCTAGGAGAGTCCTAATTTAGTTTCATTGATAAGGGCATTCATGTAAATCCTATCTAGCTGACCCCAATTAAAGAGGTGAAGAGGCTGACTAGGTTAGAATTATGTTGCTTCTTAGAGGATTCCTATTAGAAGTGAGAGTCCTATTAGAGAAAGAGTCTTATTAGAATTAGGAGTCATACTAGAAAAGGAGTCCTAATTAGAAGTAGGAGTTAGTTAGAAGTAGGAGTCTTGAGTAGAAGTCCTATTAGGAGTTAGGGTTTAAAAGCCGTATAAATAGCCATGTATTCACCCTCTTTTCATCATGAATAGATCATCTTTTTAGTAGCCTTTGAGCAGCAACTTAGAGGAAGGAACCCCTATAGAGTTCCAATGAGGTCGATCCCCCAAAGAGATCAACCCTAAGCTTAGAATCCGCACGGGTTCTAACACCAACCCCGTACTATGATAGTTGCAATCTTATTTGCATGTTTGCATGAAAAATAAAATTATCAAAACAGAAGTGACAATAAACAAATGATCAATAAGCCACCAGCCCCATCTATTCCCAGTCGAAACCCTAACACCCGAAGACTAACCCGAGAAGAGCTCAAGGAAAGATCAGCGAAGGGTTTGTGCTAACACTATGATGAAAAGTGGAGTAAGGAGCACCAATATAAATAAGGGCAACTTCTGTTAAGATCTGAGCAGCACTAAGAGGGGGGGGGGGTGAATTAGTGCAGCGAATAAAACCCGTAAATTTGAAACCAATTTTGAAAATAGTTGTTTGAAAAGAAATTTTGATCCAACGAAAACGATTCCAGCTGAATGATTCGAGTGAATGCTATCGAAAGTAGAGAGAAGGAGATCGATGGATTTGCAGCTAAGTAAAGAACAAGATGCAACAATTAAAACTCACACATTCAGAGTAGTATGTAGCGATGTATAGTGATTTGGTCAAATGACCTATGTCTACTTCCAAAACCTTCTTCGATGAGGCTCCCAACTTCCACTATTAAATTTTCTTAAAGGGGAAGGACCAAACACCCCTCTTATAAACTTTTACAAGTGGTTCACACTCTTACAGAATTTTGATAAAAAAAAAGTTGGACGTAAACACTCAAGCTATTAAACATAATTTTTCTATAGCTTTGACTCAGTTTTTTCACTTCTCAAAAGGTGCTTAGCCAACTGAGAAGAGAGGGGTATTTATAGACTCAATTGGCTTAAAAAATATAGCCAAAAAGAGTTACATCTCAAATTTTCGGGTATTGGCGGTACCACCGCCTGGCATTAGTGGTACCACTGCCTGTTGACCTTATTTTGTCAGTGTACTAGGTGGTACCACTACTCAGTCTGGCGATACCACTGCCTGGCAGGGTCCTCGGACTCTATGAACTGGCGGTACCACCACTTGTTAGGCAGTACCACCGTTGGCAGATAATAACTACTAATGGTACTCCTACTAACCTAGGGTGGTACCACTGTCCAAACCACCTAGGGACCTGTTCCCAGGGCGGTGCTACCACTAAACCTAGTCCAGTACTATTAAGTGTGCCCTGAATCTGACCCAATTCAATCTAAATAAGGCCCAATTGGCCCCTATTAGGGTTAATTAGGATTATCACCTAATCTTGATCCTAATTATATACTAACTATGAAAATTAAAAATATATTCTAAGCAAATTAACAACTAGCAACGTCGAGTCTTCTTTTGGCGAACTTCTGGCGGACTTCCGACGCACCCTCAGATTTCTTCTAGCGGACTCTCAATAGCCTCCCGGACTTCATGGAAAGTTCGATGATTCTTTGGCAAGCTTCCAAACCTTCTCGATGAACTCCGCAAACCTTCGATGATCTTCTAACGAACTTCCAAAACCTTCGACAGGTCCCCGATTCATTCTCGGTTGGTTTCGATAGTACTTTCGACGATCCTTCAGACTTCCGATGGACTCTTGAACTCCTAACGTACTTGACTCTAGAAATTTGCTTTGTCTTCCTGCTATCGTAGTTAATCCTGCATACTTATCTCAATAATATGGATTAGATCAAATAATCTATCAATTGATTTCATCATCAAAATATAAGATTTAACAATCTCCCTCTTTTTGAAGATGACAATCAATTAATGATAGAGTTAACCTTAACTCACCCTATCTATATGCCATATTATGAGAAGTAAAAACACTTGAATTCAATCTCCATGAATTCAAGCCAAAACTGATATGTTTCATCCATTGAACTTATCATCATGCTCAATAAGTATGAGCTTTCATTCATAAATACAAAATTTTTTATTTTTCATATTTTGAAAACAATGTCAAGGTATGACACTCAATTTCAAGTCGAATGATAATAGACATTTATCACTTCGATAAATGATACCAATTAGAAATTGAAATACAACAAAGATTACATGATATCAATATAAAATGCACACATGCAAGACATGATATCATTTTATGATATATTATCAAATGAAATAATAACTTATCATATCAATAAAAGATACCAATTTTTAAACATGATATGATAATGATCTCTCAAAAATTTACATTTCAAGCATTTGAGATACATTGCAATACATTGCGATACGATACATATAAGTCAATCATTTCTTATTGATACATGCAAGATGTTTATCAAGTCACTAATTTATTTTGCTCATGCAAGGCATTTAACAAGTCATCAATTTAATTTTGCCACATTCTTCTCCCCCTTTGTCAACAACAAAAAGGAGGTGAATCGTAATATTGAAAGATGAAGTTAGTCATCATAAGGTATCATGATGCTTATCATTTATCAAACATATCAAAAATTATAAAGGTTCCATAATATACGATACATATGAATGAGACTAAAATTTGCTTAGAAGACTAGTTGAATATATGTTAAAATATGTCATCTAAGATAAATAAACCAGAAAAATGATTTGATCATTTTTATTCATGTCTATGAAATCCGAAAAATGATTATTGAAAATTCAAAGCATAAGAACTTCTAAGTGCTCATGAAAGATTCATACACAAAAAAATTCAAGACTCAACTTTGATTGAAAATTCAAGCATAAAATTGTAAAGCAAAAAGACACATCATTGAAGCCAAATCATTTATCAAACAAAGTATCAAGAGCTTCATGTCAGTTTTTCAAAGAATACATGAGATATATGTTGAATCTCGAATTTTGATGATGAAGTCAATTGATGGTTATTTGATCTAATCCATTTTTGAGATAAGTGTGCAGGATTAACTATGATAGAGCAAATTACCGGAGTCAAGTTGTTGGAAGTTCAAAAGTCCACCGGAAGTCCGAAGGATCATCGGAAGTGCTGCCGGAGCCAACCGAGATGAAATCGAGGACTTGCCGAAGGTTTTGGAAGTGAAACATCATCGAAGGTTCACGGAGATCACCGAGAAGGTTCAGAAGGGTGCCAAAGACTTGTTGAACTCACCATAGAATCCGAGAGCCTGTTGGGAGTCTGCCGGAAGGAATCCAAGGGAGTGTCGGAAGTCCGCCGGAAGATCGCCGGAAAGCTCTTCGGAAGATAACTTGATGGTGTTGGTTTAATTTGGCTTTAAAAGTTTATAGTTAGCACTTAATTAGGGTATAGACTAGGTGTTAATCCTGTCTAGACCTGTATTGGGCCAATTGGGCCTTTAATGGGCTATATTGGGCCAAAGGTTAGGCCCATATAGTTTCTGGCAAGGGCTGGCGGTAGCACCGTCGGACCTAGGCAGTAGTACTGCCTGTTGACTGAAGGCCGGGTGATAGCACTGCCCTAGGCAGGCGGTGGTACCGCATGACAAGTGGTTGCAACCACATGTCAGGCGGTAGTACCGCCAGCACACTAACACACGCAAAGGTGTGTTAGGCGGTAGTACCGCCTATAGTCCAAATTTGACGAGACCTCCTTGAGCGGGATTTTTGAATCCCAAAAATCTCTATAAATACCCCTTTACTCGTAGTTGGTTGAGGGATCTTTGCAGTGATAGAATTGAGTCTAAGCTATAGTAAATTTCTGCTTTCATTTGCTCAAGTGTTCTCCTCCTTTCTTCTCCTTGTAAAAATCCTGTAAAGAGAGGGAACCTCTTGTAAAAGGCTATAAAGAGGTGTTTGGTCCTTCCCCTTCAAGAGACTTGGTAGTGGAAGTTGGGAGCCTCATTGGATGAGGCTTCAAGAGTGGACGTAGGTCATTTGACTGAACCACTATACATCGCTGCATTTACTTGCTGTGTGAGTACTTAAATTCTGCATCATAAATTTCTTAAGCTGCAAACTGATCGGATTTCTTCTCCCTACTTCCAATTGCATTTACTTGAATATTTTCAAGTTAAAGTCTCTTTCGTTGAATCAAGTTCTAAAGCAAATCTCCGGAATCGGTTTTCAAGCTTTATTCAGTTTTATCCGCTGCACTAATTCACCCCCCCCCTCTTAGTGCCACTCTGAACCTAACAATTGGTATCAGAGCTAGGTTCACTCTCATATTTGGTTTAAAACCCAAGAGAGATGACCTTTTCCGGCATGCAAGAGGGTCACTCCATTACTCATCCACCTATGTTTAATGGGTCGGATTATACGTATTGGAAGACTCGTATGAGGATTTTTCTTATTTCTATGGATTTTGAGCTTTGGGATATCGTTGAAAATGGGTTTAAAAAATCTTCTCTTCCGATGAGCGAATGGAATGAGTGGGAGAAGAAGGTGTTTGCTTTAAATGCTAAGGCTTTGAATGCCTTGTTTTGTGCACTAAACAAAAATAAATTTAATCACGTATCAATTTGTGAATCGGCTTTTGATATTTGGTGAACTCTTGAGATCACTCATGAAGGCACTAGCCGAGTGAAAAAGTCCAAAATCAACATTCTTGTGCATTCTTACGAGCTTTTTCGAATGAAACCAAGTGAGTCCATTGGAGACATGTACACCCGCTTTACGGATGTCATCAATGGACTCAAGGCACTTGGTAAAAATTTTTAATTTTGAATTAGTAACAAAATTTTAAGATCCCTTCCGAAATATTGGGATCCAAAGGTTATGGCCATTCAAGAGGCCAAGGACCTTAAGACTTTTCCTATCGAAGAACTCATAGGGTCTTTAATGACCTATGAAATGACATGCCATGCTCATGATGAGCTAGAGAACCCCCTTCCAAAGAACAGGAAGGATATGGCATTAAGAACTCAAGAAGACCACTTGAAAGGAACATCAAGTGATGAGGACTTTGACAAGGACATTGCACTCTTAACTAGAAAATTTAAAAAATTCATTAAAAAGGGTAAATTTAAAAATGAATTCCAGAATAAACTTGAACCAAAAAAGGACCAAGTCATATGTTATGAATGTAAGAAGCCAGGGCACTTCAAAAATGAATGCCCCCAAGCCAAGAAGAAGCAACTCAAGAAGAAGAAGGCATTGAAGGCTACATGGGATGACTCGAGTGATTAGAGGATGAAGAAGCAAGCATCAAAGAGGAGGCCAACTTCGCTCTAATAGCTTTGGGAGAAGAGGTAAGTGATTTACTTAATGAAGATTTATCTTTCGATGAGCTTTTAATTGCTTTCCATGAATTATTTGATGAATGTAGAACTGTTACAAAAAGCTTCAATTCTTTAAAAAAGGAACATGCTTTATTACTAGATAAGTTTAAGAGTCTTAAGCATGATTCTCTCCCTCTGCTCCCATGCTCTAAGTGTAATCACTTAGAAGCAATCAAAAAGGAGAACTTGCTACTCAAGAGACCTTAAACAAGTTTAAGGTCGGTAGCAAACTTAGACATGATCCTTGCTAACAAGGGACATGTCGAAATAGATGTGGAATTGGATTCATGAGTGGATCTCACGAACTCAAACCACATTCATTAAAGGGCCAACATTACATGTATCCTCTCATTTGAAATGCAATTTTTGTTGCAAATCTGGACATATTGTTTACAAATGTCCATATAGGAAACTTAGCCCAAATAAATTAGTATGGGTTCCTAAAGGATCAATTAGGAACTCATTGAATAATGATAAATTTAGTAGATCAGTTTTTGAGGCACCCAAGTCAAAATGGGTACCTAAAACCATCCTTTCTTGTAGACAAAAACACCCACACAAGCTAGGAGCAAGAGATGGTACCTTGATAGTGGATGCTCAAGGCACATGACCGGAGATCCATCTCAATTCTCTAAGCTCTCTAGCCAAGACGAAGGGTTTGTCACCTTCGGAGACAACAACAAGGGTAAAATCATTGGCAAGGTACTATAGGTAACAAATCAACCTTTTCAATTGATAATGTGTTATTAGTAGATGGTTTAAAACATAATCTCTTGAGCATTAGTCAATTATGTGATAATGGTTATATTGTAAGATTTGAATCTAATGCTTGCATCATCGAAAAACCACACAACAATATATCAATAATTGCAATCAAGCAAAATAATGTCTACACTATTAATCTTGATGATCTTAGTAGTGAAATATGTTTTTTAACTTTGAATGATGATGCTTGGCTTTGGCATAGAAGATTAGGTCATGCTAGCATGAAACTAATCTCTCAAATCACATCTAAAAACCTTGTAAGAGGCATTCCTAAGGTTAAGTTCATTAAAGATAAAGTATGTGATGCTTGTCAACTAGGAAACAAATCAAAACTAGTTTTAAGCCAAAAAAATAAGTACCTCTAGACCATTACAATTGATCCATATGGATTTGTTTGGACCAATTGACACAACAAGCCTAGGAGGTAGCAAATATGCCTTTGTGATTGTAGATGACTATAGTAGATTCACGTGGACCTATTTCTTAGCTCACAAAAGTGATTCTTTTAAATGTTTCTCTAAATTCTGTAAACTTACTCAAAATGAAAAGGGTTTCATGATTTCATCAATTCGGAGTGATCATGGTGGTGAATTCCAAAACCATGACTTTCAAAATTTTTGTGAATCAAATGGGTATAACCACAACTTCTCTACTCAAGAAATCCTCAACAAAATGGAGTAGTAGAAAGAAAGAATAGAAATTTACAAGAAATGATAAGAACCATGTTAAATGAACATAGTTTACCCAAATATTTTTGGGCCGAAGCCATTAATACGGCTTGCTATGTCATGAATAGGGTTCTAATAAGACCATCTCTATCCAAGACTCCTTATGAATTATGGAATGACAAAAAACCTAATGTTTCTTACTTTAAAGTTTTTGGTTGCAAATGCTTTATTTTAAATGAAAAGGATGCTTTAGGAAAATTCGATGCTAAATCTGATGAAGGCATCTTTCTTGGCTACTCTTCTGTTTCCAAAGCTTTTCATATTTTTAACAAAAGAACATTAGTTATAGAAGAGTCTATTCATGTAGTTTTTAATGAAATTTCTGAATTTAAGAAAAAAGATTTTGATGATGATTTTGGTTTTGATAATTTGAATTTAAATGAACCCTCTCCTCAAAATAGCAACTTGGATGCATCTTCTTCGAATTCTCCTTACCTAAGGAATGGAAGTATGTAGATGCCCATCCCAAGGAGTTAATCATAGGAGACACATCGAAAGGGGTTCAAACGCATTCTTCATTTAAAAATTTTTGTGCTCATGCCACTTTTCTTTCTCAAATTGAGCCTAAAAGCATTGACGAAGCCTTGAAAGATAATTCTTGGGTTATCGCAATGCAAGAGGAATTGAACCAATTTGAAAGAAATGAGGTATGGAAACTTGTTCCTAGACCAAGTGACCATTTAGTTATCGGTACTAAATGGGTCTTTAGAAACAAGCAAGATGAATATGGTATCGTGGTTAGAAACAAGGCTAGATTAGTGGCCAAAGGTTTCAACCAAGAAGAAGGTATCGATTACGAAGAAACCTTCGCTCTTGTGGCTAGATTAGAAGCCATTAGGATGCTCCTTGCCTATGCTAGTAGTAATAACTTTAAGCTTTTTCAAATGGATGTCAAAAGTGCTTTTTTGAATGGCTTTATTTTCGAAGAAGTTTATGTTGAACAACCACCCGGGTTTGAAAACTCTCTTCTTCCCAATCATGTGTTTAAATTAACTAAAGCTCTCTATGGATTGAAACAAGCCCCTAGGGCTTGGTATGAAGACTTAGTTCCTTTCTTAATTTCAAATAATTTTACTAAAGGCAAGGTTGATACTACATTGTTTATTAAATATTTTGAAAATAATTTTCTTATTGTTCAAATTTATGTTGATGATATCATTTTTGGTTCTTTGGATGAATCACAATGTGAATCATTTGCTAAGTGTATGAGTCATGAATTTGAAATGAGTCTAATGGGTGAGTTAAACTTCTTTTTAGGATTACAAATTAAACAACTTAGTGATGGAATATTTCTTAATCAAACCAAGTATACATTTGAACTATTAAAATGATTTAACATGGATAGTTCTAAAGCCATCAACACTCCAATGAGTACTTCCACCAAGTTAGACTTGGATGAAAATGGAGAAAATTTTGATCAAAAACATATAGGGGAATGATAGGTAGCTTACTCTATCTCACTGCAACCTGATATCATGTTTAGTGTAGGTCTATGTGCAAGATTCCAAGCTAATCCTAAGTTATCTCACCTTAAAGCTGTTAAAAGAATCCTTAGGTATCTTAAAGGAACTCCTAATCTAGGATTATGGTATCCAAAATCTGATAACTTTGATTTAAAAGCTTATGCAGATGCTGATTTTGGCGGATGTAGAATCGATAGAAAAAGCACATATGGAACATGCCAATTTCTAGGATATGCACTTGTTTCTTGGACATCCAAGAAACAAAATTTTATTGCACTATCTACGGCAGAAGCCGAATATGTAGCTACAAGTGAATATTGTGCACAAGTTGTTTGGATGAAAAATACTTTAGAAGATTATGGAATTAATTTAAAAAATATTCCAATAAAATGCGATAACATAAGTGCTATTTGTCTAACCAAAAATCTCATTCAACACTTAAGAACTAAGCACATTGATATTAGGCATCACTTTATACGAGATCATGTCGCTAATAATGATGTAACTCTAGAATTTATTGATACAAAACACTAATTAGCTAGATATTTTCACAAAGCCCTTAAATGAAGAACAATTTGACTTCATTAGAAGAGAATTAGGCATGCTAAATTTGTGCTAATATTTAATAGTGCATGATTTCCAAAACATTTAAACTTTGATTTTGATAGTTTCACCTCTATACTTTCAATGAAAATCATGTCTTTCAATGATGTATGTATAACTTCATTCTATCTTCACCTTCTATTATGATGACTAAATGGATTATATAAGCTTGACATATGCATAAATTAATGTCATGGATTCTGCATAAAAATCAAGCTCTTAAATATTTATTCATGTGCTAATCAAGTTTTATGATTTCATATCTTCTTCCTTCATAAAAATAACAAGTTGAGTCTCATCATGAATTTTCTTGGATATGGTTGATGATTGGCTTCAATGATATATCTTTATACATATTTTGGCAAAAATTTGATGACTTGCATATGGTTGAAAACTTTATGACTCCTCTCACTTATCTTATTTTTTTTCCCTCAAGTTTCACCCTTTCATCAAGTTTATTCATCTCCTTTTTGTTGATGACAAAGGGGGAGAAAAATATGAAATTGATGACTTGTTGAATGTGGCCTTTATGAGCAAAATAATTTGATGACTTGATAAATATCATGCATTGTATTGAAAAATGACTTATATAGTGTAAATGAAATGAAAAATGTCTCATAAGATTTGTTATTGCAATTCAATTGCTCTTGCCATGCTTTGTGTCAAAACAGGTTGCAATCCTTAAAAAGCATTACAATGAACCCATAAGTAATGCAACACATCACATTGCAATTGAGTTTTATAGTTGAAAGATTCTTACTATATCATTTTTATCAAATGGCATCTTTCGATTGATATGATAAGTTTTCATCTCATGATTTATCTAATATGGTATCACGCTTTTTCAATCACGAGATCCTTGTTGTAATCTCAAAATTTTTGGTTTCGTTTGATGAAATGATAAATGCTTATCATCTTTTGACTTGAAATTAAATGTCATGCTTTGATATTGCTTATGAATGAAACCTCATGCTGATTGAGCATGATGATAAGTTCAACATAAGTAACTTATCATTTTTTGGTTGAATTCAAATGTTTTTACTTTCTCATTATATTGCTTATAGATAGGGGGAGTTAAGAATAACTCCGTTATCAACTGATTGTCATCATAAAAAAGGGGGAGATTGTTGAATCTCGGATTTTGATGATGAAGTCAATTGATGGTTATTTGATATAATCCATTTTTGAGATAAGTGTGCAGGATTAACTATGATAGAGCAAATTACCGGTGTCAAGTTGTTGGAAGTTCAAAAGTCCACCAGAAGTCCGACGGATCATCGGAAGTGCTGCCGGAGCCAACCGAGATGAAATCGGGGACTTGCCGAAGGTTTCGAAAGTTCACCGGAAAGATCGTCGGAGGTTTGCGGAGATCACCGAGAAGGTTCGGAAGGGTGCCAAAGACTTGTTGAACTCTCCATAAAATCCAGGAGCCTATTGGGAGTCCACCGGAAGGAATCCGAGGGAGTGTCGGAAGTCCGCCGGAAGATCACCGGAAAGCTCTTCGGAAGATAACTTGATGGTGTCGGTTTAATTTGGCTTTAAAAGTTCATAGTTAGCACTTAATTAAGGTATAGACTAGGTGTTAATCCTGTCTAGACCTGTATTGGGCCAATTGGGCCATTAATGGGCTATATTGGGCCAAAAGTTAGGCCCATACAATTTCTGGCAAAGGCCGGTGGTAGCACTGCTGACCCAAAGCGTAACAGCCTATTGATCAAGGCCGGACGGTAGCACCGCCCTAAGCAAGCGGTGGTACCGCCTGATAGGTGGTTGTAACCACTTGTGTCAGGCGGTAGTACCACTAGTGCTAGGCGATAGTACCACCAGCACACTGACACACGCAAAGGTGGGTTAGGCGATAGTACCGCAGTGCTAGGCGATAGTACCGCCTACAGTCCGAAATTTCGGACGAGACCTCTTTAAGCGGGATTTTTGAATCTCAAAAAGCTCTATAAATACTCCTTTACTCGTAGCTGGTTGAGGGATCTTTGTAGTGTTAAAATTGAGTTTAAGCTATAGCAAATTTCTGCTTTCATTTGCTCAAGTGTTCTCCTCCTTTCTTCTCCTTGTAAAAATCCTGTAAAGAGAGGGAACCTCTTGTAAAAGGCTGTAAAGGGGTGTTTGGTCCTTCCCCTTCAAGAGACTTAGTAGTGAAAGTTGGGAACCTCATTGGAGGAGGCTTCAAGAGTGGATGTAGGTCATTTGACCGAACCACTATACATCGTTGCGTTTACTTGCTGTGTGAGTACTTAAATTCTGCATCGTAAATTTCTTAAGCTGCAAACTGATCGGATTTCTTCTCCCTACTTCCAATTGTATTTACTTGAATATTTTTAAGTTAAAGTCTCTTTCGCTGAATTAAGTTCTAAAGCAAATCTCCGGAATCGGTTTTCAAGCTTTATTCAGTTTTATCCGCTGCACTCCCCCTCTTAGTGCCACTCTAAACCTAACAATATATATATATATCAAAATTCATAAAAAAGTTCAACTTAACATTTATGAAGTGGAGCACATCAATATCAAATGTTTCATAGATAAATATTCAACTTGGTATTTATAAGAATGAAAGATCAATAATCAAAGCTTCAAGACTTAGAGATTAGCACAAGAGTTAAGATTAAAGTCCTTAAAGAGTATAATAAACACTTAAGAGCTTAATCTTTATGCAAAGTTTATCAATATATGTATACTTGCATATGTCAAGTTTCAAATGATACCCAACTTATGAAATCCATTTAGTCATCCTAAAGGAGGTAGAGGGAGTATAAAAATAATTTTACTATATCATTGAAGGGCATGAGATAACTCAAAATTCATCAATCAAAGAAGGAGGAGAATCAAAATATTACGATCAAAGGATAAAAATGAGAGCTCCATTCAAAAATATGATATCATAAAGATGTCATCCAAAATCCAAAAATAATAAGTTGAGATTATAAAAAACTGAAGTTGAAAATTTTTGGAAAAGGAACATACAACATCTTCATGTATTAGAACAATTTAGCATGCCTAATTCTCTTCTAATGAAGTCAAATTATTCTTCATTTAGGGATTTTGTGAAGATGTCCACTAATTGATATTTTGTATCAATGAATTCTAGAATGACATCATTATTATTGATATAATTTCATATAAAATGATGCCTAATGTCAATATGCTTAGTTCTAGAGTGTTGAATGAGATTTTTGGTTAAGCAAATAGCACTTATATTATCACATTTTATGGGAATATTCTTTAAATGAATTTCATAAACTTCTAAAGTATTTTTCATCCAAACAACTTGTGCACAGTATGCACTTGTGGCTATGTATTCGACTTCGACCGTAGATAGTACAATTGAGTTTTATTTTTTGGAAGTCCAATAAACAAGTGCATGTCCTAGAAATTGGCATGTTTCAGATATGCTTTTTCTATCTATTCTTTATCCACTAAAATCTGTATTTGCATCTACATCTACTAAAGTCATTGGATTTTGGATACCATAATCCTAGGTTAGAAGTTCCTTTAAGATATCTAAGAGTTCTTTTAACGGTCATGAGGTGAGATAATTTAGGATTAGTTTAAAATCTTACACAAAGTCCTACACTAAATATGATATCCGGTCTAGTTGCGATGAGGTATAACAAACTACCTATCATTCCCCTATATGTTTTTTGATCAAAATTTTCTCCACTTTGATCCATATCTAACTTGGTGGAAGTACTCATAGGAGTGTTTATAGCTTTTGAACTATCTATGTTAAATCATTTTAATAATTTTAGTATATATTTAGATTGATTAAAAAATATACCATCACTAAGTTGTTTAATTTGTAATCCTAAAAAGAAGGTTAGTTCACCTATTAAACTCATTTCAAATTCATGACTCATAAACTTGGCAAATGATTCATATAGTAATTCATTAGTAGAACCAATGATAATGTCATTAATATAAATTTAAATAATAAGAAAATTATTTTTAAAATATTTAACAAACAATGTAGTATCAACCTTACCTTTAGTAAAATTATTTAAAATTAAAAATGAACTAAGTCTCTCAGACCAAACCCTTGGTGCTTGTTTTAATCCATAAAGAGTCTTAGTCAGTTTGAACATATGATTAGGAAAAAGAGAGTTTTCAAAATCGAATAATTGTTCAACAAATAATTCTTCGAAAATAAAACAATTTAAGAAAATTTTGCAAATTGTCAGAATCTACGTGATGGTGGTGCTGAGTGCTGATAATGTGGTTTATTGATTCTGGATATGCAATGGTTCCATCCAAATATGTAGACATAAGCCACATATTATGGTTCAGCTTTAGTTTTTCATTTTTTAAGTATTAAATAAAATCTGCATATGTGTTACAGGATGGTGCGGGGCTGGAGCTGAATATTATGAGCCACTGATAGCCAGTCCCTTCCATCTTAGTTCTCAGGATAAGTCTGCTGCTGTTATATGAGATATCAATCAGCCAATCTTATGTAATTGAGCTGCCCAGAATTCTCTTTTTTTTAATCATGATCAGATCAATGCTGACATTAACCTGCCTGTATCCTCATGCTCTCAAGACCCTTGCAGTGTGTTGGATATTTTCCAAGTTCACCTCTCTATCTTGTCGTAACTCGATTGAAGAATTTGATCCATTGTCATCTTCCAATTCATTGAAATTTTGTTACAACAGAGAAGTCAATCCGTCAACACGTGTTTTCTAGAGTCATTTTTTAGTCCCAAGAGTGTGGCTAATGCCCATTTTGTTTTAAAATCTCAAGAGCACGGCTGATGGTTGTGTTAAATTAGTTCAATAGAAAATTCCGGTTGACTTGAGAATTGTCTTCATTCTTTATCTAAATTGTTGTTTCTCATGCATTGTCTTCATTCTTGTCTGGTGATGATGGGATTATTTTAATAGTCAGACAAGATATAGTTTATATAAGGCTGTTAAATCGACATAGGTTCTTTGGGATAAAAGAAGAAAAATGTTGAGAACCTGCATTAGGATATGAACATATAGTGCGCTCATGAAACAAGATGGATCTCTGTATTTGTATTGACACTTCTGAATGGTCTACTTTAACCAATCACTAGAATTTTAGCACTATTATTTTGGAGCACTCAGGATATTTGAATCTAGTTTGTGAGATCAGATGGCTAGAATTTTAGCACCACATAACTGGAGACCCTGGATCCCTTCATTTCACCTTCTAATATGTAGAAGGTGATTCTTTGGATCTGGAACTATGGGAGCTAAAGCTGGATGTTTATATCCATTTTCTCTACTTTGTTTGAAGCTGGTGTTACTTATGGGTTTCGACCCCGTTCCCACGTCATGCTTGATTTGTTATTTATGGCACAGATGCAACCGAAAATAAAAGGCACAAAACAGACTAGCAGAAGTAAAATTGAAAGATAATTCAACTAAATAAAGACACTAAAATAGTGTGGATGCTAGCATGGTATTATTTAGAAGTGAAACAGCAAAACCAACACATTTATAAAAATAAATACGCTGATTCTTCATTATTTAAAGATATAGAAACTTGATGTTGCATCTATATCTCTAATTTCTTAGTACGAAGCTGGTGGCTCTTCTGGATCTGGACCAGTAGGAACTTGACGTTGGATCTGTTTATCTTCCATTCCTTCGTATGAAACTGGTGGCTCTTCTAGATTTGGACCAGTAGGAACTTGACGTTGGATCTATTTATCTTCTATACCTTCGTATGAAACTAGTGGCTCTTCTGGATTTGGACCAGTAGGAACTTGACGTTGGATCTGTTTACCTTCCGTTCCTTCGTATGAAACTGGTGGCTCTTCTGGATTTGGACCAATAGGAACTTGATGTTGGATCTGTTTACCTTCCGTTCCTTCATATGGAACTGGCGGCTCTTCTGGATTTGGACCAGTAGGAACTTGACGTTGGATTTGTTTACCTTCCGTTCCTTCGTATGAAACTGGTGGCTCTTCTGGATTTGGACCAGTAGGAACTTGACGTTGGATCTGTTTATCTTCCATTCCTTCATATGAAACTAGTGGCTCTTCTGGATTTGGACTAGTAGGAACTTGACGTTGGATCTGTTTACCTTTTATACCTTCGTATGAAACTGGTGGCTCTTCTGGATTTGGACCAGTAGGAACTTGATGTTGGATCTATTTACCTTCTGTTCGTATGAAACTGGTGGCTCTTCTGGATATGGACCAGTAGGAACTTGACGTTGGATCTGTTTACCTTCTGATCCTTCGTATGAAACTAGTGGCTCTTCTAGATTTGGACCAGTAGGAACTTGACGTTGGATCTGTTTACCTTCAGTTCCTTCGTATGAAACTGGTGGCTCTTCTGGATTTAGACATATAGGAACTTGATGTTGGATTTGTTTAGATCATTGAAGTCATTCATCAAACATTTAGTCATTCGTCAAATATACTAATAAGAGCTCATGTAAAAAAATTGTAAGAGAAAGATCATGATAAAGTTGATGAAAAAGTTTAACTTGGCATTTATGAAGTGCAGTGCATCAACATCAAAAGTTTCATTGAAAGAGATTCAACTTGGCATTCTCATGAGGTGGAGGAAAAAAAAAACAATCAAGTCATAAAAAGATCAAGAGTTAATAATAAAGTTTGAAGAGAGTATAATAAAATCTTGAGACCTTAATCATTATGCAAAAATTTCATGACATTAAGCTTCAAATGATATGAAAATCATGAAATTCATTTAATCATTCCAATAGAGGTAGGAGTATAAAACCAATTTTAATACTTCATCAAAAGGCATGATCTTCATCAATCGAAGAAGGAGGAGAATCAAAATAAATTGAAGGATAAAAATGAGAGCTTCATTTAAAATATGATATCAAAAAGATGTCATCCAAAATCTGAAAATAATATCAAGTTGAGATTATGTAAACCGAGGTTGAAAAATTTCGGAAAAGGAACATACAACATCTTCATGCATTAGGACAATTTAGCATGCCTAATTCTCTTCTAATGAAGTCAAATTATTTTTCATTTAGGGGTTTTGTGAAGATATTTGCTAATTGGTATTTTGTATCAATAAATTCTAGAATGACATCATTATTATTAATATGATCTCATATAAAGTGATGCATAATATCAATATGCTTAGTTCTAGAGTGTTGAATAGGATTTTTTGTTAGACAAATCGCACTTGTGTTATCACATTTAATGGGAATGTTCTTTAAATAAATTCCATAATCTTCTAATATATTTTTCATCCAAATAACTTGTGCATAATATGCACTTGCGGCTATATATTCAGCTTCGGCCGTAGATAGTGCAACCGAGTTTTGTTTCTTGGAAGACTAAGAAACAAATGCATATCCTAAAAATTGACATGTTTCGGATATGCTTTTTCTATCTATTCTACATCTGTCAAAATCAGCATTCGCATAAGCTATTAAGTCAAAGTTATAGGATTTTATATACCATAATCCTAGATTAGGAGTTCCTTTAAGATATATTAGGATTCTTTTAATTACTTTAAGATGAGACAACTTAGGATTAACTTAAAATCTAGAACAAAGTCCTATACTAAATATGATATCTGGTCAAGTTGCGGTGAGGTAAAGTAAACTACCTATCATTCCTCTATATGTTTTTTGATCAAAACTTTCTCCACTTTCGTCCATGTCTAACTTAGTGGAGGTACTCATAGGAGTGTTGATAGCTTTTGAACTATCTATATTAATTCATTTTAATAATTCTAAAGCATATTTGGTTTGACTAAGAAATATACCATCACTAAGTTGTTTAATTTGTAATCCTAAAAAGAAGGTTGGTTCACCCATTAGACTCATTTCAAACTCTTGGCTCATACACTTTACAAATGATTCACATAATGATTTATTTGTAGAATCAAAGATAATATCATCAATATAAATTTGAACAATAAAAAAATTATTTTTAAAATATTTAATAAATAATGTAGTATTAACCTTACTTTTAGTGAAATTATTTAAAATAAGCAAATAACTAAGCCTCTCATACCAAGCGCTTGGGGCTTGTTTTAACCCATAGAGAGCTTTAGTCAATTTAAATATATGATTAGGAAAAAGAGAGTTTTCAAAATCGGGTGGTTGTTCAACAAACACTTCTTCGGAAATAAAACCATTTAAGAAAGCACTTTTGACATCCATTTGAAATAATTTAAAATTATTACTACTAGCATAGGCAAGGAGCATCCTAATGGCTTCTAATCTTACCACAGGAGTGAAGGTCTCTTCGTAATTGATACCTTCTTCTTAGTTGAAATTTTTGGCCACTAATTTAGCCTTATTTCTAACCATGATACCAAATTCATCTTGCTTGTTTCTAAATACTAATTTAGTACCTATAACTAAATGGTCACTTGGTCTAGGAACAAGCTTCCACACCTCATTCCTCTTAAATTGGTTCAATTCCTCTTGCATTGTGATAACCCAAGAATCATATTTTAAGGCTTCATAAATGCACTTAGGTTCAATTTAAGAGAGGAAAGCAGCGTTGGTACAAAAATTCTTAAAAGAGGAATGAGTTTGAACCTATTTTGATGTCTCTCCTATAATTAGCTCATTTGGATGGGCATCTACATACTTCTATTCCTTAGGTAAGGAAATTTGAAAAGAAGATGCATCCAAGTTACTATTTTGAGGAGAGGGTTCATTTAAATTCAAACCATCAAAACCAAGATCATCATCAAAATTATTTTTCTTAAATTTAGAAAAGAATTAAAAACTATATGAATAGACTCTTCTATAACCAAGGTTCTTTTGTTAAAAACACGAAAGACTTTAGAAATGGAAGAGTAACCAAGAAAGATGCCTTCATCGGATTTAGCATCGAATTTTCCTAAGACATCCTTTTCATTCAAGATAAAGCATTTGCAATCGAAAACTTTAAAATAAGAAATATTTGGTTTTTTGTTATTCCATAATTCATAAGGGGTTTTGGATAGAGATGGTCTTACTAGAACCCTATTCATGACATAGCAAGTCGTATTAATGGCTTCGGCCCAAAAGTATTTGGGTAAGCTATGTTCATTTAACATGGTTCTTGTCATTTCTTATAAATTTATATTCTTTCTTTCTACTACTCCATTTTGTTGAGGATACCTTGGAGTAGAGAAGTTGTGGTTATATTCATTAGATTCACAAATATTTTGGAAGTCATGGTTTTAGAATTCACCACTATGATCATTTCAAATCGTTGAAATTATGAAACCCTTTTCGTTTTGAACAAGTTTACACAATTTAAAAAATATTTAAAACAATCACTTTTGTGAGCCAAGAAATAGGTCCAAGTGTATCTACTATAGTCATCTACAATGACAAATGCATATTTGCTACCTCCTAAACTCGTTGTGTCAATTGGTCCAAATAAATCCATATGGATCAATTGTAATGGTCTAGAGGTGCTTATTTGATTCTTTGGTTTGAAGCTAGTTTTTATTTATTTTCCTAGTTGACAAGCATCACATACTTTGTCTTTAATGAACTTAACATTGGGAATGCCTCTTACAAGTCCTTTAGATGTGATTTGAGAGATTAGTTTCATGCTAGCATGACCTAATCTCCTATGCCAAAGCTAAGCATCATCATTCAAAACCGAAAAACATATTTCATTACTAAGATCATCAATGTTTATGGTGTAGACATTATTTTATTTTAGTGCAATCATAGATGTGTTGTTATATGATTTTTCAATGATGCAAGCATTAGATTCAAATTTCACAATATATCTTATCACATAATTGACTAATGCTCAAAAGATTATGCTTTAAACCATCTACCAATAATATATTATCAATTGAAAAACTTGATTTGTTACCTATAGTTCCCTTGCCAATGATTTTACCCTTGTTGTTGTCTCTGAAGGTGACATACCCTTCATCTTGACTAGTGAGCTTAGAGAATTGAGATGGATCTTCGGTCATGTGCCTTGAGCATCTACTATCAAGGTACAATCTCTTACTCTAGCTTGTGTGGGTGAATGTGTCTGAGAGAATAGTTTTTTTTGATTTGAACTTGGGTGAGTGCCTCAAAATGTGTCATTGTTCATTGAGTTCCTTATTGTTTCTTTAGGAACCCATATTAACCTTTGTGGGCTAAGTTTCTTATACGGATATTTGTAGGCAACATGTCCAGATTTGTAATAAAAATTATATTTCAAATGAGAAGATACATGTAGTGTGGGTCCTTTAATGAAGGTGGTTGGAGTATGGTGAGATCCACTCACAAATCCAATATCACTTCTATTTCCGACGTGACCCTTGTTTACAAGAATCATGTCCAAGCCCTTGCTACCGACCTTAAACTTATTTAGGGTCTCTTTAAGTAGCAAGTTCTCATTTTTTATTGCCTCTAAGTATTCACACTTAGAGCATGGGTTAAAGAGGGAGTTTTAAGACTATCAAGCTTATCTTGTAATAAAGCATGCTCCTTCTTTAATAAATTAAACTTTTTACTAATAGCTCTACACTCATCAAATAATTCATGAAAAGCGATTAAAAGTTCGTCGAAAGATAAATCTTCATTAATTAACTCACATACCTCTTCTCCGAAAGCCATCAATATGAAGTTGGTCTCCTCTTTGTTGCTTACTTCTTTAACTTTAGAATCACTTGAGTCATTCCGTGTCACCTTTAGAGCTTTCTTCCTCTTTGGTTGCTTCTTCTTGACTTGGGGGCATTCACTTTTGAAGTGCCCGACTTCTTGCATTCATAACATATAACTTGGTCCTTTTGGGTTCAAGTTTATTTTTAGTGTTATTTTTAAATTTATTTTTTCTTATAAATTTTTTGAATTTTCGAGTTAAGAGTGCAAGTTCATCATTAAGGTCCTCATCACATGAAGATTCCTTTAAATGGTCTTCTTGTGTTCTCAATATCATATCCTTCCTATTCTTTGGAAGGGGGTTCTCTAGCTCATTATGAGCATAGCATGTCATTTCGTAGGTCATTAAAGACCAAATGAGTTCTTCGAGAGAAAAAATTTTAAGGTTCTTACCCTCTTGAATGGCCGTAAATTTTGGATCCCAACACTTTAGAAGGGATCTTAAAATTTTCGTTATAAGTTCAAAATTAGAAAAATCTTTACCAAGTGCTTTGAGTCCATTGACGACATCCGTGAAACGGTGTACATGTCTCGATGGACTCACTTGGTTTCATTCGAAACAATTCGTAAGAATGCACCAAGAGATTGATTTTGGACTCTTTCACTCGGCTAGTGCCTTCATGAGTGATTTCAAGAGTACGCCAAATATCAAAGGCCAATTCACAAATCAAAACATGATTAAACTCATTTTTATCAAGTGCACAAAACAAGGCATTCATAGCCTTTGCATTTAGAGCAAAAACCTTCTTCTCTGATTCATTCCATTCATTCATCGGAAGAGAAGATTTTTGAAATCCATTTTCAACGATATTCTAAAGTTTGAAATCCATGGAAATAAAAAAATCTTCATGCGAGTCTTCCAATAAGTGTAATCTGACCCATTAAACATAAGCAGACGTGTAATGGAATGACCTTATTGAAGGCCAGTATAAGCCATCTCTCTTGGGTTTTAAACCAAATGAGAGTGACCAAGCTCTGATACTAATTGTTAGGATCTAGAGCGGCACTAAGAGGGGGTGAATTAGTGTAGTAGTTAAAAACGTTGATTTGTGTGATTTTGAAAAACTTCATTCGAGAAGAATCACGTTTCGATGAAAACCAACATTGATTGCATTTTAACTTAAAGAGATTCGTAAGTGAATGAGAAGGATTCAAGTGATTGCAATAAGGTAAAGGATTTGCAGAAATGTAAATTGTAAGAAAAGAAATACAAACCAATTTTATAGTGGTTCGTCCTCTGACCTACATCCACTCCCGATTCCTCCTTCGTTGAGGTCACTGGCTTTCACTAATGATCTTCTTTCAATGGGTGAAGATCAACCACCCTTTTACAACTCTTTCTCCTTTTCAAAGGTTTAGGAGATAACCTCTACAAGTCTCACACCTCCCTTAGACAAACTTCTAAACTTTTCAAGAGGAGGGAGAGAACACTCAAGACCTTTTCAAGATTACAACTTGATTTACTAGAGTTTTAGCTTTCTCTTTCTTAAGTGATCCTTGCAAGGATGAGTGGGGTATTTATAGGCCCCAAATGGCTCTAAAAATGAAGTCAAAATTTAAATTTCTAGGTCTTCTGGGTACAGGCGGTACTACTACCGACATTGGGCGATGCAACTGCCTATAGAACCCCAAAAACAGAGGTTCTGGCGGTGCTACCACTAGCTTGGAGCAGTACCACTATTGTAGCTTTACTGTTGGGTGGTACCATCGCCTAGACAAGGCGGTACCACTGCCTACAGCTTAGAAAAGTGTGTTTTTTTACTTTTCCAACTCATAGATGGTTCTACCGCCAGTTTAGGGGTGCCACTACCTACAACAACTTTTGGGCCACTGAATGGGCCTCTCAATGAGCCCAAATTAGTCCCAATTTAGGCCCAATTGGCTCATAATTGAGTTGGTATGATTTCACCTAAAACCAACTTATTTTTGACCTAACCTTCGACTATTAAGACATAAACAACTACAAGCTACGAATCTAAGTTATCCGGCATGTCATTGGTTCTCTCGGTGAACTTCCACGACCTTCCGATGATCTTGAACTTCTGATGCATCATCCGAACCTTTGGTGAATTGCCCCATCCACCGGCATGTTGACTTCTACAACATCCGTTCTCGATGCATTGTCTGATTCTTCCGACTCGATGCTCGAACTTTGACTTTGGCCCATCACTTGATTCTTCTTGCTTTAATTGTTTTGCCTCTTTTGATCAAGGTTAGTCCTGTATCACTTATCTCAAAGCATAGATTAGATAACAAACTTATCAATTGATTTCATCATCAAAATCTGAGATTCAAGAGTATCAATAACTATCCAATATTCTATAAGTGAATCAATCAATGAACTCATTCTCTAATGAGCACCTGTACTGTACCATTAGTGTCCCCACATAAGTAACTATGAGACCAACCACCTCTTTCATATGGATGGGTATATAGCACATCAGTCTGTCCGGTTATCTCGATGTCCCTCTCGAGTAACCTATGATCGGGATTATTTAGGGCCTGTGTTTAAAAGTGAATCAGTCTTATTATCATGATCTCATCATGATCTGATTCCCATTGCACAGATCCAATGACATCATAATATACATCTAGATAAGTTGAGAAAATATCAATAATCATAAGCAAAGAGATTGATGCAACGTATTATAAGTGTCATTGCTCACGTGATTAGCTTGTAGGGCACCTATAACTAGCAATTAAGGTGCACATTTAGGAATGGAATATAGACTAGGTAGCCTAGAACGATTGATCCAACTCCCCCTCTAGTAAAAGAACCTGAAACACCAGTATTTAGGATTAATGAATCTCCTCATCCTAGTCCCTATGGTGCAACACCATCAGAACCAACTCCTGCCCCATCTTCTGAAGATCCAATCATGACTAAGATAAATCAAATCAAATTATAACAAGCTGTAATCCTAAATGAAGTGTGTCAAATAAATCAGAAGTTAGATAATTTATATAGACATTTTGGTATTACACCCGAGGAATAGTTGTAAAAACTCTATATTGACTTCATAAGTTGTAATAGAGTTTTTGACTCTTATTTTGTAAATCTCTATGATATTTTGGCAAACTTTAAAGTTCCATATGTGTTGACCTTAATGCATAAAGTTGTTGTATGTTTCTTTTTAAAAATTTTCAACTTCATATCATCTTTTCGGTTTTGATGAACTCATCTTGATATTATCTTTTCTATTTTATCTTTCTCTGATTTTGCATTGATACTCCTCCTTCTTCGATTAATGATTTTGCATTGATACTCCTCATTTTTATCTTTCTCTCATGTACATGATTCTCTGTTGATGATCTTTAATTAATACCATGCTTATAACTTCTATTGGCATGAATAAATAGATTTTATGATTTTCGTATCATTTAAAGTTTGTTGATTTTATTTTCATGACACATGCAACTATACATAATCTTTATGTCATGAACTTTGCATAAAGAAGAAACTTTCAAGTTTTTATATCTTGAATACTCTCTTCGGATTCCGTTCATGCAAATTCAATGAATTTTTAACTCGTGTACAAAATTCTACATCTTAAGCTTTAATGGCTTGATTGGTTATTTTCAACTTGATGAATGATAATGCCAAGTTAGCCTTCATGAATTCTTCCTTAAGAGAATGCTATGTTAGCCTTTTATAAAATTTTTGGATGATTTTTTTAAGTATGAAAACATCATCATGACTCTTTTCATGAGTTTTGAGCTTAAATGATCTCTCTTTTCTTCCTCATGAATTTTTCTTGAATGAATATCATGAGCTCTTGATGAAATTTTTTATGAATGTTTTTGGCTTCAATCTTTTCACTTAACGATTTTATGGCTTGAATTTTCAATCAAATTGCCTCTTGAACTTTTCATCTCAATCTTTCTTGAATGAACATTCATGAGTTTTATGAACTTTATGTTCAAATGATCTCTTTTCTACCTCACTAATTTCATTTAGTAGAAACGATTCTTGTAAGCCTTTAATGACTTGAATGATTCACTTTTATGCTTCAAGAATTATTATGTAGAATTAACTCTTAATTTTTCATGTATGAATCTTTCATGAGCTCTTAGAAATTCTTATGAATTTTGGCTTCGATGATCTATCTTATGATTTTATAGACATGAATTTTCAATAAGAATGAATGAATCGCTTTTCGATGAATAGCTATTTGGCATCATTTCTTTTTTGTTGATGATAAAGGGAGAGAAAAATGTGGCAAGATTGATGACTTAATGGAATGATAAATGCTTTATATGTATCATATTCCAATGTATCACAATTGCCATGCTTTGTATCGTAAAATGCTTGCTATCATTAAAAGCATCACAATGTATCACAATTATATGGAATGTATCACATGCATCACAAATGGCTCATACATGCTTAAAATGTTAATTGTTGTTAGATCATTATCAAGTTTAAATTTGGTATATTTCATTGATATGATAAGTTATCATTTCATTTGATGATGTTTCGTAAAATAATATCATGCCTTGGATTTGTGCATTTTATTTTGATATCATTTGATCCTTGCTACATTTCAAAATTATAGTTGGTATCATGTGTCGAAATGATGATTGTCCATCATCATTCGACATTGAACTTGAAAATGGGTGTCATGCCTTGACATCATTTTTGGATTATGAAAAATATGAAGTTTTATATTTATTTATGAAAGATCATGCTTGTTGAGCATGACGATAAGTTCAACTTATCGGTTTCGGCTTGAATTCAAGGGGTTTGAATTCAAGTGTTTCCCTTCTCAAAATATGACATATAGATAGGGGGAGTTGAGATTAACTCCATCATCAATTGATTATCATCATCAAAAAGGGAGTGATTGACATAAGTATGCAGGATTAACTATGATAGGTTATTTGATCTAATCCATATTATTGAGATAAGTGTGTAGGATTAACTATGATAGCAATGAAGACATAAAGCAAATTGTCAGAGTCAAGTAAGTACATTAAGAGTTTGAGAGTTCGCCGGAAGTCCGAAGGATCGTCGGAAGCGCTACCGGAACTAGCCGAGAATGAATCGAGGACTTGCCGAAGATTTCAAAAGTTCGTTGGAAGGTTCGTCGGAGGTTCGTAGAGCTCATCGAGAAAGTTTGGAAGCTTGCCAAAAGATTCGTCAGAACTCACCATAAAGTCTGGGAGCCTACTAGGAGTTCGCCGGAAGATATCCGAGGGCATGTCGGAAGTCTGCCAAAAGTTCATCGGAAGCTCACCAAAAAAAGACTCGACGTCAACGGATTATAATTTGCTAAGAAATATGTTTCAATTTCATAGTTAGCAAGTAATTAGAGTTAGGATTAAGTGATAATCCTAATTAACCCTAGTAAGGGCCAACTAGGCCTTAATTAGACTGAATTAGGCCGGATTCAAGGCCCATTCAGTAGTGCTGGACAATGTCTGGTGGTGGCACTGCTAGATTGAGTGGTGGCACCACCTCATGAACTAATTCCCAAGTGGTCTGGGCAGTGGTACCGCCCCAGGTCAATAGTGATACCACTGATTATTACACATGGATTCTCGATAGTGTTAGGGATCGGCGGCACTAAGAGGGGTGAATTAGTGCAGCGGATAAGACGATAGATTTTTCAGCAATTTAAATCAAGCTTCAGAAACTTCGTACGATGAAATCAACATTTCGTTTGAAACTGATTTGGTTGCATTCTAACTTTAAAGCATGCGTACGAAGATGAAAAGGAAGTGGAGCAAGTAAAGTAAAAGCTTGCAGCAAAGTAAAGAGATAAAACAGAAATTTAAACACTTACACAATCATGACGCAGCGATGTATAGTGGTTCGGTCAAAGTGACCTACATCCACTTCCGAAGCCTTCTCCGATGAGGCTCCCTTCTTCCACTACCAAATCCTTTGAAGGGGAAGGATCAAATACCCCTCTTACAACCCTTTACAAGTGGTTCACACTCTTACAAGATTTCACAAGAAGGAAATGAGGTGAACACTTAAGCAAACGAAGAACAAGACTTTCCCAAGACTTATTTTCAAAATCTAGCTCTCTAAGGGTTTGCTTTTCAGTTGAGAAAGAGGGGATATTTATAGATCCAAAATGATTTCAAATTTGGGCTCTAAATTTGAAATCAAATTGGTGTTTCGGTGCCTACACTTGTCAAAGCGGTGCTACCCTTTGCACATTGTCGACAGTGGGGCCAGCGGTGCTACGCCCAGCGAGCGGTGCTACCACCACTATTACTGTAGCTGGGCGGTACTACCACCTAGGCCATTTTCAGCATAGTGGTTTCGGTCAAAAACTCAGCCGAAACCGATCCAAATGAAGTCCGAATTGGCTCCAATTTGGTTTATAGGATTAAGACATAATCCTAAACCAAATTATGTGCTAACTACAAATTTTAAAGACATTTTTAAGCTATTTCAAAGTCCATAAGACAAGAATTCTTTCGGTGAGCTTTCGGCGAACTTCCGACGGTCTTCCGACGAACCCTCGGAAACCATTCTACGGACTCCTGGTAAGCTCCCAGACTTCATGATGATCTTGGCGAGTTCCATCGAGCTTCTTTGGCAAGCTTCGATCTTTCTTGGCAAGCTTTACGAACTTCCGACGAACCTTCCGGTGAACTTCCGAAAACCCTTCGGCAAGCTCCCTACTCGTTCTCGATCGGTTCCAGCAACTACTCCCAACGAATCTTCGGACTTCCATCGAACTCTAGAACTCCCAATGATCCATCCCACTTGTCTTTCGGTACTTTGTTTCGCTTTACATATTCATCGTCATCGTAGTGAATCTGCACACAAACAAACAAACACTCTACTTCGATCTAGACAGTTATTACAATACGAATTAACATTCAGTTACCCAGCACGTCATTGGTCGGTGCTTCGTCCGATCCATCGGCACATCGTCCTCTTTTGTAGTCCATTACCCAATCAGTGGATGACCTCCGCAACCCCGATATCCTTGGCGCAACATGCATCTTGGCCCGATGCCCGATGTACGAAGCCTTCAACCGATTGTCGATCGAACCACCAGCTCGACATCCAATATTTAGACGTGATCACCCGGCACAACGTCAATTCCTCTAGTGTCAACTATCTAATCCTGATCGATAGTAGACCTGCGTAACTCAAAATGCAGTTAAACAATAAACCACAATCAATTAGTTTCATCATCAAAATCTGAGATTCAACAATCTCCCCCTTTTTGATGATGACAACTAATTGATGACTAACGGAGTTAACCATAACTCCCGGAGTTTAACCAAACTCCCCCTATCAATATGCCATTGATAGAAACACTTGGATTATCCCAAATCCAAGCAACATTCATCACAATGTTAAGAGAATCAATCAAACCATCATGCAAATATATAAAATATTCAATCAATGCATGAAGTCATCAATCTACTTCTCCCCCTATGTCATCAAAAAAAGGAGAAGTAACATCATAGCTAGTTTAAAAGAATATGCAAATTTTACAATCATACTAGCTATTAATCACATCATACAACATTTAAGCATCACAAGATTATCATGATAGGCAAGATAGCACTTGTCATGATGATGATAGCAAGTTTTTATGTTCCTTTGAGAAGTGCAAGCAAATTGTATTCAACGATGTGCATTTTCTTGACTTCTTTTGCGATATGCATGCAATTTTAAAATTTCTTTCTTCTCTTTTGAGAAGAGCAAGTTTGCAAGTTTTGCTTTCTTTGCATGCTAGGACTTTTCATTCATTTGTAATATGCAATCTAACAAAAGCCTTCTCCTCCTTTATCAATGTCAAAAAGAAAGGGAGGATTAATACTTCAAATAAACTTGCATGAGATTCAACAATAATTTGTAACAAAGATGCAAGCAATTTGTTGAAAAAGTGAAGTTAATCAAGATTTTTGCCTCTCTTGAGACAGCAACTTTTTGCTTCTCAATGTTTAAGCTAGCAAATATTTCTCTTTTGATGCATAAGCTAGCAATTTAACTCACCCTTTTATCATTATCGAAAAGAAGTGGACTCAATTGCTAAAAAATTTCAATTTCATCCACTTCTCATATCAATATAAATTTGCATCAAAATATACATTAGTTATCATGTCATGAAGGATATCAATATGAAAATTCAACAAGGATCAAAACCAAAAGATATCATTCATGATTCATAACTTTCTTTTAGCAAGATCAAAATTCACATTTATCAATTTTCAATTCAAGATAAATGTCATACAACTAAGAATCATGATATATAAAAGCACATCAATATTAAGGATCAAATCATGATTCATTGATTCATCATAAGGCAAATTTCTTTTATATCAATTCTTCAATTGCCACATAAGGCATACAAGCCAAAGAATTCTTGTTATTTTAATATCATGCAAGATATGATGTCAAGGCTCATGATTCATTTGAAAAGATCATAGGAATTCTCATCAAGATTACATTTCATGAGAAATTTCAAGTATCAAATATCAAGTATATCAAGACTTGGATTGTATTCCTCTTTAGTTAATGGTAAAGGAAGCAATCATATAGAAAAATATTTTGATTCGCAAAGATATCTCAAGTCAAGAATTTAAGAAGAATTCATGATTCACTTGAAAATATCTCATTCAAAATAATTTGACAACTTGAAACCCATAATCAAATCAAAATCATTTTCGAGATTCAAAATGCTAGCAATTTGCATTAATCATGACAAGTGATACATCAATAGTCTACATCAATATTTCAATCATCAAGTCATGAAGCATACAAAGTGGTATTGAAACATGAGAGAAATGTTCAAATTACACATGTAATGTTTCAACATTCAAAACACATTTTCTCAAGTTGAGTATCAATAAGTAGAAAATAACTTGTAATTCATTTGGATTTCTCTTTAATAACATGAGAAAATCATAGTATAAAGTAAGAGCATGAAAAACTCAAGTTATCAAGATCATGATATAAATAAAACTCATTCTAGTTCAATTTATCAACTCATAATCAATTCATCGAAATCACTTTTATAATTTATGAGATTCTTAAGATATTATGAAATCATTAATCTCGATAAGATGATAAAAGCATTAAGTGATTCTTTTAACACATTATCAAAATCTTGTTCATAATTTAAGTGATTCACAAAATATCATAAATGAATTTATCACTTGTCTTACATGGAAAATCAAAAACTTTAGAGAAAGAGAGATGTTCAAGAAACATGCATTTCTCTTTTAGTGATTTTCATTTATTTTATATAAGCATGCCTTTGTCTTTTTATACCAAATCAAAATAAGTATTTAAAAAATAAAAGGCAAACTTCATTATAAAAATCATCAAGACAAAAATATAACACATTATTTCAAGATATGATATTCAATTTTTCATGATAATGTATTTTATTTTGTTTCAAACAAGTGTGCTCATATTTCAAAGATGAGTATCAAATTTAAGACCAAAACATGAGTTTGTCATCAAGATATGATATCACAAAGTCATTAAGCATGATAACAAACTTTTAATATTTTCATTTCAATGATGATTTCATAATGTATGTTCAAATATTTATATGGAAGCCATCATTGTATAAATTCAAAATACAAGTTTGTCATTAAACCCATTAAGATCAAATGCATCAAAATCTTTCATTCAAAAATTTTAATAAGAGCAACATAAATTGATTACATGTGAGCATGTATCAACTTTTCAAAGCAAGAAGTTTTGTCATAAAGACCGTTAAGACCAAACACATCAAAAATAAAACATTATGATAGTGCATTTTCTTATTTTTAAGAGTTTCAATTTAATCTTTCATAAGAATGATCAATGTCATGCATCATATTTAAACATGAGAGCATCATCATATTTAGAAATGAATTCATCATTAAAATCATTTCACTTCTTTCTTTCATTTGTTATAACAAGATGATCAATGCTCAAACTTTTGCTAAAATCATACATCATTTTAATAATGTGAAAAATAACTTTCGTCATGAAACCCATTAAGTCTAAATATAACACAAGGCAACATCAAAGCCACATTTCTTTCATTTTGAAAATTTGTGGGTTGGGTCTTTATAATTGATTTCATGAAGACATGTATCAATAAAAATTTCATTATTAAAAAGGGTTAAAACCCATTAATCCAAGATAGAAGTCTTTAAATCAACATCACTTCAACAACTCATGCATGATATAAAATCATCAAGCATCATATTTGGAGACAATGTAAACCATCAAGATACTCATGCATGGGTTGATTCTATTAGGTGTCTAAACATTATCACAAATCACACAATCATCATTCATATTTTTACTTTTCAAAAATACTATAAAGAAAAGCATAGTATAATTTTTTATTTTTTTTTAATTTCTAAAAACACAAGAAAAGCATGAAAAAAAATTCCTACTAACTAAGTTAAGAATTCATGGAAAGCATCTTGTAATTTCAAAATAAGGTAGAAGTAACTTGGGTGAGTTTCTTACCTCATTGTCGAAAACCTTCAAAGCCCATTTTGTCTCTTCTTTACTTGATTCTTCTTTGCAACCCTTCTTCTTCTTCTTTGGCCTCTTTCTCCATTCAAGTTCATTTGTGCTTTTTAATTTTTGTTTAATGAACTTGTTAACATTCATTGTTATGTGTTCAATGTCCTCATTGTCCTCATCACTTGAGTCATCACTCAAGTGGCATTCATTTGTCCGATGTTCCAAATCCTTCTTGTTCTTTAGAAGGTGTTTCATATGTTCATCATGTTTCAAATGTTCAAAGAAACTCATTTAATATGTCATTAGTGAACCGATTAGTTCTTCCAATGAAAAATCATTTAAATTTTTAGTCTCTTGTATTGCGGTTACTTTTGGATCCCAACTCTTTGGGAGGGATCTTAAAATCTTGTTAGTGAGTTCAAAGTTTGAAAAACATTTACCAAGACTTTTCAAGCTATTGACGACATCTGAAGACTGTACATATCGTCGATAGTTTCGCTTGGTGTCATTCAGAAGAGCTCAAAATCATGCAATAAGAGGTTTACTTTCGAGTCTTTAACTCTACTAGTTCCCTCGTGCATGATTTCAAGTGTTCGTCAAATATCGAAAGCCGTATCCAACATTGAAATCCGATTGAACTCGTTCTTGTCTAAAGCACAAAATAAGGCATTCATTGCCTTTACGTTTAAAGAAAAAGACCTTTTCTCCAAATCCGACCATTCGTTCGTCGGTTTAGAGGAAGGTTGAAAGTCATTTTCGATGATGTTTTATAAATCCAAATCCATTGAAAGTATGAAAACTCTCATTCGAGTTTTCCAATATGTGTAGTCCGAACCGTTAAAGAACGATGGATGAAAATATTAGGGATCGAGCGGCACTAAGAGGGGGGGGGGTGAATTAGTGCAGCGGATAAAACGATAGATTTTCAGTGATTTAAAACAAGCTTTGGAAACTTCGTACGAATGAATGCAACGTTTCGTTTGAACCCGGAAAGATTACGTTTTAACTTTAAAGCATACGTAATATGATGATAAGGAAGTTGAGTAAGTAAAGTAAAGGCTTGCAGCAAAGTAAAGAGATAAAACAGAAATTTAAACACTCACACAATCAAGATGCAGTGATGTATAGTGGTTCGGTCAAAGTGACCTACATCCACTTCCGAAGCCTTCTCCGATGAGGCTTCCTTCTTCCACTACCAAATCCTTTGAAGGGGAATGATCAAATACCCCTCTTACAACCCTTTATAAGTGGTTCACACTCTTACAAGATTTCACAAGAAGAATGAGGTGAACACTTAGCAAGAATAAGACTTTTCAAGACTTAAAACTAAGATTCTAACTTCTCAAAAGGGTGCCCTTTCAGCTGAGAAAGGGGGGTATTTATAGATCCAAAATGGATTCAAAATTGGGCTCCAAATTTGAAATCAAATTTGAAATTCAGTGCAGGCGGTACTACCGCGAGCGGTATCGCGATGTGACGACCTTTGTCGATGATGCTACCGGGCAGTGGTACTCTGCCGGCTGACCAAAGTGGCGGCGGTACTACGCTCAGCTCTGACCACGGTTGCGGCGGTGCTACGCTGCCTATTCAAGTGAATGGGCTTTGTTCAAGGCCCGCCTAGTAAGGCCTAGTAAGGCGATACAGGTTTAACACCTAATCCTAACCCAAATTGATGTGCTAACTATGAAATTAAAGACATTCCTGAGCTATTATAAAGTCTACAAGTCAAGTCTTCTTCCGTGAGCTTAGGTGAACTTAGCGAACTTAGGCGGTCTTGGACGATCCTTCGGAAACCATCCTGCGGACTCCGGCAACCTCTCGGACTCCACGATGATTTTGGCGAGTTCCCCCGAGCTTCTTTGGCAAGCTCCGATCTTTCTTGGCAAGCTCCATGAACTTCCGACGAATCTTCGGACTTCCGTCAAACTCTCGAACTCCCAACGATCCATCGCACTTGACTTCGGCCCTTGGTTTCGCTTTACGTCTTCATCCCTTTCGTAGTTACTCCTGCACACAAACAACAAACACTCTACTTCGATCTAGATAGTTATTACAACGCGAATTGACATTCAGTTGCCCGGCACATCATTGGTCGGTGCTTCGTCCGATCCTTCGGCACATCGCCCTCTCTAGCGGCTTGTTGCCCAATCGACGGTTGACCTCCGTAATCTCGATATCCATGACGCAACTCCGTACTTCTTGGCCCGATGCCCGACGTACGAAGCCTCCTGTCGATAGTCGACCGAACCTCCGGCTCGACATCCAATATCCTAACGTGATCACCTCCGGCGCGACGTCAATTCCTCCAGCATCAACTATCTAATCCTGATCGATAGTAGACCTACGTAACTCAACACGTAGTTATACCACAAATCACACTCAATTAGTTTCATCATCAAAATCCGAGATTCAACAGAAAAACTGAAAAGCCCTCTTGAAAACCATTTAGAGCCATTTCTCACAGGTGTAAATCCGAAAGAGAAAGAACGTGGATCTGATACCAAATGTTAGGGATCGAGTGGCACTAAGAGGGGGGGTGGGTGAATTAGTGTAGCGGATAAAACGATAGATTTTTCAGCGATTTAAATCAAGCTTCGGAAACTTCATACGATGAAATCAACGTTTCGTTTGAAACCGATTTGGTTGCGTTCTAACTTTAAAGCATGCGTACGAAGATGAAAAGGAAGTGGAGCAAGTAAAGTAAAAGCTTGCAGCAAAGTAAAGAGATAAAATAGAAATTTAAACACTCACATAATCAAGATGCAACGATGTATAGTGGTTCGGTCAAAGTGACCTACATCCACTTCCGAAGCCTTCTCCGATGAGGCTCCCTTCTTCCACTACCAAATCCTTTGAAGGGGAAGGATCAAATACCCCTCTTACAACCCTTTACAAGTGGTTCACACTCTTACAAGATTTCACAAGAAGAAGGAAATGAGGTGAACACTTAAGCAAATGAAGAACAAGACTTTCCCAAGATTTATTTTCAAAATCTAGCTCTCTAAGGGTTTGCTTTTCAGCTAAGAAAGAGGGGATATTTATAGACCCAAAATGATTTCAAATTTGCACTCCAAATTTGAAATCAAATTGGTGTTTCCCGGTGCCAGGCATTGCTACCGCCTGTTAGAGGCGGTGCTATCGCCTGCACAGTGTCAGACTGACACAGCAGGGGCCAGGCGGTGCTACCACCCCAGCCAAGCAGTGCTACCACCCCTGTTACTGTAGCTGGGCGGTACTACCGCCCAGGCCATTTTCAGCACAGTGGTTTCGGTCGAAAACTCGGGCGAAACCGATCCAAACGAAGTCTGAATTGGCTCAAATTTGGTTTATAGGATTAACACCTAATCCTAAACCAAATTATGTGCTAACTATAAATATTAAAGATATTTTTTAAGCTATTTCAAAGTCCATAAGACAAGACTTCTTTCGGTGAGCTTTCGGTAAACTTCCAGCGGTCTTCCGACGAACCCTCGGAAACCATTCTACGGACTCTCGGCAAGCTCCCGGACTTAATGATGATCTTAGTGAGTTCTATCGAGCTTCTTTGGCAAGCTCCGATCTTTCTTGGCAAGCTCCACAAACTTCCAATGAACCTTCTGGTGAACTTCCGAAAACCCTTCGGCAAGCTCCCTACTCGTTCTTGGTCAGTTCCGGCAACTACTCCCAACGAATCTTCAGACTTCCATCGAACTCTCGAACTCCCAATGATCCATCCCACTTATCTTCTAGCACTTTGTTTCGCTTTACATATTCATCGTCATCGTAGTTAATCTGCACACAAACAAACAAACAATCTACTTCGATCTAGACAGTTATTATAACACGAATTGACATTCAGTTGCCCAGCACGTCATTGGTCGGCGCTTCGTCCGATCCTTCGGCACATCATCCTCTTTTGCGGTCCATTGCCCAATCAATGAATGACCTCCGCAACCCCGATATCCTTGGCGCAACATGCATCTTGGCCCGATGCCCGACGTACGAAGCCTTCAACCGATTGTCGATCGAACCTCCGACTCGACATCCAATATTCAAACGTAATCACCCGGCACAACGTCAATTCCTCCAGCATCAACTATCTAATCCTGATCGATAGTAGACCTACATAACTCAAAACACAGTTAAACAATAAATCACAATCAATTAGTTTCATCATCAAAATTTGAGATTCAAAAGATAGGCGGTGGTACCACCCCTCCATAGAGTCTAAGGACCCTGTCAAATGATAGTACCACCAGACTAGGTAGTGGTACCGCCTAATACACTAATAGAGCAGGGTCAACTAGTAGTTTTACTGCCAATGCTAGGTGGTGGTACTACCAATACCCAAAAATCCGGGATGTGACTCTTTTGGCTCTAATTCTGAAACCAATTGAGCCTATAAATACCCCTTCTTAGTTGGCAAAATTGAGTCAAAACTCTAGCAAGTTTGCAATCGAAAGCTTGAGTGTTCACCTCCCAAAGCTACACTTGTAAATGTTTTGTAAGAGAGTGTGAACCACTTGTAAAAGTTTGTAAGAGGGGTGCTTGGTTCTTCCCCTTCAAGAAGAATTGATATTCGAAGTTGGGAACCTCATCGGAGGAGGTTTCGAAAGTGGATGTAGGTCATTTGACCGAACCACTATAAATCGCTACATACTTCTCTTAATGTGTGAGTTTTAAATTACTGCATTTCAATCTTTACTTAACTGCAATCTCTCAATCTCTTCTTTCTCTACTTTCTTTCGTATTCCTCGAAACTCTCTCTTTATCGAAATCATTTTCATCGGGCTAGAACTTCTCAATGCATTACTTTTTTTAAAATCACTTTAAAATTATAATTTTTATCCACTGCACTAATTCACCCCCCCCTCTTAGTACCGCTCTAGATCCTAACAAGCAGTAAGAAAGAAAAGTGCACAGCAAGGATAGAACACACCAATTTATAGTGATTCGGTCATCTAACCTAAGTCCACTCTCGATACGTCCTCCATCGAGGTCACCGGCTTCTACTATCGATCTTCCTTCAATGGGCGAAGATCAATCACCCATTTACAGATCTTTTCTCCTTTTATCAAGTTCAGGAGTAAACCTCTTTACAAATCGGTCACTCTCCTTATACAAGTTTCTAAGGCTAGATTTGGTGGAGGTGAACTCTCAAAGTTACAATAGTGATTTCATTATAATCTAAGTTCTTTTGTTCACTTTTATGTGTCCTACAAGTAGAAGTATGGGATATTTATAGGCCTCAATTGACTTAAAAAATGGAGCCAAAAAAGGTCTTTTATCGAATTTTTGAGGTACTAGCGGTACCACCACCTATGCCTGACGGTACCATCGCTAGTGGTCTCTAACATTGGGCAATACCACCACCCAGTTTGGTGGTACTATCATTAGATAGAGTCTTGGCCATTGGACCTGGGTGGTACCATCGCCTAGCAGTTAATAATTACCAGCGATTGCACCACCTAGTCTGGGTAGTACCACCACCCAGACCTCTTGGGAGACTGAGCCCTAGGTAGTTCCACCTCACAGTCTTGGCGGTGCCACTGCTAGACAGGGTTCAACATATTGTTTAGGCCAACAGTTCAGCCAAAACCAGTCCAGATTTGGGCCCAGTTGGCCCATAACTGACTTAGTGGGATTACTTTCTAATCCTAACTCTAATTACATCCTAACTATGATAATTAAGACATTAACTTAAGCAAACAAGTCTTGTAGGTCAAAAGTTTTTTTGGTGATCTTCCAGTGGACTTTCGATGGACTCTTGGCGATCTTCTAGTGGACTCCCGATAAGCTCTTGAACTCTTGATGTTCTTCTTAGCAAGCTTTAATGAGCTTATTGGCGAGCTCCTGACGAACCTCTCGGTGAGCTCCAGTGAACTTCTGATGAACTTCTCGGTGAGCTCCCAACGTACTTTTCGGTGAGCTTCTGATGAACTTCTTGGCAAACTCTAGTAACACTCCCGACAAGCTTCTTGGCGAACTCCCGATGAACTCTCAAATTCCCAATGAATGTCTGATCTTTGACTCCTTCACAATATCTACTTTATGCCTTATTCATTATTGTAGTTAATCCTACACACTTTTCTCAACATATAGATTAGATCAATAATTTATCAATTAGTTTCATTATCAAAATTTAAGATTCAATAATCTTCCCCTTTTTTATGATGACAACCAATTGATAATTGAGTTAACCTTAACTCCCCCTATCTATATGCCATACTTGAGAAAAGATAAACTTGAATTCATAACCTTTGAATTCAAGCTTTAACTGATAAGTTTCATGCATCAATATAGTTTCAAATACATAATTTCATGCTTGATACCAAGCATTCATCATTTAAGCATGATCATGATTCATGATACTAAGCACGATACCAAGCATTCATCATGATACCAAACATTTAGGCATGATAAAATTTATCATTCATTTAGATAGCATTTCAAACTTTTAAAGATAGCATTTCAAACATTTAAAGATGTCAAGTAGGATACCAAGCATGACACTAAGTATTCATTATGATACCAAGCATTCACTACGCATGATACCCAGCATTCATCAATTTGCCATTTTCTCCCCCTTTGTCATCAACAAAAAGGAAATGTGTAATCATTTTTACATCATTACATCAAACATGCAAGATAGTTTTACACAATTGTGATAGCAAGATAGTGACTTTTCCTTTTGCTAGCAAGATAGCAACTTTTCCATTGTGATAATAAAAAGGAAATGTGCAAACTAGCACTATTCTTGCTATCACTTCTCTTTAGCTTTGAAGTAGGCAAGCTAGCAAAGATGAAAAATAAGTGAAAATATCCATAAGATAGCAACTTTGCTACCAGGATTCTTCTTGAAAAAAAAAAAAGAGAAAGGAGCTCATTCATCAAGAAAAACCAAGCTTATAAAAAATCCATGAATCATTCATCACAAGAAAAGGAATACTTTCAAGCTATTGAAAATCCATCAAACTTCTACTTTTGTAAATAGAGAGTTAAGGGATTTATCACAAACATATGTGAATAGTCATGAATTAAATCTCTATTTTGGATAGAAAGAAGAGGGGTTCATAGTAAGTGATCATCGCACAAAAAAAAATTCGCACAAAAATAGTGTAAAAATCAAGTGTACCAAAAAAATTCATGAATGACACTTCTTCTTTCGTAAGTAGGGGGGGGGGGGGGGGGTGGGGTTGTGGTGGTGGTTGGTATGTGTTATAGGAAAAGATCATCAAGTTACAGAGCAAGAGTATCAAAAATTTATGAAATAAGAAGAAGGAAATGAACTCGAAAAAAGATCCATTTACGAAAAATCAAAAAATCAAAAAAATATATACAAGAAACTCATACATTTGGAAGATTTAATATGCCTAATTCTATTCTAATAAAATCAAATTGTTCTAAGGTTACATTATAGTTATCAACATGATCTCTTATAAAGTGATGTCTAATATCAATATGTTTAGTTTTAGAGTGTTGAATGAGATTTTTTATTAACATATTGCACTATTATCATATTTTATTGGAATATATTTTAAGTAAATTTCGTAATCTTCTAATGTGTTTTTCATCCATGCAACTTGTGCACAACACGCACTTGCTGCTATACATTCGGCTTTGGCTATAGATAATGTAACTGAATTTTGTTTCTTAAAAGTGTTGAATCTCGGATTTTGATGATGAAGTCAATTGATAAGTTATTTTGATCTAATCTATATGTTGAGAAAAGTGTGCAGGATTAACTATGATAATGATGAAGACATAAAGCAAAATGAGTGCCGGAGTCCAGTATGATCGAATCGTTAGGAGTTCGAGACTTCGTCGGGAGTTTGAAGGTTCATTAGAAGTGCTATTGGAATTGGCCAAGAATGAGTCAAGGGCTTACCAAAGGATTTGTTGGGAGTTCACAGGAAGGTTCGTTGGAGGTTCACAAAGTGCTAGTCATATGTGCCCTACAAGCCAATCACATGAGTGATGGCACTTGTGACATGATATATACTTATTCTCTTTGCTTATTATTAGGCATTTTATCACTTTATCTTGTGTGTTGCATATATTGTGATATCTTTGGATCTGTGCAATGGGAATCAGATCGTGATGAGATTACGATAATGAGACCGATTCACCTTTAAACATAGACCCTGAATTATCCTGGTCATAAGTTACTCAAGAAGGACATCGAGATAACCGGATAGACTGGTGTGCTGTATACCCGTCCATATGATGGAGGTAGCTGGTCTCATAGCTACTCATGTGGGGACACTAAGGGTATAGTGTAGGTGCTCACTCGGGAATGAGTTCACTAATTGATCCGCCTACGGAATGCTGGATGGTTATTGATACCTCACGTTAGATAGCGATTCCATAATCCCAGTAGTGTATTTGGTCCTTAGACTTTAGACACCAAGGATGTCTTGTATGAGTACTCCACTCTTTGATACCGAACTTATAGGTTTAGAAAGTTTCAAATCTATTACAACCGGTTATTGGGAGTGGTAGCCAACCTTACGAGGGCTATTGAGTGTCAATAGAGGATTATCTTCTCTCGGTATCATGAGAAGAATATCCCATATGTTCTTGCTTGAACAAATCTGATAGAACCCCAGAGGAATTCTATAGAGATTGATCTTTGAGGGGGATCAACCCTTGGAACGCTATAGGGGTTCCACCCTCCAAGTAGCCTGATGGCTGATCTTTCTTATTCCAAAGAGGTGGAGGCTACAAGCTTATATAGAGCTCCAAACCCTAGCCCTAGGGGCTGCTTCCTAAGTGAACTACCCAATTTACCCTCAACCTTAGCGGGCGGCCCGGTAACAAGAGGCGACGGCTAAGAAGCCCAAAGACAAATATAAACCCTAGCCTCTCTTCTTTATAGGATAGAGGCGGCTAGGTGGGGTTTATTACATTCTCACAGGGTTTTTATTAGCTGCTACATGGTTGAGTAGGACCTAACCCTACTATGGTCCTATCAAAATCCTTGGCCAAGGTTATTCGAATTGAGAGAGAAAGAATTCTCCAAGAGAATCTGACAAGAGCAAGACTCGAGGAGAGACCGTATGGGCCTAACAGCACCATGCCTTGTATAGGGTCTCTGGGATATTGGATGGATGAGGGACTATAGATACATGGTAACTAAGGACAGATAGGTCCAAAGGATTAGATTCCCCTATATCGTCTGGGGGCCACGGCGTAGTGGCACAATGCGTCATGATTGATGAGTTGGGTGAATTATTATAGAGATAATAATTCACTAAGTCAGAAGGAGTTCTGACAAGTATGACTCATGGCTAGCTCGATATTGGGCCTAGAGGGTCACACACATATGGTAGGTGTTGCAACGAATAGAGGTTCAGATATGATATATCCACTGAACCCCCTATCTTATTGGATATCTATCCATTAAGCTCCTAAATTATTGGATCTTGAGATGAGATCCAATAATTGTTAATAAGAGATTATTGGGTAGAGACCCACTAATCCAAGAGGCTTAGGTAATTGGATGGAGATCCAATACCCAATAGGGAAAAAGATCCATTAGGGTTGGGGCCTCTATAAATAGGAGGCAGAAGCTCTATAAGTGAGGTTTTCTTTTGGTAGCCACCTCCTGTTCTCCTCTCCCTAGAGAGAGAGGTGCATCGTCATAGTTCCTGTTGTGTGGATACTGCTAGAGAGGAGGATGCTTGACCTCCTTCATCCTCTCCTACAGATCTGTAGGGATTCAGGGATATACGATCTCCCTAGGTACTTTCTTTTACATGTGTAGTTTTTATAGATTTGTTTTGGCCTTGATCTTCGCCTGGCAGCGAAAACTTTCTATGGGAAATCTGAGATTTTTTGTTTTCTGTTCTTTTGCTGTGCATGTGATGTCGCTCCCCTGACAGATTTCCCAACACGGAGCTCATCGAGAAAGATCGGAGCTTGCCAAAGAAACTTGTCAAAACTCGCCAAGATCATCGTAAAGTCCAAGAGTCTACCGAGAGTTCGTTGAAAGATGTCTCAGAGTTCATCAGAAGTCCGCCTGAAGTATGCCGGAAGCTCACCGGAAGAAGTCTTGACGTGACAGATTATATTTTCGCTTAATATCCTTAATTTCATAGTTAGCACGTAATTAGGGTTAAGATTGAAAGGTAATCTCATTAACCCTAGTAGGGGCCAACTAAGCCTGAGATTGGATTGGATTGGGTTAGATTCAAGGCCCATCCAGGTTGCTAGATCCTATCTAGTAGTGGCACTGCCAGACTAGGGCAGTGGAACCGCTCAGAGTTCAAATTCCCAAGTGCGTGGGGGTGGTACTACCCAGGTCAAGCGGTGATATTATCAGTAGTTATTAACAGCCAAGCTGTAGTACCGCCCTACCATAGAACCCGAAGCTCTGCTCTAGTGGTAGTGTCATCAGACTGGACGGTGGTACCACCTAGTGTCATGGTCAACTAGAGATGGTATCGCTAGTGATTGGCGGTGGTACTGCCAACTCCCGAAAAATCAAGATAGGACCTTTTTTTGCTCCAAATTTGAAACCAATTGAGGCTATAAATACCTCTTACTTCTTAGCTGGTAAAGCACATTGAGAAGTAATAAGAACTGAGCCAAAACTATAGTGAAATAACTTTGAAAAATTTAAGTGTTCACCTCCCCAATTCTCTAAGTGTTAAAAGTCTATAAAAAGAGAGTGAGCCACTGTAAATTTCTATAAAAAGGGGTGATTGATCTTTTCCCTTCAAGAAAGATTGATAATGGAACCCAGTGACCTTATCAGAGGAGGTATCAGAATTGAACGTAGGTCAATCGATCGAACCACTATAAAATTGCTACACTATTCTCTTGGTGCGTAAATTTAATTTACTTCATTTAATTTTTTACTTTGCTATAATCTTTCAATCTCCCATTCTCTACTCTCTTACGTATTCACTCGAATCAATCGCTTTACCAAAATTGTTTTCATCGGATGAAACTTTTTCAAACGCATAAAGTTTTCGAAATCATTTTAAGTCGTCGATTTTTATTTGCTGCACTAATTCAACCCCCCCCCCCCTTCTCTCTTAGTGCCACTCTTGATCCTAACTGTTGGTATAAAAGCAAGGTCACTCATTCTGGTTTAAAATCCAAGAGAAATGATATTTGTCGACATACAAGAGGGTCACTCAATCACACGTCCAACTATGTTTAATGGGTCGGATTACACCTATTAAAAAACTCACATGAGAAATTTTCTTATTTCTATGGATTTTAAACTTTGAAACATTGTCGAAAATGGCTTTCAAAATTCTTCTCTTCTGATGAACGATTGGAATGAGTCAAAGAAGAAAACTTTCGCTCTTAATGCCAAGGCTATAAATACCTTATTTTGTGCCTTAGACAAAAATGAATTTAATTGGGTTTCAATTTATGAAATGACTTTTGATATTTGGCATACTCTTGAAATCACTCATGAAGATACTAGTCGAGTGAAAGAGTCCAAAATCAATCTTTTAGTTCATTCTTATGAGTTATTTCGGATGAAACCAAGTGAGTCCATTGGAGACATGTACACCTAGTTTACGGATATCGTCAATGGACTAAAATCAATTGGAAAAAGTTTTTCTAATTTTGAACTTGTAACTAAAATTTTAAGATCCCTTCCAAAGTGTTAGGATCCTAACGTAATGGCCATTCAAGAGGCCAAGGACTTAAAGAACTTTTCTCTCGAAGAACTAGGTCATTAATGACCTATGAGATGACTTGCAACACTCATGATGAGCTTAAGAACTCCCTTCCAAAGAATAGGAAGGATATGACATTGAGAACACAAGAAGACCACTTGAAAGAAACTTCAAGTAATAAGGACTATGATGACGAACTAGCACTCTTGACACAAAAACTAAAAAAAATTATAAGAAGAAATAAATCTAAAAATGACTCTAAAAATAAACTTAAACCCAAGAAAAAATAAGTGATATGCTATAAATGCAAGAAGTCGGGGCATTTCAAAAGCGAATGCTCCCAAGCAAAGAAGAAGCAACCGAAGAAGAAGAAGGCACTAAAGAGAACACGGGATGATTTAAGCAGCTCCGAAGACAAAGAACCAAGCAACAAAGAGGTCGTCAACTATGCTTTAATGACTATCAGAGAAGAGGTAAGTAATTTATTAGATGAAAATATAACTTTCGATAAGCTTTCGAATGCCTTTCATGATTTGTTTGATGAATGTAAAGTAATTAGTAAAAGGTTTAATTTGTTGAAAAAGGAGCATGCTGTCTTAGTTAATAAATTTAAAAATCTCGAATATAACACTCCTTCCTTGCCTCCATGCTCTAAGTGTGAACACTTAGAGACACTTTAGAAGAAGAACTTACTACTCAAAGAAATATTAGACAAATTTAAGGTTAGTAGTAAGTCTTTGGATATGATCCTTGTCAATAAAGGTCACGTTCATAAAAGAAGTAGAATTTGATTTGTAAGTGGATCTCACCAAAATCAAACCACTTTCGTTAAAGGACCTACATTATATGTATCACCTCACAAAAAGTATAACTTTTGTTGCAAACCCGGACATGTTGCTTACAAATGTCCATTTAAGAAATTTAGTTTACAAAAATTAATATGGGTTCCTAAAGGGATCGTAAGAATTCAATGCAAAATGATAAAATGAATAGATCAATTTTTAAGGCACCCAAACTCAAATGGGTACCTAAAAACCATCCTCTTTTATAGATATATTCACACTCATAAGCTAGAAGCAAGAGATGGTACCATGATAATGGATGCTCAAGACACATGACCGGAGATCTATCTCAATTCTCTAAGTTCACTAGCCAAGACGAAGGGTATGTCATCTTCAAAGACAACAACAAGGGTAAAATCATTGGCAAGGGAGCCATAGGTAACAAATCAAACTTTTAATTGATAATGTATTGTTATTAGATGACTTAAAGCATAATCTCTTGAGCATTAGTCAATTGTGTGATAAAGGATACATCAAAAGATTTGAATCTAATACTTGTATTATTGAAAAACTTCACAACAACACATCTATGATTGCCCTAAAACAAAATAACACATCTATGATTGTCCTAAAACAAAATAATATCTATACTATTGACATTGATGAACTTAGTAATGAAATGTACTTTTCGATTTTGAATGACGATGCTTGACTTTGGCATAGGAGATTAGGTCATGTTAGCATGAAACTAATCTCTTAAATCTTATCTAGAGAACTTATTAGAGATATTCCCAACATTAAGTTTGTTAAAGATGAAGTGTATGATACTTATGAACTAGGAAAACAAATAAAATGTAGTTTCAAACCAAAGAATCAAATAAGCACCACTAGACCATTACAATTGATCCATATGGATTTGTTTGGACCAATTGATACAACGGGTCTAGGAGGAAGCAAATACGCCTTTGTAATTATAGATGACTATAGTAGATACACTTGGACATATTTCTTAATACACAAAAATGATTGCTTCAAATATTTTTCAAAATTTTAGAAACTTGTTCAAAATGAAAAAGGATTTATGATTTTATTAATTCGGAGTGATCACGGTGGTGAATTCCAAAATCATGATTTTCAAAACTTTTATGAATCTAATGGTTACAACCATAATTTCTTTACTCCGAGGAATCCTCAACAAAATAGAGTAGTAGAAAGAAAGAATAAGAGTTTACAAGAAATGTTAAGAACCATGTTGAATGAACATAGCCTATCCAAATATTTTTGTGCCGAAGCCGTTAATATGGCATGTTGTGTTATGAATAGGGTTCTAGTAAGACCATTGCTCTCTAAAACTCCTTATGAATTGTGGAACAACAAAAAACTCAATGTTTCGTATTTTAAAGTTTTCGGTTGTAAATGTTTTATCTTGAATGAAAAAGATGTCTTAGGAAAGTCTGATGCAAAATCAGAAGAAGGCCTTTCATGTTTTTAATAAAGGAACTTTGGTTATAGAAGAATCTATTCATGTTGTTTTCAACGAAGTTTTCAAATTTAAGAAAAACGATTTTGATGATAATCTTGATTTTAATGGTTTAAATTTGAATGAAACCTCTCCTCTAAATAGTAACTTGGGTGCATCTTCTTTCAAAACTTCCTTACTTAAGGAATGGAAGTATGTAGATGCCTATCTTAAGGAGCTAATTATATGAGATACATCAAAAGGAGTTGAAACTTGATCTTCGTTTAAAAATTTTTGTGGCAACGTCACTTTTCTTTCTTAAATTGAACCTAAATGCATTGATGAGATCTTGAAAATAAGTCTTGGGTTATCGTATTGCAAGAGGAATTAAACCAATTTGAGAGGAATGAGATATGGTAGCTTATTCCTAGACCTAGTGACTATTTAGTTATTGGTACTAAATGGGTCTTTAGAAACAAACACAATGAATTTGGTATTGTGGTTAGAAATAAGGCTAGACTAGTAGCCAAGGGTTTCAACCAAGAAGAAGGTATCGATTACGAAGAAACCTTCGCTCCTATGTGTCATGCCCTCCCCCTCTGAAATTATCACATTCAGGAGGTGTGACCATGTCTTAAAATCCATAACATTAAATTTTATACCAACAATCCAATCCAGGATCCATACTAACATTTGAGGATACAAAGAATCATTCAATTATCATTTTCACACTCATCAAACCTGAGCAGTTAAAATCATACATCACATCACACGAACCTTTATAAGAACCCAAACCAACTTAACAAAATATTAACCTCACTTATAATTCCACAAGCGTAAGAATTATACAAATCAGAATTCCAACCATTTACCATAAATTCATATCATCATAAACTAAACTCAACATTCTGAAATTTCAATCGTGTGAGGTCTTTTAAAGTTTTTACATGATATATCAATCCAAATCTGTCGACAAAATCTCATTTCATACAAAATATATTTATAATATAATAACATAGCCATCCATAATGACTTGTCATAATCTAAATAGCTTTTCATTGCCTCAGCCCAATTCTAACATTTTAGCGCGTGACAAGCTAATATGAAAAAAGGGTTATATAACAACGGAGTGAGCTACAAAGCTCAGCAAGTGGCAAGTAAATCTCGAACAAGAGGAGAATAGCTTCAAATAGACTTGGTATCTAAATGTAAGGCAGAGATACAAGAGTTCATGGATATAGGCTCATTAGATACAGAATCGCAAATGTCATTTCATTCAAATCATATTTGGTTCATAACAAATGGAGTAAAGAGTAATTGGAACTTATCCGATGACATAAAAAGTATTTCGGAGCATATCAAATGACACATAGGACATTACGGAGCATATCAATGGCACTTAATACATTTCGGAGCATATCGATGTCGGAGGGAATGTTTCGGAGCATATCAAGTGCAAATGAAATATTTCGGAACATAGTAAAGACGTATGAAATATTTCGAAGCATATCAAGGGCAAAAGAAACATTTCAGAACATAGCAAGGACGTACAAAATGTTTCGAAACATATCAAGAGCAAAGGACACATTTCAGAATATAGCAAAGACGTATGAAATGGTTTCAGAGCATATCAAGAGCGAATGAAACATTTCAGATATAGCAAAGACGTATGAAATGTTTCGAAGCATGTCAAAGGCATATGAAACATTTCGGAGCAATGGCATATGAAATGGTTTCGGAGGATATCAAAGGCAATACGAAATATTTCAGAGCTTATCAATGGTGCATAGGATATTTCGAATCATATCAATGGCACATAGGATATTTCAAAGCATATTAATGACAGATGAAACATTTTTGAACATATCAAATAGCATATGAAATAGTTTCAGAACATATTTCAAAGGATAACAATGGTATATAAGATATCTCAGAGCATATCAAGAATAAATCAGAAATAGAAGCTCAAATGTCATATCTAGCATTCATTCATTTCATTCTCATCCAAAGCGCACATATAAACATATAAGCAGGGCTTTGGATATCATATCAAAAACACAGAGGGCGCTGTAGGATCATATTCATAATATAGTCCATTCAAAGCATGGACCCAAATAGAATGCATGGTCCATTCAAAGCATGGATCCAGCAAACATAAGTCTCACCCTGCCTGCCCCATCAAGAGTGCAATCGAGGCATTAGGCATGACATTCTCCCCCGATGTGGGACTAATGCACCCCACCTATCCCCCTAAGGGCCTACGGGTGGGTGTTACATTTTTCCTCACTCAATCACGTGACTTCCTCATCACGGACTGACCACCCTGCCTACCCCCAAAGTGTTGACCCGAGGTGCTTGGCATGAGTCGGTGAAGGTCAGGGGTGGCTCATATATCCTTTATCATTTCTAGAAAAGGTCCAAATAATCCCTTTACCATTTCTAGCAAAGGTCCAAATCATCCCACATGACACCAGAGTACAAAAGGATAGTATGAACTGTTAGAGCTGGCCCAAGGAAATTTACCAAAGGATAATTTGGCAACCCAATAAAGACAATAAGCAAAAAAATAAAAGAGACAAGGATGCCAAATTTACGTGGTTCGGTCAATTAACCTACGCCCACGGACGGAGGAGGAGCAAAAACTCTACTATAAAAAGGGATAATTACAAATACCTTAGAAAAATATTCCTAGGCCTTAAAACACCCAAAATTTTTAAATAAGAAAAACTACTAAACAATTAGGCTTTTCTTGTGGTGCATTTGGCTTCAAAGCCCAAACCCTTATTTATAGTTGCAATAGGAAAAAGCAAGCTTGATTTTCCTGATATGGGACTAAAATACGACTTGCCAAACTAACATAAACAATAATATTGACATATATCGGAAGCACATGCGGAATAACAAAAATATGCGTGTGCCTTTACAAAACAAGGTAGTGCCAACATGAATATTACATAATAGATTTCAAGTATACAAACAAATTTCAGGATGAATAATACAAGAATTGTAAAGGACTAATATAAAGCTCAACTGAAGAAGAATTTAGCTGAATCAGTTTCAATCTAAGTATCAAAAGAAAGATAGACAAGTCTATCTTTCAACAAACTCTTATGAATCAGAGTTTCCAATAGAGAGTTATAGATAGTTTAGTATCAAAAGATCAGAGCTTATTGTCTCTATTTTACAGATTTCGTAGAGCTGATTCATTTTGATGTTTGGATAGGAATATTTACTCCAAATCATACAAGTAAGCTGTCAAAAGAAAGGTTTATAAGTCTATATTCAGATCAAATAAGTTTTACCTAAATTGGAATTCTGTACAGGGATTTATAGCCGAAACAAAGTAGAAGGGTTAGAATCTTGATAATTTTCCAAATTCAAATATTTACATTCCAAACAATAGAGATATCAGATTTCAAGGCTAGAACGATTCAAATTTCTCATATCCAAGGCAAAAGCAAAGATTGGAATTGCAGTAAAAAGGAGTGAAACACTTCCCTTAGAAAAATTTTGATTTCCAAATGTGGGGGAATTGATGCAAACCTTAAGCCAAGACAAAGTTTCTTCTCGTCCATCAATTCCTTCTTCTCTTCTCAAGTTACGTTGGCTTCAAAGTTTCCCTTAATTGTGCCTTTAATTGCTTAAGTTTGGCATTATGCAAAGATTTGCAAGGTGGCAAGCATGCATGATGGAGGCTTAGGTGTCATTCTTAGAATAAACACAAGTGTCTCATTCTTAGGTTAACTAATGCCACATGTCCTCTATTTTTATTTTATTTATTTTCTTTTTTCTTTCTTAAACTGAATATAAATCTTTCATAAATTCTATCTAAGTATTAGTATTCACATTTTGGTCCCTAGTACTAAACTTTCGATATTAAAATATTTAGTGCTAAAGGATTATTAAACAATCCTCATTTTTACAATTTTGGTCCTTACATTATAAACAAGCCCTTACAAATTTTCAAAATGAGGATGTTACCCTATGGCAAGATTAGAAGCCATAAAGGATGCTCTTTGGTTATGCTAGTAGTAATGAATTTAAGCTATTTCAAATGGATGTTAAAAGTACTTTCTTAAATGGCTTCATTTCTGAAGAAGTGTATATTGAACAACCTCCCAAATTTGAAAATTTTCTTTTTCCTAATCATGTGTTTAAATTGACTAAAAGTCTCTAGGATTAAAACAAATTACAAGGGCTTGGTATGAGAGACTCAGCTCTTTTCTCATTCAAAATAATTTCTTTAAAGGCAAAGTCGATACTACATTGTTCATTAAAAAGTTTGAAAATAATTTTCTTATTGTTCAAATTTATGTTAACGATATTATTTTTAGTTCTACAAATGAATCCTTATGTGAATCATTTGCCAAGACTATGAGTCAAGAGTTTGAAATAAGTCTAATGGGTGAACTAACCTTCTTTTTAGGATTACAAATAAAATAACTTAGTGATGGTATTTTTTTTAGTCAAACCAAATATGCATTAGAATTGTTAAAATGGTATAATATGGATGGTTGAAAGGCCATTAATACTCCTATAAGTACCTCCACTAAGTTAGACATGGACGAAAGTGGAGAAAGCTTTGATAAAAAAACTTATAGGGGCATGATAGGAAGTTTACTATACCTCACCACAACTAGACCAGATATCATATTTAATGTAAGACTTTATGCTAGATTTCAAACTAATCCTAAGTTATCTTATCTTAAAGTCGTTAAAAGAATTCTTAGATATCTTAAAAGAACTCATAACCTAGGATTATGATATCCAAAATATGAAAACTTTGATTTAATAGCTTATATGGATGTGGATTTTGTTGGATGTAGAATAGATAGAAAAATCACATCAAAACATGTCAATTCTTAGGACATGCACTTGTTTCTTGGTTTTCCAAGAAACAAAACTTCGTTGCACTATCTACAGCCGAAACCAAATACATAACCGCAAGTGCATATTACGCACAAGTTGTTTAGATGAAAAATACATTAGAAGATTATGGTATTCATTTAAAAATATTCTCATAAAATATGATAACACAAGTGCTATATGTTTAACTAAAAATCTCATTTAACACTCTAGAACTAAACATATTGACATTAGGCATTACTTTATATGAGATCATGTCAATAACAGTGATGTTACTCTAGAATTTCTTGATATAAAACACCAATTAGTATATATCTTCATAAAACCTTTAAGTGAAGAATAATTTGACTTCATTAGAAGGGAATTAGGCATGCTAAATTTTCATAATGCATGAGTTTGTTGTATGCCCTTTTCTGGAATTTTTTAATTTCGTAGTATCATCTTTTCAATTTCGTAAAAGGGGCTTTCATGAATTTATCTTCCTCCTATCTCGGTTTGATACTCTTGCTTTGTGAATTTTTGAATTGGAATTTGATTCCATCATTTTGATAAATTTTTGAATTGGTATTATACACGTTTGATGATGTTTGACATTTTTTTATTTTTGAATCCTCCCTTTATTCACGAACTTTCACTCTTGTGAAGTATTGATGAGAAATGGATTTTAATGACTTGGGATTTTTTGTAAAGATTATGAACTTGTTTAATAAAAAATACCATTCATGAATCTTACTTCATGAAAATATCACTTTTGGATCTTATTTGACTCTTGTGCAAATTCTTGCAAAATGATATATAGGAATTCCACGAAATGATACATATTAGTTCTTGATGAATTCAATTTCCGTTGACTTGAACAAATAGCCTTCATGATTTAATTTTCATATTTTTATATCATGAAATTTTAAGTTGATAAATTCTTGATAATTTAAATGAACTACTTTCATGACTCACGGAATTCTTCTTTTTATACATATCTTTATGTTGTGAGCCCTTTATGAATTTTTGGATGCTCTTTTTCTTGAATTCAATATGGATTCCATTCACTAAATAAAGATTCAATTTCATGTATGAATGAAAACATCATTTATATCATGAATCTTTTCATGAGTTTTTGTGCTTGAATGACCTCTTTTCTACCTCATGAATTTTACTTTGTGTAAATATGTTAGGACCCTAGCTAGGAAGTCCTAATTTAGTTTCATTGAAGGGGGCAAACATGTAAATCCTAAGCATATTCATGTAAATTCTATCTAGCTGACTACTATTAAAGAGGTGAAGAGGCCAGCTAAGTTAGGATTAGTTTGGAGGATACTTCTTAGAGAAGCATTAGAAGTTGATTAGAAGTAGGAGTCTTGAGTAGGAGTTCTATTAGGAGTTGAGGTTTAGAAGCCCTATAAATAACCATATATATTCACCCTCTTTTCTTCATGAATAGATCAATCTTTTTAGCAGCCTTTGAGTAGCAACTTGGAGGAAGGAACCCCTATAGAGTTCCAAGGAGGCCGATCCCCTAAAGAGATCAACCCCAAGCTTAGAATCTGTAAGGGTTCTAACACTTAGAATTAGAGCAATATTCTTGGCATTTCACTATCCTTCTAAAGCCATCCATCAGCCCTTCACAGCCACCCAAAGTAATTCCCACGATTGCTTAAAAGATTATCACTAAATTCCACCATCATCTCCACCACCGTAGATCATCCTTTGATCTCCTCTTGAATTGCAACAGGTTCTGGTTTCCCACCTTACTGCTACTGAAATTTAGTTATCCTTATTCAAAAAATCCAAAAAAATTGTTCCTATATTGCTGCATAAACTTTTCGTTGCAAAGTTTTCATCTCTACGATGAAAGATGCACTACAGAATTCCAACCACATAGCACTATTTGTTTGATCTTGCTACTATATTTTTTCTATCCAAATCTCTACGAAATTTTTATGATGGCTTTGACACTTCCTAATAGTAGATTTCCCTTTGGTTTCATCAAAAAATTCTCAATATAAACCATTGATCTTTTATGTCCAAACTGCTACACTTTAGACGTAAAAATCTGCTGTAGTACCTTTCCGTGATCTTCAATTTTTCCAAACCTCTTGCTATCATTTCCTTCTACGAAATTTTTAACAACATTACCTCTCCCTTACCAATAGATTCCCTTTGAGTTTTACTTGAATCTCTATTGAGAATTGCTGGAAAAAATTACATCTTTACTACTGAAATTTTTTCAGTGAAAAATCTGGTGCTACACCTTTGTCCTTTTTCTTCTTCGTAACCTACCAAACCCTAGCCACCTTGCTACCACCAACCAAGATGTCTTTAGGGCATCCCTCTAGCCTTAACATGTAGCCATCATAACCTATTTTTATGACCCTAAAAATGTCAAAAATCATATCCCAAAATAGTAAACCATTATAGCTGAACCCTTCTATCACTGATCTATTGTCCGAACCTTCCACCACCCCATGCTATTAACCCATCAACTGAAAAAAGACAAAGACATCTCAGATCTATTAGGATCTAAGCGGCACTAAGAGGGGGGGGGGGTGAATTAGTGTAGCGGTTAATAATGAAAAATTTCGATGATTTAAAAATGATTTAAGAAACTTCATACGTTGAAAACTTCATTTCGACTAAAATCGATTTCGATTAAGATGTAATTAACTTAAGAGCGTTTCAAGATGAAGAAAGACAGTAAGCAAGTAGAGCAGTGAAGTGAAGATGGTTTGCAGTAAAGTAAATTGCAAGAATATAAATGCAAATTGATTTATAGTGGTTCGGTCATACGACCTATGTCCACTCTCGATTCCTCTTCACTTGAGGCCATCAGCTTTTCTACTAGTTGTCTTCCTTCCAATGGGCAAAGACAACTCCCTTTTACAAACTCTGTTTATAAAGCGTTCCTCAACACCTCTCTTAAGAACACTTCTAAACTTTCGGAGGAGGGATTTCTACTTCAAATGAGAGAGTTTTCCCTTAATTTTCTTGCACACTTCTTTCTATCCCAAGCAAGAACATCTGGGGTATTTATAGACCCCAAGAGGATTCAAATTTGGAGCTAATTTAAATCACTCTGGATTTCTGGGATACTGGTGGTACCACCACTTGTCACTAGCGATACCATCGCTAGTTTGACTCTAACACTTGGCGATAACATCGCTCAATCTGGCGGTACTATCGCTTGACACACTAACATGATCAGTTTACTAAGCGGTACCACCGCCCAGCTAGTGGTGCCACCACCTAAGCATTCTACCTCAAGGTAGTACCACTGCTCAGACCACTTGGGAGACTAAACCCAAGCGGTACCACCACCCCAGTTTGGTAGTGCCAATGCCAAACAGGGTTCAGCAACCTTGTTTGGGCCTTTCATCCAGCCCAAACCTGTCCGAGTATGAGCCCAGTTGGCCCCTAATAAGGTTGGCCCAATTACAACCCAATTAGTCCTTAATCCTACTTCGATCTAAACAATTATTACAATTCTTAATCGAAATATCACCTGGCACGTCATTGGCACATCGACGCTTCGTCCATTTCTTCAGCGCATCATCCTTTCTTGCAGCCTATTGCCCAATCAGTAGTTGACGCCCGTAATCCTGATCTTCTTGGTGTAACTCCGCTCTTCCTGGCCTGATGTCTGATTTCTTTGTTTGAAACCTTCTGCCGATCGTCGATTGGACCTCTGGCTCGATGTCCAATCTCCTGACGTGATTTCCTCCAATGCAACATCGATTCTTCCTACGTCAATTGTCTAATCCTGATCGAGAGTGGACCTGCATGACTCAAAATGCAGTTAGATAACTAAACACGATCAATTAGTTTTGTCATCAAAATTTGAGATTCAACATGATCTAGAGGCATATGCTATGGCTTCTCAAGATCAAATTGACACTAAATTTGAAGCATTGGAATCTCGGATTGAATCGTGGCTTGAATCGCGCATGGAGGACAAATTACGCTCTTTTTTGTAGAATTCAGAATTGGACAACCACCGAGTCCAACCAAATTTCAGCGAGGAGAGAGTTCAGGGAGGCCTCTAGAAAAAGAGGGACAACCCTCAAACATGCTTCAGCTATGCATGAGGGTGGACTTCCTGCGATGGGAAGAAGGTGACCTGGCGGGGTGGATTTTGCACACCGAACGTTAGTTTCGTAACTACTGAATGTCGGATAATGCTATGGTGGAAATTACTATCATCTACCTTGAAGGAGATGTTATTCAATGGTATAATTAGCTGGAATACAATCATAGGGCTCTAACGTGGAATCAATTTAAGAACGCACTGCTGAACCGTTTCGGACCTATGAAGTAAGAAAATATCGATGGCCAACTCACAAAGATTTGGCAAACCTCTACAATTCAATGTTGAATCTCAGATTTTGATGATGAAACTAATTGAGTGTGATTTATGATCTAACTGCGTGTTGAGTTACGTAGGTCTACTTTCGATCAGGATTAGACAGTTGACGCTGGAGGAATTGACGTTGTGCCGAAGGATCGGACAAAGCGCCAACCAATGATGTGTCGGGCAACTGAATGTCAATTCGTGTTGTAATACCTAGATCGAAGTAGAGTGTTTGGTGTTTGTTTGTGCGGAGTAACTCAAAGGGATGAAGACGTAAAGCGAAATCAAGGGCCGAAGTCAAGTGCGATGGATCGTTGAGAGTTCGAGAGTTTGACGGAAGTCTGAAGATTCATTGGGAGTGCTGTCGGAACTGGCCGAGAATGAGTAGGGAGCTTGCCGAAGGGTTTTCGGAAGCTCGCCGGGAGGTTCGTCGGAAGTTCGCGGAGCTTGCCAAGAAAGATCGAAGCTTGCCAAAGAAGCTCGGGGGAACTCGCCAAAATCATCGTGGAGTTCGAGAGCTTGCCGGTAGTCCGCAGGATGGTTTCCGAGGATCGTCAAGGAGGCTTCGCAAGCTCGACGGAAGAAGACTTGACTTGCGGACTTTGTAAATAGCTTAGGAAACGTCTTTAAAATTCGTAGTTAGCACGTATTTTGGGTTAGAATTAGATAACCCAAAGTGGGGGCCCATTGGGCCTTGATTAGGATGAGTTTGGGCCAAAATTTTGGCCCAAACCGAACCAGCTACGTGCATGCTACTGTAGCATGATACTGTAGCATACTACTGTAGCCTACTGTAGCAGGTTACTGTAGCCGGCTACTGTAGCAGGCGGTGGAACCGCGCGTAGCACCGCGGCTACTAGGCGGTGGAACCTGTCAAATGGCACCGCTCAGTCGACGAGCGGTAGTACTTTGCTGCGGATCACGCCCAAATGATCGTCGATCAAATTGGTAACCGACAGCGGTGGCACCGCCTTGACCAGTAGAAATCTGGGAACTCCAAATTCACTTGGAATTTGGAGCCCAATTTTGAATCCACTATGGATCTATAAATACCCCCCCCTTTCAAATTTAAAAGGGTAACCCTGAGTAAGAAAAGTCTAAGTCTTGAGCCTTTGAGAGCTTTGAAAAGTGTTGTTTCTTTTGCTAAGTGTTCACCTTCCTCTTCTTCTTGAAAGATCTTGTACAAGTGTGAACATCTTGTAAAGGGTTGTAAAAGGGGTGTTTGATCCTTCCCCTCCAAAGGAATTGCTAGTGGAAGAGCGGAGCCTCATCGTAAAAGGCTTCAAGAGTGGATGTAGGTCATTTGACCGAACCACTATACATCACTGTGTCCATGAATGTGTGAGTGTTTACTTTGCTGCAAGTTATTATTTCATATTCGCAAGTAATTACTTCCAAGTTCTCTTTTGTCGAATCGAAATCTTCCTACGAACTTGTGTTTTAGCGAAATCGGTTTCAAGAGCACGACTTTAATCCGCTGCACTAATTCACCCCCCCCCCCTCTTAGTGCCGCTCGATCCCTAACATTCAAGAGTATCATACTAGGTTTGAGAAGGTATCCTACCTTGCTCATGATTGGATTGATCATCAATTATTAGGAACATTCATCGGAGGACTCAAGCCTAAGATAAAAGGGGAGGTTAAGGCACGATAGCCCCATACTGTGACGGCTATGATTTATTTTGCCTGAATACAAGAAGAACGGCTCAACCAAGATGCTCAAAGGATGAGAACCTCTCCTAGTCCCACAGCATATAAACCTCCTTCTACTCTCAGCCATCCTTCACTGCCAAAAAAATTGATAAGAGAAGAACTACATGATCGATCAGCAAAGGGTCTTTGTTGGCATTACGACGAGCCGTGGAACCGTGATCATCGCTGCAAAAGGGGTGGCCTCCTACTGATTGAACCTCTTGAAGACATGGAGGAGGAGGTCTAGGAGCAATAGGAAGAGGTCTTAGATGAAGAACAGTAGTCAGTTGATATTACGATGCATGCCCTTGTCGGTTAGGCAAATCTACAAATGATAAAAGTGGGAGGACTTTTGAAGCAACAATCGATCACCATTCTTATTGACACCAGGAGCACTAATAATTTTATGAATAGCAAGGTTGCTATTTGGATGGCCTTACCTATCAAGAATTGTAGTAGGTTTGACGTTATGGTCATCGACGGATGAATTTTGAAGTGTGATCATAGGTGCTCGCTGGTGAAACTATTGCTGCAGGACCAAGAGATAATTACATATTTCTTTCTCCTCCCTCTTGATGATTATGAGGCCATGCTTGACATCGAATGGCTAACGACATTAGGTGATGTTTCCTGGAATTTTTTGAAACTAATTATGAAATTTTACAATAAGGGAAAATAGGTGATATGCGGGAAATGTGGGGGTGACGTAACGACGATTTATACACAATGAATAGAGAAAGTTTTGCACAAAGAATGCAGCTACTTTTTGATACAACTTGAGCAGCAATCTAAGGGTGAGCCAATCAAATTTGAAGACCCAAGCCTACTTCCCTTGCTTACTGAATTTTTAATTATATTTGACAAACCGCGCAACCTGCCTCATACCCACTAGCATGATCATCGTATACCGATTCTTACGAGCAAACCTCCAACAAATACTCAGCCATATTGGTATCCACATCTTCAAAAGGATGAAATAGAAAGGATTATAAAAGAGATACTCAAAATAGGAGTTATTTGGCCAAGTTGTAGCCCCTACTCTTTATCGGTGCTCCTCGTATAAAAGGACAGAACATGGCGAATGTGCATTGATTACCGAGCACTCAACGGTATAACCATCAAGGACAAGTATCATATTCCAGTAGTAGATGAATTGCTTGATGAATTAAAGGGAGCACGAGTCTTCACAAAGTTGGACCTTCGATCCGGGTATCATCAAATATGAGTGTGAAGAAAGCATACCAAAAATCGTCTTTCGAATGCACAATGGCCACTACGAATTTCTGGTAATGCCCTTTGGTCTCACCAATGCCCCCTCCACCTTCTAGACCTTATGAATGATATTTTTCAAAGTTATCTTTGTAAGTTTTTGCTGATTTTCTTCGACGATATCCTTATTGACAACCCTTCTCTTGAAAGTCATTTTCAGCACTTCGACTTATTTTGACGATTTTACGAAACATGTTTTGTCAAAAAATCGAAGTGCAACTTTCTTCAATAGAAGGTAGAATATCTTGGGCATATCATAACAGAGGAAGATGTGGTGGTGGAACCCTTCAAAATTGAAGCAATGCAGAACTGGCTGACCTCGAGGAACATGAAATTGCTACATGGCTTTCTCGGTTTAACAGGCTACTACCACAAGTTCATGAAAAACTATGAAAAGATCAGTGCACCCCTTACTTCTTTACTGAAAAAAGATGCTTTCCAATGGTCAGACAAAGCCACCACCACCTTCAACGAACTTAAAGTCGTAATGTCGATAATGCCCATACTAGCGCTACTCGACTTTGGGAAGACTTTTGTTATTGAAACTGATGCCTTTGGAGTCAGAATTGGTATTAGACTAATGCAAGATGGCCACCCCCTTGTTTATACTAGTTAGGTGTTATCTCCTTCCCATCTCAAGATGACTATTTATGATAAGGAAATGCTTGTGATTATGCATGCGGTGGCCAAATTAAGATCGTACTTGATCGGACGCTTTCAAATCAAGACCGACCATAAAAGCCTAAAATATTTCTTAGAGCAGAAGATATCTTCCCCCAAGTAGCAAAAATAGGTAACAAAGCTTCTTGAATATGATTATAAAATAACTTACAATAAGGGGAAAGAGAATGTTGTTGTAGATGCGCTTTCACGGCTACCCGAGCAAGCTGAATTTTTTATCGTTTCACTTCCTTGAGGATATTAAGAGAGAATGGAAAGATGATCTAGAGACTAGTAAGATCATAAAAAAATTGGAGGAAGCACCAGGCTCCATGGCTCATTACAATTGGGACTCAAAAGACTTATGCTATAGGGGACGCATTGTGCTTGTGTCAAATTCTGCTTGCATAAAGACCATCCTTAAAGAGATGCATTCCACACTTGTGGCTGGGCACTCTAAGTTCCTTAGAACCTATAAGAGAATTAAGCAAAATTTTTATTGGGTAGGGATGAAAAATATTATTGCTAAATTGGGTAGGGATGAAAAATATTATTGTAGATGTGCTTTCACGGTTACCCGAGCAAGCTGAATTTTTTACCGTTTCACTTCTGACTAGCAACTTACTTGAGGATATTAGGAGAGAATGGCAAGATGATCTGAAGACCAGTAAGATCATAAAAAAATTGGAGGAAGCACCAAGCTCCATGGCTCATTACAATTGGGACTCAAAAGACTTACGCTATAAGGGACGCATTGTGCTTGTGCCAAATTCTACTTGTATAAAGACCATCCTTCAAGAGATGCATTCCACACCTATGGTCGGGCACTCTGAGTTCCTTCGAGCCAATAAGAGAATTAAGCAAAATTTTTATTGGGTAGGGATGAAAAATATTATTGTTGAATTTGTAGCACAATGTGATATATGTCAACGAAATAAAGGCGAGACAGTGGCAAGCCCCGGAAAGCTATAACCTCTACCCATCCCAGACTCAATATGGACTGATATATCAATGGACTTCATTGAAGGGCTTCCCTCATCACAAAGAAAAGAGTTATTCTAGATATAGGGCACTAAATTGAAGATGAGTATGGTATATCACCAATAAACTGATGGCTAGACTAAAGTGATGAATAAGTGCTTGGAGACATACCTCAGATGCTTCACCAGTAACCGAGCAAAAGAGTGGACAAAGTGGCTTCCCTGGGCCAAGTGGTGGTATAATAAAACTTATTATTTATCCACAAAATGTACTCCCTATGAGGCTATGTATGACCGACCTCCCCCTATAATCCCAAAATATATGTTGGGCACCTCTAAAGTAGAACAAGTAGACAGGAAACTACAGGATAGAGACAAAATGCTGAAGTTGCTCAAAGATATCTCACTGCAGCTCAAGCAAAGATGAAACAGCAATATGATCAACACAAAGACGAAAGAGAATTTTTAATAGGAGATTGGGTCTTCCTATAGCTCCAGCCATACAAGCAAACATCAATCTAGACCAGAGCATCCATGAAGCTTTCACCTTAGTTCTATGGACCCTACCAGATTTTGGAGTGCATCGGAGCAATAGCATACAGATTGGACTTACCCGCTAGCTCCTGAATCCATCCAATCTTTCATGTGTTATGTTTGAAGTTCAAGTTGGGATAAAACGAGATAGCTTAAAATCACCTACCAAATAGGACTACCCAAGGAGAACTACAGACCCAATCGAGTGCCATTATTGATTGATGGATCGTGACTCGACGATGACGACCCACTACTGAAGTGCTAATATCATGGGCGAACCTACTAGAAGAAGATGCCACTTGGAAGAACTATGATGACTTGAAGATCAAATTCCTAGAATTCATGGAGTGTCAACCTCGAGGACAAGATTGATTTGAAGATGACAGGTCTATTAGGACTCTAGCTAGGAGAGTCCCACTTTAGTTTCATTTAAGGGGGCAAACATATAAATCCTAAGGGCATTCATGTAAATTCTATCTAGCTGACCCCTATTAAAGAGGTGAAGAGACTGGCTAGACTAAGATTAGTTTGGAGGTTGTTTCTTAGAGAAGCATTGGGAGTCGATTAGAAGTAGGGGTCTTGAGAAGGAGTTCTATTAGGAGTTGGGGTTTAAAAGCCCTATAAATAGCCATGTAATCACCCTCTTTTCTTTATAAATAGATCAATCCTTTTAGTAGCCTTTGAGCAGCAACTTGGAGGAAGGAAACCCTATAGAGTTGCAAGGAGGTCGATCCCCTAAAGAGATCAACCCCAAGCTTAGCATCTACAAGGGTTCTAACAAAATACGGACATTAACGGCTCTTGTATGAATTTTTAAGACATGAGTTCTTGATGTACAGTAGAAATTTTTATGAAATTTTGCTTCGATGATCTATCTTTTCTATTTTACGAATCTCTTTCTATGGCATGAATTTTTAATAGCAAGAATGAATTGCTTTTTGTTATTCATAAAAATTTAAGTCTCCTTGATGGAATCATAGATTTATCCTTCTCTTTTTGCTACTTTCATAAAAAATTCTATCGTAACATTTGGCATCAATGGCCCATTTCCTTTTTGTTGATGACAAAGGGGGAGAAATATAGCAAATTGATGACAACTTATGGCATGATTTGTATCACAAAATGTAATTTATAAAATGCCTTGTATCATAAAAGCAACATGATTTGTATCATAAAATGCAATTTGTAAAATGTCTCGTATCATAAAAGCAAATTGATGACATACTTTGAATCAGAAACAATTGTCATGCCTTGTATCATAATATGCTTGGTATCATCAAAAGCATATCAAATATTTGAGGTGTATTGCAAACTATCACAAATTTATGAAATGTTTCGTATGAATCGCGAATGATTGAAATGAATCTTGTATGCTTAAAATGATAATTTGGTTTCATTTTTGTATCATTAAATGTTGTATCATCAATTGATATCATGCCTTGGATTTATGAACTATTATTTGATATCATTTGATTCTTACTAAATTTCAAAATTAAAGTTCATATCATTTGATGAAATTATGATTGTTTATCATCATTCGACATTGGACTTGAAAATAGATGTCATGCCTTGACATCATTTTTGTATTGTGAAAAATAAGTATCATATTTGGGATGAAAAATCATGCTTGTTGAGCATTTCGATAAGTTTAAATGCATATAACTTATTGGTTTGGGCTTGAAATCAAAGGGCTTGAATTCAAGTGGTTCTTTTCTCAACTATGGCATATAGATAGGGGGAGTTAAGATTACCTCTATCATCAATTGATTATCATCATCGAAAAGGGGGAGATTGTTGAATCTCATATTTTGATGATGAAGTCAATTGATAAGTTATTTTGATCTAATCTATATGTTGAGAAAAGTGTGTAGGATTAACTACGATAGGGATGAAGACATAAAGTAAAATGAAGTGCTGAAGTCAAGTACGATCGAATCATTGGGAGTTCGAGACTTCGCTGGGAGTCCGAAGGTTCGTTAGAAGTGCTACTAGAATTAGCTCAGAATGAGTCGAGGGCTTGTCGAAGAGTTTGTCAAAAGTTTTCCGAAAGGTTCGTCGGAGGTTCACGGAGCTCGTTGAGAAAGATCGAAGCTTGCCAAAGAAGGTTTATCGAAACTTGCCAGGATCATCGTAAAGTCCTGGAGCCTACTGGGTGTCTATCAGAAGATGTCTGAGAGTTCATCGGAAGTACACCAGAAGCTCGTTGGAAGAAGTCTTGACATGACGGATTATGTTTTCACTTAATATCCTTAATTTTGTAGTTAGCACGTAACTAAGGTTAAGATTAGGAGATAATCCCATTAACCCTAGTAAGGGCCAATTGGGCTTGAGATTGGATTGGATTGGGTCAGATTCTAGGCCCATCCAGGTTGCTAGACCCTGTTTGGTGGTAGCACCGCTAGACTAGAGAGGTGGAGCCGCCCAGGGTTCAGATTCCCAAGTTCCTTGGCTGTGGTACCGCCCAGGTCAAGCGGTGGTACCACTTGTATTTATTAACTGTCAAGCAATGGTACCGCCTATCAAGCGATGGTATTACCCCATCATAGAACCCGAAGCTCTGCTCTGGTGGTAGTCCTACCAGACTAGGCAGTGGTACCACCTAGTGTTAGGGTCAATAGGCGGTGGTACCACTAGTGATAGGCGGTGGTACCACTAGCTTTGGGAAATCCAAGATGGGACCTTTTTGGCTCCAATTTTGAAACAAATTGAGGCTATAAATATCTCTTACATCTCAACTGGTAAAGCACATTAAGAAGTGATAAAAACTAAGCCGAAACTATAGTGAAATAGTTTTGAAAAATATGAGTGTTCACCTCCTCAATTCTTTAAGTGTCAAAAGTCTATCAAAGGAGAGTGAGCCACTTGAGTCTATAAATACCCCTTACTTCTCAACTGGCAAAGCACATTGAGTGTTAGGTTCAGAGTGGCACTAAGAGGGGGGGGGGGTGAATTAGTGCAGCGGATTAAACTAAATAAAGCTTGAAAACCAATTCTGGAGATTTGCTTAACAACTTGATTCAGCGATAGAGACTTTAACTTGAAAATATTCAGGTAAATGAAATTGGAAGTAGGGAGAAGAAATCCGATCAGTTTGCAGCTTAAGAAATTTACGATGCAGAATTTTAAGTACTCACACAGCAAGTAAACGCAGTGATGTATAGTGGTTCGGTCAAATGACCTACGTCCACTCTTGAAGCCTCCTCCAATGAGGCTCCCAACTTCCATTACCAAGTCTCTTGAAGGGGAAGGACCAAACACCCCTTTACAGCCTTTTACAAGAGGTTCCCTCTCTTTACAAGATTTTTACAAGGAGAAGAAAGGAGAACACTTGAGCAAATGAAAGCAGAAATTTGCTATAGCTTAGACTCAATTCTAACACTGCAAAGATCCTCAACCAGCTAGGAGTAAAGGGGTATTTATAGAGCTTTTTGGGATTCAAAAATCTCGCTCAAAGAGGGGTCTCATCCAAAATTTTGGACTGCAGGCGGTACTACCACCTAGCACTGGTGGTACTACCGCCTGACACACCTTTGCGTGTGTTAGTGTGCTGGCAGTACTACCACCTGGCACTAGCGGTACTATCGCCTGACACAGGTGGTTGCAACCACTTGTCAAGCGGTACCACCACCTGCCTGGGGCGGTGCTACCGCTTAGCCTATGGTCAACAAGTGGTGCTACCACCTGGGTCCGGCGGTGCTACCGCCTGGCCCACGATCAACAAGCGATGCTGCCGCCAGCCCTTGCCAGAAACTGTATGGGCCTAACCTTCGGCCCAATACAGCCCATTAACGGCCCAATTGGCCTAATACAGGTCTAGACAGGATTAACACCTAGTCTATACCCTAATTAAGTGCTAACTATGAATATTTAAAGCCAAATTAAACTAACACCATCAAGTTATCTTCCTAAGAGCTTTCCGGCGGTCTTCCGGTAGACTTCTGACACTCCCTCGGATTCCTTCCAGCGGACTCCCAACTGGCTCCTGGATTCTATGGCGAGTTCAACAAGTCTTTGGCACCCTTTCGAACCTTCTCGGTGATCTCCGTGAACCTTCGACAATTTTTCCGACGAACTTCCGAAACCTTCGATAAGTCCCCGATTTCATCTCGGTTGGCTCCGACAGCACTTTCGATGATCCTTCAAACTTTCGGTGGACTTTTGAACTTCCAAAAACTTGACTCCGATAATTAGCTCTATCATAGTTAATCCTGCACACTTATCTCAAAAACGGATTAGATCAAATAACCATCAATTGACTTCAACATCAAAATCTGAGATTCAACAATCTCCCCCTTTTTTATGATGACAATCAATTGATGACGGAGTTATTCTTAACTCCCCCTATCTATATGCCATATAATGAGAAAGTAAAACATTTGAATTCAATCTCTTGAATTCAACCAAAAACGATAAGTTACTTGCGTTGAACTTATCATCATGCTCAATCAGCATGAGGTTTCATTCGTAAGCAATATCAAAGCATGACATTTAATCGAAAGATGATAAACATTTATCATTTCGTCAAAAGTTACCAAAATTTTGAGATTACAACAAGGATCTTATGATTGAAAAAGCGTGACACCATATCAGGAAAACTTGTCATATCAATCGAAAGATGCCATTTGATAAACATGATATAGTAAGAATCTTTCAATTGTAAAATTCAATTACAATGTTATGCATTACATTACTTATGCGTTCATTGCAATGCTTTTTAAGGATTGCAACCTGCTTTTGACACAAAGCATGGCAAGAGCAATTGAATTGCAATAACAAATCTTATGAGACATTTTTCATTTCATTTACACTATATAAGTCATTTTTCAATACAATGCATGATATTTATCAAGTCATCAAATTATTTTGCTCATAAAGGCCACATTCAACAAGTCATCAATTTCACATTTTTCTCCTCATTTGTCAACAACAAAAAGGAGATGAATAAACTTGATGAAAGGGTGAAACTTAAAAAAAAAATAACATAAGTGAGAGGAGTCATAAAGTTATCAACCATATCCAAGTCATCAAATTTTTGCCAAAATATGTATAAGGATACATCATTGAAGCCAATCATCAACCATATCCAAGAAAATTCATGATGAGATTCAACTTGTTATTTTTATGAAGGAAGAAGATATGAAATCATAAAACTTGATTAGCACATGAATAAATATTTAAAAGCTTGATTTTTATGCAGAATCCATGACATTAATTTATGCATATGTCGTTTATATAATCCATTTAGTCATCACAAAAGAAGGTGAAGATAGTATGAAGTTATACATACATCATTGAAAACATGATTTTCATTGAAAGTATAAAGGTGAAACTATCAAAATCAAAGTTTAAATGTTTTGAAAATTATGCACTATTAAATATTAGCACAAATTTAGCATGCCTAATTCCCTTCTAATGAAGTCAAATTGTTCTTCATTTAAGAGCTTTGTGAAAATGTTCGCTAATTGATATTTTATATCAATAAATTCTAGAGTTACATTATTATTAGCGACATGATCTCGTATAAAGTGATGCCTAATATCAATGTGCTTAGTTCTTGAGTGTTGAATGAGATTTTTGGTTAGACAAATAGCACTTATGTTATCGCATTTTATTAAAATATTTTTTAAATTAATTCCATAATCTTCTAAAGTGTTTTTCATCCAAACAACTTGTACACAAAATGCACTTGCAGCTATATATTCAGCTTCCGCCGTAGATAGTGCAATAGAATTTTGTTTCTTGGATGTTCAAGAAACAAGTGCATATCCTAGAAATTGACATGTTCCAAATGTGCTTTTTCTATAGATTCTACATCCGCCAAAATCGGCATGCGCATAAGCTTTTAAATCAAAATTATCAGATTTTGGATACCATAATCCTAGATTAGGAGTTCCTTTAAGATACCTAAGGATTCTTTTAACAGCTTTAAGGTGAGATAACTTAGGATTAGCTTGGAATCTTGCACATAGACCTACACTAAACATGATATCAGGTCTAGTTGCAGTGAGATAGAGTAAGCTACCTATCATTCCCCTATATATTTTTTGATCAAAATTTTTTCCATTTTCATCCAAGTCTAACTTGGTGGAAGTACTCATTGGAGTATTGATGGCTTTAGAACTATCCATGTTAAATCGTTTTAACAGTTTAAATGTATACTTGGTTTGATTAAGAAATATTCCATCACTAAGTTGTTTAATTTATAATAAAGAAGTTTAACTCACCCATTAGACTCATTTCAAATTCATGACTCATACACTTAGCAAATGATTCACATTGTGATTCATCCGAAGAACTAAAAATGATATCATCAACATAAATTTGAATAATAAGAAAATTATTTTCAAAATATTTAATAAACAATATAGTATCAACCTTGCATTTAGTAAAATTATTTGAAATTAACAAAGAACTAAGCCTCATATCAAGCCCTAGGGACTTGTTTCAATCCATAGAGAGCTTTAGTTAATTTAAACACATGATTAGGAAGAAGAGAGTTTTCAAAACTGGGTGGTTGTTCAACATAAACTTCTTCGAAATAAAGCCATTCAAAAACACTTTGACATCCATTTGAAAAAGCTTAAAGTTATTACTACTAGCATAGGCAAGGAGCATCCTAATGGCTTTTAATCTAGCCACAAGAGCGAAGGTTTTTTCGTAATCGATACCTTCTTCTTTGTTGAAACCTTTGACCACTAATCTAGCCTTGTTTCTAACCACGATACCATATTCATCTTGCTTGTTTCTAAAGACCCATTTAGTACCGATAACTAAATGGTCACTTGGTCTAGGAACAAGCTTCCATACCTCATTTCTCTCAAATTGGTTCAATTCCTCTTACATTGCGATAACCCAAGAATTATCTTTCAAGGCTTTGTCAATGCTTTTAGGCTCAATTTGAGAAAGAAAAGCAGCATGAGCACAAAAATTTTTAAATGAAGAATGCGTTTGAACCCCTTTCGATGTGTCTCCTATGATTAACTCCTTAGGATGGGCATCTACATACTTCCATTCCTTAGGTAAGGAGAATTCGGAAGAAGATGCTTCCAAGTTGCTATTTTAAGGAGAGGGTTCATTTAAATTCAAATTATCAAAACCAAAATCATTATCAAAATTTTTTTTAAATTTAGAAATTTCATTAAAAATGACATGAATAGACTCTTCTATAACTAATATTCTTTTATTAAAAATATGAAAAGCTTTAGAAACAGAAGAGTAGCCAAGGAAGATGCCTTCATTAGATTTAGCATCGAATTTTCCTAAAGCATCCTTTTCATTTAAAATAAAGCATTTGCAACCAAAAACTTTAAAGTAAGAAACATTAGGTTTTTTGTCATTCCATAATTCATAAGGAGTCTTGGATAGAGATGGTCTTATTAGAATCCTATTCATGACATAGTAAGCCGTATTAATGGCTTCGGCCCAAAAATATTTGGGTAAACTATGTTCATTTAACATGGTTCTTGCCATTTCTTATAAATTTCTATTCTTTCTTTCTGCTACTCTATTTTGTTGAGGATTTCTTGAAGTAGAGAAGTTGTGGTTATACCCATTTGATTCACAAAAATTTTGGAAGTCATGGTTTTGGAATTCACCACCGTGATCACTCCGAATTGATGAAATCATGAAACCCTTTTCATTTTGAGTAAGTTTACAGAATTTAGAGAAACATTTAAAAGAATCACTTTAGTGAGCTAAGAAATAGGTCCACGTGAATATACTATAGTCATCTACAATCACAAAGGCATATTTGCTACCTCCTAGGCTTGTTGTGTCAATTGGTCCAAACAAATCCATATGGATCAATTGTAATGGTCTAGAGGTACTTATTTGATTTTTTTGGCTTGAAACTAGTTTTGATTTGTTTCCCTAGTTGACAAGCATCACATACTTTATCTTTAATGAACTTAACCTTAGGAATGCCTCTTACAAGGTTTTTAGATGTGATTTGAGAGATTAGTTTCATGCTAACATGACCTAATCTTCTATGCCAAAGCCAAGCATCATCATTCAAAGCCGAAAAACATATTTCACTACTAAGATCATCAAGATTAATAGTGTAGACATTATTTTGCTTGATTGCAATTATTGATATATTGTTGTGTGGTTTTTCGATGATGCAAGCATTAGATTCAAATCTTACAATATAACCATTATCACATAATTGACTAATGCTCAAGAGATTATGTTTTAAACCATCTACTAATAACACATTATCAATTGAAAAGGTTGATTTATTACCTATAGTACCCTTGCCAATGATTTTACCCTTATTGTTCTCTCCGAATGTAACAAACCCTTCGTCTTGGCTAAAGAGCTTAGAGAATTGAGATGGATCTCTGGTCATGTGCCATGAGCATCCACTATCAAGGTACCATCTCTTGCTCCTAGCTTGTGTGGGTATTTTTGTCTACAAGAAAGGATGGTTTTTAGGTACCCATTTTGACTTGGGTGCCTCAAAAACTGATCTACTAAATTTATCATTATTCAATGAGTTCCTAATTGATCCTTTAGGAACCCATACTAATTTATTTGGGCTAAGTTTCCTATATGGACATTTGTAAACAATATGTCCAGATTTTTGCAACAAAATTACATTTCAAGTGAGAGGATCATTTAATGTTGGCCCTTTAATGAATGGTTTGAGTTCGTGAGATCCACTCATGAATCCAATTCCACATCTATTTCTGACATGTCCCTTGTTAGCAAGGATCATGTCTAAGCTCTTGCTACCGACCTTAAACTTGTTTAAGGTCTCTTTGAGTAGCAAGTTCTCCTTTTTTATTGCTTCTAAGTGATTACACTTAGAGCATGGGAGTAGAGGGAGAGAATCATGCTCAAGACTCTAAACTTCTAGCAATAAAGCATGTTCCTTTTTAAAGAATTGAAGCTTTTGTAATAGTTCTACATTCATCAAATAATTCATGGAAGGCAATTAAAAGCTCATCGAAAGATAAATCTTCATTAAGTAAATCACTTACCTCTTCTCCCAAAGCCATTAGAGCAAAGTTGGCCTCCTCTTTGATGCTTCTTCATCCTCAGAATCACTCGAGTCATCCCATGTAGCCTTCAATGCCTTCTTCTTCTTGAGTTGCTTCTTCTTAGCTTGGGGGCATTCATTTTTGAAGTGCCCCGGCTTCTTGCATTCATAATATATGACTTGGTCCTTTTTTGGTTCAAGTTTATTCTTGAATTCATTTTTAAATTTGCCCTTTTTAATGAATTTTTTAAATTTTCTAGTTAAGAGTGTAATGTCCTCGTCAAAGTCCTCATCACTTGATGTTCCTTTCAAGTGGTCTTCTTGAGTTCTTAATGCCATATCCTTCCTGTTCTTTGGAAGGGGGTTCTCTAGCTCATCATGAGCAAAGCATATCATTTCATAGGTCATTAAAGACCCTATGAGTTCTTTGATAGGAAAAGTTTTAAGGTCCTTGGCCTCTTGAATGGCCGTAACCTTTGGATCTCAAATTTCGGAAGGGATCTTAAAATTTTTGTTACTAATTCAAAATTAAAAAAATCTTTACAAAGTGTCTTGAGTCCATTGATGACATCCGTAAAGCGAGTGTACATGTCTTCAATGGACTCACTTGGTTTCATTCGAAAAAGCTTGTAAGAATACACAAGAATGTTGATTATAGACTCTTTCACTCTAGTGGCGTCATGAGTGATCTCAAGAGTTCGCCAAATATCAAAAGCCGATTCACAAATTGATACGTGATTAAATTTATTTTTGTCTAGTGCACTAAACAAGGCATTCATAGCCTTGGCATTTAAAGCAAACACCTTCTTCTCCGACTCATTCCACTCGCTCATCGGAAGAGAGATTTTTGAAAACCATTTTCAACGATATTCCAAAGCTCAAAATCCATAGAAATAAGAAAAATCCTCATATGAGTCATCCAATATGTATAATCCGACCCATTAAACATAGGTGGATGAGTAATGGAGTGACCCTCTTGCATGCCGAAAAAGGCCATCTCTCTTAGGTTTTAAACCAAATATGAGAGTGAACCTCACTCTGATACCAATTGTTAGGTTCAGAGTGGCACTAAGAGGGGGGGGGGTGAATTAGTCCAGTAGATTAAACTGAATAAAGCTTGAAAACCGATTCCGGAGATTTGCTTAAGAACTTGATTCAGCGAAAGAGACTTTAACTTGAAAATATTCAGGTAAATGAAATTGGAAGTAGGGAGAAGAAATCCGATCAGTTTGCAGCTTAAGAAATTTACGATGCAGAATTTTAAGTACTCACACAGCAAGTAAACGCAGCGATGTATAGTGGTTCGGTCAAATGACCTACGTCCACTCTTGAAGCCTCCTCCAATGAGGCTCCCAACTTCCACTACCAAGTCTCTTGAAGGGGAAGGACCAAACACCCCTTTACAGCCTTTTACAAGAGGTTCCCTCTCTTTATAGGATTTTTACAAGGAGAAGAAAGGAGGAGAACACTTGAGCAAATGAAAGTAGAAATTTGCTATAGCTTAGACTCAATTCTAACACTACAAAGATCCCTCAACTAGCTAGGAGTAAAGGGGTATTGATAGAACTTTTTGGGATTTCAAAAATCCTGCTCAAAGAGGGGTCTCATCCGAAATTTTGGACTGCAGGCGGTACTACCACCTGACACACCTTTGCGTGTGTTAGTGTGCTGGCGGTACTACCGCCTAGCACTAGCGGTACTACCGCCTGACACAGGTGGTTGCAACCACCTGTCAAGCGGTACCACTACCTGTCTAGGGCGGTTGCCCGGCCTATGGTCAACAGGCGGTGCTACCGCCTGGGTTCAACGGTGCTACCACTTGGGTCCGACGGTGCTACCGTCGGCCGTTGCAAGAAACTGTATGGGCCTAACCTTCGGCCCAATACAGCCTAATAAAGGCCCAATTGGCCCAATACAGGTCTAGACAGGCTTAACACCTAGTCTATACTCTAATTAAGTGCTAACTATGAACATTTAAAGCTAAATTAAATCGACACCATCAATTTATCTTCTGAAGAGCTTTCCAGCGATCTTCCGGTGGACTTCCGACACTTCAGATTCCTTCCGACGGATTCCCAGTAGGTTCCCGGATTCTATGGCGAGTTCAACAAGACTTTGGCACCCTTCCGGACCTTCTCGGTGATCTCTGCGAACCTCCGGCGATCTTTCCAAAGAAACACGAAACCTTCGGCAAGTCCCCGATTTCATCTCGGTTGGCTCCGACAACACTTCTGATGATCCTTCGGACTTCTGGTGGACTTTTGAACTTCCAACAACTTGACTCTAGCAATTAGCTCTATCATAGTTAATCCTGCACACTTATCTCAAAAATGGATTAGATCAAATAACTATCAATTGACTTCATCATCAAAATTTGAGATTCAACATTGAGAAGTGATAAAAACCATGTCAAAGCTCTAGTAAAATTGCATTTGATAGCTTGAGTGTTCACCTCCCAAGTCTTATTTATAAAAGTTCTATAAGAGAGTGTGAACCACTTGTAAAAGTTTATAAGTGGGGTACTTGGTCCTTTCCCCTCAAGAAGAATTGATAGTGAAAATTGGGAACCTCATCGGAGGAGGTTTCAGAAGTGCATGTAGGTCATTTGACTGAACCACTATACATCGCTGCATACTTCTCTTGATGTGTGAGTTTTAAATTGCTGTATTTCAATCCTCATATAGCTGCAATCTCTCGATCTCCTCCTCTCTACTTTCTATCGTATTCACTCAAATCACTTTGCTGAAATCATTTTTGTTGAATCGAAACTTCTTAACTCACAACTCTTTTCCGTAATCGTTTTGAATTTATGATTTTTATCTACTGCACTAATTCACCCTCCCTTCCCCCTCTTAGTGCCGCTCTAGATCCTAATAATTGGTATCAGAGCTAGGTCACTCTCATTTGGTTTAAAACTCAATAGAGATGGTGTATTCTGGTATGCAAGAGGGTCTTTCAATTACACGTCCGCCTATATTTAATGGGTCAGATTACACCTATTGGAAGACTCGTATGAAGATTTTTCTTATTTCTATGGATTTTGAACTTTGGAATATTATTGAAAATGGCTTTCAAAAATCTTCTCTTCCAATGAACGAATAGAATGAATCGGAGAAGAAGGTTTTTGCTCTTAATGCAAAGGCTATGAATGCCTTGTTTTGCGCACTTGATAAAAATGAGTTTAATCATGTTTCGATTTGTAAATCGGCTTTTGATATTTGGCATGCTAGTTATAGGTGCCCTACAAGCCAATCACGTGAGTGATGGCACTTGTAACACGATGTGTCAATCTCTTTACTTATGATTATTAATATTTTCTCATATTTTCTGAATATATATTATGATATTCTTGGATTTGTGCAATGGGAATCAGATCATTATGAGATCATGATAATGAGACTGATTAACCTTTAAACATAGACCCTAAATAATTCCAGTAATAGGTTACTCATGAGGGACATCGTGATAACCGGATAAACTAGTGTATTGTATACCAGTCCATATGATGGAGGTGGTTGGTCTCATAACTACTTGTGTGGGGACACTAAGGATACAATATAGGTGCTCATTAGAGAATGAGTTCACTGATTAATCCGCTTATGGAATGCTGGATGGTTATTGATGCCTAATGTCAAATAGCGATTTTGTAGTCCTAGTAGTGTATCTAATCCTTAGACTTGAGACACCAAGGATGTCCTGTATGAGTACTCCACTCTTTAATACCAGACTAATACATTTAGAAGTTCAAGATCTAGTATAGCTAGTTATTGAAAGTGACAGCCAACCTTACGAGGGTTATTGAGTATCAATAGAGGATCATCCACTCTCGGTATCATGAGAGGAATATTCCATATATTCTTGCTCAAGCAAATCCTTGGCCAGGGTCATTCGGATTAAGAGAGAAAGTGTTCTCTGAGAGAATCCGATTAGAGCGAGACTCGATTAGAAACCGTATGGGCCTGACAACACCATGCCTAATATACGATCTTTAGGATATTAGATGGATGATGGACTATAAGTACATGGTAACTGAGGGCATATAGGTCCAAAGGATTAGATTCTCCTATATCATCTGGGGACTACGGTGTAGTGGCCTAGTATGTCGATAGTCGATGAGTCGAGTGAATTATCATAGATGAGATCCAATAAGGGCTAGATTATTGGGTAGAGACTCATTAATCTAAGAGGCTTGGGTAATTGGATGGAGATCAAATACCTAATAGGGTAGGATCCATTAGGGTTTATAAGGGGCCTCTATAAATAGAAGGGAATCAAAGGTTCATAGGTTGAGGTTTTTCTTGGTAGCCACCTTCTATTCTCCTCTCCCCAAGAGAGGAGCACCATTGCAGTCCCTGTTATGTGGATACCACTAGAGAGGAGGACGCTTGACCTCTTTCATCCACCCCACGGATCTATAGGAATTCAGGGATATACGATCTCCCTAGGTACTTTCTTTCTTACATACGTAGTTTTGCCCCTAAGAATTTTTAAAATTTCAATGTTATCCTTTTACCCAAATTACCAAAATAACCTTTATAATTTAAAATTTTCTTATATGTCCCTATTTTCAAAAAAATATTAGTTAATTAAAATGTTTAATTAACTATTATTATGTATCTAGTAGTCTTATATAATAACATATATATGGAATGTATAATGTGAACAGATGATCATGGACCATGTGATGTGATATATGTGTATGATGTGATCATTATTATTATTGGGATCTATGATACTCTATTTTTCTCATTTATTATCGGGCCTGTGTACCTGTAATTATGTGGTAATTATACGAGGAGGCGTAGCAGGAGTGTGGAAGCGATAGTAGGACCCATGAGGCCAAGACAAACGATTCGATGCATGGAAATGCATTGAGATGCTGACGGAACCGACGAAGCGAGATAAATGATCATAGCGCATGGAGTTATGTTAATACACACATAGATCTTGATATGAGTGATTGGGCCCACTGGCTCAGGCTTGATCACATTAGGATATGGTCCATGATCATTTGGTGTGATTACTCATGTGATGTGTGATTGCTTATACACCTACTAGATATATATATATATATATATATATATATATATATATATATATATATATATATATATATATATATATATATTTGCATGCGATGTAGATATATATTAAATATGTATGTATGTGACATGTCATATTAGGAGACTGAATTAAAAATTTCCCCTCTCTCAATAATATTAAGTTGGTAAATGTGAGGCAATTAGATTGACCCACGTGGCCTTCCATCGTTATAGGTAGGAATCGATTCCCAGTATAGGTTGAGTTGGTCGAGTCTCTCGAGACTCACCTATATCACGATTCGCTATCTTATCTACAATATAGAGATGTCACCGATGACCTGAGGACATGATATGCTTAATCGAGTCCCTCGAGGATATATCATCGAATCAGACTTATCTTATAACGATGGTGATGACTTAATCGAACATTATGGTTGGTCGAGTCCCTCGAGGCCATGGTGGTTCGGAGGCCGAACAGGACAAGAATCATAAGGAGTTGTGATTGGCAAGAGTTGCCTATTTTTGGGCTTAGTGTGATTGGTCGAGTCTGTCGAGGTTATACTAAGATGCTAATTGGATCTCGATCCCCACTAGAAGTATGTTGGAACTTCCGTTTCACATATTGAGGGTGTCGTGTGACTTACTAGAAAAATAGTAGGAGTACGTCAAGGTAGAAGTCCATATCTTGATTATTTATATTTTTGTAAAATCTGCATGTTATTTATTTATGCTACATCTTTATTTTTTGAAAATATCGCTATTAGACTCTTTACATGACATAGTTGATTTCAATTGCCTCACTAGTCAAAACTATGCAGATTGACACCGTAACCTGAGAATAGTTCTCACAATGGAAAAAATTGCATATGTCCTTGAAATAGTAATGCCTATGCCCAAGGAAGGGGCAAGTGAGAATGAGATCACTCGCTATGTGAAGTACACAGACAACTCCACTCTTGCTCAGTATTATATGTTGGGCTCCATGACTCCCGAGTTATAGAGACAACATAAAAAGATAGATAGCAGATTCATAATCCTACATCTCCATAAATTGTTTGAGGAATAAGGAAGAACTCAACGATATGAGATATCGAAGAGTCTTTTCTATGCTAGGATGACTGAGAGGACACCGGTTCAGAACCATGTCTTTAAGATGATTAAGTAGTAGAAAAACTCACAGGTCGAGGAATGGTCCTAGATGATAACTTGTATATAGATCTTATGCTTTAGTTCCTTTTTAGATTCCTTTTCACAGTTTTCTATGCTGGTAAGACCAGAAAGAAAAGAAAGATAGAAAAGTCTCTTGAGAATGACAAGGGCAAGGGAAGATTGGGTAAAGCAAATGTTGCTACAAAGGACCTAGCAAAGGATAAAAGCCAGTGTTTCCACTATAGCAAAGACAAGCACTAGAAGAGGAACTACAAAGAGTATAATATAGAAAAGGCAAAACATAAGCTTAGAGAAGCTTCAGATATGCATTCATGATTAGTCTCTATCTATCAGACTCATATGATACTACATAGGTATTAGGTACCGATAGTGTTTATCATATCTGTAATTTGTTACAGGTTCTAGCAAGACCTAGGATATTGATGAGAGGCAAGATACACCTCAAGATGGGCAATGTAACAAGAGTTGCTACTATTGCTATTAGTGAGGTCACCCTACATTTGCCTGTTGGAGTTGCTATCGTATTAGATACATTTTATTTTATTCTCTCTATCATCAAAAATGTTATTTCTATTTTATGTTTGACATTGAACGGTTATAAAGTAGTTTTGTAGAACAATAGTTGTTCAACTATTGAGGATGATAAAATCATCACGAGAGAAACATTGCATAATGGTTTGATTATACTAGAAACTACTCGATATATCATGAGTGTAAGTCTAGGAAGAAATGAGATGAGGTGAACAGTACATACCTCTAGCATTGTAGGCTAGGTCATATCCATGAGGGAAGGATTCAAAAGTTGCTGATAGATGGATACCTAGATCCATTTGACTATGAGTCATATACGACTTGCAAACCTTACTTTTGTAGAAAGATAACCAACTCTCCATTTAACGGAATTGGAGAGAGAGCCACTGAGTTGTTGGTACTAATACATGGTGATGTATGTGGTCCCATGTCAACTCAGGCCATCAGTGGTTAATTTTACTTTATTATTTTCACTAACAATTTCTCTAAGTATGGACATATGTACTTGATGAAGTACAAGTCCAAAGCCTTCGAGAAATTTAGGGAGCATAAGAATGAAGTAGAGGTTCAGACTGGAAAGAGTATCAAGACTCTTCGTTTAGATCGAGGAGGTGAGTACTTAGTACAAAGTTCACCTAGTTCCTTAAGAGCTAGGGTATTCTATCCCAATGGACACCTTCTTATGCACCATAACTTAATGGTGTATCCAAAAGGAGGAATCACACACTGTTAGATATGGTGTAGTCCATGATGAGTTTCATCGATCTACTTGTTTCATTTTGGAGATATACCATAGGGTCCGCAACTTAATTTATGAACAAAGTTCTAACTAAGTCAGTAGTGTCTACACTATATGAGATACAGAAAGGGAAGCTCGATCTTAGGTTGTTAAGATTTGGGGCTGCCCTGCCCACGTTAAGAGACACAAGCCCGACAAGTTAGAATCTAGGATGGAATGGTGCAAGTTCATAGGATACCCCAAGGAAACTTGTGGGTATTATTTCTATTACCCGAAGGACCAAAAGGTCTTTGTAGTCAAGAAAGTAGTTTTCCTTGAGAATGAATATATTTTTGGTAGAGATAGTAGGAGCATGATAGAGTTGAGCGAGGTTAGAGAACCTAGCTCAAGCACCATTCCAGTATATAGCACATAGTTCCGACTTTATGTAGGTGCGATAGAGTATCCCATCCTCCTAAGAGTATGTAGGACATATTAGAGGACCGAGTGTTGAGGATATTGATCCTCAGACCTACGAGTAACCTATCACGAATATAGACTTTGGGAAGTGTCAAGAAGTTATGAATTCAAAGATGGATTCCATGTACTCCAATAAGGTTTAGAACCTAGTTGATGCACCCGAGAATATCGTACCCATTGGCTGCAAGTGAATCTTCAAGAAAAAGATCAAGATAGATGGAAATGTAAAGGACCTATAAAGCAAGGTTAGTGGCTAAAGGGTCTCGTAAAAGCCATTATGTTGACTATGATGAAACCTTCTCACCCATAGCAATACTAAAATCCTTCTGAATTCTATTGGCTTTTGCAATATACTATGAGATCTGGTAAATGGACATAAAAATTATGTTCCTCAATGGCAACCTCGAAGAGGAGTTGTATATGATACAGCCTAAAGAATTAATGTCTTAGGACTGTCCAGATAAGGTCTGTAAGTTGCTTTGGTCTATCTATCGACTGAAGTAAGCTTCCTAAAGTTGGAACATAAGATTTGATGAGCGATCAGATCTTATGACTTTGTTAAGAATGAAGATGAGCCTTGTGTGCACGGGAAGGTAAGTGGGAGCGCTATCACCTTCTTGATGTTATATGTGGATGACATCTAATCATTGGGAATGATGTAGGAATGCTCTCTACAATAAAGGCTTAATCATCCAGATACTTCTCCATGAAGGACTTAGGGGAAGCATCCCACATATTAGGGATTCGAATCTATAGAGATAGATCTAAGAGGATGCTTGGTTTGTCTCAATCCAAATACATATACCCCATTGTCAAAAGGTTTGGTATGGAAAATTCCTAAAGAGGTCTCATACTTATAAGATATAGGCTATCACTTTCTAGGAGTATATCCTCAAAGGCTCTAAGAAAGGACACACATGGATAGGATACTCTATGTCTCATTGATAGGGTCTAGCATGTATGCTATGCTATGTGCCCGGCCTGATATGGTGTATGCTCTTTGTGTCACGAGTAGGTATCAGGTGGATCCAGACTTGGAGTATTGGAAAGCAATAAAGTGTATCCTTAAGTACTTGAGAAGGACTAAGGATCTTTTACTGGTATATGGAGAAAGTAGCCCTAGGGTTGAGGGCTATACGGACTCGAGCTTCTAGTCCGATATCGATGATGGCAAGTCTAATTCAGGGTATTCACCCTGAATGGATGAGTAGTATGCTGGAACAGTTATAAGCAAGATACTACTATTGTCTAGAAGAAGCAATATGCTGGAAACGTACATTGCTGTAGTTGAGGCAATAAAGGAGGGAGTCTAGAAGAAATAGTTCATCACAGATTTATGAGTCGTGTCGAGCAGCGAGGTGCTTATTCCCCTATATTACGACAACTATGGGGTGATTACTCAAATAAGAAAATCCGGGTCTCATCAGAAGTATTCGGATGAGGTTTTAGCTTATTAGAGAGATCGTGGCCCAAAGAGATATAGCAGTGGAAAGAGTTCTATCTGAAGATAACATTGTAGATCCACTGAAAAAGCTATTGACTCAAATTATATTTGAGCATCATAGAGGTCTGATAGGAATCAAGCACGTAGGTGGGCTTTAGATCAAGTGGGAGATTGCTAGTTATAGGTACCCTACAAGCTAATCACATGAGTGATGGCACTTGTAACACGTTGCATCAATCTCTTTACTTATGATTATTGATATTTTCTCATATTATCTGGATGTATATTGTGATGTCCTTGGATCTATGCAATGGGAATCAGATCGTGATGAGATCATGATAATGAGACCGATTCACCTTTAAACACAGACCCTAAATAATCCCGATCATAGATTACTCGAGAGGGACATCGAGATACTCGGATAGACTAGTGTGCTGTATACTTATCGATATGATGGAGGTGGCTGGTCTCATAGCTACTAGTGTGGGGATACTAAGAATACAGTGCAGGTGCTCATTGAAGAATGAGTTCATTGATTGATCCGCTTACAGAATGCTGGATGGTTATTGATACCTCACATCAGATAGTAATTCTTGAGTCCCAGTAGTGTATATGGTCCTTAGACTTGAGACACCAAGGATGTCCTGTATGATACTCCACTCTTTGATACCAGACTTATTGGTTTGGAAGTTCTAGATCTAGTATAGCCGGTTATTAGGAGTAGCAGCCAACCTTACGAGGGCTATTGAGTATCAATAGAGGATCATCCACTCTTGATATCTTAAGAGGAATATCCTATGTGTTCTTGCTTAGGTAAATCATTGGCCAGAGTCATTTAGATTAAGAGAGAAAGAGTTCTCCGGGAGAATCTGATTAGAGCAAGACTTGATTAGAAACTGTATAAGCTTGACAGCACCATGCCCGATATACAATCTCTAGGATATTAGATGAATAAGGGACTATAGGTACATGATAACTAAGGGCATATAGGTCCAAAGGATTGGATTCCCCTGTATCATCTAGGGACTACAGCGTAGTGGCCTAGTACACCCATAGTCGATGAGTCGAGTGAATTATTATGGATATAATAATTCGCTAACTTAGAAGAAGTTCTAATAGGTATGACTCATAGCCAACTCGATATTGGGCCTAGAGGGTCACACACATATGATAGGTGTTACGACGAGTAGAGGTTCGGATATGAGATATCCGCTGGAGCCCCTATCTTATTGGATATCTAAAAGCCCCTATATTATTGGATCCAATGAATGAGATCCAATAAGAGCTAGATTATTGGGTAGAGACCCATTAATCTAAGAGGCTTGGGTAATTGGATGGAGATCCAATACCCAATAGGGCAGGATCCATTACGATTTACAAGGGATCTCTATAAATAAGAGGGAACTAAAGGTTCATAGGCTGGGGTTTTTTGGTAGCAACCTCCTGTTCTCCTCTCCCTAAGAGAGGAGCACCGTTGTAGTCTTTGTCATATGGATACCGCTAGAGAAGAGGACGCTTGATCTTCTTTATCCTCTCCCATGGATCTGTAGGAACTCAAAGATATACGATCTCCCTAGATATTTTCTTTTTACATATGTAGTTTTTGGATTCATTGATTTGTTTTTGATGCATTGATCTTCTGATAGAACCTTAGAGGAATTCTGTGGAGATTGATCTTTGAGGGGGATCAACTCTTGGAACGCTATAGGGGTTCCACCCTCCAAGTAGCCTAGTGGCTACAATTCTAGATTGATCTTTCTTATTCCAAAGAGGTGGAGGCTACAAGCTTATATAGAGCTCCAAACCTTAGCCTTAGGGGCAGCTTCCTAAGTGAATTACCCAATTTGCCCTCAACCTTAGCGGGCCGGCCCAATAACAAGGGGGGTGGCTAAGAAGCCTAAAGACCCAAATATAAACTCTTGCCTCTCTTCTTTATAGGATAGAGGCAGCTATGTGGGGTTTATTACACTCTCACAGGGTTTTTATTAGATGCTACATGGTTGAGTAGGACCCAACCCTACTAGGGTCCTATCAAGCCCATCCTCTTTGAATCAACCTTGTCCTCAAGGCTGGGGTTCCATGAACTCAGGGAACCAGGTCTTCAACTCCTCATATGATTCCCATGTGGCATCTTCGAGTGGTAAATTAGTCCAATGTACTAGTACTTCAGTAGAGGGACGTCGACGACGCATCATGACTCTGCGGTCGAGGATGGCTTGTGGTTGGGCTTGAATATTTCCATCATCAGTGGTGTTAGGCAGTTGGATCTGGGGTGTTTCGTGTTCTCCCAACTTGGGCTTCAAGCATGACACGTGGAAGACAGGATGAATTTTGGCATCTTCAGGTAATTTAAATCTGTATGCCATAGCTCCAATACGCTCTATGATCTGATAGGGCCCATAAAAACATGGAGATAGCTTCATGGAGGCTCGTGTGCTGATGGATAGTTGTTTGTATGGCTATAGGCAAAGATAAACCCAATCTCCTACAAAAAATTCTCTTTCGCTTCTTCGTGTGTCAGCTTGTTGCTTCATTCTAGCTTGAGTGGTAGAGAGATTATCCTTTAGCAGCTGTAGGAGTTTGTCTCTGTCAATTAAATCTTGGTCGACCTGATCTACCTTAGCCGAGCCAATTACATACTTTGGAATCACAAGAGCCGACCATATAATGCTTCATATGGGGTACATTTTGTAGATGAATGATATGTATTATACCACCATTCGGCCCAGGGGAGCCATTTCATCCACTCCTTTAGTCGATCACTAGCAAAACACTGAAAGTATGTCTCTAAACACCTGTTCACCACTTCTGTTTGGTCGTCAGTTTGTGGATGATATGCAGTGCTCATCTTAAGTTTGGTGCCCTGTAACTAAATAACTCGGTCCAAAATTTACTAGTGAAGACCCTGTCACGATCACTTACAATGGACCTTGGCATCCCATGCAGTTTAACAATATTTTCTATGAAAATCTAAGTAATACTAACAGCAGTGTAGGGATTTCGCATAGCACAAAAATGAGCATATTTCGTAAGTCGATCAATCACCACAAGGATTGTACTTTTACCTTTGGAAGGTGGTAGCCTTCGATGAAGTCCATGGAGATGTCAATCCACACCGAGTCGGTATGGGTAGTGGTTGTAGTTTCGACTGGACTCACATCGTTTCACCTTTTTGCTGTTGACATACATCACATTGTGCTACGTATTCAGAAATAATTTTTTTCATCCCTTTCCAATAAAAGTTTTGCTTAACTCTTTTATAGGTTCTTAGAAATCCGAAGTGCCCTGCTGAAGGTGTGGAGTGCATTACGTGCAGAATGACTTTAATGCAAGGGGAGTTTGGTATAAGCATAATACGACCTTTATAGCGTAGATCCCTCGAATCCCAAGTATAGTGAGCTATTATGCTTGGATCCTCCTCTAATTTTTTTATGATGTTGTTGGTTTCTGGATCCTTCTTTCATTCCTCCCTAATGCCCTCGAGGAAGTCGGTGGTAGGAAGAGAGATGGCCGAAAATTCAGCTTGTTGATGGAGCCGTGAGAGTGCATCTGCAACAACGTTTTCTTTCCCCTTTTTGTAAATAATTTCATAATCAAATCTGAGAAGTTTGGTTACCCATTTTTGCTGCTCCGGGGATGATATCTTCTACTCCAAAAAGTACTTAAGGCTTCTATGGTTGGTTTTAATCTGAAATCTTCGGCCAATCAGGTAGGGTCTCCACTTTGTTACTACATGCACAATGGCAAGCATCTCCTTATCATAGATAGACATTTTTTGATGGGATGGAAACAACGCTTTGCTAGTGTATGCGAGTGGTCGACCATCTTGCATGAGAATGGCTCCAATTCCAACTCCCGATGCATCGGCCTCAATGATGAAGGGTCGATTGAAATCTGGTAGCGCTAGCACCAGTGTCGTCGTCATGGCTACCTTATGTCTATCAAGGCAGCGGAGGCTTTGTTCGACCATAGGAAGGCATCTTTTTTTAGTAGAGAAGTGAGGGGGGCACTAATCTTCCCATAGTCCTTCACGAATTTTCGGTAGTAACCCGTTAGTCCAAGGAACCCACGCAGTAATTTCACATTTGTAGGTTTCGGCCAGCCTTGCATTGCTTCAATTTTTGTTGGGTCTACGGCCACTCCTTCTGATATTATATGCCCAAGGTACTCTACTTTTTGTTGGAGAAAGCTGCACTTTGATAGCTTAACAAAAAGAGTATTCTCCCGAAGGATCGTCAAAATAATTCGCAAGTGCTGAAAGTGAGTCTCAAGAGAAGGGCTGTAAATGAGAATATCATCAAAAAATACCAGCATAAATTTATGAAGAAAGCTCTAAAAAATATTGTTCATGAGACTTTGGAAGGTTGAAGGAGCATTAGTGAGTCCAAAGGGCATTACCAAGAATTCATAATGGCGTAAAAGCAGTTTTTGGGATGTCGCCTTCACATACCCGAATTTGGTGGTAACCGGATCGGAGGTCCAACTTCGTGAAGACTCAAGCTCCTTTTAATTCATCAAGAAGTTCATCCACCACTAGTATTGGGTACTTATCCTTGACAGTGATGTCATTTAGAGCTCAGTAGTCGATGCATATCCGCCAAGTTCCGTCTTTCTTGCGCACAAGTAGCACTGGTGAGGAGTAGGGGCTGCAGCTTGGTCGAATCACCCCTGTTTCGAGCATTTCCTTCATGATCTTCTTAATTTCATCTTTCTGGAGGTGAGGATAGCAGTAAGGCCGAGTGTTTGCTGGTGGTTTGCCCGAAAGGATTGGAATTCGATGGTCATGTTGCCGAGTAGGAGGAAGACCACGGTTCAGCAAAAACATCGTCAAATTCAATAAGCAGTTGGGTGATATTTTGATCTTTAATTTCTGTTTTCTCCCCCTCTGGTTGCTGCTGGAGATGCATAAGAAAGCCACCATTTATCTTGTGTAAAACTTTCTCCATTCGTTGGGTTGAAACGGTGGTTACGTTGCTTCCGCGCTTCCCGCGTAGGGTGACCTGTTTGCCTTTGCAATAGAATTTCATAATCAATTTGGAAAAGTTCCAAGAGACATCACCTAGTGTCGTCAGTCATTCTATGCCCAACACAGCCTCATAATCATCAATTGGCAAGAGGAAGAAGTTGGGAACAATTTCTTGGTCCTGTAGTAATAGTTTCACCTGCGGGCATCTTTGGTCGCATTTTAGGATTCGACCGTTGGTGACCTTTACGTTGAACTTGCTACAACTTTCGACATGGAGCACCATCCGAGCAACAACCTTACTATTTAGAAAGTTATTAGTGCTACCTGTATCGATGAGAACGGTGATCGGTTGTTGTTTGAGCAGGCCTCCAACTTTCATCGTTTGAGGATTTGAGTAGCCGGCTAGCGCATGTACCATAAAGTCGGTCGATTGTGGCTCTCTTCTACATCTTCATCCTCATGTTCAAGACTCTCTTCTGGCTGTTTACTGATCTCTTCTTCCACTGGTTCAATCACAAGAAGTCTCCCCTTTTTGCAGCGATGCTCATGGCTCCACAGCTCGTCACAATGCCAACATAACCCCTTGGTAGATCGGACTCGAAGCTCTTCTCTTATCAATCTTTTTGGTGCAGGAGCTCAGTTGATAGTAGGGGGGGCCAAGGGCTTCGATATTGCTAGTTGGGGAGCGACCCTAGTCCTTCGGGCTTCGTGGTTCAATCACTCATCCTGAAGTCATGCGAAAGAGATGGCTGCCATAAGCGTGTACGGTTGTCGCACTTTAACTTCTCCCCGGATCTACGGCTTCAAGCCCTTAATAAATGTCCCCAATAACTATTTTTTAGACCAATCATGAGTTTGATTAGATAACCTTTCAAACCTGGTTTGATACTCCTGGATGGTGGAGGTTTGTCAGATCTTTTTTAGTTGTCCATCGATGTTCTCGTAATCGATTGGTCCGAAACGAATCAGCAGTCCTTCTTTGAATTGTCACCATGAGAGGACTCCATGAGTGTGTTCAAACCAATCAAACCATTGTATGGCATCCCCTTCAAGATGTATAGCTACAATTTCTACCATAGATGCATCTGCGGTTTCGTGGTACCAAAGATATTGCTCCGCGCGTGAGATCCAACCAATCGGGTCTCCTTCTTCCCATCTAGGGAAGTCCACCCTCATGCATGGATAGTGGAGATCGGTCATAGAGTCTCCCCTCTCCTGGAGGTCATCTCTTCGATTAGAGCTCTCTCCTTGATGTAATTTCTTTGGGCTAAGTGGTCGACCCAAACTAAGTTCGGCAAAGAGAGTTCGAATCTTCTCCTCCATTCGTGTCTCGAAGGCTTCGAATTTAGCATCAATTGCCTCCTCGGATGCCATAGCATATGTCTCCAAATCTATAATATTAAGATCTCTTTTTTGCTGTCAGGTTAAAGGCATGTATTGGTTGAGAGAAGTGGTGGTTGAAAGGGTTGGTGGATTGGTGAATGTAGGCTGCGATTTAGGCTTGTTTTGTGGCTGTTTTGGGTGCAGTTTGGGGCTGCGGTTTGATGGAGTTTTTGGGCTGTGATGGTAGTGGATGAAGGTTAGGGAAGAGGGTTTTAGATCTGTGGTAGATTACAGCAAAGATTTGACAAAAATCAGTGGCAATTGCTGCCTATATGCGCTGTCTCGTAAGAGCAGAATTGTCGTCGAAGAAATAGCGATTTCTCGACGAAATTTCCAGCGAAAACTTAGGGGTTTGAGGAGGGGGTTTGATGGTAGAATCTTAGTTTAGATAGAAACAAGGATAACAAATTGGATCAAGAAATTTTGGCAGCAAAGCAGTAAAGAAATCGGTGCAAGTTGCGATAGCAGAATTCTCATCGAAAAATTTCAACAGTTTGCGACGAGAGATTGCAGCAACACACGAATTTTTTTTTGATGAATTCCACAATAGATCAATCATGGATGGGAGCCAAGATGATCTATGAGGTGCACAAAAAATTTCGTTCAAAAAGGATAACAATTAGATTAGTTAAAGGCAGCAACACGCGGCTGAAATTTTCTACAGCGATCCTTCGTTCACAAAGATGGTAACTTTTGCGATGCAAGGAATTCACAGGCAAGGGATCAATAGAAAAACTTCTTTTTGATATTTTAGATGAAAAATTGTAGCAGCAAAAGGTATTGGTGGTAGAAAAATACCAGATCTCTGATGTAATTGGAGGTGGCGATTGTAGATTGAATTGATCTACGTCAAGAGATGACGGTGGAGATGACGACGTCAAGAGCAATTATGGGAATTGCTTGGCTAATGGTGGGTGGCAGGGATGGCAGCAAAAGCAGCAAGATCACTACTCTGATACCAGATGATAAAACCCCAGAGGAATTCTATGGAGATTGATCTTTGAGGGGGATCAACTCTTGGAATGTTATAGGGGTTCTACCCTCCAAATAGCCTAGTGGCTGCAATTCTAGATTGATCTTTCTTATTCCAAAGAGGTGGAGGCTACAAGCATATATAAAGCTCCAAACCCTAGCCCTAGGGGCTGCTTCCTAAGTGAACTACCCAATTTGCCCTCAACCTTAGCGAGCCGGCCCAGTAACAAGGGAGGCGACGGTTAAGAAGCCCAAAGACTCAAATATAAACCCTAGCCTCTCTTCTTTATAGGATAGAGGTGACTAGGTGGGGTTTATTACACTCTCACAGGGTTTTTATTAGATGTTACATAGTTGAGTAGGACCCAACCCTGCTAGGGTCCTATCATCTTCGCACGACGATAGAACCTTTCGTGGAAATCTAGGATGTTTTATTTTTTCGTTCTTCCACTGTGCATATGATATCACCCTTGGATTTTCCAATAACATACTCTTGAAATCACTCATGAAGGCACTAGCTAAGTGAAAGAGTCCAAAATCAACCTTTTGGTTCATTCTTATGAATTATTTCGAATGAAACCAAGTGAGTCCATCGGAGACATGTATGTTGAATCTCGGATTTTGATGATGAAGTCAATTGGTGAGATATTTGTTCTAATCTACTTTGTTGAGATTAGTGTGCAGGAATAACTACGATGGGAAGAAAACATAAAATGATTTACTGAGGTCAAGTCCGTCGGGGGTTCAAGAGTTCATCGGAAGTCCGAGAGATGTTCGGAAGTGTTGCCGGAACCATCCGAGATCGAATCAGGGACTTGCCGAAGTTTTCGGAAGTCCATCTCAAAGATCGTCGAAGGTTCGCGGAACTTGCCGAAAAGATTCGGAAGCTAGCCGAAGACTCGTTGAGCTCGCCATGCAATCCGGAGTATGTTGGGAGACCATTGGAAGCATCCGAGGATAGCGCCCGGAATCTCGCCGTAAAGCTCGCAAGAAGCGTCAAGTAAATCATGTTGAGTTGTGTTCATAGCTTGCACATGAGTATGGCAAGGATTTAGGAAAAATCCTGCCTAAATTCAGTGGGGAGCCAACCAGTCTCCAATGAGTCAAGTTAGGGCTCAAACAGGCTTATTCGGCATTGGTCGAATGAGGCAAGCGTGGGAAGCCCGGTGTGAGGCTGGAACCGCCCGGTGTGGCGATGGAACCGCTTGGCTGAAGCGGTAGCACCGCCACAGCCTGACGGCGGTGGAACCGCTGGCCGAGGCGTAGCACCGCGGTCTCGGACAAGAGCGGTAGTACCGCGCTGGGCGGTGGTACCGCCACACGTCGATCAAATGGCCCGACAGAGCGGTGGCACCGCCTTGACCAGCAGAAATCTGGGAACTCCAAATTCACTTGGAATTTGGAGCCCAATTTTGAATCCACTTTGGATCTATAAATACCCCCCCTTTCTCAGCTGAAAGGGTACCCTTTTGAGCAAGAAAAAGTCTAAGTCTTGAGCCTTTGAGAGCATTGAAAAGTGTTGTTTCTTTTGCTAAGAGTTCACCTTCCTCTTCTTCTTGAAAGATCTTGTATAAGTGTGAACACCTTGTAAAGGGTTGTAAAAGGTGTTTGATCCTTCCTCCAAAGGAATTTCTAGTGGAAGAGCGGAGTCTCATCGTAAAGGGCTTCAAGAGTGGATGTAGGTCATTTGACCGAACCACTATACATCATTGTGTCCATGAATGTGTGAGTGTTTACTTTGCTGCAAGTTGTTATTTCCTTTACGCAAGTAATTACTTCCAAGTTCTTTCGTTGAATCGAAATTTTCCTACGAACTGTGTTTTTTTGTGAAATCTGAATCAAGAGCACGACTTTAATCCGCTGCACTAATTCACCCCCCCCCTCTTAGTGCCTTCTCGATCCTTTCAATTGGTATCAGAGCAAGGTTTGCTCTCATATTGGTTTAAAACCCAAGAGAGATGGCCTACTCCGGTATGCAAGAGGGTCTCTCCATTACTCCACCTATGTTTAATGGGTCGGATTATACGTATTGGAAGACTCGTATGAGGATTTTTCTTATTTCCATGGACTTCGATCTTTGGAACATTGTCGAAAATGGCTTTGCAAAATCTTCTCTTCCGATGAGTGAATGGAATGAGTCGGAGAGGAAGATTTTTGCTCTCAATGCAAAGGCTATGAATGCTTTATTTTATGCACTTGACAAAAATGAGTTTAATCGGATTTCCGTTTGTGAATCGGCTTTTGATATTTGGCGCACTCTTGAAATCACTCATGAAGGCACTAGCCGAGTGAAAGAGTCCAAAATCAACATTCTTGTGCATTCCTATGAACTTTTTCGGATGAAACCAAATGAGTCCATTGGAGACATGTACACCCGCTTTACGGATGTCATCAATGGACTTAAAGCTCTTGGTAAAGGTTTTTCGAATTTTGAATTGGTAACTAAAATTTTAAGATCCCTTCCAAAGTGTTGGGATCCAAAGGTCACGGCCATTCAAGAGGCTAAGGATCTTAAAGTATTTCCACTTGAAGAACTTATTGGATCTCTTATGACTTATGAGATGACGTGCCATGCTCATGAAGAGCTTGAGAACCCTCTCCAAAGAACAGGAGGATATGGCACTTAGAACACAAGAAGACCACTTGAAAGGAACATCAAGTGATGAGGATAGTGATAATGACATTGCACTTCTAACTCGAAAGTTTAAGAAATTTGTAAAAAAAAACAAATTTAAAAATGACACAAAAGACAAATTTGAACACAAAAAGGACCAAGTCCTTTGCTACGAATGCAAAAAGCCGGGACACTTCAAGAATGAATGCCCTCAAGCCAAGAAGAAGCAATTCAAGAAGAAGAAAGCCTTGAAGGCCACATGGGATGATTCAAGTGACTCCGATGTTGAAGAAGCTAGCAACAAAGAGGAAGCAAACTTCGCACTAATGGCACTTGGAGAAGAGGTTAGTGAGTTACTTAATGAAGAGTTATCTTTCGATGAACTTTCTATGGCTTTTCATGAGTTGTTTGATGAATGTAGAACTATTAGTAAAAAGTTCAATTTACTTAAGAAAGAGCATGCTTTATTACAAAGTAAGTTAAATAGTCTTCAAAATCCTTCTCTACCCCCATGCTCTAAGTGTGAAGACTTAGATGCAACAAAGAGGAGAACTTGTTACTCAAAGAGACCCTAAACAAGTTTAAGGTCGGTAGCAAGGGTTTAGACATGATTCTTGCTAACAAAGGTCATGTCGGAAATAGAAGTGGTATTGGATTTGTGAGAGGTTCTCACCAAAATCCCACCACCTTTGTTAAAGGGCCTACATTGCATGTATCATCTCATTTGAAATGTAATTTTTGTTGTAAACAGGACATGTTGCCTACAAATGTCCATTCAAGAAAATTAATCTACAAAATTGATATGGGTTCCTAAAGGAACCATAAACAATTCAATGTTAGATAACAAAGAAAGTAGATCAATTTGTAAGGCACCCAAAATCAAATGGGTACCTAAAACCATCCTCTTTTGTAGACAAACTCACAAGCTAGGAGCAAGAAATGGTATCTTGATAGTGGATGCTCAAGGCACATGACCGGAGATCCATCTCATTTCTCTATGCTCTCTAGCAAAGAAGAAGGATATGTCACCTTCTGAGACAACAACAAGGGTAAAATCATTGGCAAGGGAACCATAGGTAACAAATCGAATTTTTCAATTGATGATGTGTTACTAGTTGATGGTTTAAAACATAATCTTTTAAGTATTAGTCAACTATATGATAAAGGTTATGTTGTTAGATTTGAATCCAATGTTTGCATCATTGAAAACCCAACAACAACATATCCATGATTGCTTTAAAACAAAACAATGTCTACACCATAAATATTGATAAATTAAGTGATGAAATGTGCTTTTCGGTTTTGAACGATGATGCATGGCTTTGGCATAGGAGACTAGGCCATGCAAGCATGAAACTAATCTCTAAGATTTCATCTAGAGATTTAGTAAGAGGTATCCCAAACATGAAATTTGTTAAGGATAAGGTATGTGATGCATGTCAACTAGGAAACAAATAAAGACTAGTTTCAAATCAAAAATCACATTAGCACCACTAGACCATTGCAATTGATCCACTTGGACTTATTTGGACCAATTGACATAACAAGCCTAGGAGGTAGCAAATATGCATTTGTGATTGTGGATGACTATAGTAGATATACTTGGACCTATTTTTTGGCTCATAAAAGTGATTGTTTCAAATGTTTCTCTAAATTTTGTAAACTCACTCAAAATGAAAAAGGCTCTATGATTTCATCAATTCGAAGTGATCATGGAGGTGAATTTCAAAATCATGACTTCCAAAATTTTTGTGAAATAAACGGATACAATCACAACTTCTCTACTCCAAGAAATCCACAACAAAATGGAGTAGTGGAAAGGAAAAATAGAAGCTTGCAAGAAATGGCTAGAACCATGTTAAATGAATATAATTTACCAAAATATTTTTGGGCCGAAGCCGTGAATACAGCTTGCTATGTTATGAATAGAGTTCTAGTGAGACCATCCCTACCTAAAACTCCATATGAATTATGGAATGACAAAAACCCAATGTTTCTTATTTTAAAGTTTTGGTTGTAAATGCTTTATTTTAAATGAAAAGGATGCCTTAGGAAAATTCGATGCAAAATCCAATGAAGGCATATTTCTTGGTTATTCTTCGGTTTCAAAGGCTTTTCGTGTTTTCAACAAGAGAACCTTACTTATAGAAGAATCTATTCATGTGGTTTTTAATGAAGTTTCGAATTTAAGAAGAAAGATTTTGATGATGATTTCGGTCTTGATGATTTAAATTTAAATGAACCCTCTCCTCAAAATGACAACTTGGATGCATCTTCTTCCCAAATTTCCTTACCCAAGGAATGGAAGTATGTAGATGCTCATCCCAAGGAGTTAATTATAGGAGATGCATCGAAAGGGGTTCAAACTCGCTCTTCTTTCAAAAATTTTTGTGCCCATGCCGCTTTTCTTTCTCAAGTTGAACCAAAATACATTGTTGATGCCCTGAAAGATGATTCTTGGGTTATCGCAATGCAAGAGGAATTGAATCAATTTGAGAGGAATAGGTATGGAAGCTTGTTCCTAGACCTAATGACCACTTAGTTATTGGTACTAAGTGGGTCTTTAGAAACAAGCAAGATGAATGCGTATCGTGGTTAGAAACAAGGCTAGACTAGTGGCCAAAGGTTTCAACCAAGAAGAAGGTATCGATTATGAAGAAACCTTCGCTCCGGTGGCAAGATTGGAAGTCATTAGGATGCTCCTTGCCTATGCTAGTAGTAAAGATTTCAAATTGTTTCAAATGGATGTCAAAAGTGCATTCTTAAATGGTTTTATTTCGGAAGAAGTGTATGTTGAACAACCACCCGGATTTGAAAATTCTCTATTTCCTAACCATGTGTTTAAACTAACTAAGGCTTTATATGGTCTTAAACAAGCCCCTAGGGCTTGGTATGAGAGGCTTAGTTCTTTTTTGATTTTAAATGATTTCACTAAAGGCAAGGTTGATACTACATTGTTTATTAAACATTTTGAAAATGATTTTCTTATTGTTCAAATTTATGTTGATGATATTATTTTTGGGTCTTGTAATAAATCACTATGTGAATTATTTGCTAAGGATATGAGTGATGAATTTGAGATGAGCCTAATGGGAGAACTAAATTTCTTTTTAGGATTACAAATCAAGCAACTAAGTGATGGTATATTTCTAAATCAATCAAAATATACATTGGAATTGTTAAAACGGTTTAACATGGATGGATCAAAAGAAATTAGTACTATGAGTACCTCCGCTAAATTAGATATGGATGAAAGTGGTGAAAGTTTTGATCAAAAAACTTATAGGGGCATGATAGGTAGCCTACTTTATCTCACTGCAACCAGACCTGACATCATGTTCAGTGTAGGGCTGTGTGCAAGATTCCAATCTAATCCTAAGCTATCTCACTTGAAAGCTGTCAAAAGGATTCTTAGATATCTTAAAGGGACCCCTAATCTTGGATTATGGTATCCAAGATCTGATAATTTTGATTTGAATGCCTATCTTGATCACGGACTTTGGTGGGTGTAAATTAGATAGAAAAAGCACATCCGAACATGCCAATTTCTAGGACATGCACTTGTTTCTTGGACTTCCAAGAAACAAAATTCGTCGACTATCTACGGCGAAGCCAATACATAGCTGCAAGTGCATGTGCACAAAGTTATTTGGATGAAAAATACACTAGAAGACTATGGAATCTACTTGAAAAACATCCCTATAAAATGTGATAACACAAGTGCTATTTGTCTAACCAAAAATCCAATTCAACACTCTCGAACTAAGCACATTGATATTAGGCATCATTTTATACGTGATCATGTAAGTAGTAGAGATGTCACTCTTGAATTTGTTGATACAAATCATCAATTAGCGGACATTTTTACGAAACCTTTAAATGAGGAACAATTTGATTTCATTAGAAGGGAATTAGGCATGTTAAAATGTCCAAATAAGTAAGCTCTATTTGATGATATCTTTCATTGAAATTATTGTGTTCATTGATTTGACTCCACACATCCGGATTTATTTTGTTTTTCGTCGATTGAATCTATTTGATACCTTAGATTTATTCTGTTGACTTCATCCCATCTCTGAGATTTTCTTAAAAAAAAAAAAAAAAAAAACGGAGGAGATGAAATCCGGAAATATTTTTTTTACCGGCGGTAGCACCGCCTGGGCAGTCAGCCCCAGGCGGTGGAACCGCCTGCTGGGGCGGTAGTACCGCCCGAACACCCTGCTATAAAATGTGTGTTAGGGCCGGCGGTAGAACCGCCGAACCCTCTGCCCCCTTCGGTAGAACCGCTCCAACACCATTCCTCACCTCTCTAATCTCTCCCAAGCATCATTTTGGCATCAATTCTTCCTCTAAGGAGAGATTACTTGTTGATTCAAGCTTTCCACACCTCAAAGGAGTAATCTGAGGTAAAAACAGAATTATTTCTCTAGTTTCATTCCTTTCTTCAAATTGGTTAATTGTTCGATCTTTTCAATTGATTATTGATCAATCCTAATTAGAAATGGCTCCTAGAAGAACATCAAGAGACAAAGGTAAAAGGATGCAAGTAGATTCATTTGACCATTCCTTGTTTAAATCACAAGAGGCTTCCCTTAGATTTTCCGAATTTGGTTCGAGACCCATTCATAAAGGAAAATATGTTGATTTGAATCAATTAGGAAACTTAGAACCTATCATGTGGTTTGCAGACTTAGAAGCCTTACCTATCTTGCAAATTACTGAACCTGTTTATCCACGCTTAGTTAAATTATTTTATGCTAATCTAACTGAGAATGATGATGGTTTGTCAACTTATCTTCTAGGTAATGAGATTCAAATAAGTGATAATACTATATGCTCATTAATTGGAATTGTTGAAAAAGATCTTGGATGTTATTTTAGAGGAAAATGGGATATGGACGCAGTTGGTGCCACCCACTCTGAAGCTTTAGAAACTGTGTTTGCCAACCCAAATTTAGGAATACTCCCCAAGAGTTGTGAACATTTACTGCCTTTTAACTCTAAAATTTTGCATCACATTCTAATAAGCATTATCATTCCTAAGCAGTTTCATTCTGATGAGATCAGTTTCACTGAATTAGGTACCTTGTATTGGATCATGACTAGACAAAATTTTTGCTTTGGTTACCTAATCAGGCAGCACATGTTAGAGGTCCTCTCTAAAGGATCCATGTTACCATATGGAGGTTTAATAACTAGACTTTTGCATGCTCATAATATTTGCATTCCATCAGATGAAGAAGCAATACAAGTAGATAGATTTAATATCATTGACATTAAACTACTTAGGCGACTTAGGTGTACCTTCGAACATGGAACAGGGGTTAGACAACCTAGGAGATGTGATATACTTCCCCCACCTGTAGATCATCCTGAAACTCCAGTCCTTAGGGGAAATGAATCTACTCCTCCTGATCCTTTTGTTGCAGCTACATCAGTGACATTCTCTGCTCCATCTTCTGACGATCCGATCATGAGAGAGTTAAATGAAGTGAAACTACAGCAACTTGAAATTTTGAAGGAAATGCGGAAGATGAACTTAAAGATCGATCACATGTATAGGCATCTTGGCATTCCTCCTGAGGAGTAGTTTGCTGTATTTCTTTTTGAATGATGTAAACCTGTGTTGACATATATTTTGTATTACATCTTGACATCTTCATTACATCTACTTGGCCACTTTGTGAAATAATTTTCGCTTTCGATTGATTTCCTTTTCTACATTTTTTTCTTTCGCCATCCTTTATTGTTAAGAATCCTCGCTTTTCTTTTTGTTGATGACAAAGGGGGAGAAATACTATATGTATTGCCATATGTTGACTGTTATATGCATCCTCCATGCTTTACAAGTTATTGAAAGTTAAAAATGTTTATTTAGGTTCTTGATATCATGTTTTTAATCATGTATACTTCATTGATATCTTTGATACCTATTTGAGAACTTGAAGTTAAAATCTGTTGTGAATTCAAAAATTGAATCCAAGCAATTTTTCTTTATGGCATATACATAGGGGGAGTTAAGAGTAACTCCATCACCAATTGATTGTCATCATCAAAAAGGGGGAGATTGTTGAATCTCGGATTTTGATGATGAAGTCAATTGGTGAGATATTTGTTCTAATCTACTTTGTTGAGATTAGTGTGCAGGAATAACTATGGGAAGAAAATATAAAATGATTTACTGAGGTCAAGTCCGTCGGGGGTTCAAGAGTTCATCGGAAGTCCGAGAGATGTTCGGAAGTGTTGCCGGAACCATCCGAGATCGAATCAGGGACTTGCCGAAGTTTTCGGAAGTCCATCTCAAAGATCGTCGAAGGTTCGCGGAACTTGCCGAAAAGATTCGGAAGCCAGTCAAGACTCGTTGAGCTCGCCATGCAATCCGAGTATGTTGGGAGACCACTGGAAGCATCCGAGGATAGCATCGGAAGCTTGCCGGAATCTCGCCGTAAAGCTCGCCGGAAGAAGCGTCGAAGTAAATCATGTTGAGTTGTGTTCATAGTTTGCACATGAGTAGGGCAAGGATTTAGGAAAAATCCTGCCTAAATTCAGTGGGAGCCAACCAGGTCTCCAATGAGTCAAGTTAGGGCTCAAACAGGGCTTATTCGGCATTGGTCGAATGAGGCAAGAAGTGAAACCACCCTGCCTAGGGGCGGTGGAACCGCCCAGCTTGGGGCGGTGGAACCGCCCAAGCTGGGGCGGTAGCACCAGCCCTTGTGCACACACGGGCGGTGGAACCGCTCGGCTGGAGCGGTAGCACAGACATCGACGTGGCGGTGGAACCGCTGGCGGTAGCACCGCCCCGGTCTCCGGACAAGAGCGGTAGTACCGCCTACCTGGGGCGGTGGTACCACCCCTGTACGTCAGTCAAATGACTGACACAGGCGGTGGCACCGCCTTGACCAGTAGAAATCTGGGAACTCCAAATTCACTTGGAATTTGGAGCCCAATTTTGAATCCACTTTGGATCTATAAATACCCCCCCTTTCTCAGCTGAAAGGGTACCCTTTTGAGCAAGAAAAGTCTAAGTCTTGAGCCTTTGAGAGCATTGAAAAGTGTTGTTTCTTTTGCTAAGAGTTCACCTTCCTCTTCTTGAAAGATCTTGTATAAGTGTGAACACCTTGTAAAGGGTTGTAAAAGGGGTGTTTGATCCTTCCTCCAAAGGAATTGCTAGTGGAAGAGCGGAGCCTCATCGTAAAGGGCTTCAAGAGTGGATGTAGGTCATTTGACCGAACCACTATACATCATTGTGTCCATGAATGTGTGAGTGTTTACTTTGCTGCAAGTTGTTATTTCCTTTACGCAAGTAATTACTTCCAAGTTCTCTTTCGTTGAATCAAAATTTTCCTACGAACTGTGTTTTTTTGTGAAATCTGAATCAAGAGCACGACTTTAATCCGCTGCACTAATTCACCCCCCCCTCTTAGTGCCTTCTCGATCCTTTCAATGTACACTCATTTCACGGATGTCGTCAATGGACTTAAAGCAGTAAGAAAAGGTTTTTCTAATTTTAAACTTGTAACTAAAATTTTAAGATCCCTTCCAAAGAGTTGGGATCCAAAAGTTACGACCATTCAAGAGGCCAAGGACCTCAAAAATTTTTCTCTCGAAGAACTCATTGGGTTATTGATGACCTATGAAATGACATGTCATACTCATGATGAGCTTGAGAACCCTCTTCCAAAGAATAGGAAGGATATGACATTAAGAACACAAGAAGGCCATTTGAATAAATCTTCAAGTGATGAGGACCTTGATGATGAACTTGCACTCATAACTTAGAAATTCAAAAAACTCATAAGAAGGAATAAATTTAAAAATGATTCTAAAAATAAATTTGAACCCAAAAAGGAACAAGTAATATGTTATGAATGCAAGAAGCTAGGGCACTTCAAAAGTGAATGCCCCCAAGCCAAGAAGAAGCAACCAAAGAAGAAGAAGGCTCTAAAGGCAACATGCGAGGACTCAAGTGGCTATGAAGATGAAGAAGCAAGCAACAAGGAGGTGGCCAACTTCACCTTGATGGCTTTTAAAGAAGAGGTATGTGAGTTATTTAATGAAGATTTAACTTTCGATGAACTTTCAAATGCCTTTCATGAATTATCTGATGAGTCTAGAGCTATTAGTAAAAAAATTAATTTATTAAAAAAAGAATATGCTCTCTTAGTCGATAAACTTAATAGTCTTAAATTTAATATTCCCTCTTTTCCTCCATTCTCTAAGTGTGAACACTTAGAGGTAATTAAGAAGGAGAACTTGCTACTTAAAGAGACCTTAAATAAGTTTAAGGTTGGTAGCAAGGGCTTGGACTTGATCCTTGCAAACAAGGGTCATGTCAGAAAAAGAAGTGGAATTGGATTTGTGAGTGGATCTCACCGAAATCCAACCACCTTCATTAAAGGACCTACACTACATGTATCATCTTACTCAAAATATAACTTTTGTTGCAAGAACAACATGTCCGTTTAAGAAAGTTAGTCCACATAAATTGATATAGGTTCCTAAAGGAACCATAAGAAATTCAATGAACAATGACAAGATTAGTAGATCAATTTTTGAGGCACCCAAGTTCAAATGGATACCTAAAAACTATCCTCTTTTATAGACACATTTACCCACACAAGCTAGGAGCAAGAGATGGTACCTTGATAGTGGATGCTCAAGGCACATGACCGAGATCCATCACAATTCTCTAAACTCACTAGCCAAGACGAAGGGTATGTCACCTTCGGAGATAATAACAAGGGTAAAATCATTGGCAAGGGAACCATAGGTAACAAATCAAGCTTTTTAATTAATGATGTGTTATTGGTAGATAGATTAAAGTATAATATTTTGAGCATTAGTCAATTATGTAATAAAGGATATATCGTAAAATTTAAATCTAATACTTGCATTATTAAAAAACCAAACAATGACACATCTATGATTGCATTAAAATAAAAAAATATTTATACTATAAACATTGATGATCTTAACAATAAAATATACTTTTTGACTTTGATTGATGATGTTTGGCTTTAGTATAGGAGATTAGGTCATGCTAGCATGAAACTAATCTCTCAAATCACATCTAAAGAACTTGTAAGAGGCATTCCCAATGTTAAGTTCATTAAAGACAAAGTATGTGATGCTTGTCAACTAGAAAAACAAATAAAAAATAGTTTCAAACCAAAGAATCAAATAAGCACCTCTAGACCATTGTAATTGATCCATATGGATTTATTTGGACCAATTGACATAACGAGCCTAGGAGGTAGCAAATATGCCTTTGTAATCGTAGATGATTATAGTAGATACACTTGGACCTATTTCTTGGCTCACAAAAGTGATTATTTTAAATATTTTTCTAAATTTTGTAAACTTGCTCAAAACAAAGAGGGTTTTATGATTTTATCGATTCGAAGTGATCATGATAGTGAATTTCAAAACTGTGACTTTCAAAATTTTTATGAATCAAATGGATATAATCACAATTTTTCTACTTTAAGGAATCTTTAATAAAATGGAGTAGTAGAAAGAAAGAATAGGAATTTACAAGAAATGACAAGAACTATATTGAATGAACATAGTTTACCCAAATACTTTTGGGCCAAAGCTATTAATATGACTTCCTATATTATGAATAGAGTTCTAATAAGACCGTCTCTCTCAAAAACTCCTTATGAATTATGAAATAACAAAAAATCAAGCATTTCTTATTTTAAAGTTTTCGGTTGTAAATGCTTTATTTTGAATGAAAAGGATGTCTTAGGAAAGTTTGATGCAAAATCCGATGAAGGCATCTTTCTTGGTTACTCTTCCATTTCTAAAGCTTTTCATGTTTTTAATAAAAGAACCTTGGTTATAGAAGAATCTATTCATGTTGTTTTTAATGAAGTTTTCAAATTTATGAAAATTTATTTTGATGATGATCTTGATTTTAATAGTTTAAATTTGAATGAAATCTCTCCTCTAAACAGTGACTTGGATGCATTTTCTTCTCAAATTTTCTTACCTAAGGAATGGAAGTATGTAGATACCCATCCAAAGGAGCTAATTATAGGAGTCACATCAAAAGGAGTTTAAACTCATTCTTCTTTCAAGAATTTTTGTGCCAACATCACTTTTCTTTCTCATATTGAATCAAAGTGCATTGATGAAACCTTGAAAGATGATTCTTGGGTTATCACAATGTAAGATGAATTGAACCAATTTTAGAGAAATGAGGTGTGGAAGCTTATTCCTAGACCTAGTGACCATTTAGTTATATGTACTAAATGGGTATTTAGAAATAAGCAACATGAATTCAGTATCGTGATTAGAAACAAGGCTAGATTAGTGGCCAAGGGTTTCAACTAAGAAGAAGGTATCAATTACAAAAAGGCCTTCACTCCTATGACAAGATTAGAAGCTATTAGGATGCTCCTTTCCCATACTATTAGTAATAATTTTAAGTTATTTCAAATGGATGTCAAAAGTGCTTTCTTAAATAGTTTTATTTTCAAAGAAGTGTTTGCTGAACAACCACTCGGTTTTGAAAATATTCTTTTTTCTAATCATGTGTTTAAATTGACTAAGGCTCTCTATGGGTTAAAACAAGCCCTAAGGGCTTGGTATGAAAGACTTAGCTCATTTCTAATTTCAAATAATTTTACTAAAGGCAAGGTCGATACTACATTATTTATTAAATATTTTGAAAATAATTTTCTTATTGTTCAAATTTATGTTGATGATATTATCTTTGGTTCTACAAATGAATCACTATGTGAATCATTTGCCAAGTGTATGAGTCATGAGTTTGAAATGAGTTTAATGGGTGAACTAACCTTCTTTTTAGGATTACAAATTAAATAACTTAGAAATGATATATTTCGTAATCAAACTAAATATATATTAGAATTGTTGAAATGATTTAACATGGATGGTTCAAAAGCTATAAACACTCCTATGAGTACCTTTACTAAGCTAGACATGGATGAAAGTGGAGAAAATTTTGATCAAAAGATATATAGGAGAATGATAGATAGTTTACTTTACCTCACCGCAACTACACTGGATATCATATTTAGTGTAGGACTTTATGTTAGATTTGAAGTTAATCCTAAGTTATCTCATCTTAAAGCCGTTAAATAAATCCTTAGATATCTTAAAGGAACTTCTAACATTGGATTATGGTACCCAAAATCTGATGACTTTGATTTAATAGCCTATGTGGATACGAATTTTGGTAGATGAAGAATAAATATAAAAAATACATCTGGAACATGCTAATTTTTAGGACATGCACTTATTTCTTGGACTTCTAAGAAACAAAACTCAATTGCACTATCTACAGTCGAAGCTGAATACATAGCCACAAGTGCATGTTGTGCATAAGTAGTTTGGATGAAAAATATATTAGAAGACTATGGAATTCATTTAAAGAATATTCTCATAAAATGTGATAATACAAGTACTATTTGTTTAACCAAAAATCTCATTCAACACTCTAGAACTAAGCATATTGACATTAGGCATCATTTTATAAGAGATCATGTCAATAATAATGATGTTACTCTAGAATTTATTGATACAAAACACCAATTAGCGGACATCTTCACAAAACCTTTAAATGAAGAATAATTTGACTTCATTAGAAGAGAATTAGGCATGCTAAATTGTCCTAATACATGAAGTTGTTGTATGTTTCTTTTTCGAAATTCCTCAACTTCGGTTTTCATGAACTCATCTTGATATTATCTCTTTGGATTTCGGATGACATCTTTTCGATATCATATTTTGAATGGAGCTCTCATTTTTATCTTCCTTCGATCATGCAATTGATACTCCTTCTTCGATTAATGATTTTTAGCATCATGTACATAAATCTTCGTTGATGATTTTTAATAACATGCCTTAGTAAAATTGGTTTTATACTCCCTCTACTCATATTGGCATGAATAAAAGGATTTAATGTTTTTCCCACACTTTCATATCATTTGAAGTTTGTTGATTTTGTCTTCATGACACATGGAACTATACATATGTTAATGTCATGAACTTTGCATAAAGAAGAAGCTCTCAAGTGTTTATTACTTGAATACTCTCTTCGGACTTCATTCATGTGAATTTGATGAACTCTTAACTCTTGTGCTAAATTTCTACATCTTGAGCTTTTATAACTTGATTGATTTCCACTTCATGAATTTTTCTTATGAGAATACCAAGTTAGCCCCTTATATAATTTTTTGGATGAGTTTTTATCATCATCACTTCCTTCATTAATTTTGAACTAAAATGATCTCTCTTTCTCATGAATTTTTTTAATGAATGTCATGAGCTCTTAATGAAATGTTTGATGAACGTCTTGGCTTTAATGATCTATCATTTCACTTTATAATTTTATGCATGAATTTTTAATCAAATTACCTCTTGAACTTTTCATCTCGATCCCTCTTGAATGAACACTCATAATTCTTATCATGAGTTTTATGAATTTTGTATTCAAATGATCTCTTTTATCATTTAAAAGAAACGATTCTTGGAAGCCTTTTAACAACTTGAATGATTCACCTTTATGCTTCAATAATTATTATGCAGAAATTACTCTTAATTTTTTTTATGTATGAAACTTTCATGAGCTCTTAGAAATTCTTATGAATTTTGGCCTCAATGATCTATCTTATGATTTTATAGACATGAATTTTCAATTAGAATGAATGAATCGCTTTTCGTTATTCTTCTTGATGGATTTATTCTTCTCTTTTTGTCATTTTTCAAAAACTCCAATCATAATATTTGGCATCAAGGCCCACTTCCTTTTTGTTGATGACAAAGGGGGAGAAGAATGTGGCAAAATGAATTGATGACTTGATAAATGCCTTGTATGTATCGTATTGAGAAGAATATAGCAAAATGAATTAATGGAATGATAAATGCCTTATATGCAATGTAATCACATTTGCCATGCTTTGTTTTGAAAATTGATTGCTATCCTTAAAAGCATCATAGTATATCCCGATAATATGTAGCGTATCGCAATTTTATTGGAATGTATCACATGCATCGCAAATGGTTCATACATGCTTAAAATGTAAATTTTTGAAAGATCGTTATCATATCATGTTTAAATTTGGTATCTTTCATTGATATGATAAGTTATCATTTCATTTGATGATGTATCATAAAATGATATCATGCCTTGCATTTGTGCATTTTATATTGATATCATTTGATCCTTGTTATATTTCAAAATTATATTTGGTATCAATTGTCGAAGTAATAAATGTCTATCATCATTCGACATTGAACTTGAAATTGAGTGTCATGCCTTGACATTATTTTCAATTGAGAAAAATATGAAGTTTCTAATTTATGGATGAAAGTTCATGCTTGTTGAGCATGACGATAAGTTTAATAGATGCAACATATCGGATTCGGCTTGAATTTACGAAGATTGAATTCAAGTGTTTCCTTTCTCAAAATATATTATATAGAAAGGGGGAGTTAAGGTTAAATCTATCATTAATTGATTGTCATCATAAAAAAAGGAGAGATTGTTGAATCTCAAATTTTGATGATGAAGTCGATATGTTATTTGATCTAATCCATATTATTGAGATAAGTATGCAGCATTAACTACAATAGCAAATGAAGATATAAAGCAAATTGCTGGAGTCAAGTACGTTGGGAGTTCGAGAGTCCGATGGAAGTCCGAAGGATCATCGGAAGTGCTACCAGAACTGGCCAAGAATGAATCGAGGACTTGTTGAAGGTTTCAGAAGTTTGCCAAAAAAATCGTTGGATGTTCACAAAGCTCACCGAGAAAAGTTCGGAAGCTTGCTAAAAGATTCGTCGAACTCGCTATAAAAGTCGAGAGCCTATTGGGAGTCCACAAGTAGATATCCGAGGGTGTATCGGAAGTTCACTAAAAGTTTACTAGAAGCTCGCCGGAAGAAGACTAAATGTTACCAGATTAGAATTTGCTTAGAAATATGTTCCAATTTCATAGTTAGCATATAATTAGGGTTAGGATTAGGTGATAATCCTAATTAACCCCAATAGGGGCCAACTAGGCCTTAATTGGACTGAATTAAGATGGATTCAAGGCCCATTCAGTAGTGCTAAACCATGTTTGGCGGTGGCACCACCAGACTAGGGCGGTGACACCGCCATGAGAACTAGTTCTCAAGTGGTCTAGGCAGTGGTACCATTGACAGTTATTACCTTTCATCGGTGGTACCGCTTGATAGGTAGTGGTACCGCCTGACAAGCAAAGGTACCGCCCCTCCATAGAGTCCGAGGACCCTATCAGGCGATTGTACTACTAGACTAGGCGGTGGCACCACCCAAGACACTGACACGGTAGGGTCAACTGGCGATGGTACCACTAGTACTCGAAAATTCGGGATGTGACTCTTTTTTGCTCCAATTTTGAAGCTAATTGAGTCTATAAATACCTCTTACTTCTCAACTGATAAAGCACATTGAGAAGTGATAAAAACTGAGTCAAAGCTCTAGCAAAATTGCATTTAATAACTTGAGTGTTTACCTCCCAAGTCTCATTTGTAAAAGTTTTGTAAAAGATTGTAAACCACTTGTAAAAGTTTATAAGAGAGGTGCTTGGTCCTTCCCCTTCAAGAAGAATTGATAGTAAGTTGGGAATCTCATCGGAGGAGGTTTCGGAAGTGGACATAGGTCATTTGACCGAACCACTATACATCATTGTGTACTTCTCTTGATATGAGTTTTTAATTGTTACATTTTAATCCTTACTTAGCTGAAATCTCTCGATCTCCTTCTCTCTACTTTATGTCGAATTCACTTGAATCATTTTGCTGAAATCATTTTCGTTGAATCGAAACTTTTCAACGCACAACTCTTTTCCGTAATCATTTTAAATTTATAATTTTTATCCATTGTACTATTTCACCCCCCCCCCTCTTAGTGCTGCTCTAGATCCTAACACTCTCGAATTGATTCAACTCTTCTTATATTGCAATAACCCATGAATCATATTTTAGGGTCTCGTCAATGCATTTAAGTTAAATTCGAGATAGAAAAGTGGCATGACCATAAAAATTTTTAAAGGAAGAGTGAGTTTGAACACCTTTTGATGTGTCTTATGATTAGCTCCTTAGGATGAGCATCTACATACTTCCATTCCTTAGGTAAAGATGTTTCAGAAGAAGATGCATCCAAGTTGCTAGTGGGAGGAGAGGTTTCATTCAAATTTAAAGCATCAAAATCATTTTTTTAAAATTCAAAACTTCATTAAAAACAACATGAATAGATTCTTCTATAACTAAAGTTCTTTTATTAAAGACACAAAAAGCTTTAGAAGTAGAAGAATAACTAAGAAAAATGTCTTCATTGGATTTTGCATCAAACTTTCCTAAGGCATCTTTTTCATTTAAGATAAAATATTTACAACCAAAAACTTTAAAATATGAAACATTGGGTCTTTTGTTATTCCACAATTCATAAGGAGTTTTGGAAAGTAATGGTCTTACTAGAACCCTATTCATGACATAGCATGCCGTGTTAATGGCTTCGGCCCAAAAATATTTGGGTAGGCTATGTTCGTTTAACATGGTTCTTGCCATTTCTTGTAAGCTCCTATTTTTTCTTTCAACTACTCCATTTTGTTGTGGGTTTCTTGGAGTAGAGAAATTATGGTTGTACCCATTTGATTCACAAAAGTTTTGGAAATCACGGTTTTAAAACTCACCACCGTGATCACTATGAATCGATGAAATCATAAAGCCTTTTTCATTTTGAACAAGTTTACAAAATTTTAAAAAATACTTAAAATAATTACTTTTGTGTACCAAGAAGTATGTCCAAGTGTATCTACTATAATCATCTATAATTACAAAGGCGTATTTGCTACCTCCTAGGCTTGTTGTATCAATTGGTCTAAATAAATCCATATGGATCAATTGCAATAGTCTAGAGGTGCTTATTTGATTCTTTGATTTGAAACTACATTTTATTTGTTTTCCTAGTTGACATGCATCACACACTTTGTCTTTGACAAACTTAATGCTAGGGATTCCTCTTACAAGTTCTCTAGATGAAATTTGAGAGATTAGTTTCATGCTAGCATGACCTAACCTCCTATGCCAAAGCCAAGCATTATCGTTTAAAGTCGAAAAGTACATTTTATTACAAAGATCATCAATGTTAATAGTATACACATTATTACATTTTAAGGCAATCATAGATATGTTTTTGTATAGTATTTCAATAATGCAAGCATTAGATTCAAATTTTATGATGTATCCTTTATCACACAATTGACTAATGCTCAAAAGATTATGCTTTAAGCCATCTACTAATAACATATCTTCAATCAAGAAGTTTGATTTGTTACCTATGGTTCCTTTGCCAATAATTTTATCTTTGTTGTTGTCTCCGAAGGTGACATACCCTTTATCTTAGCTAGTGAGCTTCGAAAATTGAATTGGATCTCCAGTCATGTGCCTTGAGCATCCACTATCAAAGTACCATCTTTTGCTCCTAGCTTGTGATTGTAAATATATATATAAGAAAGGGGGCTTTTTAGGTACCCATTTGACTTTGGGTGCCTCATTAATCGATCTACCTAACTTATTATTTTGCATTAAGTCCTTTATGATTCCTTTAGGAACCCAAATTAACTTATGTGAACTATATCTCTTAAATACACATTTATGAGCATAATGTCCAAGTTTACAACAAAAGTTACATTTGTTATAGGGTGAAACATGCAAAGTTGGGCCTTTAACGAAGATGGTTGGCTTTTGGTGAGTGTTACTCACAAAGCCAATTCCATCTCTTCTATAAACATGATCCTTATTAACAAGGATCATGTTTAAGGATTTGCTACCTATTTTAAAATTTTCTAACATTTCATGAAGTAGCAAGTTTTCCTTTTTAAGTGTCTCTAAATATTCACATTTGGTGCAAGGATGCATCATTTCATTATCATGCTCATTCTTTAATCTATCTAATTCACTAACTAGAGAGGTATGTGTTGAATCTCGGATTTTAATGATGAAACTAATTGATTATGGTTTGTTGTATAATTATGTTTTAAGTGACACAGGTCTACTATCGATCAGGATTAGACAATTGACACAGGATGAATCAGCATTGCACTAGAAGAAATCATGTCAGGAGATTGGACGTCAAGCCGAAGGTCCGGTCGACAATCGGTAGAAGGCTTCGGACATCGGGCATCGGGCCAAGAAGTGTGGTGTTGCACCAAGGAGATCAGGGTTGCAGAGATCAATCATTGATTGGGCAACAGGCCACAAGAAATGATGATGTGTCGAAGAACTGGACGAAGTGCCGACCAATGACATGTCGAACAACAAGAGATTGATTCATGTAACTGACTAGATTGAAGTAGAGTTACGGTTTATGTGTGCAGGATTAACTATGATAACGATGGAGACATAAAGCGAAACAAAGTGTTAGAGTTAAGTGCGATAGAATCGTTGGGAGTTCGAGAGTTCGACAGAAGTCCGAAGATTCGTCGGGAGTGCTGTCAGAATTGGCCGAGATTGAGTAGAGAGCTTACCAAAGGATTTTTAGAAATTCATTGAAAGGTTCGTTGGAAGTTCGCAGAGCTCACCGAGAAAGATCAGAGCTTGCCGAAGAAGCTCGTCGAAACTCACCAAGATCTCGTGAAGTCTAGGAGCTTACTTAGAGTTCGTAGAATGGTATCCGAGGGCTCTTCGAAAGACCACCGGAAGTTCATCGGAAGCTCGCCAGAAAAAGTCTTGACTTTTCAAACTTTGTATTAGCTTAGGAAATATCTTTAATTTCATAGTTAGTACGTAATTAGGGCTAGGATTAAATGTTAATCCTATAACCCTAGTAGGGGCCAACTGGGCACGGTATTAAACTAGTTTGGGCTAGGTTTAAGACCCAACCAGAAGTGCTGGACCTTATCTGGTAGTGTAACCGCCAGACTGGAGCGGTGGCATCACCCAGGTCTACCTCCCTAGGTTATACTGGGCGGTGGTACCACCCAATGGTAAAATACCTGGGCAGTGGTAACGTTGGCTGGGCGGTGGTACCGCCCAATACATTGACCATATCAGTGTGTCAGACAATAGTACGACTAGACTGAGCGATGGTACCGCCTAATGTCAGAGTTAGACTAGCGGTGGTACTGCCAATGATAGGCTATGGTACTGCCAGTATACCGAAAATCTGGGATGATTCAAATTTGGGCTCCAAATTTGAATCCTCTTGGGTCTATAAATACCCTAGATGTTCTTGCTTGGGACAACAAGAAGTGTGAAATAAAACTAAGGGAAAACTTTGCCATTTGTAGTAGAAATCCCTCCTTCGAAAGTTTATAAGTGTTCTTAAGAGAGGTGTTGAGGGAAGCTTTGTAAATAGAGTTTGTAAAAAGGAGTTTTGTCTTCGCCCATTGGAAGGAAGATAGCTAGTGGAAAGTCGATGGCCTGAAGAGAAGAGGAATCAGGAGTGGACGTAGGTCGGATGGTCTACTATAAAACTTGGTTTACATTTATATTCTTGCATTTACCTTTCTGCAAATCGTTTTACTTTACTGCAATCATCCGGCTTCTCTTTTATCCTCTTACAATTACTCTTGAGCTCAAGTATTTCTGATACGCTTTTCATCGAAATATCTTTTTATCGTATGAAGTTTCTGAAAGCTTATTTTAATCACCAAAATTTATTATCTTTATCTGCTATACTAATTCACCCCCCTCTCTTAGTACCACTCTAGATCTCAACAATTGATATTAGAGCCTCGTTATTCCTTTATCGTATTCACACCCGCGAGAAATGGCTCTTTATGGCTTTCAAGAATGTTTTTTGATTGTTCGTCCTCCGTTCTTTAACGGATTCGGCTACGCATATTGGAAAACTTAAATCAGAGTTTTCTTGATTTCTGTAGATTTAAACTTATGGAATGCCATGAAAAATAGCTTTCAGCTTCTCTCTAAACTGACGAACAAATGGTCGGATTTGGAGAAAAAATCTTTTTCATTAAATGTAAAGGCTATGAATGCCTTATTTGGCTTTCTACATGTGAAACGACTTTCGATATTTGGCACATACTTGAAGTCACACACGAAGGAATAAGTAAAGTTAAAGACTCAATAGTTAACAATTTGATGTACGATTTTGAGCAATTTCGAATGGAACCAAGCAAGACTATCGATGACATGTTCTCCCATTTCTCGGATGTCATCAATAGTCTAAGAGCACTTGGTAAATATTTTTTGAATTTTGAACTCGTTAACAAGATTTTACGTTCTCTTCCAAAAAATTGGGATTCTAAAGTAATCGTTATACAAGAAGCTAAAAATTTAAATGATTTGCCTATTGAAGAACTAATTGGATCTTTGATGACCTATGAAATGACACTCTTGGAACATGTTGGACATGATGAACATATGAACCACCTTCCAAAGGATAGGAAGGATTTAGAATTTCAGACAAATGAATACCACTTGAGTGATGACTCAAGTGATGAGGATAATGATGAACTTAAACTTTGAACACCAAAATTTAATAAGTTCATTAAACAAAAATCTAAAATAAAAAATGAACTTGAACGAAGAAAGAGGCCAAAGAAGAGGAAGGCACCCAAGGACGAATTAAGAACTTCCAAAGGCGAAATGGTATATTGCGCTTTGACGAGTTTTGACTACAAGGTAAGCACCTTAACCAAAACTCCCTTGAATTATTTTGAAACTACATGATGTCTTTTCATGAGTGCTTAATTTAAATAGTAGGAAATAAAAAATTTATTTTTAAAAATTATATTATGCTTTTCTTTCTAGTATTTTTGAAAAGCAAAAATTATGAATGATGATTGCTTAATTTGTGATAATGCATAAATTCCATGTATGCTTTCCGTATTGGATCTCAGTCTTAAACTTAATGCATATCTATGTATGTTATTCTTGAAAGTGTCTTAATGATAATTGCATCTCATGCTTGTACACCTAACAAGATAAAATCAATGAACAATTATCTTGATGGTTTTACATTTTTAAAACTATGCATGATAAGCAAATATTATGTCTTGGCTTTCATATAAAATGATATAATGAAAATGTTAAATGTTTGTAACATGCTAGATGATTTAAAGTAGTAATCATATGTTATAGATTAATGTGTTTTGGGTCTTAAATGCTTTCATGATGAATTTTTTTTTGGAATGACATGTTATATTTTTGACATTGATGATTATGACAAAACTTGTGAATTGGACTTATACGATGATGAATCCATGAATCTTGATGATTTTTTATTGCTTTTGGATGGTGCATGATTTTGAACATTCCTTTGCGTAATCAAATTGCATGAAATGAAAATGCATTTTCTACTCTAATGAGATTAATGAACTCATTTCATGAATTCCGTGAATCTCATCATAACTAATGTTTTGAAAATAAATGTGTGTATCATGCTTTTGGGTCTTAATCATTTTAGATGATGCATGTCTTCATGAAATCAATCACAAAACTAAAAGACCTAACCCACATCGCTATCAATAATTTTTTAAATGAAAGAAACATGGCTTTGATAATGATTTCGAATTTATATGATGCTTGGCTTTTGTGTGAAAATGTGAACATGCTTATACGAGATCAATCAACTTAAAGTGAAACACATAAAAATGGAAAAATGCACTATCATGATCATTTTAATATGTTTTGATGACAAAACTTGTATTTCAAATTTATACGATAATGGTTTCTATATAGAAATTTGAACATGATTGCATGAAATAAAACACATAAAAAGGAGAATATATTTTCATGATAAGTTGAAGATGACCTATAATTGACATGTAATATCAGCCTTAATGATCTTTATGACAAAGTTTGTCTTTCAGTTTTGAATGTTGATACTTGTTTTGATTTGGCATATAAAAAATAAAAGCATGCTTATATAAAATTAATCATAAAAAAGGAAATGCATGATTCTTGAAATTTGTCAATCTCCAAAGTTTTTGATTTCTCGATAAAAGACAAATAATGAATCTATTCATGATATTATGAGAATCTCATGAAATTCTTAAATGAGATTTTGATGATATGGTAATAACTTTATTTATGTTATGAATCTCAAAAATAATAATTTGATTATGAATTTTGAGTTGACGAATTGACTTGAATGAGTTTTTGTTTCAACCGAATCCTGAACTTTCTTTTGACTTCTTGACTTGAGAAATTTCAAGAAACGTGATTATTACTTGATATTTGATACTTGAAATTTCTTATGAAATGTGATCTTATTGAGATTTCTTATGTATGAAACAAATTGTTCTTTTTGCTATTTGCTACCAAATGAATCATGATTGATATCATTGCTATTATACCTCCTATGATTCATATTGTAGAGAAAGAATTTATAAATCATGATTCATTGAGATTTCTTATGAAATATTCAAGTGCTCATGTGATTCTTTGCTAAAGAAAATATTTACGATTCATGATTACAACTTAAATTTTTAAAATTCATGATCTTGATATCTTGACAATTGGAATTTGTTTTTGTATGAAAATTCTTATGCATGAATCAAGCTATTCTTCTTGTTAATTACTATCAAATGAATCATGACTTGATCCTTGATATTGATGTATTTTTATATATCATGATTCTTGGTTGAATGCCTCTTATCATGAAATGAAGAAAATATTTGAAATCATGATCTTGACAATTTTAACTTGAAGTTCTTTATAAAGTCAAGATCCTATACCATGCTTCTTCCGGTTATCAAAAGAGGAGTTTTTCAAATAAAATGCAACTTATCTTTTGATTTCTCAGAACTCAATACTTGAATCTTTATGAATTCATGATCTTGATAACTTAAGATGTCTTTTGGAATTCATGGCATGATATGATTGAATTAATGATTTATTCTTTTTATCATGGATTGAAAATTGATACTAAAGAAAATATTTGTGAATCATGATTTTGATTTCTCAGAACTATATGTTTAGAATTTGTTTCAAAATCAGGATCTTGATCTTGCTAAAAAGAATATTTACCGTGAATGATATCTTTGGTATTCACGAATTGATCATTATTGTTATCTTTCATGAATTCTTTACATATATGGCTTGTTTAATTATTAAAAATTAAACATGTTTAAAAATAAAATACATATAGGGGGAGTTCGCTTGCTAGCTTATATATCACAAGAGAAAATGGCAAACATAGCTAGTTAGAACTTGCAAAAAGGCAAAACTTACAGAAAGAAACTACAAAGTTGCATTATTTTTTTAAACTCATGAGCTTGCATGTTTAAAATATTATAAATTTTACAAAAATTATTAGCTCATTGCAAACAAAAAGTTGATAGCTTGCAAAGGCAAAACTTAGTTGCAAAAGAGAAGAATTGAAAGGGAGCTAACTTACGTATCACAAAGTATGCTAGCTTATCATTATTTCTTGCTTGCTTATCATCAATTTCCCTTATATCATAATTTATTTATGACTCCCTTGAATTCATGACTTGATATGTTGAAAATTCATGATGCAAATTTATTATTTTATCATGATCAAAGCATTCATGTAAAGGGAAAAGAATTATACTCTTCCCTTCTTTTTGACAAAAACAAAGGGGGAGAGTGTTTTGCTAGCTTGCACACCCAAAAGAAAAAAATTTGCTAGCTCGAAAGAACTTGCTATCATGAACACTACCAATCTTAAGAGAAGCAAAGTGCAACATTGCATAAGAAGCAAGTAAAACTTGTCATAGTTGAACTTGAAACTTGCTATGATTGAATGTTGTGTTGGAAATCTATGCCTAAATGTTGTAAATCTTGCTAGTATAATTATAAAACTTGCATATCTTTTAAACTAGCTAAGATGCTACTTCTTCGTTTTATTGATGACACAGGGGGAGAAGTAGATTGATAACTTCATGAATGTAATGTATGATTGAATATTTTACATATTTGCATGATGTTTTGTTAATATGATTTTGATATATGTTGCTTGGATTTGGGATAATCCAAGTGTTCTATCAATATGGCATATTGATAAGGGGAGTTTCGTTAAACTTTAGGAGTTAAGGTTAACTCCGTCATCAATTAGTTGTCATCATCAAAAGGAAAGATTGTTGAATCTCAGATTTTGATGATGAAACTAATTGATTATGGTTTATTGTCTAATTACGTTTTAAGTGATGTAGGTCTACTATTGATCAGGATTAGACAATTGACATAGGATGAATCAGTGTTGCACCGAAAGAGATCACGTCAGGAGATTACACGTCGAGCCAAAAGTCCGATCAACAATCGGTAGAAGGCTTTAGACATCGGGCCAAGAAGTGTGGTGTTGCACCAAAGATATCAAGGTTGTAGAGGTCAACTACCGATTAGGCAATAGGCCACAAGAAAAGATGATGTGCTAAAGAACTAGATGAAGCACCGACCAATGATGTGCCAGGCAACAGGTGGTTGATTTGTGTAACTGACTAGATCAAAGTAGAGTTACGATTTATGTGTGTAAGATTAACTACAATAATGATGGAGACATAAAGCAAAACAAAGTGCTAGAGTCAAGTGTGATCGAATCATTAGAAATTCAAGAGTTCGATTGAAGTCCGAAGATTTATCGGGAGTGCTGTCGAAACTAGCCAAGAATGAGTAGGGAGCTTGCCAAAGGGCTTTCGGAAGTTCACTGGAAGGTTCGTCAGAAGTTTGTGGAGCTCATCGAGAAAGATTGGAGCTTACCGAAGAAGCTTGTCGGAACTCACCAAGATCGTCGTGAAGTCCAGGAGCTTGCCGGGAGTCTGCAGAATGGTGTTCGAGGGCTCATCGGAAGACCATCAGAAGTTCACCGAAAGCTCATCAAAAGAAGTCTTGACTTTTCAGACTTTATATTAGCTTAGGAAATATCTTTAATTTCATAGTTAGCACATAATTAGGGTTAGGATTAAGTGTTAATCCTATAACCCTGGTAGGGGCCAACTGGGCCCGATATTCGACTGATTTAGGCTGGGTTTAAGGCCCAACTAGAAGTACTAGACCTTGTCTGGCGGTGGCATTGCCTAGGTCCAACTCCCCAAGTTGTACTAGACGGTGGTACCACCTAGTGGTAGAACACCTGGGCATTGGTACTGCCCAATACACTGACCATATTAGTGTGTTAGGCGATAGTACCGCCAAACTAAGCAGTGGTATCACCTAGTGTCAGAGTTAGACTGGCGGCGGTACCACCAGTGACTAGAGGTGGTACCGCCAATACCTCAAAAATCTGGGGTGATTCAAATTTAGGCTCCAAATATGAATCCTCTTGGGGTCTATAAATACCCTAGATGTTCTTGCTTGGGATAGCAAGAAGTGTATAAGAAACTAAGGGAAAACTCTATCATTTGTACTAGAAATCCCTCCTTTGAAAGTTTAAAAGTGTTCTTAAGAGAGGTGTTGAGGGAAGTTTTGTAAATAGAGTTTGTAAAATGGAGTTTTGTCTTCCCATTGGAAGGAAGACAACTAGTGGAAAGCTAGTGGCCTCAAGAGAAGAGGAATCGGGATTAGACGTAGGTCAGATGACCAAATCTCTATAAAACTTAGTTTGTATTTATATCCTTGCATTTACCTTTCTGTAAACCGTTTCACTTTACTACAATCATCCGGCTTTTTCTTTATCCGCTTACAATCACTCTCGAGCTCAAGTATTTCTGATATGCTTTTCATCGAAATATCTTTTTATAGTATAAAGTTTCTGAAAGCTTGTTTTAATCACCAAAATGTATTGACTTTATCCACTGTACTAATTCACCCCTCTCTTAGTGCTGCTCTAGATCCCAATAGTATGGTCCTTTTTTAATAATTTATACATTTACTAACTAATTTGCATTCGTTAAATAAGTCTTGAAAAGCATTCAATAATTCATCAAAAAATAAATTAGCATTAATTGAATTACTTATCTCATCGCCAAGCACCATTAGCGCACAGTTTGCAACTTCCTTGTTGATTTGCTCCTCATCTTCGGAAGTGCTCGAATCGTCCCATGTGGCTTTGAGTGCTTTCTTCTTCTTCTTGGGTTGCTTCTTCTTCACTTGGGGGCATTCACTTTTGAAATGTCCCAACTTCTTATATTCATAGCAAATTATCTGGTTCTTTTTTAGTTCATTTTTATTTTTACTATCATGTTTAGTTTTGTTTCTTTTTAAAAAAATTTTGAATTTTCTTGTTAAAAGTGCCAAGTCATCATCATCATTGTCATTATCACTTGAGCTTTCTTTCAAGTGGTCTTCATGAGTTCTAGGTACTAAATCCTTCTTGTTCTTTGGAAGGTTGTTCTCAAGTTCTTCATGTGCATTGCAAGTCATTTCATAGGTCATTAAAGACCCGATAAGTTTTTCGAGCAGAAAGTTATTCAAGTTCTTGGCTCCTTGAATAGCCGTTACTTTAGAGTCCTAACTCTTTGGAAGGGATCTTAATATCTTATTAATAAGTTTAAAATTAGAAAAGCTTTTATCAAGTGCTTTTAGACCATTGACGACATCCATTAATCGGGTGTGTATGTCTTCAATGGTCTCGCTTGGTTTCATGTGAAACAATTCGTAACTATGAACCAAAAAATTGATTTTTGATTCCTTTACTCTACTTGTGCCTTTATGTGTGATTTTAAGTTTATGTGAAATGTCATAAGCGCAAAATAGAAACTCGATTGAATTCATTTTTATCTAAAGCACAAAACAAGACATTCATAGCTTGGTGTTCAATGAGAAAGTCTTCTTCTCCAAATCATTCCAATTATTCATTAGAAGAGAAGACTTTTAAAATTAGTTTTCAATGATATTCCATAACTCAGAATACATAAAAATTAAGAAAATCCTCATTCTAGTTTTCCAATACGTATAATCTATCTCATTAAACATGGGAGAACGTGTGATAGAAGGACCCTCTTGATTGCCAAAGAAAAGCCATCTCTCTTGAGTTTTAAACTAAATCGAGTGACCTTACTCTAATACTAATTATTAGGATTAATATGATACTAAGAGGTTGAATTAATGTAGCGATAAAACTAGTTGCGATTTAGAATTCTTTCGAGTTGATAAAAACGTAAGCGAAGAAACCGTATTGATAAAATGTTGACTTGAAGTAAAAATAGAATGCAGAGAGAAGTTAAGTAATGAAAGCAAACAGTAAGAAAGAAAAGTGCCCAATAAGGAAAAAACACACCGATTTGCTAGTTATAGGTACCCTACAAGCTAATCACGTGAGTGATGGCACATCTCGTCTATCTTTTTACTTATGATTATTAGTATTTTCTCGCATTATTCATATATATATTGTAATGTCCTTGGATCTGTGCAATGTGAATCAGATCGTGATGAGATCATGTAATAAGACCGATTCACCTTTAAACATAGACTCTAAATAATCTTGATCATAGGTTACTCGAGAGGGACATCGAGATAATCAGATATATTGGTGTGCTATATACTAGTCCTTAAGATGGATGTGGCTAGTCTCCTAGCTACTCGTGTGGGAACACTAAGGGTACAATGCAAGTGCTCATTAGAGAATAAGTTCACTAATTGCTCTGCTTATAGAATGTTATATGGTTATTGATACCTGACATCGCATTAATCATAGCACTCAGTAGTCTCAATAGTGTATCCGGTCCTTAGACTTGAGACATGAAAGATGTCTTGTATGAGTACTCTATTCCTTGATCTGAACTTACATATTTAGAAAGTTCCAAATCTTGTACAATCAGTTCTTGAAAATGATAGCCAATCTTACGAAGGCAATTACATGTCAATAGAGGATCATCCACTCTCGGTATCATGAGAGGAATATCTCATGTATTCTTGCTCAGGCAAATCCTTAGCTAGGTCATTCGGATTGAGAGAGAAAGAGTTCTCCAAGAGAATCCGATTAGAGTGAGACTCGATTGGAAATCATATGGGCCTAACAACACCATGCCCAATATACGGTCTTTGGGATATTAGATGGATGAGGAACTATAGGTATATGGTAACTGAGGATAGATAGGTCTAAAGGATTGGATTCCCCTATATCATCTAGGGACTACGACATAGTGGCCTAGTACATCCGTAGTCAATGAGTCGGGTGAATTATTATAGAGATAATAATTCACTGAGTTAGAAGGAGTTCTGATAAGTATAACTTATGGCCAGCTCGATATTAGGCCTAGAGGATCACACATATATGGTAGATGTTACGACGAGTAGAGATTCAAATATGAGATACCCACCGAAGCCCCTATCTTATTGGATATCCAATAAGCCCCTGTATTATTGGATCCTATGGATGAAATCCCATAAGAGCTAGATTATTGGGTAGAGACCCATTAATCTAAGAGGCTTGGGTAATTGGGCGGAGATCCAATACCCAATGGAAAGGATCCATTAGAGTTTACAGGGTGCCTCTATAAATAGGAGGGAACCAAAGGTTCATAGGCTAGGGTTTTTGGTGGCTACTTCCTATTCTCCTCTCTCTAGAGAGGGGAGCATCTTCACAGCCCTACCATGTGGATCACTGCTAGAGTGGAGAATGCTTGACCTCCTTCATCAACCCCATGGATCTGTAGGAATTCAGGGATGTATAATCTCCCTAGGTACTATCCTTCTAACATATACAGTTTTCGAATTTACGAATTTATTTTTTACGCACCAATCTTCGCATGATGACAAAACTATCTTGCGAAAATCCAGAATTTTTATTTTTGTTCTCCCGCTACGCATGTGATGTCACCCCTGGATTTCCCAACAGTGGTATCAGAGCTAGTTTGTTCGTGCGAACATCAAATTTTAAACTACGTGTGTTGTGAATTAGATAAGTTTTTGTCATCAAAATTATTGATGCGAAAGATGAGAGTGGGCAGCAACTGGGCAGCAACAGTTGCTGCCCTCGTTAACCAAGGCTACTAACAGCCATGGTCATGCGCGCACGGACCACCGACGGCCAGTGGGTGGTTGCCACTGTAGGCACTACCCACATGTGCATAGGGAACTCAGAGGGGCAGCACCGCCCATAAGGGCAGACATCGCCTGACATGGCGGCCTACCCACAAGGGCGAGCGGATGGGCACCTGCGGGCACTGGGCCCGTGCGAGAGCCCCACTGGCGGCACTACTCTCGTAAGGAAGCAGCGCCACCCGAGGGCACACTACCTATAAGGGCGGTGCCCGCGAGGGCAAAGCCGCTTGAGGAGGCGATGCCTACCTACAGCGGCACCATCAAAGGGCGAGCCACTAGCCCGTGGGTAAGCTGCCTCCGAAGGTGATGCTTGCCCGTAATGGCACCTGCATGAGTGGCGCCCACCCGCGGTAGGGGCAACACCTGCGGGTGCTGCGCTCACCTACTACGGTAGTATCGCCCGTAGACTAGCTGCCCGCGGGCATGGGTGGAGCCCCCACAACACCCACCCCCCCCCCCCACACATAGAGGCTGCCACCGGCTGGGTGGCGACGACCGCAGCGCAATGGTTGGAATGCTACAAAGGTGGGAATTAGGATTTTTGGTAAAAGATAGTTTTGCCCCTTTGAATTTCAAAAATTTCTCATGTGTCCTTTCTAACAAAATGACCAAAATACCCTTCATAATTTAGAAAATTCTCTTTATATTTTTGATTTCAAAATGACTAAAATACCCTTCATAATTTAGGAAATTCCCTTTATATCCCTGATTTCATGAACCGTGTGATGTGTGTACATGTGATTATTATTATTAGGGCTTGCAAGCCTTTATTTTTCTCATTTTTATTAGGCCTGTGTGCTTGTAATTATGTTGTAATTACACGATGAGGTGTAGCGAGAGAGTGGAAGCAATAGCAGGACCCATGAGGCTGAGACGGACGATTGTGATGGATAAAGATGCGCCGACGATAAAACCGACGAGGACGAGATTGATAATCACAAGGAGGCATGAAGATGCACCACTGCACACATAGATCTTGATGTGAGTGATTGGGCCTTTGGTTGAGCTTGATTATATTAGGATGTGGTCCATGATCATTTGATGTGATTGCTAATGTGATGTGTGATTGGTTATACACCTACTAGATATATATATATATATATATATATATATATATATATATATATATATATATATATATATATATATATATATATATATATATTTGTATGAGATATAGATATATATTAAATATGTATGTGTGTGACACATCATATTCGGAGACCAAATTAAAACAAAAATCCCCTCTCAATAATATTAAGTCGGTAAACGTGAGACAATTAGATTGACTCACGTGGCCTTCCATCATTATAGGTAGGAACCGATTCTCGGTATAGGTTGAGTTGGTCGAGTCTCTCAAGACTCTTTTATATCACGATTCGCTATCTTATCTACGATAAAGAGATGTCACCGGTAACATAAGGATATAATGCTTGGTCGAGTCCCTCGAGGGTGTATCATCGAATCAGACTCATCTTGTAACGATGGTTATGACTTAACCGAACATCATGGTTGGTCGAGTCCCTCGAGGCCATGGTGGTTCGGAAGTCGAACAAGATGAGAATTACAAGGAGTTGTGATTGGCAAGAGTTGCCTATCTTTTGGGCTTAATGTGATTGGTCGAGTCCCTCGAGATTACATAAACATATTGATTGGATCTCGATCCCTACTAGAAGTCTACTGGAGACTTCCGTGTCGCATGGTGAGGGTGTCGTGTGACTCGTTAGAAAAATAGTCGGAGTACGTCAAGATAGAAGTCGATATCTTGGATTATTTATATTTCTACAAAATCTGTATATTTTTTTTACTGCATCTTTATTTTTAGAAAATGTCATAATTATACTCTCTATGTGGCATACTTGATGCCAACCGTCTCACTGGTCCAAACTATGTGGATTGACTCTGTAACTTAAGAATAGTTCTCACAATGGAGAAAATTATGTACATCCTTGATACAGTGATCCCTATGCCCGACGAAGGGGTAGCGAGGATGAGATCACTCACAACATGAAGTACATAGATAACTCCACTCTTGCTCAGTGTTACATGTTGGGATTCATAACTCTTGAGTTGCAGAGATAACATGAAAGGATGGATGTCAGATCCATACTCTTGTATCTTTGTAAATTGTTAGAGGAACAAGGAAGAACTCGATAATATGAGATATCAAAAAGTCTCTTTCGTGTTAAGATGAATGAGGGGACACCGATTCAGAACCATATCCTTAAGATGATTGAATGGATAGAGAAACTCACAAGTCTATGAATGGTTTTAAAGAATACCCTTATTAGGATCAAGAGCGGCCCTAGGGGGGGTGAATTAGTGTAGCGGTTAAAAAACGTTGATTTGTACGATTTCGAAAAACTTCGTTTGAGAGGAATCATGTTTCGACAAAAACCAATTTTGACTGCATTTTAACTTAAAGAGATTTGTAAGTGAAATAGAAGGATTCAAGTGATTGCAATAAGGTAAAAGATTTGCAAAAATGTAAATTTCAAGAAAAGAAATGCAAATCGATTTTATAGTGGTTCGGTCCTCCGACCTACGTCCACTCTCGATTCCTCCTCCGTTGAGGTCACCGACTTTTACTAATGATCTTCTTTCAATAGGCGAAGATCAACTGCCTTTGATAACTCTTTCTCCTTTTCAAAGGTTTAGGAGATAACCTCTACAAGTCTCACACCTCCCTTAGATAAACTTCTAAACTTTTCAAGAGGATGGAGGGAACACTCAAGACTTTTTCAAGATTACAACTTGATTCACTAGAGTTTTAGCTTATTTTTTCTTATGTAATTCTTGCAGGGATGAGTGGGATATTTATAGGCCCCAAATAGCTCCAAAAACGAAGCCAAAATTCAAATTTCTATATCTTCCAGTGCAGGCAATACTACCGCCTACATTGGGCGGTGCCATCGCCCATAAAACCTCAAAAACAGAGGTTCTGGTGGTGCTACCACTAGCCTGGAGTGGTACCACCACTGCAGCTTTACTGCTGGGTGGTACCACCACCCGGTGGTGGTACCATCGCCTCTGACTTGGAAAAGTATGCTATTTCACTTTTCCAGCTTATACGGTTCTACCGCTAGTTTGGCGGTGCCACCGCCTATAGCAACTTTTGGGCCACTGAATGGACCTCTCAATGAGCCTAAATCAGTCTCAATTTAGGCCCAATTGGCCCCTAATTAAGTTAGTATGATTTCACCTAAAACCAACTCAAATTTGACCTAATCTTTGACCATTAAGACATAAACAACTATAAGATACGAATCTAAGTTATCTAGCATGTCATTGGTTCTCTTGGTGAACTTCTGGTGCATCGTCCGAACCTTCGGTGTAGTGCCCGATCCACCAGCATGTTAAATCCTGCAACATCCATTCTCGGCGCATTGTCCGATTCTTCCGACTCGATACCCTAACTTTGACTCCGACCCAATACTTGATTCTTCTTACTTTAATTATTTTTCCTCTTTTAGTCAAGATTAGTCCTCATCACTTATCTCAAAGCATAGATTAGATAACAAACTTATTAATTAATTTCATCATCAAAATTCGAGATTCAACAAACCTATGTATGGATTTTATGCTTCAATCCCTACTAGAGTTTTTTTCACAATTCTCTATGTAGGTAAGACCAAAAAGAAAAGGAAGATAGAGAAGCCCCATAAGAAGGGCAAGGGCAAGGGTAGATTGAATAAAGCAAAGATTGCTAAGAAGACCCAGAAAAGGACAAAGGCAAGTACTTCCACTACGACAAAGATGAGCATTGGAAGAGGAACTACAAATAGCACATTATAGAGAAGGCAAAACAGAAGCTTAGAGAAGCTTCAAGTACATTCATGATCAGTCTTCATTTGTTAAACTCATATGATAACACATGGGAATTAGATACTGATAGTACTTATCATATATGCAATATGTTACAGACAAAAGTTAAGTGATTGATGAGAGGTAAGATAGACATCAAGATGGGCAATAGAGTAAGAGTTGCTTTTGTTGTTACTTACGAGGTCACCCTACATCTGCTTGGTGGAGCTACTATTGCATTGAATGCATATTATTTTGTTTTCTCTATTATAAAAAGTATTATTTTCATTTCATGTTTGACATTGAATGGTTATAATGCAGTTTTTGATAACAATAGTTGTTCAATTATTAAGGATGATGAGATTATCACAAGAGGAACATTACATAAGAGTTTGATTATGCTAGACACTACTTCACATATCATGAATGTAAGTGAGTCTAGGAGGAAATGAGATGAGGTAAACAATGCATACCTATAGCATTATAGGCTAGGTCATATTTATGAGGGAAGGATTCAAAGTTGCTAAGATGGATACACTAAATCCATTTGACTATAAGTCATATGCGGCTTGTGAACATTGTCTTCGTGAAAAGATGACCAACTCTCCATTTAATGGAACTAGAGAGAGAGCCACTAAGTTGTTGGAACTTATATATAGTGATGTATGTGGTCCAATTGTTAACTCATGTCATAGGTGATTATTACTACTTCATTACTTTCATAATGATTTCTCAAGATATAGATACATGTACTTGATGAAGTATAAGTCCGAGGCCTTTGAGAAATTCAGGAAATATAAGAATGAAGTAGAGAATTAGATTGGAAAGAGTATCAAAACTCTTTGATCAGATCGAGGAGGTGAGTACTTAAGTATAGAGTTCACCTAGTTCCTCAAAGTCCATGGGATTTTGTCCTAGTAGACACATCCTTATACACCACAGCTCATGGTATATCAATAACGAGGAATCGCACACTGTTAGATATAGTGCAATCTATGATGAGTTTCGTCAACCTACCTATCTCATTCTGGGGATATGCCCTAAAGACCGTAGCTTATCTTTTGAATAGAATTCCAACTAAGTTAGTAGTGTCTACTCTATATGAGATATGGAATGGGAAGAAGCTCGATCTTAAGGTTGTTAAGATTTGGGAGTGCCCTGCCCATGTCAAGAGACATAACTGATAAGTTAGAATCCAGAATGAAATGGTGTAAGTTTGTGGGATACCCCAAGGAAACTTATAGGTATTATTTCTATCACCCTAAGGACCAAAAGGTCTTTGTAGCTAAGAGAGCAATGTTTCTTGTGAAGGAACACATTCTTAGTGGAGGCAATGGAGCATGATAGAGTTAAGCGAGGTTGGAGAACCTAGCTCAAGCACCACTCCATAGCTAGAGTCTGTTCAGGTACCTAGCACATAAGTTCTAACTTTACGTAGGTTTAATAGAGTATCTCATCCTCTAGAGAGATATGTAGGATATATCAGGAGAGAGAATATTGAGGGTAATGATCCTCAGACCTAAGAGGAAGCTATTATAAGTATAGACTTGAAGTGGCAAGAAGCCATAAAATTAGAGATGGATTCCATGTACTTCAACAAGGTTTGGAACCTCGATGATGAACCAGGGTATTATACTCATTGGCTACAAGTAGATCTTCAAGAAAAGATCGGAGTAGATGGAAAGGTAGAGACCTATAAAGCAAGGCTAGTGGCTAAAGGGTATCGTCAAAGCTAAGGTGTTGATTATGATAAAACCTTCTCACCCATAGCTATACTAAAATCCATCCGAATTCTATTGGCTTTTACAGCACACTATGAGATATGGTAGATGGATGTGAAAATAATGTTCCTCAATGGCAATCTCAAGTAGGAGGTGTATATGATACAGCCTAAGAGATTTATATTTAAGGATAGTCCAAATAAGGTGTGCAAGTTACTTAGGTCCATCTATGGACTAAAATAAGCTTCTTAAAGTTGGAACATAAGATTTGATAAGGCAATTATATCTTATGACTTTATTAAGAATGAAAATGAGCCTTGTGTGTATAGGAAGGTAAGTGGGAGCACTATCACTTTCTTGGTGTTATATGTGGATAACATCCTAATCATTGAGAATGATGTAAGAATGCTCTCCAAGAAGGACTTAGGGGAAGTATCCTATATATTGAGGATTTGGATCTATAGAGATAAATCCAAGAGGATGCTTGGCTTGTCCTAGTCCAAGTATATAGATACCATTGTCAAAAGGTTTGGTATGAAAAATTCCAAGAGAGATCTCATACCGATGAGACATAGGCCATCACTTTTTAGGAGTATGTCCCTAAAGACTCCTGAAAAAAGGACAAACATGGATAGGATATCCTATGCCTCAATGATAAGGTCTATCATATATGCTATGCTATATACCAGACTTTGATATAACATATGCTCTTAGTGTCAGGAGTAGGTATTAAGCGAATCTAGACTTGGAGCATTGGAAAGCACTAAAGTGTATCCTTAAGTACTTAAGAAGGACTAAGGATCTTTTATTGGCATATGAAAAAAGTAGCTTTAGAGTTGAGGGCTACACGGACTCGAGCTTCCAATTTGATATCAATAATAGCAAGTCTAATTCATGGTATATGTTCACCCTGAATAAAGGGGCAGTATGTTGGAAGAGTTCCAAGCAAAATACTACTGCTGACTTGACCACAGAGGTAGAGTACATTGCTATAGTAGAGGCATCAAAGGAGGGCATTTAAATGAAGCAGTTCATCATAGATCTGGGAATCATGCCGAGTAGCGAGGAGTTAATTCCCTTAGATTGCGATAACTATGGGACGATTTACTCAAATTAGGGAACCCATGTCTTATCAAAAGCATTTTGAAAAGGTTCTAGCTTATTAGAGGGATCAAGGCCCGAAGAGATACAACAGCGAAAAGAGTTCCATCCGAAGATAACATTGCAGATCCACTAATAAAGCCATTGACTTAGATTATCTTTGAGCATCACAGAGGTTTGGTGAGGATCAGACATGTAGGTGATTGGTTTTAGGTCAAGTGGGAGATTGCTAGTTATAGGTGCCCTACAAGCCAATCATGCCAGTGATGGCACCTGTAACACACTGCATCCATATTTTTACTTATAATGATTTATATTTTCTCACATTATTCATATGTATATTGTGATGTCCTTGGATCTATACAATGGGAATCCAATCATGATGAGATCATAATAATGAGACCGATTCACCTTTAAACATAGATCCTAAATAATCCCGGTCAAAGATTACTCGAGAGGGACATCGAGATAACTGGACAAACTGGTATGCTATATACCCATCCATATGATGAATGTGGCAGGTCTCATAGCTACTTGTGTGGGGACACTAAGGGTATAATATAGGTGCTCATTGGAAATGAGTTCACTAATTGATTCGCTTACGGAATGTTAGCTGGTTATTGATACCTAACGTTAGACAACGATCCCGTAGTCCTAGTAGTGTATCTGATCCTTAGACTTGAGACACCAAAGATGCTTTGTATGAGTACTCTATTCTTTGATATCGAACTTACAAATTTGGAAAGTTTCAGATCTGGTATAACCTATTCTTGGGAATGGTAGCCAATTTTATGAAGGCAATTGAGTGTCAATAGAGGATTATCCACTCTTGGTATTATGAGATAAATATCTCATATGTTCTTACTCAAGAAAATCTCTGACCAGGGTCATTCAGATTGAGAGAGAAAGAGTTCTCCGAGAGAATCCGATTAGAGTGAGACTCGATTAGAAATCGTATAGGCCTGACAGCACTATGCCCAATATACAGTCTTTGGGATATTAGATGGATGAGAGACTATAGGATTATGATAATTGAGGACAGATAGGTCCAAAAGATTGGACTCCCCTGTATCATCTGGGGACTGTGGCGTTGTTGCCTAGTATGTCCGTAGTCGATGAGTCAAGTGAATTATTATTTACTAAGTCAGAAGGAGTTCTGATAGGTATGACTCATAGCTAGCTCGATATTGGGCCTAGAGGGTCACACATATATGGTAGGTGTTACGACGAGTAAAGGTTCGGATATGAGATACTCGCTAGAGCCCCAATCTTATTAGATATCCAATAAGCCCCATATTATTGGATCCCATGGATGAGATCCCATATGAGCTAGATTATTAGGTAGAGACCTATTAATTTAAGAGGCTTAGGTAATTGGTTGGAGATCTAATACCCAATAGGGCAGGATTCATTAGGGTTTATAGGGTGCCTCCATAAATAGGAGGAAACCAAATTGACATTCAGTTGCCCGACACGTCATTGGTCGGCGCTTCGTCCGATCCATCGGCACATCGTCCTCTTTTGCGGTCCGTTGCCCAATCGGTGGATGACCTCTGCAACCCTTGAAAGGATCTAAAAGGCAATAAGAGGGGGGGTGAATTAGTGTAGCGGATTAAAATCGTACTCTTGAAACCGATTTTACAAAAACACAAGTTCGTAGGAAGATTTCGATTTGGCGAAAGAGAACTTGAAAGTAATTACTTACGTAAAGAAAATGACTATGAACTAAACAACTTGCAGCCAAGTAATGAAATGATTCAAGAAAGTAAACACTCACACATTTAAGGACACAATGATGTATAGTGGTTCGGTCAAATGACCTACATCCACTCTTGAAGCCTTTTCGATGAGGCTCCGCTCTTCCACTAGCAAATCCTTTGAAGGGAAGGACCAAACACCCTTTTACAAACCTTTACAAAAGTTCACACTTGTACAAGATCTCTCAAGAAAAGAAGAAGGTGAACACTTAGCAAAACACAAGACTTTTCAAAACTCTTCACAAGCTCAAGACTTAGAATTTTGTGCTCAAAAGGGTGCCCTTTCACCGAGAAAGGGGGTATTTATAGATCCAAAGTGGATTCAAAATTGGGCTCCAAATTTGAAATCAATTTGATCATCCGCTGACCACCGGCGGCGGCGCCGCATCACAAAGCGGTGCTACCGGAGCGGTGCTATAAGCGGTGCTACAGCTGGTTCCACCGCCTAGGTGCAGTTCAACCGCCTCCCCCATTCGGACAAAGCCGAATGGGCCCTATTTAAGCCTCAACTTGGCTCAATAGAGGCGGTTGGCCCCTACTGAATTTAGGCAGGATTTTTCTTAAATCCTTGCTCTACTCATGTGCAAACTACGAACCTAAAACATAACTCAACGTGATTTGATTCGACACTCTTCAAGTCAGCTTTCGGCGAGCTTTACAGCAAGATTCCGGCAAGCTTCCGATGCTTCCCTCGGATTGCTTCCAGTGGACTCCCAGCATACTCCGGATTGTATGGCGAGCTCAACGAGTCTTCGGCTAGCTTCCGAATCTTCCCGGTAAGTTCTGCGAACCTTCGACGATCTTTGAGATGAACTTCCGAAAACTTCGGCAAGTCCCTGATTCGATCTTGGATGGTTCCGGCAACACTTCCGAAAATCTCATTACCTAGAAGATAAGTTGACAAGCCATCATCAGTCACAGTTAAATTAGCATAGAATAATTTAACTAAGCGTGGATAAACAGGTTCAATAATTTACAAAATGGGTAAGGCTTCTAAGTCTGCAAACCACATGATAGGTTCTAAGTTTCCTAATTGATTCAAATCAACATATTTTCCTTTATGAATGGATCTAGAACCAAGTTCAAAAAATCTAAGGGAAGCTTCTTGTGATTTAAACAAGGATTGGTCAAATGAATCTACCTCCATCCTTTTTCCTTTGTCTCTTGATGTTCTTCTAGGAGCCATTTCTATTTAGGATTGATCAATAATCAAATGAAGAAAGGAATTTAAACTAGACAAGAAAAGGAAAGAGTAATAATTCTGTTTTTACCTTAGGTTGTTCCTTTGAGATGTAGGAAGCTTGAATCAAGGTAAGATCTCCTTCTTAGGCTTCTAGAGGGAAGAAATGATACCAAAGTGATGCTTGGGAGAGTTTAGAGGAGTTAGAGCGGTGAGGAAGAGTGGTCGGGCGGTTCTACCGAATGGGGCAGAGTGTTCGGGCGGTTCTACCGCCGGCCCTAACTCACCCCGTATAAAAGGGGTGTTCGGGCGGTACATTACTGCCTAGCAGTTCCACCTCTCATCTGTGCCACCCAGATCTCATGTGCTACCACCGGCAGCACAAAAATCTGCAGTTCAATTATTTTTTTTTATTTTTAAAAATGGTCTTAGAGTTGGGATGAAGTCAAAAAGAATTTGATGAAAATCAGAATGTGTGGAATCAAATCGATGAAAACCATAATGTGTGGAATCAAACCATAATGTGTGGAATGTGTGGAATCAAATCAATGAAAAACATAATTTCAAGGAAAGATATCATCAAATAGAGCTTACTTATTTGGACAACATGCCTAATTCCCTTCTAATAAAATCAAATTGTTCCTCATTTAAAGGTTTCGTAAAAATGTCCGCTAATTGATGATTTGTATCAACAAATTCAAGGGTGACATTTCTACTACTTACATGATCACGTATAAAATGATGCCTAATGTCAATGTGCTTAGTTCGAGAGTGTTGAATCGGATTTTTAGTTAGACAAATAGCACTCGTGTTATCACATTTTATAGGAATGTTTTTTAAGTAGATTCCATAGTCTTCTAGTGTATTTTTCATCCAGATAACCTGTGCACAGCATGCACTTGCAGCTATGTATTCAGCTTCTGCCGTAGATAGTGCAACCGAATTTTGTTTCTTGGAAGTCCAAGAAACAAGTGCATGTCCTAGAAATTGGCATGTTCCGGATGTGCTTTTTCTATCTATTTTACATCCACCAAAGTCCGCATCAGTATAAGCTTTCAAATCAAAATTATCAGATCTTGGATACCATAATCCAAGATTAGGGGTCCCTTTAAGATATCTAAGAATCCTCTTGATAGCTTTCAAGTGAGATAGCTTAGGATTAGCTTGGAATCTTGCACATAGCCCTACACCGAACATGATGTCGTCCGTTGCGTGAGATAAAGTAGGCTACCTATCATGCCCCTATAAGTTTTTTGATCAAAACTTTCTCCATTTTCATCCATATCTAATTTAACAGAGGTGCTCATAGGAGTGCTAATGTCTTTGATCCATCCATGTTAAAACGTTTTAACAATTCCAATGTGTATTTTGATTGATTTAGAAATATACCATCACTTAGTTGCTTGATTTGTAGTCCTAAAAAGAAATTTAGTTCTCCCATTAGGCTCATCTCAAATTCATCACTCATATCCTTAGCAAATAATTCACATAGTGATTTATTACAAGACCCAAAAATAATATCATCAACATAAATTTGAACAATAAGAAAATTATTTTCAAAATGTTTAATAAACAATGTAGTATCAACCTTGCCTTTAGTGAAATTATTTAAAATTAAAAAAGAACTAAGCCTCTCATACCAAGCCCTAGGGGCTTGTTTTAGACCATATAGAGCCTTAGTTAGCTTAAACACGTGGTTAGGAAATAGAGAGTTTTCAAATCCGGATGGTTGTTCAACATACACTTCTTCGGAAATAAAACCATTTAAGAATGCACTTTTGACATCCATTTGAAATAATTTGAAATCTTTACTACTAGCATAGGCAAGGAGCATCCTAATGGCTTCCAATCTTGCCACCGGAGCGAAGGTCTCTTCATAATCGATACCTTCTTCTTGGTTGAAACCTTTGGCCACTAGTCTAGCCTTGTTTCTAACCACGATACCGATTCATCTTGCTTGTTTCTAAAGACCCACTTAGTACCAATAACTAAGTGGTCATTAGGTCTAGGAACAAGCTTCCATACCTCATTCCTCTCAAATTGATTCAATTCTTCTTGCATTGCGATAACCGAAGAATCATCTTTCAGGCATCAACAATGCATTTTGGTTCAACTTGAGAAAGAAAAGCTGCATAGGGCACAAAATTTTTGAAAGAAGAGCGAGTTTGAACCCTTTCGATGCATCTCCTATAATTAACTCCTTGGGATGAGCATCTACATACTTCCATTCCTTGGGTAAGGAAGTTTGGGAAGAAGATGCATCCAAGTTGTCATTTTGAGGAGAGGGTTCATTCAAATTCAAATTATCAAGACCAAAATCATCATCAAAATCTTTCTTCTTAAATTCGAAAATTTCATTAAAAACAACATGAATAGATTCTTCTATAAGTAAGGTTCTTTTGTTGAAAACACGAAAGGCCTTAGAAACCAAAGAATAACCAAGAAATATGCCTTCATTGGATTTTGCATCGAATTTTCCTAAGGCATCCTTTTCATTTAAAATAAAGCATTTACAACCAAAAACTTTAAAATAAGAAACATTAGGTTTTTTATCATTCCATAATTCATATGGAGTTTTAGATAGGATGGTCTCACTAGAACTCTATTCATAACGTATTCAGTATTCACGCCCAAAAATATTTTGGTAAATTATATTCATTTAACATGGTTCTAGCCATTTCTTGTAAACTTCTATTTTTCCTTTCCACTACTCCATTTTGTTGTGGATTTCTTGGAGTAGAGAAGTTGTGATTGTATCCGTTTATTTCACAAAAATTTTGGAAGTCATGATTTTGAAATTCACCTCCATGATCACTTCAAATTGATGAAATCATAAAGCCTTTTTCATTTTGAGTGAGTTTACAAAATTTAGAGAAACATTTGAAACAATCACTTTTATGAGCCAAGAAATAGGTCCAAGTGTATCTACTATAGTCATCCACAATTACAAAGGCATATTTGCTACCTCCTAGCTTGTTATGTCAATTGGTCCAAATAAGTCCAAATGGATCAATTGCAATGGTCTAGTGGTGCTAATTTGATTTTTTGATTTGAAACTAGTCTTTATTTGTTTTCCTAGTTGACATGCATCACATACCTTATCCTTAACAAATTTCGTGTTTGGGATACCTCTTACTAAATCTCTAGATGAAATCTTAGAGATTAGTTTCATGCTTGCATGGCCTAATCTCCTATGCCAAAGCCATGCATCATCATTCAAAACCGAAAAGCACATTTCATTACTTAATTTATCAATATTTATGGTAGACATTGTTTTGTTTTAAAGCAATCATGGATATGTTGTTGTTGGGTTTTTCAATGAATGCAAACATTAGATTCAAATCTAACAACATAACCTTTATCACATAGTTCACTAATACTTAAAAGATTATGTTTTAAACCATCAACTAGTAACACATCATCAATTGAAAACTCGATTTGTTACCTATGGTTCCTTGCCAATGATTTTACCCTTGTTGTTGTCTCCGAAGGTGACATATCCTTCTTCTTTGCTAGAGAGCATAGAGAAATGAGATGGATCTCCGGTCATGTGCCTTGAGCATCCACTATCAAGATACCATTTCTTGCTCCTAGCTTGTGAGTTTGTCTACAAAAGAGGATGGTTTTTAGGTACCCATTTGATTTTGGGTGCCTTACAAAATGATCTACTTACTTTGTAATTTATCATTGAATTGTTTATGGTTCCTTTAGGAACCCATATCAATTTTTGTGGATTAATTTTCTTGAATGGACATTTGTAGGCAACATGTCCCGTTTTGCTACAAAAGTTACATTTCAAATGAGATGATACATGCAATGTAGGCCCTTTAATAAAGGTGGTGGGATTTTGGTGAGAACCTCTCACAAATCCGATACCACTTCTATTTCCGACGTGACCTTTGTTAGCAAGAATCATGTCTAAGCCCTTGCTACCGTCCTTAAACTTGTTTAGGGTCTCTTTGAGTAGCAAGTTCTCCCTCTTTGTTGCATCTAAGTCTTCACACTTAGAGCATGGGGGTAGAGAAGGGTTTTGAAGACTATTGAACTTACTTTGTAATAAAGCATGCTCTTTCTTAAGCAAATTGAACTTCTTACTAATAGTTTTACATTCATCAAATAACTCATGAAAAGCCATAGAAAGTTCATCGAAAGATAACTCTTCATAAAGTAACTCACTAACCTCTTCTCCAAATGCCATTAGTGAAGTTTGCCTCCTCTTTGTTGCTAGCTTCTTCAACCTCGGAGTCACTTGAATCATCCCACGTGGCCTTCAAGGCTTTTTTCTTCTTGAATTGCTTCTTCTTGGCTTGAGGGCATTCATTCTTGAAGTGTCCCGGCTTCTTGCATTCGTAGCAAAGGACTTGGTCCTTTTTGTGTTCAAATTTACTTGTGTCATTTTAAATTTGTTCTTTCTTATAAATTTCTTAAACTTTCGAAAGAAGTGCAATGTCTTTGTCACTGTCCTCATCACTTGATGTTCCTTTCAAGTGGTCTTCTTGTGTTCTAAGTGCCATATCCTTCCTGTTCTTTGGAAGGGGGCTCCCAAGCTCTTCATGAGCATGGCACGTTATCTCGTAGGTCATTAGAGATCCAATAAGTTCTTCAAGCGAAAATACTTTAAGATCCTTGGCCTCTTGAATGGCCGTGACCTTTGGATCCCAACACTTGGGAAGGGATCTTAAAATTTTAGTTACCAATTCAAAATTAGAAAAACCTTTACCAAGAGCTTTAAGTCCATTGATGACATCCGTAAAGCGGGTGTACATGTCTCCAATGGACTCATTTGGTTTCATCCGAAAGTTCATAAGAATGCACAAGAATGTTGATTTTGGACTCTTTCACTGGCTAGTGCCTTCATGAGTGATTTCAAGAGTGCGCCAAATATCAAATGCCGATTCACAAATAGAAACCCGATTAAACTCATTCTTGTCAAGCGCACAAAATAAGGCATTCATAGCCTTTGCATTGAGAGCAAAAATCTTCTTCTCCGACTCATTCCATTCACTCATCGGAAGAGAAGATTTTGCAAAGCCATTTTCAACAATGTTCCAAAGTTCGAAGTCCATGGAAATAAGAAAATCCTCATACGAGTCTTCCAATACGTATAATCCACCCATTAAACATAGGTGGACGAGTAATGGAGAGACCTCTTGCATACCGGAGTAGGCCATCTCTCTTGGGTTTTAAACCAATATGAGAGCAAACCTGCTCGATACCAATTGAAAGGATCTAAAAGGCACTAAGAGGGGGGGGTGAATTAGTGCAGCGGATTAAAATCGTACTCTTGAAACCGATTTTACAAAAACACAAGTTCGTAGGAAGATTTCGATTTGGCAAAAGAGAACTTGAAAGTAATTACTTACGTAAAGGAAATGACTATGAACTAAACAACTTGCAGCCAAGTAATGAAATGATTCAAGAAAATAAACACTCACACATTTAAGGACACAATGATGTATAGTGGTTCGGCCAAATGACCTACATCCACTCTTGAAGCCTTTTCGATGAGGCTCCGCTTCCACTAGCAAATCCTTTGAAGGAAGGACCAAACACCCTTTACAACCCTTTACAAAAGTTCACACTTGTACAAGATCTCTCAAGAAAAGAAGAAGGTGAACACTTAGCAAAACACAAGACTTTTCAAAACTCTTCACAAGCTCAAGACTTAGAATTTTTTGCTCAAAAGGGTGCCCTTTTAGCTGAGAAAGGGGGGGGTATTTATAGATCCAAAGTGGATTCAAAATTGGGCTCCAAATTTGAAATCAATGGGGTAGGCATTGCCACGGGCGCGGTGCTACCGCCCAGCCTGGGTGACAAGGGTGTTATCGCTTTCACCAAAGTGGTTCCACCGCTCGTTCAGGTATGTGAGCGTGTTACCGCTCCAAACAAAGCGGTTCCACCACCGCTCAGATATAGGGGCGGTGCTACGCCACAGCGGGCTGTTCCATCGCTTCAGCCGAGCGGTTCAACCGCCTCCCCCATTCGGACAAAGCCGAATGGGCCCTGTTTAAGCCTCAACTTGGCTCAGTAGAGGCCCGGTTGGCCCCTACTGAATTTAGGCAGGATTTTTCTTAAATCCTTGCTCTACTCATGTGCAAACTACGAACCTAAAACATAACTCAACGTGATTTGATCCGACACTCTTCAAGTCAGCTTCCGGCGAGCTTTACAGCGAGATTCCGGCAAGCTTCCGATGCTTCCCTCGGATTGCTTCCAGTGGACTCCCAGCATACTCCGGATTGTATGGCGAGCTCAACGAGTCTTCGGCTAGCTTCCGAATCTTCCCGATAAGTTCCGCGAACCTTCGACGATCTTTGAGATGAACTTCTGAAAACTTCGGCAAGTCCCTGATTCGATCTTGGATGGTTCCGGCAACACTTCTGAAAATCTCTCGGACTTCCGATGAACTCTTGAACTCCCGACGGACTTGACCTCGGTAAATCACTTTATGTCTTCTTCCATCGTAGTTATTCCTGCACACTTATCTCGACAAAGTGGATTAGAACAAATATTTCACCAATTGACTTCATCATCAAAATCCGAGATTCAACAACCCCGATATCCTTAGCACAACATGCATCTTGGCCCGATGCCCGACGTACGAAGCCTTCTGCCGATTGTCGACCGAACCACTGGCTCGACATCCAATATTCAGACGTAATCACCCGGCGCAACGTCAATTCCTCCAGCGTCAACCGCCTAATCTCGATCGATAGTAGACTGCGTAAATCAAAACGCAGTTAAACAATAAACCACAATCAATTAGTTTCATCATCAAAATCCAAATTCAACAATCTCTCCCTTTTTGATGATGACAACTAATTGATGACTAACGGAGTTAACCATAACTCCCTGGAGTTTAACCAAACTCCCCCTATCAATATGCCATTGATAGAAACACTTGGATTATCCCAAATCCAAGCAACATTCATCACAATGTTAAGAGAATCAATCAAACCATCATGCAAATATATAAAATATTCAATCAATGCATGAAGTCATCAATCTACTTCTCCCCCTATGTCATCAACAAAAAGGAGAAGTAACATCATAGCTAGTTTAAAAGAATATGCAAATTTTACAATCATACTAGCTATTAATCACATCATACAACATTTAAGCATCGCAAGTTTATCATGATAGGCAAGATAGCACTTATCGTGATGATAGCAAGTTTTTTTATGTTCCTTTGAGAAGTGCAAGCAAATTGTATTCAACGATGTGCATTTTCTTGACTTCTTTTGCGATATGCATGTAATTTTAAAATTTCTTTCTTCTCTTTTGAGAAGAGCAAGCTTGCAAGTTTTGCTTTCTTTGCATGCTAGGACTTTTCATTCATTTATAATGTGCAATCTAGCAAAAGCCTTTCTCCTTTATCAATGTCAAAAAAAAAGGGAGGATTAATACTTCAAATAAACTTGCATGAGATTCAACAATAATTTGTAACAAAGATGCAAGCAATTTGTTGAAATGTGAAGTTAATCAAGATTTTTGCCTCTCTTGAGACAGCAACTTTTTGCTTCTCAATGTTTAAGCTAGCAAATATTTCTCTTTGATGCATAAGCTAGCAATTTAACTCACCCTTTTATCATTATCGAAAAGAAGTGGAGGACTCAATTGCTAAAAAATTTCAATTTCATCCACTTCTCATATCAATATAAATTTGCATCAAAATATACATTAGTTATCATGTCATGAAGGATATCAATATGAAAATTCAACAAGGATCAAAACCAAAAGATATCATTCATGATTCATAACTTTCTTTTAGCAAGATCAAAATTCACATTTATCAATTTTCAATTCAAGATAAATGTCATACAACCAAAAATCATGATATATAAAAGCACATCAATATTAAGGATCAAATCATGATTCATTGATTCATCATAAGGCAAATTTCTTTTATATCAATTCTTCAATTGCCACATAAGGCATACAAGCTAAAGAATTCTTGTTATTTTAATATCATGCAAGATATGATATCAAGGCTCATGATTCATTTGAAAAGATCATAGGAATTCTCATCAAGATTACATTTCATGAGAAATTTCAAGTATCAAATATCAAGTACACGAATTCATTCAAGTATCAATTATCGAGATATCAAGACTTAGATTGTATTCCTCTTTAGTTAATGGTAAAAGGAAGCAATCATAGAGAAAATATTTTGATTCGCAAAGATATCTCAAGTCAAGAATTTAAGAGAGAATTCATGATTCACTTGAAAATATCTCATTCAAAATAATTTGACAACTTGAAACCCATAATCAAATCAAAATCATTTTCGAGATTCAAAATGCTAGCAATTTGTATTAATCATGACAAATGATACATCAATAGTCTACATCAATATTTCAATCAATCAAGTCATAAAGCATATAAAGTGGTATTGAAACATAAGAGAAATGTTCAAATTACACATGTAATGTTTCAACATTCAAAACACATTTTCTCAAGTTGAGTATCAATAAGTCAAGAGAAAATAACTTATGATTCATTTGGATTTCTCTTTAATAACATGAGAAAATCATAGTATAAAGTAAGAGGTCATGAAAACTCAAGTTATCAAAATCCCGATATAAATAAAACTCATTCTAGTTCAATTTATCAACTCATAATCAATTCATCGAAATCACTTTTATAATTTATGAGATTCTTAAGATATTATGAAATCATTAATCTCGATAAGATGATAAAAGCATTAAGTGATTCTTTTAACACATTATCAAAATCTTGTTCATAATTTAAGTGATTCATAAAATATCATAAATGAATTTATCACTTGTCTTACATGGAAAATCAAAAACTTTAGAGAAAGAGAGATGTTCAAGAAACATGCATTTCTCTTTTAGTGATTTTCATTTATTTTATATAAGCATGCCTTTGTCTTTTTATACCAAATCAAAATAAGTATTTAAAAAACAAAAGGCAAACTTCATTATAAAAATCATCAAGACAAAAATATAACACATTATTTCAAGATATGATATTCAATTTTTCATGATAATGTATTTCATTTTGTTTCAAACAAGTGTGCTCATATTTCAAAAGATGAGTATCAAATTTAAGACCAAAACATGAGTTTGTCATCAAGATATGATATCACAAAGTCATTAAGCATGATAACAAACTTTTAATATTTTCATTTCAATGATGATTTCATAATGTATGTTCAAATATTTATACGAAGGCCATCATTGTATAAATTCAAAATACAAGTTTGTCATTAAACCCATTAAGATCAAATGCATCAAAATCTTTCATTCAAAATTTTAATAAGAGCAACATAAATTGATTACATGTGAGCATGTATCAACTTTTCAAAGCAAGACGTAAGTTTCGTCATAAAGACCGTTAAGGCCAAACACATCAAAAATAAAACATTATGATAGTGTATTTTTTATTTTTAATAATTTCAATTTACATGATTTGATCTTTCATAAGAATGATCAATGTCATGCATCATATTTAAACATGAGAGCATCATCATATTTAGAATTGAATTCATCATTAAAATCATTTCACTCTTTCTTTCTTTTTGTTATAACAAGATGATCAATGCTCAAACTTTTGCAAAATCATACATCATTTTAAAATCTGAAAAATAACTTTCGTCATGAAACCCATTAAGTCCAAATATAACACAAGGCAACATCAAAGCCACATTTCTTTCATTTTGAAAATTTGTGGGTTGGGTCTTTATAATTGATTTCATGAAGACATGTATCAATAAAAATTTCATCATTAAAAAGGGTTAAAACCCACTAAGCCAAGATGGAAGTTTTCAAATTATAATCAAGATATATATATATCTATCATCAAAAGATTTTCAAGAAATTCATACATAGATATGTATCATGTTTAAGATTGAAAACCGATATGGAAAGTATACATGAAATTTCATCATCTCAAAATGTCATCTTAATTTGTCATGAAAACAATTAGACCAAGAATACATTAATCCACAACATAGAGTCAAATCAACATTACTTCAAAAACTAATGCATATTACAAAATCATCAAGCATCATGTTTAGAAATGAAATATAAAACATCAAGATACACATGCATGGATTAATTCTAGGCAATATCACAAATCATGCAAATATCATTCATAATTTTTACTTTTCAAAAATACTAGGAAGAAAAAAGCATAAAAAAAATCCTACCAACTATTTCAAGCAACTCATGAAAGGATCATGTAATTTCAAAGTAAGGTAAGAACAACTTGGGTGAGTTTCTTACCTCATTGTCGAAAACCGTCAAAGCCCATTTCGCCTCTTCTTTACTTGATTCTTCTTTGCAACCCTTCTTCTTCTTCTTTAGCCTCTTTCTCCATTCAAGTTCATTTGTGCTTTTTAATTTTTGTTTAATGAACTTATTAACATTCATTGTTATGTTTTCAATGTCCTCATTGTCCACATCACTTGAGTTATCACTCAAGTGGCATTCATTTATTCGATGTTCCAAATCCTTCTTGTTCTTTAGAAGATGGTTCATATGTTCATCATATTCCAAATATTCGAAAAAACTCATTTCATATGTCATTAGCGAACCGATTAATTCTTCTAATGAAAAATCATTTAAATTTTTAGTCTCTTGTATTGCGGTTACTTTTGGATCCCAACTCTTTGGGAGGGATCTTAAAATCTTGTTAGTGAGTTCAAAGTTTAAAAAATATTTACCAAGACTTTTCAAGCTATTGACGACATCCGTGAAGCGGGTGTACATGTTGATAGTTTCGCTTGGTGTTATTCGGAAGAGCTCAAAATCATGCAATAAGAGGTTTACTTTCGAGTCTTTAACTCTACTAGTTCCCTCGTGCATGATTTCAGTGTTCGCCAAATATCGAAAGCCGTTTCACACATTGAAATCCGATTGAACTCGTTCTTATCTAAAACGCAAAATAAGGCATTCATAGCCTTTGCATTCAAGAAAAAAGATTTTCTCTTTAAGTCCGACCATTCGTTTATCGGTTTAGAGGGAAGTTGAAAACCATATTCAATAATGTTTCACAAATCTAAGTCCATTGAAAGTATGAAAACTCTCATTCGAGTTTTCCAATATGTGTAGTCCGAACCGTTAAAGAACGGTGGACAAAAAACCGAAAAGCCCTCTTGAAAACCATTTAGAGCCATTTCTCACGGGTGTAAATCCGAAAGAGAAAGAATGTAGCTCTTCCGGCACTTTATTTTGCTTTACATATTCATCGTCATCATAGTTAATCTGCACACAAACAAACAAACACTCTACTTCGATCTAGACAGTTATTACAATACGAATTGACATTCAGTTGCCCGGCACGTCATTGGTCGGTGCTTCGTTCGATCCTTCGGCACATCGTCCTCTTTTGCGGTCCGTTGCCCAATCGGTGGATGACCTCCGCAACCCCGATATCCTTGGTGCAACATGCATCTTGGCCCGATGCCCGACGTACGAAGCCTTCAGCCGATTGTCGATCGAACCTCCGGCTCGACATCCATTATTCAGACGTAATCACCCGGCAACGTCAATTCCTCCAGCGTCAACTATCTAATTCTGATCGATAGTAGACCTATGTAACTCAAAATGCAATTAAACAATAAACCACAATCAATTAGTTTCATCATCAAAATCTGAGATTCAATTGGCTCAAAAATAGAGCCAAAAAAGGTCTTGTCTTGGATTTTTGGGGTACTAGCGTTACTACCGCTAGTGGTCTCTAACACTGAGTGGTAACACCACCCAATCTGGTGGTACTACCACCAAATAGAGTCTCGACTATTAGACCTAGGTGGTACCACCACTTGGCTATTAATAACTACAAGTGAAACCATTGCCCAGACCTCTTGGGAGAATGAGCCTTGGGTAGTTCCACCGCCCAGTCTTGGTGGTGCCATCGCCAGACAAGGTTCAGCATACTATTTGTGTTAGGGATCAAGTGGCACTAAGAGGGAGGCGTGATTTAGTGCAGCGATAAAGAATAATAGATTTTTCAGCGATTAACACAAGTTCGAAAACTTCATATGAATGAATGCAGCATTTCGTTTGAACCCAGAAAGATTGCATTTTTAACTTTAAAGCATACATAAGAAGATGAAGATGAAGTTGAGTAAATAAGGCAGCATATGAAAATGGTTTGCAGCAAGGTAAGTTGCGAGAAAGTAAATGCAAATCGATTTATAGTGGTTCGGTCATCCGACCTACATCCAATTCCGAAGCCTTCTTTGATGAGGCTCCTAACTTCCACTAGCAAATCCTTTTGAAGGGGAAGGACCAAATACTCCTCTTACAACCCTTTTACAAGAGGTTCACACTCTTACAAGTTTTCACAAAGAGAACGAGGTGAACACTTAAGCAAATGAAGAACAAGACTTTCCTAAGACTTTTTTTCAAAATCTAACCCTAAAGGGTTGCCCTTTCAGTTGAGAAATGGCGGTATTTATAGACTCAAAGAGGCTTCAAATTTGGGCTCCAAATTCACTCAATTTCGCCGGTCAGACACGAGGCGGTGCTCCACTATCACACGACAGCGCGGTACTACCGCACCCGGTGCTACCGCCTGGCTTTCGAAGTGTTGGGTGGTGCTATCGCCCAGCTGTGCTGGTTCGATTTGGGCCAAAAACTTTGGCCCAAACTAGTCCAAATCAAGGCCCAATGGCCCCTACTTTGGGTTTATAGGATTAACACCTAATCCTAACCCAAATTAATATGCTAACTATGAATTTAAAGACATTCCTAAGCTATTACAAAGTCCGCAAGTCAAGTCTTCTTCCGGCGAGCTTCCAGCAAACTTCTAGCGGTCTTCCGACGATCCCTCAGAAACCATCTTGCGAACTCCCAGCAAGCTCTCGAACTCCATGATAATTTTGGCGAGTTCCGTTGAGCTTCTTTGGCAAGCTCCGATCTTTCTTAGCAAGCTCCGTGAACTTTCGACGAACCTTCCGGCGAACTTCTGAAAACCCTTCGGTAAGCTCCCTACTCATTCTCGACCGGTTCCGGTAGCACTCCCAATGAATCTTCGGACTTCCATCGAACACTCGAACTCCCAACGATCCATCGCACTTGACTTCGGCCCTTTGTTTCACTTTACATCTTCATCCTTATCGTAGTTACTCCTGCACAAACAAACACCCTACTTCAATCTAGACAATTATTACAATGCGAATTCAGCTGTTGCGGCACATCATTGATCGATGCTTCGTCCGATCCTTCGGCACATCGTCCTCTCTTCCAGTCTGTTGCCCAATCGATGATTGACCTTCGCAACCGCGATATCCTTGGTGCAACATGCTCTTCTTGGCCCGATGCCCGACGTACGAAGCCTTCAGTCGATTGTCGACCGAACCTCCGGCTCGACATCCAATATCCTGACGTGATCACCTACAGCGTAACGTCAATTCCTCCAACGTCAACTATCTAATCCTGATCGATAGTAGACCTGCGAAACTCAATCGCAGTTAAACAACAAAACACAATCAATTAGTTTTTATTGAATCTCGAATTTTGATGAAGTCAATTGGTGAAATATTTGTTCTAATATATGTTGTCGAGATAAGTGTGCCGGAATAACTATGATGGGATGAAAACATAAAGCAATTTACCGTGGTCAAGTCCGTCGGGTGTTCAAGAGTTCATCGAAAGTCCGAGAGATCGTCGGAAGTGTTGTCGGAACCAACCAAGATCGAATCAGGGACTTGCCGAAGTTTTCGGAAGTTCGTCGCAAAGATCGTCGAAGGTTCGCGGAACTCACCGGGAAGATTTGGAAGCTAGCCGAAGACTCGTTGAGCTCGCCATACAATCCGGGAGTATGCTGGAAGTCCGCCGGAAGAAATCCGAGGGAAGTGTCGAAAGTCCGCCGGAATCTCGCCGCAAAGCTCGCCGGAAGTTGACTTGAAGAATGTTGGGTTAAATCACTTAGAATTATGTTTTAAATTCATAGTTTGCACATGATTAGAGCAAGGATTTGAAAATAATCCTGCCTAAATTTGGTAAGGGCCAACTGGGCTCTTACTAGGCCAACTTAGGCCTTAAACAAGGCCCATTCAGCCTTTCTTTGAATGGGCGGCTGGGCGGTAGCACCAGCTATGCAGGGCAACTGGTGGCGGTGGCACCGCCCCGTGTCGATGCTAGACTAACACAAAATTTTTGAGCCCAAATTTTTTAAAAACTCAAAATTTTTAAAAACTCAAAATTTTTAAATTTTGAATTTAGAGCCCAAAAATTTTTGAGCCCAAAAATTTTTAAAACTCAAAATTTTTAAATTTAGAGCCCAAATTTGAATTCATTTTGAGCCTATAAATACCCCCCCTTTCTCAGCTGAAAGGGTACCCTTTTTTAGAGTTAGAATCTTGAGTTAAAGTCTTGAATAGTCTTGAAAAGTCTTGTCTCTTGCTAAGTGTTCACCTCCTTCTTCTTCTTGTGAAATCTTGTAAGAGTGTGAACCCCTTGTATTTAATCCTTTTCTTTCAAAGGATTTGCTAGTGGAAGTGCGGAGCCTTAACGTGAAGGCTTCAAGAGTGGATGTAGGTCATTTGACCGAACCACTATACATCATTGTGTTCATGAATGTGTGAGTGTTTACATTTCTGAATTATTTCATTACTTGGCTGCAAATCGTTTAGTTCCTTTACTCAAGCTATTTCATTCAAGTTCTCTTTCGTCAAATCGAAATCTTCTTACGAACTAGTCTTTGTGTGAAATCGGCTTCAAAGTTACGTTTTTAATCCGCTACACTAATTCACCCCCCCCCCTCTTAGTGCCTTTTCGATCCTAACAATTGGTATCAGAGCAAGGTTTACTCTCATATTAGTTTAAAACCCAAGAGAGATGGCCTACTCCAGTATGCAAGAGGGTCACTCCATTACTCGTCTACCTATGTTTAATGGGTCAGATTATACGTATTGGAAGACTCATATGAGGATTTTTCTTATTTCTATGGACTTCGAACTTTGGAACATTGTTGAAAATGGCTTTATAAAATATTCTCTTCCGATGAGTGAGTGGAATGAGTTAGAAAGAAAGGTTTTTGCTCTCAATGCAAAGGCTATGAATCCCTTATTTTGTGTGCTTGATAAGAATGAGTTTAATCGGGTTTCTATTTGCGAATCGGCATTTGATATTTGGCGCACTCTTGAAATCACTCATGAAGGCACTAGCTGAGTGAGAGTCCAAAATCAACATTCTTGTGCATTCTTATGAACTTTTTTGGATGAAACCAAATAAGTCCATTAGAGACATGTATACCCGCTTTACAGATGTCATCAATGGACTTAAAGCTCTTGGTAAAGGTTTTTTTAATTTTAAGTTGGTAACTAAAATTTTAAGATCCCTTCCAAAGAGTTGGGATCCAAAGGTTACGGCCATTCAAGAGGCCAAGGATCTTAAAATATTTCCGCTTGAAGAACTTATTGGGTCTCTAATGACCTACGAGATGACGTGTCATGCTCATGAAGAGCTTGAGAACCCCCTTCCAAAGAACAGGAAGGATATGGCACTTAGAACACAAGAAGACCACTTGAAAGGAACATCAAGTGATGAGGACAATGACAATGATATTGCACTTTTAACTCGAAAGTTTAAGAAATTTATAAGAAAGAACAAATTTAAAAATAACACAAAAAAATAAATTTGAACACAAAAAGGACCAAGTTATTTGCTACGAATGCAAGAAGCCAGGACACTTCAAGAATGAATGCCCTCAAGCCAAGAAGAAGCAATTCAAGAAGAAGAAAGCTTTGAAGGCCACGTGGGATGATTCAAGTGACTCCGAGGTTGAAGAAGCTAGCAACAAAGAGGAGGCCAACTTCGCGCTAATGGCATTAGGAGAAGAGGTTAGTGAGTTATTTAATGAAGAGTTATCTTTCAATGACCTTTCTATCACTTTTTATGAGTTATTTGATGAATATAGAACTATTAGTAAGAAGTTCAATTTGCTTAAGAAAGAGCATGCTTTATTACAAAATAAGTTCAATAGTCTCCAAACCCCTTCTCTACCACCATGCTCTAAGTGTGAACACTTAGAAGCAACAAAAATAGAGAACTTGCTACTCAAAGAAACCCTAAACAAGTTTAAGGTTGGTAGCAAGGGCTTGGACATGATCCTTGCTAATAAGGGTCACGTCGGAAATAGAAGTGGAATCGGATTTGTGAGTGGATCTCACCAAAATCTCACCACCTTCATTAAAGGACCCATATTGCATGTATCACCCTATTTGAAATGTAATTTTTATAGTAAAATGGGACATATTGCTTACAAATGTCCATTCAAGAAATTTAGTCCACAAAAATTGATATGAGTTCCTAAAGGAACCATAAACAATTCAATGTTGAATTACAAATTAAGTAGATCAATTTGTAAGGTACCCAAAATCAAATGGGTACCTAAAAACCATCCTCTTTTGTAGATAAACTCTCAAGCTAGGAGCAAGAAATGGTATCTTGATAGTGGATGCTCAAGGCATATGACCAGAGATCCATCTCATTTCTCTATGCTCACTAGCAAAGAAGAAGGGTATGTCACCTTCGGAGACAACAACAAGGGTAAAATCATTGGCAAGGGAACCATAGGTAACAAATCAAGTTTTTCAATTGATGATATGTTGCTAGTTGATGGTTTAAAACATAATCTTTTAAGCATTAGTCAATTATGCGATAAAGGTTATGTTGTTAGATTTGAATCTAATGTTTGCATCATTGAAAAACCAAACAATGACATATCCATGATTGCTTTAAAACAAAACAATGTCTACACCATAAATATTAATGAATTAAGTAATGAAATATGTTTTTCGATTTTGAATGATGATGCTTGGCTTTGGCATAGGAGATTAGGCCATGCAAGCATGAAACTAATTTCTAAGATTTCATCTAGAGAGTTAGTAAGAGGTATCCCAAACATGAAATTTGTCAAAGACAAATTATGTGATGCATGTCAACTAGGAAAACAAATAAAAACTAGTTTCAAATCAAAAATCAAATTAGCACCACTAGACCATTGCAATTGATCCATTTGGACTTATTTGGACCAATTGACATAACAAGCCTAGGAGGTAGCAAATATGCCTTTGTAATTGTGGATGACTATAGTAGATACACTTGGACCTATTTCTTGGCTCACAAAAGTGATTGTTTCAAATGTTTCTCTAAATTTTGTAAACTCACTCAAAATGAAAAAGGTTTTATGATTTCATCAATTCAAGTGATCAGGGTGAATTTCAAAATCATGACTACCAAAATTTTTGTAAAATAAATGGATATAACCATAACTTCTCTACTCCAAGAAATCCACAACAAAATAGAGTAGTGAAAAGGAAAAATAGAAGTTTGCAAGAAATGGCTAGAACCATGTTAAATAAATATAATTTACCAAAATATTTTTGGGCCGAAGCCATGAATACGGCTTGCTATGTTATGAATAGAGTTCTAGTGAGACCATCCCTATCTAAAACTCCATATGAATTATGGAATGATAAAAAACCCAATGTTTCTTATTTTAAAGTTTTTGGTTGTAAATGCTTTATTTTAAATGAAAAGGATGCCTTAGGAAAATTCGATGCAAAATCCAATGAAGGCATATTTCTTGGTTATTCTTCCATTTCAATGGCTTTTCGTGTTTTCAACAAAAGAACCTTAGTTATAGAAGAATCTATTCATGTGGTTTTAATGAAATTTCTGAATTTAAGAAGAAAGATTTTGATGATGATTTTGGCTTTGATAATTTGAATTTGAATGAACCCTCTCCTCAAAATGACAACTTGGATGCATCTTCTTCCCAAACTTCCTTACCCAAGGAATGGAAGTATGTAGATGCTCATCCCAAGGAGTTAATTATAGGAGATGCATCGAAAGGGGTTCAAACTCGCTCTTCTTTCAAAGATTTTGTGTGCCCATGCCGCTTTTCTTTCTCAAGTTGAACCAAAATGCATTGATGATGCCTTGAAAGATGATTCTTATCGCAATGCAAGAAGAATTGAATCAATTTGAGAGGAATGAGGTATGGAAGCTTGTTCCTAGACCTAATGACCACTTAGTTATTGGTACTAAGTGGGTCTTTAGAAACAAGCAAGATGAATATGGTATCGTGGTTAGAAACAAGGCTAGACTAGTGGCCAAAGGTTTCAACCAAGAAGAAGGTATCGATTATGAAGAGACCTTCACTCCGGTGGCAAGATTGAAAGCCATTAGGATGCTCCTTGCCTATGCTAGTGTGATTTCAAATTATTTCAAATGGATGTCAAAAGTGCATTCTTAAATGGTTTTATTTCAAGAAGTGTATGTTGAACAACCACCCGGATTTGAAAACTCTCTATTTCCTAACCACGTGTTTAAGCTAACTAAGGCTCTATATGGTCTAAAACAAGCCCCTAGGGCTTGGTATGAGAGGCTTAGTTCTTTTTTAATTTCAAATGATTTCACTAAAGGCAAGGTTGATACTACATTGTTTATTAAATATTTTGAAAAATAATTTTCTTATTGTTCAAATTTATGTTGATGATATTATTTTTGGTTCTTCTAATAAATCACTATGTGAATCATTTGCCAAGAATATGAGTGATGAATTTGAGATGAGCCTAATGGGAGAACTAAATTTCTTTTAGGACTATAAATTAAGCAACTAAGTGATGGTATATTTCTAAATCAATCAAAATACATTAGAATTGTTAAAACGATTTAACATGGATGGATCAAAAGACATTAGCACTCCTATGAGCACCTCCGTTAAATTAGATATGGATGAAAATGGAGAAAGTTTTGATCAAAAAACTTATAGGGCATGATAGGTAGCTGCTTTATCTCACTGCAACTGCACTGACATCATGTTGTGTAGGGCTATGTGCAAGATTCTAAGCTAATCCTAAGCTATCTCACTTGAAAGTCATCAAGAGGATTCTTAGATATCTTAAAGGGACTCTAATCTTGGATTATGGTATCCAAGATCCGATAATTTTGATTTGAAAGCTTATGCTGATGGACTTTGGTGGATGTAAAATAGATAGAAAAAGCACATCCGAACATGCCAATTTCTAGGACATGCACTTGTTTCTTGGACTTCCAAGAAACAAAATCGATTGCACTATCTACGCAGAAGTTGAATACATAGCTGCAAGTGCATGCGTACAAAGTTATCTGGATGAAAAATACACTTGAAGACTATGGAATCTACTTAAAAATATTCCTATAAAATGTGATAACACGAGTGCTATTTATCTAACTAAAAATCTGATTCAACACTCTCGAACTAAGCACATTGACATTAGGCATCATTTTATACGTGATCATGTAACTAGTAGAAATGTCACCCTTGAATTTGTTGATACAAATCTTTAATTAACGGACATTTTTACGAAACCTTTAAATAAGGAACAATTTGATTTTATTAGAAGGGAATTAGGCATGTTGAACTGTCCAAATAAATGAGCTTTATTGTATGAGATTTTCCTTAAAATTTTGATTTTCGTCGATTTTCCTTCCTCTCGGATTTCTTTTTGAAATTTCGGATTTCTTTTTGACATCATCCCATCCTTAAAATCTCTGAAAATAAATTCAGAATAAATTTTAAAAAAAAAGGGGGAAAATTTTTGTGCTACCGACAGTAGCACCGCCAGATCCGACGGTAGCACCGCCTGGGTAGTCAGACCCCAAGCAGTAGAACCACCTGTCTGGGTGGTAGAACTGCCCGAACACCCCTTATAAAAGGGGTGCATTAGGGCCGGCGGTAGAACTGCCCCCTAACCCGAAAGATCTCTTCCTCACCTCTCTAATCCCCTCAAAACACTTCCCAAGCATTATTCTCTCCCTCTAGAAGCCTAAGAAAGGGATTTTTCCTTGATTCAAGCCCTCTACCTCTCAAGGGAACAAAACTAAGGTAAAATCTGAAATTTTTCTTCTCTTTTTCTTGCCTAGTTTAGTTCTTTCCTTTAAATTGATTATTGATCTATCCTCACTAGAAATGGCTCCTAAAAGATCATCAAGAGACAAAGGGAAAAGGCTGGAGATAGATTCATTTGACCAATCTTTGTTCAAATTAAAAGAAGCATCCCTTAGGTTTTCTGAACTTGTTACTAGAACCATTCATAAAGGGAAATATGTTGATTTGAATCAATTATGGAACCTTGAACCCATCATGTGGTTCGCTGACTTAGACGTCTTACCTATTTTGCAAATTGTTGAACCTATCTATCCACGCTTGATTAAATTGTTTTATGCTAATTTAAGCGTGAATGAAGATGGCTTATCTACCTACCTTCTAGGAAATGAGATCCAAATATTTGATAGTACAATATGCTCTTTAATTGGAATTATTGAAAAAGAGTTAGGATGCTATTTTAGAGGGAAATGGGACATGGACACAATCGGAGCCACCCACTCCGAAGCCTTAGAAACCGTTTTTGCAAATCCGAACTTAGGCATAATTCCCAAGAGTTGTGAACATTTGTTGCCTTTCAACTCTAAAATTTTACATCACATTCTTATAAGCATTATCATTCCTAAACAGTTTCATCAAGATGAGATCAGTTTAGCCGAGTTGGGTACCATATATTGGATCATGACCAGACAGAATTATTGTTTTGGTTACCTAATCCGGCAACACATGATAGAAGTCATTTCTAAAGGGTTAATGTTACCATATGGAGGATTGATAACTAGATTGTTGCATGCCCATAATATTAGTATTCCACCTGATGAAGAAGTAGTACAAGTAGACAAATTTAACATCATTGACATGAAACTACTTAGGAGACTTAGGTATATATTTGAGCATGGAATAGGGGTTAGACAACCTAGAAGAAGTGATATACATCCCCACCGAGAACATCCTGAAACACCAGTCTTTAGGGGAAGTGAATCTCCTCCTCCTGATCTCATTGATACAGCTCCATTAGTGCCAACTTCAGCTCCACCTGCTGACGATCCGATCATGAGAGAATTAAATAAAGTTAAATTACAGCAAATTAAACTTTAAATTACAGCAAATTGAACTTTTGAAGGAAATGCGAAAGATAAACCAAAAGATAGATCACATGTATAGGCACTTTGGCATTCCTCCTGAGGAGTAGTTTGTTGTATTTTCTTTTTGAATGTTGTAAACTTTTATGCAACTTTGACATCTATGCAACCTTGAAATTATCTGTACTACATTTTCTTGGGCATTGTGGAATGATATTTGGATTTTTTGAATGATTTCTTTTTCCTTATTTGTGATAGTTTTTGGATATCTTTTTACATATCTTTGGATGATGCACTCAAAATATTTTCGGTTTTCATTCGTATATGAATCCCTCTCTTCCTTTTTGTTGATGACAAAGGGAAAGAAATATGTGACTAGTTATATGCATTTGCCATGCTTGAAATGCTTGATATCATTCTCTTTTAATTGTGTATACTTCATTGATATCATTTGATACCTGTCTATTTAAACATCCTTTGACTTAATGATGAATGTCTATAAGTATCATACATCGACATTGTCATCATTAAGTAAATCATGAAGTTTTTTCTTTCATACGTTGGACGATAAGTTAAACTTATCGTGTTGATAAGTTTTTGCTATCTATGGCATATAGATAGGGAGAGTTAAGAGTAACTCCATCATCAATTGATTGTCATCATCAAAAAGGGGGAGATTGTTGAATCTCGGATTTTGATGATGAAGTCAATTGGTGAAATATTTGTTCTAATATATGTTGTCAAGATAAGTGTGCAGGAATAACTACGATGGGATGAAAACATAAAGTGATTTACCATGGTCAAGTCTATCGGGTGTTCAAGAGTTCATCGGAAGTCCGAGAGATCGTCGGAAGTGTTGCTAGAACCAACCAAGATCGAATCAGGGACTTGCCGAAGTTTTTGGAAGTTCGTTGCAAAGATCGCCGAAGGTTCGCGGAACTCACCAGGAAGATTTGAAAGCTAGCCGAAGACTCGTTGAGCTCACCATAAAATTTGGGAGTATGCTGAAAGTCCGCCGGAAGAAATCCGAGGGAAGTGTCGAAAGTCCGCCGGAATCTCGCCGCAAAGCTCGCCGGAAGTTGACTTGAAGAATGTTGGGTTAAATCACTTAGAATTATGTTTTAAATTCATAGTTTACACGTGATTAGAGCAAGGATTTGAAAATAATCCTGTCTAAATTTGGTAAGGGCCAACCGAGCTCTTACTAGGCCAACTTGGGCCTTAAACAGGGCACATTCAGCCTTTGCTGAATGGGCCAAGCGGTTGAACCGTCCAGCTTGGGGTGGTAGCACCACCCTGTCGCTGGGCAGAGCAGCTGGCCGGGCGGTGGCACCGCCTGGCCGGGCCCACAGATCGTGACATAGGCGGTGGCACCGCTCTGATAGGTGGTTGCACCGCCTCTGACAGGCTGACACCAGGAAACTCAAAATTTTCAAATTTAGAGCCCAAATTTGAATTCATTTTAAGCCTATAAATACCCCCCCTTTCTCAGCTGAAAGGGTACCCTTTTTTAAAGTTAGAATCTTGAGTTAAAGTCTTGAATAGTCTTGAAAAGTCTTGTCTCTTGCTAAGTGTTCACCTCCTTCTTCTTCTTATGAAATCTTGTAAGAGTGTGAACCCCTTGTAAATGGTTATAAGAGGGGTATTTGATCCTTTCCTTTCAAAGGATTTGCTAGTGGAAGTGCGGAGCCTTATCGTGAAGGCTTCAAGAGTGGATGTAGGTCATTTGACCGAACCACTATACATCATTGTGTTCATGAATGTGTAAGTGTTTACATTTCTGAATTATTTCATTACTTAGCTACAAATCGTTTAGTTCCTTTACTCAAGCTATTTTATTTAAGTTCTCTTTTATCAAATCAAAATCTTCTTACGAACTAGTCTTTGTGCGAAATCGGCTTCAAAGTTACGTTTTTAATCTACTGCACTAATTCACCCCCCCCCCCTCTTAGTGCCTTTTCGATCCTAACAGTTTCATCATCAAAATTCGAGATTCAACAATCTCCCCCTTTTGATGATGACAACTAATTGATGACTAATAGAGTTAACCTTAACTCCCCGGAGTTTAACCAAACTCTCCCTATCAATATGCAATTGATAGAACCCTTGGATTATCCCAAATCCAAGTAACATGTATCATTCATGTAGTGAGAAATATAAATCCATCATGCAAATATATAAAATATTCAAGCATCATTACATTGCATGAAGTCATCAATCTACTTCTCCCCCTATGTCATCAACAAAAAGGAGAAGTAGCATCATAGCTAGTTTAAAAGATATGCAAATTTTTACAACACACTAGCTATTTATCACATCATACAATATTTTTGCAATACAACATCAAATAATACCATTCAATCATAGTAAGTTTCAAAGATGGGCAAGGATGGGCAATGATGGTAATTTTCACTTGCTTCTTGAGATGTGTAAGTTTGCACCTTGTTTCTCACGATAGCAATATTTGCATCCTTTGATATAACAATTCTTAGCTTCTCATGAAGTTGCAAAATAGCAATCAAGATGGCAAATTTTTGCAATGTTCGAGCTAAAAACTTTCTCCCCTTTGTTAGCATCAAAAGAAAGGAGGATCAAATACTTCAAATAATCTTGCATGAGATTCAACAATAATTTGTAACAAAAATAAGTAATTTTGAAGAAGTGAAATTGAGCAAGATTTTTGCCTCTCTTGAGATAGCAACTTTTTGCTTCTCAATGTTCAAGCTAGCAAAATTTTCTCTTTTGATGCACAAGCTAGCAATTTTCTTCCTCTTGAATGAGCTAGCAAATTAATCATGCAAGCTAGCAATAAATCTTCTCCTCCTTTGATTTTGTCAAAAAGAAGGGAAGAATACAATTCTTTTCCCTTTGCATGAATACTTCCATCATGACAAAATAACAAATTTCCATCATGAATTTTTAACATATCAAGTCATGAATTCAAGGGAGTCATAAACAAATCATGGTATGAGGAAAATTTATGACAAGCAAGCAAGCAATAATGATAAGCTAGCATACTTTACGATACGCAAACTAGCTCTCTTTCAATTTTCTCTTTTGCAACTAAGTTTCCCTTTGCAAGCCATCAACTTTTGTTTGCAATGAGCTAGTAATTTTGTAAAATTTATAACATTTTAAATATGCAAGCTCATGAGTTAAAAATAATGCAACTTTGCAATTTCTTTCTTCTCATTTTGAGAAGTGCAAGTTTTGCCTTTGCAAGTTCTAGCTAGCTATGTTTGTCACTTTCAACTTGTGATACATAAGCTAGCAAGCTAACTCCCCCTTTGTCACTATCGAAAAGAAGGGATGAATAATATTTCAATAAAATAATTTTGCATCAATCAATATTTCAATTTTTCATGATGCATACAAAACATAGATGCAAAGAATTCATGAAGGATATCAATATGAAATATCATTAAGGATCAATACCAAAAGACATCATTCATGATTCATCATAGAGCAAATTTTTTTTATATCAAATGTTCAATTTACCACACAAGACAAAGAAATCTTGTCATTTATATATCATGAAATATATGACATCAAGGCTCATGATTTATTTAAAAAGATATAGCACAAAGAGTAACTTGATTCATGCATAAGAATTCCAAGTATCAAATATCAAAATATCAAGACTTAGATTATGATAAAGCTCATTCAAGTTCGAATCATCAAATTCATTAACATAGTTTGTGAGATTCACAAATTACATAAACTTGAATTGTTTTCCTCTTTGGTAAATGATAAAAAGAAGCAATCATAGAGGAGAATATTTTGATTCCCAAAAATATCTCAAGTCAAGAATTCAAGGTCATGATTTCAAGAGATCAAGAGATGAATCAAGAATCTTTAATAAGTCTTATTCAAATTTATAAAAGATATCAAGTCAAGCAAAAATTTCTTTTAAATCAATATTCAAATCATGACAAGTGATATTTTAAGTGTTTGCATTAATATTTCAATCATCAAGTCATGTGTATTGAAACATAGGAGAAAAATCAAATTGTGCATGCAATGTTTCAATCTTCAAAATATATTTTCTCAAGTTGAGTATCAATAAGTTAAGAGAAAATAATTTATGATTCATTTGGATTTTTCTTCAATAACATGGGAGAATCATGGTATGAAGTGAGAGATCTTGAAAGACTCAAGTTATCAAGATCACAATGTAGTTTAAGCTCATTCAAATCAAATTATTAACTTGGAACTCATAATCGAATCATCATAATCAATTTCGAGATTCACAAAATATCATGAAATCATTAATCTCGATAAGATAGGAAAAATATCTTCTTTTTAAGTTGTTTGTTTCATACAAGTGTGCTCATGTTTCTAAAATGAGTATCAAATTTAAGACCAAAACATGAGTTTGTCATCAAGATATAATGCCTTTAAATACTCATGATATCATAAAATCATTAAGCATGGCAACCAACTATCATTATCAATGATGATTACATAAGGTATGTCCAATTATTTATATGAAAGTCATCATTGTATTACTTTGAAATATAAGTTGTCATTTAGCCCATTAAGATCAAAAGCATTGCACGTAAAGCATCATGATAGTGCAATTTCTCATTTTTTTGTGTTCTATTTCAAGTGATTTGACGTTCATATGAGTATACTTATGTTTTTCATATAGGTCCAAAGAGCAAGTTTCAAGAGAAATCATTAATACCAAAACATGAGGCACATTTTTTAAAATATTCATAATGTTTATTTTCATGAGATTCACAAGACTCATAACATGAATTCATTCATCTCAATAGAATGAGAAAATACATTTTCATTTTAAGCAATTTGATGTGAGCATATTCAAAATTTTTATGAAAACATGTATCAAAATAAAACACAAGCTTAGTTATAAAACCGTCAAGACCAAATACATAAAAATGATAACACACTTTCAATTTTTATGTTAAAAGGCCATGTTCAAATTTTTGTCAAAATCATGCATCAATTTATAAATTCAAAAAATAAGTTTCATCATCACAATATGACACTTTATTACTTCAAAAGCTCATGCATGATATAAAATCATCAAGCATTATGAAAAATAATAAAACAGTAAGATACACATGCATGGATTAATCATAATAGGTGTACAATCATTATCACAAATCATCATACATCATTCATCAAAAATTTACTTTTCAAAATCCTAGAAAGAAAAAGCATAAAATAAAATTTTATTTCCTACTAACTAAGTTAAGCACTCAAGAAAAACATCATGTAATTTCATGACAACTCAAGGGAGTTAAGTTACTTACCTCATTAACGAAGCCCATTAATGCGTAGTTTGCTTCTTCTTTCCTTGATTCTTCTTGGTGAGCCTTCTTCTTCATTGGTCTCTTCCTCCATTCAAGTTCATTGTTGATTTTAGATTTTTGTTTAATGAATTTATTAAAATCGATTAAAGGTTCAATGTCCTCTTCATTGTCCTCATCACTTGAGTCATCAGTCAAGTGGCATTCTCCTGTTCGAAGTTCAAAAACCTTCTTGTTCTTTAGAAGGTGATTCAAATATTCATCATATTCCAAGAGTGTTATTTCATAGGTCATTAATGACCCGATTTGTTCTTCAAGTGAATAATCATTCAAGTTTTTAGACTCTTGAATAGCTGTAATTTTTGGATCTCAACTCTTTGGGAGGGATCTTAAAATCTTGTTAGTGAGTTCAAAGTTAGAAAAATATTTACCAAGATTTTTTTGTTAGGATCGAAAAGGCACTAAGAGGGGGGGGGGGGTGAATTAGTACAGTAGATTAAAAATGTAACTTTGAAGCCGATTTCATATAAAGACAAGTTAGTAGGAAGATTTCGATTCGATGAAAGAGAACTTGTAAGAAGTTGCTTGAGTAAATGAAGCAGCAAGGAACTAAACAATTTGTAGCTAAGTAATGAAATGATTCAGAAATATAAACACTCACACATTCCCGATGAGGCTCCGCACTTCCACTAGCAATCCTTTAAAGGGGAAGGACCAATACCCCCTTTTTACAACCCTTTACAAGAAGTTCACACTCTTACAAGATTTCTCAAGAAGAAGAAGGAGGTGAAAACATAGTAAGAACAAGACTTTTTAAGACTTTTCAAAGACTCAAAACCAAGATTCTAACTCTCAAAAGGGTACCCTTTCAGTTGAGAAAGGAGGGGTATTTATAGATCCAAAATGGATTCAAAATTAGGCTCCAAATTTGAAATCTGGAGTTCTTCGCGGGTCAAGATTATCATTGTCATGGAGTGACATCGCGATGCAGAGCAGGCGGTACTACCACCGCCGAGCAATGCAGCCGGCGGTACTACCACTGGGCGGTAGCACCGCCCATCACATGGCTGCCAGGCGGTGCTACCGCCTGGCTCATTTAGCTTTGCTGAATGGGCCTCGTTCAAGGCCCAAAAAGCCCAGTAAGGGCCCGGTTGGCCCCTACCAATTTAGAGCAAGATTAATTCGAAATCTTTGCCCTAAGTACGTGCTAACTATGAAATTAAAACATAATTAATAGTGATTTAAACCGACTTTCTTCAAGTCTTTTTCCGACGAGCTTTTCGATGAGACTTCGGCGGTCCTCCGATATTTCCCTCAGATTTCTTCCGACGGGTTCCCAACATGCTCCCGGCTTGTATGTCACGCTCAACGAGTCTTCGACAAGCTTCCGAACCTTCTCGGTAAAGTTTCATGAACCTTCAACGATCTTTGCGACGAACTTCCAAAATCTTCGGCAAGTCCCTGATTCGATCTTGATTGGTTCCGGCAACACTTCCGACGATCCTTCGGACTTTCGATGAACTCTTGAACCCTGGACGGACTTGACCTCGGCAAATCACTTTATGTTTCTGACCCATCGTAGTTAATCCTGCACACTTATCTTTGACAACATAGATTAGAACAAATATTTCACCAATTGATTTTATCATCAAAATCCGAGATTCAACAATCTCCCCCTTTTTGATGATGACATTCAATTGATGATGGAGTTAAACTCAACTCCCCCTATCTATATGCCATATAATTAGAAGGCAAAAAGACACTTGAATTTAATCTTTTAAATTTAAGCCAAATCATATAGATATCATTCAGCATAAAGCTTAAAAGACAAGCTTAGGCATAAATACTAAAAACAATGTACTTTAAACAATGTCAAAGTATTTACACTTATAAAAATCAGAAAATTAATTCAAACATGATAAAGATCAAGTGATATCCAAAAGTGTGTTTTAATATAAAGACATGATATCAAACAAAAAAGTAGCTTATCTCAAGAATAAGAGTTCTTAAGCATTTGCAATGCGATACAATTGATTCATATTTCGCTTTAAGCATATTATTTCAACATAACAACAATTACTCCATCATAGCAAGTTATATTTTTCTCCCCCTTTGTCATCAACAAAAATAAGGAAGGTAAAGAAATCACTCATTGGGATCAAATAAGCCATGGAGAGAGCAAGAAACCATTTGAAAAAGTGTCATCCATAGTAGTCACAAGAAGGAGGGTATCAAGTCAAAATTACGATCAAATCGAATTAAGAACGTTCATTCAAAAGTTGAGTAGATGAAAGTAACAACACACCACATCATCCAAAGTAGTCATAAACATAACAGGACAAGTGTTTTAAAATAGAGAACAACAGCTACTCCGGAGGAGGAACTCGAAAATACATATACAAGTGATCTATTTTGCGGTTCATTTGTTGCATTTCCTTCAGAAGTTTAGTTTGCTGTGATGAGATTTTATGTAAGGCAAGCATGATCGGATCATCAGTAGATGGAGCAGAAGCTGGCTCAAATGGTGCTGGATGAACGGGACTAGGCGGAGGAGATTCATTTCCCCTAAAAATTGGTGTTTTAGGTTGCTCTTCTGGTGGAGGAACTATATCAACTCTTCTAGGTTGCCTAATCCATATGCCATCTCTAAAGGTGCATCTAAGTCACTTCAGGAGACTTCTATTAATTATGTTATGTCTATTAGCCTTTATTACTTCCTCGTCGGGTGACACACAAATGTTATGGGTAAAAATGAATCTAGTGATCAACCCATCATATGACAACATCAAGTCTCTAGAGAAAATTTCTATCATCTATTGTCTAATCAAATAACCAAAGTAGTTGTTTTGCCTAGTCATAATCCAATACATTGTACTCGGCTCTAACATACTCATCTCATCAGAATGAAACTATTTCGGAAGTAGAATACTTATTATAATGTGATGAAGTAATTTCGAGTTAAAAGGTAATAAATGTTTGCAGCTTTTAGGGATGATGCCTAAGTTAGGATTTGCAAAAATCATTTCTAAAGCTTCAGAGTAGGTAGCTCCGATTGCATTCATATCCCATTGCCCTCTAAAGTAACATCCTTTATTTTTTCTTCAATTCCTAGTAACTCACATATGATACGATCAGAAATTTGAATTGTGGTTCCTAACACATAGGTGGACAAAACATCATCTTCAATAATCATGTTGGCATAGAATAGCTTAACCAACCTAGGATAGATTGGTTCATCAATTTGCAAGATGGGTAGAGCATTTAGATTAGCAAACCATCTAATAGGTTCTAGGTTACCTAGTTCATCTAGATTAACATATTTACCCTTATGAATGGTTTTACAATCAAACTTTGGGTATCCTAAGGCTACCTCACTAGATCTAAAATGGGTTGGGTCAAATGAATCTCCTTCCAACCTTTTCCCTTTGCCTCTTGTTGATTTCTTAGGAGCCATGTCTATATCCATTCATGATGAACAAACTAAACAAAATAATAAGGAAAAGACAAGCAATTGTAAGTAGAAGAGAAGGCTTAGAGTAGAGGAGCTTGGATCACAAAACTGAAACACTAAGGAAGAAGAAAGGTTCAGCTATTACCTTGTTTGTGTTTTCTAGAGAGGTGAGGAACTTGGATCACAAAACTGCCTTTGATTGCCCTTTAGGAGGAGGAAGAATGGAGAGGAGAGGTTTTAGAGGGGCTTAGGTGGAAGAGGAGTGAAGGGGAAGAGATTTCGGTCGATTCTACCGCCGACCCTAACACCCCCTTTAATATGGGGGTGTTAGTGGTATACTAGCAGTTCAGGCGGTGCTCTGGCCTTTAAAAAAAAATTTTTAATTATTCAGAATTTTGTTTTCAGAGATTTTAAGGATGGGATGATATCAAAAGGAAATCTGAAATTTCAAAAGAAAGTTTGAGAGGAAGTTAAATCAATGAAAACCGAAATTTCAAAGAAAAATCTCATATAATAATGCTCAATTAGTTGGACAATTTAACATGCCTAATTCCCTTCTAATAAAATCAAATTGTTCCTCATTTAATGGTTTTGTAAAAATATCCGCTAATTGATGTTTTGTATTGATAAATTCAACAGTGACATCGCTATTGTTAACATGATCTCGTATAAAGTGATGTCTTATGTCAATGTGTTTAGTTCTAGAGTGTTGAATAGGATTTTTTGTAAGACAAATGGCACTTGTATTATCACATTTTATAGGAATATTATTTAAATAAATTCTATAATCTTCTAATGTATTTTTCATCCAAATAACTTGAGCACAACATGCACTTGTGGCTATGTATTCCTGTAGATATTACAATCAAATTTTATTTCTTGAAGTCCAAGAAACAAGTGCATGTCCTAAAAATTGGTATGTTCCAAATGTGCTCTTTCTATCTATTCTACATCCACCAAAATCCGCATCATAGGCTATTAAATTAAAGTCATCAGATTTTGGATACCATAATCCTAGATTAGGAGTACCTTTAAGATATCTAAAAATTCTTTTAATGGCTTTAAGGTGAGACAACTTAGGATTAGCATGAAATCTTGCACAAAGTCCCACACTAAACATGATATCTGGCCTAGTTGCAGTAAGATAGAGCAAGCTACCTATCATGCCCCTATATGTCTTTTGATCAAAATTTTCTCCACCTTCGTCCAAGTCTAACTTGGTGGAAGTACTCATTGGAGTGTGGATGACTTTTGAGCTATCCATATTAAATCGTTTAACAATTCTAATGTATATTTAGATTGATTAAGGAATATGTCATTACTAAGTTGTTTAATTTGTAATCCAAGAAAGAAGGTTAACTCTCCCATTAGACTCATCTCAAATTCATGACTCATACACTTGGCAAAAGATTCACATAGTGATTCATCCGAAGAACCAAAAATAATATCATCAACATAAATTTGAACAATAAGAAAATTATTTTCAAAATGTTTAATAAATAATGTAGTATCAACCTTGCCTTTAGTGAAATCATTTGAAATTAAAAAGGAACTAAGCCTCTCATACCAAGCCCTAGGGGCTTGTTTTAGACCATATAAAGCCTTAGTTAGCTTAAACACATGATTAGGAGAAGAGAATTTTCAAATCGGGTGGTTGTTACATACACTTCAGAGATAAAACCATTTAAGAATGCACTTTTGACATCCATTTGAAATAATTTGAAATCATTACTACTAGCATAGGCAAGGAGCATCCTAATGGCTTCTAATCTTGCCACCGGAGCGAAGGTTTCTTCATAATCGATACCTTCTTTCTAGTTGAAACCTTTGGCCACTAATCTAGCCTTGTTTCTAACCACGATACCACATTCATCTTGCTTGTTTCTAAAGACCCACTTAGTACCAATAACTAAGTGGTCATTAGGTCTAGGAACAAGCTTCCATACCTCATTCCTCTCAAATTGATTCAATTCTTCTTGCATTGCGATAACCCAAGAATCATCTTTCAAGGCATCATCAATGCATTTTGGTTCACTTTGAGAATGAAAAGCGGCATGGTGTCACGGACAAAATTGTAAACGGCTTGTTCGGTGTAATGCTTATGCATGTCCGTGTCCCTTTTGGTTGGTTGTCACTTGTAAAGCTTGTAAAGGGCTTGCCAAAGGCAAAATGCCCCATTTGAGTGAGTTTGTAAGCCATTGTAGGCTTGTACATAAAGCTTACGTCGAGTGCATACTTGTACTAGAATTCGGTTTGTAGTGGACTAATTTTATACCTTTGTTGTGCAACCATTCTGAGCTTGTAATATCCATGGTTAGAATTTGCATTGGCTATAAAGTGTTTGCTAAAAGAGTGGCTTGCGGATCCCGTGTGAAGCGCTTTCTCTGTCCCGTCTTTTCTTTCGTAGGTCCTAAGGGATTGTAGGAGATTTCGGGGAGGCTGACCTTTGCGGTGATATGCATTGGTGCCGCACGGCTTAGGCAAAACCAGCTAAGTCCGTGACAGATGGTATCAGAGCGGGACAAGCCCACTTACAAACACTTAGCATGCAAACGTGGGGACCTAGCGAGGCACCACGAGTACAACAAACTAAGAGGAATTGCGGAGCACACAAAGGTTGGGATGGCTAAGTTCGAGCAGTGGCACGACATTAGCACCGCACTTGATGCTCGAGGCAAGTAGAGTGCTGGCAAAGGATGAGATCGTGCAAGGTGGAGTGGGTTGTTCAACGATCGAAAGAGTTGTTAACTCAAGAATTCGATACTCATGCAAGGCCTTGCATGCGGACGATGGATTGTTCGCGCCATCCCAAGGCAGAAGGTCGGCGCCATGGAGCATTAAAACTTTCTCATGTACAGGATACTTTCGTAAGAGGCTGAAGTGTGCAGCAGGTTCAACATGTTGCTAGACCCAGAGGGGTGCAGTGCGAGCTGTATTGGTGAAATGTCACAATCTAGCAAGTGCATTTGCAAAGGCAGAATTGGACACAGTTTGTTCAGCAGAGGCGAAGTAGTCCAAGGGGATGGTGGTCTCCAAAACTTCCAAAGGGAAGGAGGCGAAGAGCGAAGTTGCTCCAACGGGATAGATATCCAGGAGAGATAAGTCCCGATTCTCCATAGGGATAATCTTGTGCAATGAACCGCACTAGTTGAGGAGTACCTCAAGTCGAAGCTCGATGGATCGAGTGAGTGGTAAGGAGTCATTGCATGATCTCGCAAGTGGTGATGTGTTGGTGGACGCATAGCGAGATCAAGTGGGGGAGCAACCCAGGCAATACAAAGTGAAGGCACACTTGGAGCCGATAGTGAGATCGGACTCAACAAAGGGCTGACCCGTGGAATGGTGGGCGTGAGGGCCACCATTAACGCAATGCAAATCGAGAAGCGGAACAACTTGGGGGTAACTTGTTGATGTACCCAAACCGCATGAAGGAGTTGGCAAAGAAGATAGAACGTGGAGCGGAGGCATGGAGCTTTCCTTAGATAGAAGTCAAGGACATGGACTCTTGCAGAGACAAGAGTAGGATCATGCCATTCCATGAGTTCTCTATTCTGATGGAGCAGACTCATCTTGTATGGTGCCAAAAGATGAAGGGAACTTCAAGGCATATGCACCTCATCTCGGTAAAGCATTTGATGGATTAACTAAGGCGATACAACTTGTAGTGGCGAAGTTGGTGTTAGAAGGCCTTGGCACGGGGCAAGAGGATGCAGAGGCGGGTACTCTTGAAGAATATGCTATAGTGTTGCTATTCGAGTTGCCATGAGGAAAGCGGTGTGCAGCGGAGATTGTGCTGGTAGGGGCAGAGTCTCAGGATCCAGATAATGGTGCACCTATTTCAATGAAGTCAGGGGACTTCAGAGGAGCTGCTAGGCGATGGACTATCCTAGAGCTAGGCTTCGTCCGAGTGTGACCCGAGAGTGGGTGGACGAAGGTCGATTGCCAAAGGAGCGAACATAATCGAAGCTGGCGAAGGCCTTGCGATGTGTTGGCGGAGTCCACACATGGAGATATCGCAGTTCGAGTTCATACCACAGGGATCAGAATGCAAGGAGATGTCACCAGGCGATGACATGATGTAGTGGATCATGGTGGAATGGTTCGTGGCAAGTCGACACACACAGTGAGTCCCATGGGGGGACTAGATCATGCAGAAGTATGATCGGGAGCGCGACTAGGAGCTCCAAGTCGGTGAACAACACGACGGCAAGAAGTGAATGCCATGGTACCGTAGAGGCGAGTCTTCCGTGCATGCATCGAATGTTGCATTGAATGGAAGCCTTGGACATCAGCTTATGGGGGCTATGCCCTATCGAGGAAGAAGTTCAGATGCAAGTACCAGGAAGTCCCATGTGGGGACTGGATCATGCAGAGGTATGATCGGAGTGGCTAAAGAGTGGAACTACTTCAGAGCTCACATTCGCTTAAGGGAGCCCGGCAAGTCAGAGGACAAGGCCGAGTAAGTGAACGTTGCAACCAATGAAGCTAAGGAGAACAGAAGCGGTGTAAACCCTGCAGCATGATGGCAGAGGCCATACATGGGAGTTGCAGTCTGTCTTTCCATCGACCAAGTAGAACTGCTTAGAGAACATAGAGGTGTTGAAGCAGATGGTCGAAAAGGGCAAGGAAGCAATGACGAGTCCAGAGGGACTCAGCTACCCAAGATCAGTCATCGGTTAGAAGGAAGGTGGAACTCAGAGGAGTGCCGCATTGCTATAGAGGCAGATCTACCGATCACAAAGAAGGGATGCAGATGCGAGACAACGGATAGTAGTGCCATGGGCATTGTAGTGTCATGGTACCACAGGCGGGACTTCCGGGGAGTCATCAATCCCTTGCTCTCATAGAGGGAGAGCGCTTGGTCATGATATGGGCCGTGGAGGAGGAGAATGCTTTGGCAAACTCCATGTACCAAGATAAGGTCAAGGGCGGAGGCCGAGAGAACCGTAAGAAGACCGGTGTCAGAGACTTTCCGTCAAGATAGCCGTAAGTGAAGGACTTTGGGTCGATGCAAGAGTGCATGACCAAGGATCGGAGTAGGTAGTACTTGGTGTTATACCTTTGCTACTCAGAGGAGTCGGCGACAGAAATGATGGAGAAGGCGGTACAATCCCAAAGGCGACCAAATCTATCGGAGACTTACTCCGAGTTGGAGTGATAACTTCTTGCATTCTAGAAGTTCAATGGCATTGAGAAGGTGAATCATAGTAGCTAACTCAGTGCAAGGATTGCAAACACTTCAAGTGCTTCGGAAGTGTGAGCTAAGAGCAAGCGAAGTCTAGTAACCAGCTCGATGCATGAAGTACAACCTCGAGGAGGCAAGCAAAGTCAAGTAACCTTTGCCTTCTCAACTCTCAAGAGAATGGGCGAAACCGAGTACCCCAGCTCTCTTAGTTATCCAGCAGAGGAGCTCTGCACAGATTTGAAGACCCTTCGAAGTAACTAATGAAGATAATAGTTGTCAAGTCCTCACCAATGGTGATCGGTGCTCGAGAGTAGACACCGCTTTATTTCCCAACAGAATACCAATCGAAAGCGGAAGTGATGCGAGCCTACTTGGGCAAGACAACTAAGTGGAAGAAGATTCGATGGGAAAATTTTGCGGAGGAAGGACCTGAAAACTTTAAAGGTTGCGAGGCGATGCTCGTTAAAGCTCCAACAAGCATCTATCCAGTTCAAGAGACAAGAAGAATTTGAAGACTAGCGCATATCAAAGATGGTCTTTTCCTTTATTGATGAGAGATGAATCGCAAGACTTCAGCAGGGGATCAGCACAACCGTCGACCCCTACACCGTAGTGAGATTATTGGCGAGTTAAAGCAGCATGGCGAATTAAAGTTCGACGACTCAACAACAACAAGTGGAGAGCAATTGGGAGCCAAGAGGCGCATCGTAGTAGGAGCAGAAGATCGAAGATCCAACAAAGAAAAGAAGTTGCAGCGTCAGCAAAGGCTTCGACGAGGACATCAAAGGAATAAGTGGGGGAGAATGTCACGGACAAAATTGTAAATGGCTTGTTCGGTGTAATGCTTATGCATGTCCGTGTCCCTTTTGGTTGGTTGTCACTTGTAAAGCTTGTAAAGGGCTTGCCAAAGGCAAAATGTCCCATTTGAGCGAGTTTGTAAGCCATTGTAGGCTTGTACATAAAGCTTGCGTCGAGTGCATACTTGTACTAGAATTCGGTCTGTAGTGGACCAATTTTATACCTTTGTTGTGCAACCGTTCTGAGCTTGTAATATCCATGGTTAGAATTTGCATTGGCTATAAAGTGTTTGCTAAAAGAGTGGCTTGCGGATCCCGTGTGAAGCGCTTTCTCTGTCCCGTCTTCTCTTTCGTAGGTCCTAAGGGATTGTAGGAGATTTCGGGAGGCTGACCTTTGCGGTGATATGCATTGGTGCCGCACGGCTTAGGCAAAACCAGCTAAGTCCGTGACAATGGGCACAAAAATCTTTGAAAGAAGAGCGAGTTTGAACCCCTTTCGATGCATCTCCTATAATTAACTCCTTGAGATGAGCATCAACATACTTCCATTCCTTGGGTAAGGAAGTTTGGGAAGAAGATGCATCCAAGTTGTCATTTTGAGGAGAAGGTTCATTCAAATTCAAATTATCAAAGCCAAAATCATCATCAAAATCCTTTTTCTTAAATTTGGAAATTTTATTAAAAACTACATGAATAGATTCTTCTATAACTAAGGTTCTTTTGTTGAAAACATGAAAAGCCTTAGAAATGGAAGAATAACCAAGAAATATGCCTTCATTGGATTTTGCATCGAATTTTCCTAAGGCATCCTTTTCATTTAAAATAAAGCATTTACAACCAAAAACTTTAAAATAAGAAACATTGGGTTTTTTATCATTCCATAATTTATATGGAGTTTTAGATAGGGATGGTCTCACTAGAACTCTATTCATAATATAGCAAGTCGTATTTATGGCTTCGGCCCAAAAATATTTTGGTAAATTGTATTCATTTAACATGGTTCTAGCCATTTCTTGCAAACTTCTATTTTTCCTTTCCACTACTCCATTTTGTTGTGGATTTCTTGGAGTAGAGAAGTTATGATCATATCCGTTTATTTCACAAAAATTTTGGAAGTCATGATTTTGAAATTCACCTCCATGATCACTTCGAATTGATGAAATCATAAAACCTTTTTTTATTTTGAGTGAGTTTACAAAATTTAGAGAAACATTTGAAACAATCACTTTTATGAGCCAAGAAATAGGTCCAAGTGTATCTACTATAGTCATCCACAATTACAAAGGCATATTTGCTACCTCCTAGGCTTGTTATGTCAATTGGTCCAAATAAGTCCAAATGGATCAATTGCAATGGTCTAGTGGTGCTAATTTGATTTTTTGATTTGAAACTAGTCTTTATTTGTTTTCCTAGTTGACATGCATCACATACCTTGTCCTTAACAAATTTCATGTTTGGGATGCCTCTTACTAATTCTCTAGATGAAATCTTAGAAATTAGTTTCATGCTTACATGGCCTAATCTCCTATGCCAAAGCCAAGCATCATCATTCAAAATCGAAAAACACATTTTATTACATAATTCATCAATATTTATGGTGTAGACATTGTTTTGTTTTAAAGCAATCATGGATATGTTATTGTTTGGTTTTTCAATGATGCAAACATTAGATTCAAATCTAACAACATAGCCTTTATCGCACAATTGACTAATGCTTAAAAGATTATGTTTTAAACCATCAACTAACAAGACATCATCAATTGAAAAACTTGATTTGTTACCAATGGTTCCTTTACCAATGATTTTACCCTTGTTGTTGTCTCCAAAGGTGACATACCCTTCTTCTTTGCTAGAGAGCATAGGGAAATGAGATGGATCTCCGGTCATGTGCCTTGAGCATCCACTATCAAGATACCATTTCTTGCTCCTAGCTTGTGAGTTTGTCTACAAAAGAGGATGGTTTTTAGGTACCCATTTAATTTTGGGTGCCTTACAAATTGATCTACTTAATTTGTAATTTGGCATTGAGTTGTTTATGGTTCCTTTGGGAACCCATATCAATTTTTGTGGACTAATTTTCTTGAACGGACATTTGTAAGCAACATGTCCCATTTTATCACAAAAATTGTATTTCAAATGGGGTGATATATGCAATGTGGGTCCTTTAATGAAGGTGGTGGGATTTTGATGAGATCCACTCACAAATCCTATTCCACTTCTATTTCCGACGTGACCTTTGTTTGCAAGGATCATGTCCAAGCCCTTGCTACCGACCTTGAACTTGTTTAAGGTCTCTTTAAATAACAAGTTCTCCTTTTATTTCTTCTAAGTGCTCACACTTAGAGCATGGGGGTAGAGAAGGAGTTTAGAGGCTATTGAACTTATTTTGCAATAAAGCATGCTCTTTCTTAAGCAAATTAAACTTCTTACTAATAGTTCTACATTCATTAAATAACTCATGAAAAGCGATAGAAAGCTCATCGAAAGATAATTCTTCACTAAATAATTCACTAACCTCTTCTCTAAGGGCCATTAGAGCGAAGTTAGCCTCTTCTTTGTTGTTTGCCTCTTCGACCTTAGAGTCACTTGAATCATCCCATGTAGCCTTGAATGCTTTCTTCTTCTTGGGTTGCTTCTTCTTGGCTTGAGGGCATTCATGCTTGAAGTGTCTCGGCTTTTTGCATTCGTTGCAAATAACTTGGTCCTTTTTGTGTTCAAATTTATTCTTTATGTCATTTTTAAATTTGTTCCTTCTTATAAATTTTTTAAACTTTCGAGTTAAAAGTGCAATGTCTTTGTCACTATCCTCATCACTTGATATTCCTTTCAAGTGGTCTTCTTGTATTCTAAGTGTCATATCCTTCCTGTTCTTTGGAAGGGGGTTCTCAAGCTCTTCATGAGCATGGCACGTCATCTCATAGGTCATTAGAGACCCAATAAGTTCTTCAAGGAAATATTTTAAGATCCTTGGCCTCTTGAATGGCGTAACTTTGGATCCCAACTCTTTGGAAGGGATCTTAAAATTTTAGTTACCAACTCAAAGTTAGAAAATCTTTACCAAGAGCTTTAAGTCCATTGATGACATCCGTAAAGGGTGTACATGTCTCCAATGGACTCATTTGGTTTCATCCAAAAAAGTTCATAAGAGTGCACAAGAATGTTGATTTTGGACTCTTTCACTCGGCTAGTGCCTTCATGAGTGATTTCAAGAGTGCGCCAAATATCAAATGCCGATTCGCAAATAGAAACCCGATTAAACTCATTCTTATCAAGTGCACAAAATAAGGCATTCATAGCCTTTGCATTGAGAGCAAAAATCTTTCTTTCCGACTCATTCCACTCACTCATCGGAAGAGAAGATTTTGCAAATCCATTTTCAACAATATTCCAAAGTTTGAAATCCATAGAAATGAGAAAAATCCTCATACGAGTCTTCCAATACGTATAATCCGACCCATTAAACATAGGCGGACGAGTAATGGAGTGACCCTCTTGCATACCGGAGTAGGCCATCTCTCTTGGGTTTTAAACCAATATGAGAGTAAACCTCCCTCTGATACCAATTGTTAGGATCGAAAAGGCACTAAGAGGGTGGGGGGTGAATTAGTGCAGTAGATTAAAAATGTAACTTTGAAGCCGATTTTGTATAAAGACAAGTTCGTAGGAAGATTTCGATTCGATGAAAGAGAACTTGTAAGAAGTTGCTTGAGTAAATGAAGCAGCAAGGAACTAAACAATTTGCAGCTAAGTAATAAAATGATTCAGAAATATAAACACTCACACATTCATGAACACAATGATGTATAGTGGTTCGGTCAAATGACCTACATCCACTCTTGAAGCCTTCCGATGAGGCTCCGCACTTCCACTAGCAATCCTTTGAAGGGGAAGGACTAATACCCCTTTTTACAATCCTTTACAAGAAGTTCACACTCTTACAAGATTTCTCAAGAAGAAGAAGGAGGTGAACACTTAGCAAGAACAAGACTTTTCAAGACTTTTCAAAGACTCAAAACCAAGATTCTAACCCTCAAAAGGGTACCCTTTCAATTGAGAAAGGGGGGGGGGAGTATTTATAGATCCAAAATGGATTCAAATTGGGCTCCAAATTTGAAAATCTGGCCAGGTGCTCTGCTTCATGAGCAACGGCTACGCCACGAGAGCAGCGGTGCTACCACAGCGGCGATGCTACGTTTGAGCAATGCAACCGAGCGGTACTACCGCTCCAGGCTGGGCAGTAGCACCACCCAGCACGTGGCTACCAAGCGGTGCTACCGCCTAGCACAGGTGGTTCTACCACCTGCTTCAAGGCCCAAAAAGCCTAGTAAGAGCCCGGTTGGCCCCTACCAATTTATAGCAAGATTAATTTAAAATCTTTGCCCTAAGTACGTGCTAACTATGAAATTAAAACATAATTAACAGTGATTTAAATTGACTTTCTTCAAGTCTTTTCCAGCGAGCTTTTCGATGAGACTTCGGACGGTCCTCCGATATTTCCCTCGGATTTCTTCCGACGGGTTCCCAACATGCTTCGGCTTGTATGTCATGCTCAACGAGTCTTCGACAAGCTTCCGAACCTTCTCGGCAAAGTTTTGCGAACCTTCAACGATCTTTGCGATGAACTTTCGAAAACTTCGACAAGTCCCTGATTCGATCTTGATTAGTTCTGGCAACACTTCCGACGATCCTTCGGACTTTCGATGAACTCTTGAACCCTGGATGGACTTGACCTCGGTAAATCACTTTATGTTTCTGACCCATCGTAGTTAATCCTGCACACTTATCTTTGACAACATAGATTAGAACAAATATTTCACCAATTGATTTTATCATCAAAATTCGAGATTCAACATTTTTAAGCTATTGACGACATCCGTGAACCAAGTGAACATATCGCCAATAGTTTCACTTGGTGTCATTCGGAAGAGCTCAAAATCATGCAATAAGAGGTTTACTTTCAAATCTTTAACTCTACTAGTTCCTTCATGCATGATTTCAAGAGTTCGCCAAATGTCAAAAGCCGTTTCACACATAGAAATCTGATTAAATTCGTTCTTGTCTAAGGCACAAAATAAGGCATTCATAGCCTTTGCATTTAAGGAAAAAGATTTTCTCTCTAAGTCCGACCATTCGTTCGTCGGTTTAGAGGGAAGTTGAAAGCCACTTTCGATGATCTTCCACAAATCCAAATTCATTGAAAGCATGAAAACTCTCATTCGAGTTTTCTAATAAGTGTAGTCCGAACCATTAATGAACGGTGGACAAAAAATCGAAAAGCCCTCTTGAAAACCATTTAGAGCCATTTCTCACAGGTGTAAATCCGAAAGAGAAAGAACGTGGCTCTGATACCAATTGTTAGGGATCGAGTGGCACTAAGAGGGGGGGGGGTGAATTAGTGCAGCAGTAAAGAACGATAGATTTTTCAGCAATTAACACAAGTTCGAAAACTTCGTATGAATGAATGCAGCATTTCGTTTGAACCCGGAAAGATTGCATTTTAACTTTAAAGCATACATAAGAAGATGAAGATGAAGTTGAGTAAATAAGGCAGTATATGAAAATGGTTTGCAGCAAGGTAAGTTACGAGAAAGTAAATGCAAACCAATTTATAGTGGTTTGGTCATCCGACCTACATCCACTTCCGAAGCCTTCTTCGATGAGGCTCCCAACTTCCACAAGCAAATTCTTTTGAAGGGGAAGGATCAAATACCCCTCTTACAAGAGGTTCACACTCTTACAAGTTTTCACAAAGAGAAGGAGGTGAACACTTAAGCAAATGAAGAACAAGACTTTCCCAAGACTTTTTTTCAAAATCTAACTCTAAAGGGTTGCCCTTTCAGCTGAGAAAGGGGGGTATTTATAGACTCAAAGAGGGTTTAAATTTGGGATCCAAATTTGAACTCAATTGGTCAAGGGGCTTTGTCGATGTCGATCACCAGACCAGAGTGATACTCGCCTGCGCTTCCGGTGCTACTGCACAGCTTTCAAGCGCTGGGTGGTACTACACCCTAGGTGCTGCTACGCCAACGCGCTGGTGGTGCTACCGCCCAACTGTGCTGGTTCGGTTTGTGCCAAAAACTTTAGCCTAAACTAGTCCAAATCAAGGCCCAATGGCCCCTACTTTGGGTTTATAGGATTAACACCTAATCCTAACCCAAATTAATATGCTAACTACGAATTTAAAAACATTCCTAAGCTATTATAAAGTCCGCAAGTCAAGTCTTCTTCCGGCGAGCTTCGCGGTCTTAGATGATCCTGGAAACCATCCTGCGGACTCCCGGCAAGCTCTCGGACTCCACGATGATTTTGGCGAGTTCCCCTGAGCTTTTTTGGCAAGCTCCGATCTTGGCAAGCTCTGTGAACTTCCGACAAACTTCTAAAAACCCTTCGGCAAGCTCCCTACTCGTTCTCGGCCAGTTCCGGTAGCACTCCCAATGAATCTTCGGACTTCCATTGAACACTCAAACTCCCAACGATCCATCGCACTTGACTTCGGCCCTTTGTTTCGCTTTACGTCTTCATCGTTATCGTAGTTACTCCTGCACAAACAAACACCCTACTTCGATCTAGACATTTATTACAATATAAATTGATATTCAGTTGCCTGGCACATCATTGGTCGACGCTTCGTCCGATCCTTCGACACATCATCCTCTCTTGCGGTCCATTGCCCAATCGGCGATTAACCTCCGCAACCCCGATATCCTTGGCGCAACATGCTCTTCTTGGCCCGATGCCCGACGTACGAAGCCTTCAGCTGATTTTCGACTAAACCTCCGGCTTGACATCTAATATCCTGACGTGATCACCTCGTGCAACATCAATTCCTCCAACATCAACTATCTAATCGAGCGATAGTAGACTGCGTAACTCAACACGCGGTTAAACAACAAAACACAATCAATTAGTTTCATCATAAAATCTGAGATTCAACAATTTGGGCCAATAGTTTGGCCCAAACTAGTCGATTCGGGCTCAATTGTCCCCTAATTGAGTTAGTGAGATTACTTCCCACTCCTAACTCAAACTATGCCCTAACTACTATAATTAAGACATTAACTTAAGCAAACAAGTCCGGTAGGTCAAAGGTTCTTCCAGAGCTTTCGGCAATCTTCCGGTAGACTTCTGATGGACTCTCGATGATCTTCTAGCGGACTCCCGACAAGCTCTTGAACTCTCGACGATCTTCTAGGCAAGCTCTGACGAGCTTCTTAATGAGCTCTTGATGAACCTCTTGACGAGCTTCGGTAAATTTTCGAGGAACTTCTCGGCGAACACCCGACGTACTTCTCAACGAGCTCCCGATGAACTTCTCGAAAAACTCTAGCAACACTTCCAACAAGCTTCTTGGTGAACTCTCGAACTCCCGACAAATCGTCCGATCTTTGACTCTAGCACAATATCTGCATTATGACTTATTCATTATCGTAATTAATCCTGCACACTTTTCTTAACATATAGATTAGATCAATAATTTATCAATTAGTTTTATCATCAAAATCTAAAATTCAACACAACACTAAACCAATCAGCGTCATAGTAGCAACATCGAATAGGGCAATGCTAATGCCCTTGACTTAATACTAGAAACAGGAGTTGAGGATTACAAATATGCAATCTTATGTAATGGCTATCGATAACTCAATGAAAGCCCAATTAGAAGCCTTAGAAACCAGAATTGAGAACCGACTGTAAGAAACTCTTAATGATTTCAAAAGAAGTCTATTGGAAAGCTTCAGCAAGTTTCAGCAAGATGAAAGTTCAAGCCTTACATTGAATCGATCTGGAGATACAAGTAAAAGGAACCAAGAACATAACATAAGCTATCCATACATGAAGATAGAATTTCCAAGATGAGAAGATGGAGATCCGACCAGTTGGATTTCTAGGGCAAAATAATTTTTTCATTTTCACAGAACTCCAAAAGAATCTAAGGTAGAAATAACCTCAATCCAGCTAGATGGAGATGTAATCTAGTAGTATGATTGGTATGAAACTTACCACGGAGTGTTGGGAAATCCAAGGGGGCGACATCTCATGCCCAGCAGAAGAACATAAAATAAAAACTCCTAGATTTCCATGAAAGGTTTCATCGTCGTGTGAAGATCAGTGTGTCAAAAATAAATCCGTGAATCCAAAAACTGTATGTGTAAAATGAAAGTACCTAGGGAGATCGTATATCCCTAAATCCTTACAGATTTATAGGGCTGGATGAAGGAGTTCAAATATCCTTCTCTCTAGTGATAATCCATATAGCAAGGACTACAACGATGCTCCTCTCTTAGGGAGAGGAGAATAGAAGGTAGATATCAAGAGAACCCCAGGCTACGGGCCTTTAGTTCTCTCCTATTTATAGAGGCCCCTGTTAACCCTAATGGATCCTGCCCTATTGGGTATTAGATCTCCATCCAATTACCCAAGCCTCTTAGATTAGTGGGTCTCTACCCAATAATCTCTTATTAGCTCTTATTGGATCTCATCTTAGGATCCAATAATTCAAGGGCTTAATGGATATCTAATAAGTTAGGGGCTCCGGCGGATATCTCATATCCGAACCTATACTCGTCGCGACATCTACCATATGTGTGTGACCCTCTAGGCCCAATATCAAGCTGGTCATGAGTCATACCTATCAGAACTCCTTTTGACTCAATGAATTATTATCTCTATAATAATTCACTCGATTCATTGATTGCGGATGTACTAGACCACTATGCCGTAGTCCCCAGATAATACAGGGGAATCTAATCCTTTGGACTTATCTATCCTCAGTTATCATGTATCTATAGTCTTGCATGTTAGGATCTAGAGTGGCACTAAGAGGGGGGGGGGTTGAATTAGTGCAACAGTTAAAAAAGTTGATTTGTGCGATTTTGGAAAATTTCGTTCGAGAAGAATTATGTTTTGATGAAAACTAACTTCGATTGCATTTTAACTTAAAAGAGATTCGTAAGCGAAAGAGAAGGATTTGAGTGATTGCAATAAGGTAAAAGATTTGCAAAAATGTAAATTGCAAGAAAAGAAACGCAAACTGATTTTATAGTGGTTCGGTCCTCCGACCTATGTCCACTCCCGATTCCTCCTTCGTTGAGGTCACCGGCTTTCACTAATGATCTTCTTTTAATGGGTGAAGATCAACCACCCTTTTACAACTCTTTCTCCTTTTCAAAGGTTTAGGAGATAACCTCTATAAGTCTCACACCTCCCTTAGACAACCTTCTAAACTTTTCAAGAGGAGGGAGAGAACACTCAAGATATTTTCAAGATTACAACTCGATTCAGTAGAGTTTTAGCTTTTATTTTCTTGTGTAATCTTTGTAAGGATGAGTAGGGTATTTATAGGCCCCAAATGGCTTTAAAAACGAAGCTAAAATTTAAATTTCCGGATCTTCCAAGTACGGGCAGGATTACCGCCTACATTGGGCGGTGCCACTGCCCGTAGAACCACAAAAAAAGATGTTCTAGTGATGCTACCGCTAGCCTAGAGTGGTACCACTACTATAGCTTTACTATTGGGTGGTACCACCACCTGTAACTTGGAAAAGTGTACTTTTTCACTTTTTCAGCTCACATGTAGTTCTACCGCTAGCTTGGTAATTCCACCGCTTGTAGTAACATTTAGGCCACTGAATGGGCCTCTTAATAAGCCCAAATCAATCCCAATTTAGACCCAATTAGCTCCTAATTGAGTTAGTTTGATTTCACTTAAAACCAACTCATATTTGACCTAACCTTTAACCATTAAGACATAAACAACTACAAGCTATGAAACTAAGTTATCCGGCATGTCATTAGTTCTCCTAGTGAACTTCTGATGCATTGTCTGAACCTTCGGTGTAGTGCCCGATCCACCAACATGTTGACTCCTACAACATCCGTTCTCGATGCATTATCCGATTCTTCCGACCCGATGCCCGAACTTTGACTCCGGCCCATCACTTGATTCTTCTTGCTTTAATTATTTTTCCTCTTTTGATCAAGGTTAGTCCTACATCACTTATCTCAAAGCATAGATTAGATAACAAACTTGTCAATTAATTTCAACGTCAAAATCCGAGATTCAACAATCTCTCCCTTTTTTATAATGACAACCAATTGATGGAGTTAAACTCAACTCCCCTATCTATATGTCATAGAATAAGGTAAACTTGAATTCAAAAGAAATAATAACCTTTGAATTCAAGTGAAACAATTTGATCATATATAACATATTGTATCAAGATTTTATTCATTATGCAACATAATTTCAAATCATCGAAGTACAATATGCATAATCACAACAAATCAACATCACTTTAGGTATAACATACATGATACCAAAACATTAAGATTTTCAATCATTCATCATTACTTACTTCTCCCCCTTTGTCATCAACAAAAAGGATATAAATTAAAAAAAGTCATCATAAGGTATCATGATGCATATCATTTATCAAACATATCAAAAACATATGATACATGAGGCTAATATTTGCTTAGAAATCGAGTTAAACATAATGCAAAATATGTCATCCGAGACGGATAAATCCAAAAAATGATTTGATCATTTTTATTCATGTCTATGAAATCCGAAAAATGATCAAGTTATGAAGGATTCATACATGAAAGAGGTTCAAGATACAATTTTAAAAATTCAAACATAAAATTGTAAATTGGAAATATAGATCATTGAAGCCATTCATCAAACATTTAGTCATTCATCAAATATACTAATAAGAGCTCATGTAAAAAAAGAATTCATGAGAGAAAATCATGATAAAGTTCATGAAAAAGTTTAACTTGGTATTTATGACGTGCAGTACATCAACATCAAAAGTTTCATATGGAGAGATTCAACTTGGCATTCTCATGAGGTAGAGAAAAAGAAAAAACAATCAAGTCATAAAAGATCAAGAGTTAAGAATAAAGTCCGAAGAGAGTATAATAAACTCTTGAGAGCTTAATCATTATGCAAAAATTTTATAACATTAAACTTCAAATGATACAAAAATCATGAGATTCATTTAATCATTCCAATAGAGGTAGGAGTATAAAACCAATTTTATGACTTTATCAAAAGGCATGATCTTCATCAATCGAAGAAGGAGGAGAATCAAAATGTTACAATCGAAGGATAAAAATGTGAGCTTCATTCAAAATATGATATCGAAAAGATGTCATCCAAAATCTGAAAATAATATCAAGTTGAGATTATGTAAACCGAGGTTGAAAAATTTTGGAAATGGAACATACAACTTCATACATTAGGATAATTTAGCATGCCTAATTCTCTTCTAATGAAGTCAAATTATTCTTCATTTAGGGGTATTATAAAGATATCCACTCATTGATGTTTTGTATCAATAAATTCTAGAATAACATCATTATTATAGACATGATCTCATATGAAGTGATGCCTGATGTCAATATGCTTAGTTCTAGAGTGTTGAATAGGAATTTTGGTTAGACAATTAGCACTAGTGTTATCACATTTATGATAATATTCTATAAATAAATTTCATAATCTTCTAATGTATTTTTCATCCAAATAACTTGTGCACAATATGCACTTGTGGCTATGTATTCGGCTTCGGCCGTAGATAGTGCAACCAAGTTTTGTTTCTTGGAAGACTAAGAAACAAGCGCATATCCTAAAAATTGACATGTTCCGGATGTACTGTTTTTATCTATTCTACAACCGCCAAAATCGACATCCGCATAAGCTATCAAGTCAAAGTTATCAGATTTTGGATACCATAATCCTATATTAGGAGTTCCTTTAAGATATCTAAGGATTCTTTTAATGACTTTAAGAAGAGATAACTTACGATTAGCTTGAAATCTAGTACAAAGTCCTACACTAAACATAATATCAGGTCTAGTTGTGGTGAGGTAAAGCAAACTACCTATCATTCCCCTATTTTTTTTTTTATCAAAATTTTTTCAACTTTCGTCTATGTCTAACTTAGTGGAGGTACTCATCGGAGTATTGATGGCTTTTGAACCATCCATATTAAACCATTTTAACAATTCTAAAGCATATTTGGTTTGACTAAGAAATATACCATCACTAAGTTGTTTAATTTGTAATCCTAAAAAGAAGGTTAGTACACCCATTAGATTCATTACAAACTCTTGGCTCATACACTTGAAAAATGATTCACATAACGATTCGTTTGTAGAACCAAAGATAATATCATTAATATAAATTTGAACAATAAAAAAATTATTTTTAAAATATTTAATAAACAATATAGTATTGACCTTGCCTTTAGTGAAATTATTTGAAATAAGAAAAGAATAAAACCTCTCATACCAAGCCCTTAGAGCTTGTTTTAACCCATAGAGAGCCTTAGTCAATTTAAACACATGATTAGGAAAAAGAGTTTTCAAAATCGGGTGGTTGTTCAACAAATACTTCTTCAAAAATAAAACCATTTAAGAATGCACTTTTGACATCTATTTGAAATAATTTAAAATTATTACTACTAGCATAGGCAAGGAGCATCCTAATGGCTTCTAATATTATCATAAGAGTGAAGGTCTCTTCGTAATCGATACTTTCTTCTTGGTTGAAACCTTTGACAACTAATCTAGCCTTATTTCTAACTACGATACCAAATTCATCTTGCATGTTTCTAAATACCCATTTAGTACCTATAACTAAATAGACACTTGGTCTAAGAACAAGCTTCCATACCTTATTCCTCTCAAATTGGTTCAATTCTTCTTGCATTGTGATAACCCAAGAATTATCCTTCAAGGCTTCGTCAATACACTTAGGTTCAATTTAAGAAAGGAAGGCGACGTTAGCACAAAAATTCTTAAAAGAGGAATGAGTTTGAACCCCTTTTGATGTGTCTCCTATAATTAGCTCCTTTGGATGGGCATCTACATACTTCCATTCCTTAGGTAAGAAATTTGGAAAGAAGATGCATCCAAGTTACTATTTTGAGGAGAGGGTTCATTCAAATTCAAACCATCAAATCCAAGATCATCATCAAAATTATTTTTCTTAAACTTGGAAACTTTATTAAAAACTACATGAATAGACTCTTCTATAACCAAGGTTCTTTTATTAAAAACATGAAAGGCTTTAGAAATGGAAGAGTAACCAAGAAAGATGCCTTCATCGGATTTAGCATCGAATTTTCCTAAGACATCCTTTTCATTCAAGATAAAGCATTTACAATCAAAAACTTTAAAATAAAAAATATTTGGTTTTTTGTTATTCCACAATTCATAAAGGGTTTAAGATAGAGATGGTCTTACTAGAATCCTATACATGACATAGCAAGCTATATTAACAGCATAGGCCCAAAAGTATTTGGGTAAGCTATGTTCATTTAACATGGTTCTTGCCATTTCTTATAAATTTCTATTCTTTTTTTCTACTACTCCATTTTGTTGAGGATTTCTCGTAGTAGAGAAGTTGTGGTTTAAGAGATTAGTTTTATGCTAGCATGACCAAATCTCCTATGCCAAAGCCAAGCATCATTATTCAAAATCGATAAACGCATTTCATTACTAAGATCATCAATGTTTATGGTGTAGACATTATTTTATTTTAGTGCAATCATAGATGTGTTGTTGTATGGTTTTTTAATGATGCAAGCATTAGATTCAAATTTGATAATATATCCCTTATCACATAATTGACTAATGCTCAAAAGATTGTACTTTAAACCATCTACCAATAACACATTATCAATTAAAAACTTAATTTGTTATCTATAGTTCCCTTACCAATGATTTTACCCTTATTGTTGTCTCCGAAGGTGACATACCCTTAAATCTTGAACTAGTGAGCTTAGGGAATTGAGATGGATCTCTGGTCATGTGCCTTGAGCATCCACTATCAAAGTACCATCTCTTACTCCTAGCTTGTGTGGGTGAATGTGTCTACAAAAGAGGATAGTTTTTAGGTACCCATTTGAACTTGTGTACATAAAAAATTGATCTACTAAATATATCATTGTTTATTGAGTTCCTTATTGTTCCTTTAGGAACCCATATTAACTTTTGTAGGCTAAGTTTCTTATACGAACATTCGTAGGCAATATGTCTGGATTTACAATAAAAATTATATTTCAAATGATAAGATACATGTAGTGTGAATCCTTTAATGAAGGTGGTTGGAGTATGGTGAGATCCACTCACAAATCCAATCACTTCTATTTTTGACATGACCCTTGTTTGCAAGGATCATGTCCAAGCCCTTGCTACTGACCTTAAACTTGTTTAGGGTCTCCTTGAGTAGCAAGTTCTCATTTTTTATTACTTCTAAGTGTTCACACTTAGAGCATGGGGGTAAAGAGGGAGTTTGAAGACTATTAAGCTTATCTTATAATAAAGCATGCTCCTTCTTTAATAAATTGAACTTCTTACTAATACTTCTACACTCATCAAATAATTCATGGAAAGCAATTGAAAGTTCATCAAAAGATAAATCTTCATTAAATAACTCACTTACCTCTTCTCCAAAGCCATTAATGTAAAGTTGGCCTCCTCTTTGTTGCTTGCTTCTTCATCTTCGGAGCCACTTGAGTCATCCCATATCACCTTTAGAGCTTTCTTCCTCTTTGGTAGCTTCTTCTTGGCTTGGGGGCATTCACTTTTGAAGTGCCCTGGCTTCTTGCATTCGTAACATATGACTTGGTCCTTTTTGGTTCAAGTTTATTTTTAGTATCATTTTTAAATTTATTCCTTCTTATAAATTTTTTGAATTTCTGAGTTAAGAGTGCAAGTTCATCATCAAGGTCCTCATCACTTGAAACTTCCTTCAAGTGGTCTTCTTGTGTTCTCAATGACTCTCTAGCTCATCATGAGCATGACATGTCATTTCATAGGTCATCAAAGACCCAATAAGTTCTTCAAGAGGAAAAATTTTAAGGTCCTTGGCCTCTTGAATAGTCATAACTTTCGGATCCCAACTCTTTGGAAGGGATCTTAAAATTTTAGTGATAAGTTCGAAATTAGAAAAACTTTTACCAAGTGCTTTGAGTCCATTGACGACATCTGTGAAATGGGTGTACATGTCTCCGATGGACTCACTTGGTTTCATTCGAAAAAGTCCATAAGTATGTAGAAGAAGGTTGATTTTGGACTCTTTCACTTGGCAGTACCTTCATAAGTGATTTCAAGAGTGTGCCAAATGTCAAAAGCTGATTCACAAATCGAAACATGATTAAACTAATTTTTATCAAGTACACAAAATAAGACATTCATAGCCTTTGCATTTAGAGCGAAAACCTTCTTCTACGATTCATTCCATTCGTTCAACAGAAGAGAAGATTTTTGAAATCTATTTTCAACAATATTCCAAAGTTTGAAATCTATGAAAATTAAAAAAATCTTCATACGAGTCTTTCAATAAGTGTAATCCGACCCATTAAACATAGGCAGACGTGTAATAGAATGACCCTCTTGCATACCGATATAAGCCATCTCTCTTGAGTTTTAAAGCAAATAAGAGTGACCAAGCTCTGATACCAATTGTTAGGATCTAGAGTGGCACTAAGAGGGGGAGTGAATTAGTGCAGCGATTAAAAATATTGATTTGTGAGATTTCGAAAAACTTCGTTCGAGAAGAATTACGCTTCGATGAAAACCAACTTCAATTGCATTTTAACTTGAAGAGATTTATAAATGAAAGAGAAGGATTTGAGTAATTGCAATAAGGTAAAAGATTTACAAAAATGTAAATTGCAAGAAAAGAAATGCAAACTAATTTTATAGTGGTTTGGTCCTCCAACCTACATCCACTCCCGATTCCTCCTTCGTTGAGGTCACTGGCTTTCACTAATGATCTTCTTTCAATGGTGAAGATCAACCACCCTTTTACAACTCTTTCTCCTTTTCAAAGGTTTAGGAGATAACCTCTATAAGTCTCACACCTCCCTTAGACAACCTTCTAAACTTTTCAAGCAGAGGGAGAGAACACTCAAGACTTTTTCAAGATTACAACTTGATTCACTAGAGTTTTAGCTTACTTTTTCTTGTACAATCCTTGTAGGGATGAGTGGGATATTTATAGGCCTTAAATGGCTCCAAAACGAAGCCAAAATTTAAATTTCTAGGTCTTCTGGGTATGGGCGGTACTACCGCCTACATTGGGCGGTGCAACCGCTTGTAGAACCTCAAAAATAGAGATTCTAGCAGTGTTACTGCTAGCCTAGAGTGGTACTATTGCTGTTGCTTTATTTCTGGGTGGTACCACCACCCAGACTGGGCAGTACCATCGCCTGTAGCCTAGAAAATTCTGTTTTTTCACTTTTTCAACTCATAGGCAGTTCTACCACTAGTTTGGCAGTGCCACCGCCTACACAACATTTGGACCACTAAATGGGCCTCTCAATGAGCCCAAATCAGTCCTAAATTAGGCCCAATTGGCCCTAATTGAGTTGGTATGATTTCACCCAAAACCAGCTCAATTTTGACCTAACCTTCGACCATTAAGACAAACAATTACAAGCTATGAATCTAAGTTATCCAGCATGTCATTGATTCTCCCAGTGAACTTCTGGCAACCTTCTAGTGATCTTCTGGTGAACGTCTAGTGCATCATCCGAATGTTCGGTGAAGTGCTCGATCCACCGGCCAAAAAGCATGTTGACTCCCACAACATCTATTCTCGACGCATTGTCCGATTCTTCCGACCCAATGCCCGAACTTTGACTCCGGCCCATCACTTGATTTTTCTTGCTTTAATTGTTTTGCCTCTTTTGATCAAGGTTAGGCTTGCATCACTTATCTCAAAGCATAGATTAAATAACAAAACTATCAATTAATTTCATCATCAAAATCCAAGATTCAACACCTCATCCATCTAATATCCCAAAGACCCTATACCGGGCATGGTGCTGTCAGGCTCATACAATCTCTCCTCGAGTCTCACTCTAATCAGATTCTATCGAATAACTCTTTCTCTCTCAATCTGAATAACCTTGGCCAAGGATTTATTTGAGTAAGAATACATAGGATATTCCTCTTATGATACCGAGAGCAGATGATCCTCTATTAATACTCAATAGCCCTCGTAAGGTTGGCTACCACTCCCAATAACCGATTGTACTAGATCTAGAACTTCTAAACCTATAAGTCTGGTATCAAAGAGTGGAGTACTCATAGGACATCCTTGGTGTCTCAAGTCTAAGGACCAGATACACTATTGGGACTATGGAATCGCTGTCTAACGTGAGGGATCAATAACCATCAAGTATTCCATAAGCAAATCAATCAGTGAACTCATTCTCCAATGAGTACTTGTATTGTATCCTTAGTGTCTCCACACGAGTAGTTATGAGACTAGCCACCTCCATCATATGGATGGGTATACAGCACACTAGTCTATCCGGTTATCTAGATGTCCCTCTCGAGTAACCTATGACCGGGATTATCTAGGGTCTATATTTAAAGGTAAATCAGTCTCATTATCATGATCTCATCACGATCCGATTCTCATTGCACAGATCCAATGACATCATAATAAATGCAATACACAAGATAAAGTGATAGAATGCCTAATAATAATAAGCAAAAAAAAGAGTACATGTCAAGTCACAAATGCCATTACTCTTGTGATTGGCATGCAGGGCACATATGAGCAATCTCTCACTTAACCTAAAGCTAATCACCTATGTGTCTGATCCCCATCAGGCCCCTATGATGCTCAAAAAAATTTTGAGACAATGGCTTAGTTAGTGGATCTGCAATGTTATCTTCAGATGGAATTTCTTCCACTACCATATCTTTTCGAGCCACGATCTCTCTAATAAACTAGAACCTCCTCAGAACACTTCTGATGAGACCCGGGCTCCCTTATTTAAGTAATCGCCCCTAGTTGTCACAAAACAAGGGAATCAGCTCCTCGCTGCTCAACACAACTCCCAAATCTGTGATGAACTACTTCATCCAAATTCCCTCTTTTACTGCCTCTATCGTAGTAATGTATTCCACCTATATGGTCGAGTTAACAGTAGTGTCTTGCTTGGAACTCTTCCAGCATACTGCTTCTCCATTCAGGGTGAATACATACTCTGAATTAAACTTGCTATCATCGACAATGGACTGGAAGCTCAAGCCCATGTAGCCCTCAATCCTGAGGCTACTGCCTCCATATATCAGTAAAAGATCCTTAGTCCTTCTCAAAAACTTAAGGATGCATTTTACTGCTTTCCAATGCTCCAAGTCTGGATCTGCCTAATACCTGCTCCTGACATTCAAAGTATGCGCTATATCTGGCTTGGTACATAGCATAACATACATGATAGATTCTATCACCGAGGCATATGGTATCCTATCTATGTGTGCCCTTTCTTCAGGAGTCTTTAGGGACATACTCCTAGAAAGTAATATTCCATGTCTCATTGGTATGAGACCTCCTCTCTTGAAATTTTCCATGCTAAACTTTTTGATAATGGTGTCTATGTATATGGACTGGGACAAGCTAAGCATCCTCTTGGATCTATCTCTATAGATCCATATCCTCAATACGCAGGATACTTCCCCTAATTCCTTCATGGAGAAGTGTCAAGATAGCCAAGCCTTTACTATGGAGAGTATTCATACATCATTACCAATGATCAGGATACCATCTACATATAATACCAAAACGGTGATAGTGCTCTCACTTACCTTCCTATACACACAAGGCTCATCTTCATTCTTAATGAAGTCATAAGATTTGATCGCCTCATCAAATCTTATGTTCCAACTTTGGAAAGCTTGCTTCAGTCCATAGATGGACCTAAGCAACCTACACACCTTATCTGGATTATCCTTGGACACGAATCCCTAAGGCTATATCATATACACCACCTCCTCAAGGTTACCATAGACGAATGCAGTTTTGACGTCCATTTGTCAGATCTCATAATCATAGTGTGTTGTAATAGCAAATAGAATTCGAATGAATTTTATCATGGCTACGGGTGAAAAAGTTTCATCATAGGGTACCCCTATGATGATACCCCATTAGCCACTAGCCTTGCTTTATAGGTCTTTACCTTTCCATCTACTCCGATCTTCTTCTTAAAAATCCATTTCTAGCTAATGGGTATGATACCCTCGAGTGCATCAACTAGGTTCTAAACCTTGTTAGAGTACATAGAATCTATTTTTGAATTCATGATTTCTTGCCACTTCCAGGAGTCTATACTCATAATAGCCTCCTTGTAGGTTTGAGGATCAATATTCTCAACATCCTCTCCTCTAATATGTCCCACATATCTCTCAAGAGGATGAGATACACTTCTGCACCTACGTAAAGTTGGAACTTGTGTGCTAGGTACTGAGCAGGACTACGGCTATATAATGGTGCTTGAGCTAGGTTCTCCAACCTTACTCAACTCTATCATGCTCCCATCTCCACAAGAATGTGTTCCTTCTCAAGGAACACTATTCTCTTAGCTACAAAGACCTTTTGGTCCTTGGGGTAACAAAAATAATATCCACAAGTTTCCTTGGGGTATCTCACGAACTTGCACTGTCCATCCTGGATTCCAACTTGTTAAGGTTGTGTCTCTTGACGTGGGTAGGGTAGCCCCAAATCTTAACAAACTTAAGATTGGACTTTTTTCCATTCCATATCTCATATGAAGTAGACACTACTAACTTAATTAGAATTCTGTTCAGAAGGTAAGTTGCGGTCTCTATGGCATATCCCCAGAATGAGATGGGTAGGTCGGCGAAACTTATCATAGAACACATTATGTCTAACATTATGTGATTCCTTCTTTCTGATACACCATTAAGCTGTGGTGTACAAGGAGGTGTCCATTGGGATAAAATCTTATGGTCTTTAAGGAATTGGGTGAACTCTATACTCAAGTACTCACCTCCTCGATCTGATCAAAAGGTTTTAATACTCGTACCAATCTGGTTCTCTACTTCATTCTTATATTTCTTGAATTTCTCAAAAGCCTTAGACTCGTACTTCATCAAGTACACATGTCCATGTCTTGAGAAATCATCAGTGAAAGTAATGAAGTAGGAGTAACCACCTATTGCATGAGTTGACATGGGACCACAAACATCACTATGTATAAGTTCCAGTAACTCAGTGGCTCTCTCTCTAGTTCTACTAAATGGAGAGTTGGTCATCTTTCCCTGAAAGCAAGATTCGTAAGTCGCATATGACTCATAATTGAATGGATCTAGATATCCATCCTTTAGCAACTTTTGAATCTTTTCCTCATGGATATGACCTAGCCTACAATGCCATAGATATGCATTGTTCACCTCTTCTCATTTTCTCTTTGACTCACTTACACTCATGATGTATGGAGCTGTATCTAGTATAAATAAACCATTATGCAATGTTCCTCTCGTGATGATCTCATCATCTAATGCTATTGAATAACTATTATTCTCAAAAACTAATTTATATCCACTAACTATCAAACATGAAATAGAAATAATATTTTTGATAATAGAAGGAACATAATAGCATGCATCTAATGTAATAATAGCTCCACCAAGTAGATGTAGGGTGACCTTGCCAATAGCCACTACAACAACCTTTGCTCCATTGCCCATCTTAAGGTCCATCTCTCCTCTCTTCAATCTCCTAAGTTCTGCAACGAATTACAAATATGATAAGCACTCCCGGTATCCAATACTCATGTGTTATCATAAGATTCTAACAAATGGAGACTGATCATGAATGTACCTGAAGCTTCTCCAAGCTTCTGTTTCGCCCTCTCTACAAGGTACTCTTTGTAGTTCCTCTTCCAGTGCCCATCTTTGTCGTAGTGGAAGCACTGGCCTTTGTCCTTTGTTGGGTCTTTGGCAACCTTTGCCTTACCCATTTTGCCCTTACCCTTGCCCTTCTTAAGGGACTTCCTTTTCTTTCTGGTCTCACCAACATAGAGAACTGGCTTCTCTTTCTTGATAGTACTCTCTACTTCTCTCAACTTGTTGAGGAGCTCTAGGAGGGTCACCTCCAGCTTATTCATATTAAAATTCATTATAAACTAATAAAAAGAATCTGGTAGGGACTGAAGTATAAGATCCACACAGGTTATCCTCTAGAACCATTCCTAAACCTGTGAGTTTCTCGATCCACTCAATCATCTTAAGGACATGGTTCTAAACTAGTGTCCCCTTAGTCATCTTAGCACGGAAAAGACTCTCTGATATCTCATATCATTGAGTTCTTCCCAATTCCTCAAACAGTTTATGGAGATGCAGGAGTATGGAATTGGTATCCAAATTTTCATGTTGTCTCTATAACTCAGTAGTCATAAAAGCCAATATATAACATTGAGTAAGAGTGGAATAATCTATATACTTCATATAACGAGTGATCTCATCCTCGCTTGCCCTTTATCAGGCGTAGGGATCACTGTATCAAGGATGTACATGATTTTCTCTACTATGAGAACGATTCTCAAGTTACGAAGCCAATCCGTATAATTTGGACTAGTGAGGTAGTTGGCATCAAGTATGCTACGTAAAGGATTTGAAAGCGTTATTTTTCTGAAATTAAAGATGTAGCAAAAATAAATAACATATAGACTTTGCAAAAATTAAACTGTTAAGATAAGGACTTCTATCTTAATCTACTCCCACTAATTTCTCGCAAAACACATGATAGAACCCCAAAGGAATTCTATGGAGATTGATCTTTGAGGGGGATCAACCCTTGGAACGCTATAGGGGTTCCACCCTTCAAGTAGCCTAGTGGCTGCAATTCTAAATTAATCTTTCTTATTCCAAAGAGGTGGAGGCTATAATCTTATATAGAGCTCCAAACCCTAGCCCTAGAGGCTGCTTCCTAAGTGAACTACCCAATTTGCCCGCAACCTTAGCGGGCCGGCCCAGTAACAAGGGGGGCGGCGGCTAAGAAGCCCAAAGACCCAAATATAAACCCTAGCCTCTCTTCTTTATAGGATAGAGGCAGCTAGGTGGGGTTTATTACACTCTCATAGGGTTTTTTATTAGCTGCTACATGGTTGAGTAGGACCCAACCCTGCTAGGGTCCTATCAAGCCCGCCCTCTTCAAATCAGCCTTGTCCTCAAGGCTGGGGTTCCATGAACTCAGGGAACTGGGTCTTCAGCTCCTCATATGATTCCCATGTGGCATCTTCGAGTGGTAAATTAGTCCAATGTACTAGTACTTCAGTAGAGGGACGTCGACGACGCATCATGACTCTGCGATCGAGGATGGCTTGTGGTTGGGCTTGAATATTTCCATCATCAGTGGTGTTGGGTAGTTGGATCTGGGGTTTCTCGTGTTCTCCCAACTTGGGCTTCAAGCATGACACGTGGAAGATAGGGTGAATTTTGGCATCTTCAGGTAATTTAAGTCTGTATGCCATAACTCCAATACGCTCTATGAGCTGATAGGGCCCATAAAAATGTGGAGATAGCTTCATGGAGGCGTATGTGTTGATGGATAGTTGTTTGTATAGCTGTAGGCAAAGATAAACCCAATCTCCTACAAAAAATTCTCTTTCGCTTCTTCATGTGTCAGCTTGCTGCTTCATTCTTGCTTGAGCGGTAGAAAGATTATCCTTTAGTAGATGTAGGAGTTTGTCCCTGTCAATTAAATCTTGGTCGACCTGATCTACCTTAGCCGATCCAATTACATACTTTAGAATCACAAGGGCCGACCGACCATATAATGCTTCAAATGGGATATATTTTATAGATGAATGATATGTAGTATTGTACCACCATTCAGCCCAGGGGAGCCATTTCGTCTACTCCTTTGGCCGATCACTAGCGAAACACCAAAGGTATGTCTCTAAACACCTATTCACCACTTCTGTTTGGCCGTCAGTTTGTGGATGATGTGTTGTGCTCATCTTGAGTTTGGTGCCCTGCAACTGAAATAACTCGGTCCAAAATTTACTAGTGAAGACCCTATCACGATCACTTACAATGGACTTTGGTATCCCATGTAGTTTAACAATATTTTTTGTGAAAATCTGAGTAATACTAACAGTAGTGTAGGGATTTCGTGACAAAGACAAAAATGAGTGTATTTCGTAAGACGATCAACCACTACAAGAATTGTGCTTTTACCTTTGGAAGTTGGTAGCCCTTCGATGAAGTCCATAAAGATGTCCGTCCACACTGAGTCTGGTATGGGTAGTGGTTGTAGTTTCCCTGGACTCGCCACTGTTTCACCCTTTTGCTGTTGACATACATCACATTGTGCTACGATTCAGAAATAATTTTTTCATCCTCTCCAATAAAAGTTTTGCTTCACTCTTTATTAGGTTCTTAAAAATCTAGAGTGCCTGCTGAAGGTGTGGAGTGTATTTCGTGCAAAATGACTTTGATGCAAGGAGTTTGGTATAAGCATACGACCTTTGTAGCGTAGATCCTTGAATCCCAAGTATAGTGAGCTACTGCGCTTGGATCCCCTCCAATTTTTTGATGATGTTGCTGGTTTCTAGATCCTTCTTCCATTCCTCCCTAATGCCCCCGAGGAAGCTGATGGTAGGAAGAGAGATAGCTGAAAATTCAGTTTGTTGAGGGAGCCGTAAGAGTGCATCTACAACAACATTTTCTTTCCCCTTTTTGTAAATAATTTTATAATCAAATCCTAGAAGTTTGGTTACCCATTTTTGCTGCTCCAGGGATGATATCTTCTGCTTCAAAAAGTACTTAAGGCTTCTATGATCGGTTTTAATCTGAAATCGTCGGCCAATCAGGTAGGGTCTCCACTTTATTACTGTGTGTATAATGGCGAGCATCTCCTTATCATAGATAGACATTTTTTGATGGAAGGGAGACAACAACTTGCTAGTGTATGCAAGTGGTCGACCATCTTGCATGAGAACGGCTCCAATTCTAACTCCAGATGCATCGGCTTCAATGATGAAGGGTCGGCTGAAATCTGGTAGTGCTAGCACTGGTGTCGTCGTCATGGCTACCTTAAGTCTGTCGAAGGCAGCGGAGGCTTTGTTCGACCATAGGAAGGCATCTTTTTTCAATAGAGAAGTGAGGGGGGCACTTATCTTCCCATAGTCCTTCATGAATTTTTGATAGTTTAGTCCAAGGAACCCATGAATTTCACATTTGTAGGTTTCGCCACCTTGCATTTCTTCGATTTTTATTGGGTCTACGGCCACTCCTTCTGATATTATATGCCCAAGGTACTCTACTTTTTGCTGGAGAAAGCTGTACTTTGATAACTTAACAAAAAGAGTATTCTCTCGAAGGATCGTCAGAACAATTTGCAAGTGCTGAAAGTGAGTCTCAAGAGAAGGGCTGTAAATGAGAATATAATCGAAAAATACCAGCACAAATTTACGAAGAAAGCTCTGAAAAATATTGTTCATGAGACTTTGGAAGGTTGAAGGAGCATTAGTGAGTCCAAAGGGCATTACCAAGAATTAATAATGGCCATTATGAGTGTGGAAAGCAGTTTTTGGGATGTTGCCTTCACATGCCCGAATTTGGTGGTAACCGGATCGAAGGTCCAACTTCGTGAAGACTCGAGCTCCTTTTAATTCATCAAGTAGTTCATCCACCACTGGTATTGGGTACTTATCCTTGACGGTGATGTCATTTAGAGCTCGGTAGTCGACACACATCCACCAAGTTCCGTCTTTCTTGCACACAAGTAGCACCGGTGAGGAGTAGGGGCTGTAGCTTGGCCGAATCACCCCTGTTTCGAGCATTTCCTTCACGATCTTCTCAATTTCATCTTTCTGGAGGTGAGGATAGCAGTAAGGCTGAGTGTTTGCTGGTGGTTTGCTCGGAAGGATTAGAATTCAGTGGTCATGTTGCGAGAGTAGCGAGGAAGACCATGCGGTTTAGCAAAAACATCATCAAATTCAACAAGCGGTTTGGTGATATTTTGATCTTTAATTTCTATTTTCTCCCCACTGGTTGCTGTGAGAGATGTATAAGAAAGCCACCATTTATCTTGTGTAAAACTTTCTCCATTCGTTGGGTTGAAATGGTGGTTACGTTGCTTCCGTGCTTCCCGCATAGGGTGACCTATTTGCATTTTTAATAGAATTTCATAATCAATTTGGAAAAGTTCTAAGAGACATCACCTAGTGTCGTTAGGCATTCTATGCCCAGCACAGCCTCATAATCATCAATTGGTAGGAGAAAGAAGTCGGCAATAATTTCTTGGTCCTGCAGTAATAGTTTCACCTGCGGGCATCTTTGGTCGCATTTTAGGATTCGACCGTCGGTGACCTTTACGTCGAACTTGCTACAACCTTCGATGTGGAGTGCCATCTGAGCAGCAACCTTACTATTTAGAAAGTTATTAGTGCTGCCTGTATCGATGAGAATGGTGATCGGTTGTTGTTTGAGCAGGCCTCCAACTTTTATCATTTGCAGATTTGAGTAGCTGGCTAGCGCATGTACCATAAAGTCGGTCGATTGTGGCTCTTCTTCCACATATTTATCCTCATGTTCAAGACTCTCTTCTGGTTGTTCATTGATCTCTTCTTCCATTGGTTCAATCACAAGAAGTCTCCCCTTTTTACAGCGATGCTCGCCGCTCCACGGCTCGTCACAATGCCAACATAACCCCTTGGCAGATCGGTCTCGAAGCTCTTCTCTTGTCAACCTTTTTGGTGCAAGAGCTCGGCTGATAGTAGGGGGGGCTGAAGGCTTCAGTATTGCTGGTTGGGGAGTGACCCTAGTCCTCCGGGCTTCGTGGTTCTATCGCTCCTCCTGAAGTCGTGCGAAAGATATGGCTGCCATAAGCGTGTATGGTTGTCGCGCTTTAACTTCTCCCCGGATCTCAGGCTTCAAGCCCTCGATAAATGTCCCCAATAACTATTTTTTAGACCAATCATGATTTTGATTAGATAACCTTTCAAAGCTGGTTTGATACTCTTGGATGATGGAGGTTTGTCAGATCTTTGCTAGTTGTCCGTCGATATTCTCGTAATCGGTTGGTCGGAAACGGATCAGCAGTCCTTCTTTCAATTGTCGCCATGAGAGGACTCCATGAGTGTGCTCAAACCAATCAAACCATTGTATGGCATCCCCTTCAAGATGTATAGCTGCAATTTCTACCATAGATGCTTCTGCGATTTTGTGGTACCGAAAATATCGCTCCACGCGCGATATCCAACCAATCAGGTCTCCTTCTTCCCATCTAGGGAAGTCCACCCTCATGCGTGGATAGTGGGGATCGGTCATAGAGCCTCCCCTCTCCTGGAGGTCATCTCTTTGATTAGAGCTCTCTCCTTGATGTAATTTCTTTGGGCTTGGTGGTCGACCCAAACTAAGTTCGGCAAAGAGAGTTCGAATCTTCTCCTCTATTCATATCTCGAAGGCTTCAAATTTAGCATCAATTACCTCCTCGGATACCATAGCATATGTTTCCAAATCTGTAATATTAAGATCTCTTTTTTGCTGTCAGGGTTAAGGCATGTATTGGTTGAGAGAAGTGGTGGTTGAAAAGGTTGGTGGATTGGTGAATGTAGGCTGCGGTTTAGGCTTGTTTTGAGGCTGTTTTGGGTGCAATTTGGGGCTGCGGTTTGATGGAATTTTTGGGCTATGATGGTAGTGGATGAAGGTTAGGGAAGAGGGTTTTAGATTTATGGTAGATTACAGCAAAGATTTGACAAAAATCAGTGGCAATTGCTGCCTATATGCGCTGTCTCGTAAGAGCAGAATTGTCGTCAAAGAAATAGCGATTTCTCGATGAAATTTCCAGCGAAAACTCAAGGATTTAAGGAGGGGATTTGATAGTAGAATCTTAGTTTAGATAGCAGCAAAGATAACAAATTGGATCAAGAAATTTCGGCAGCAAAGCAATAAATAAATCGGTGCAATTTACGATAGCAGAATTCTCGTCGAAAAATTTCAGTAGTCAACGATGAGAGATTGCAGCAACACACGATTTTTTTTTTGATGAATTCCATGATAGATCAATTATAGATGGGAGCCAAGATGATCTATGAGATGCACAAAAAATTTCGTTCAAAAAGGATAACAATTAGATCGGTTAAAGGTAGCAATACGCGGCTGAAATTTTCTACAACGATCCTTCGTTCGCAAAGATAGTTACTTTTACGACGCAAGGAATTCGCAGGCAAGGGATAGATAGAAAACCTTTTTTTTGATATTTTAAATGAAAAATTACAGCAGTAAAAGGTATTGGTGGTAGAAAAATACCAGATCTCTGATACAATTGGAGGTGGTGACTGTAGATTGAATTGATCTACGTCAGGAGATGATGGTGGAGACAATGACGTCAAGAGCAATTGTGGGAATTGCTTGGCTGATGGTGAGTGGCAGGGATGGCAGCAAAAGCAGCAAGATCGCTGCTCTGATACTAGATGATAGAACCCCAGAGGAATTCTATGGATATTGATCTTTGAGGGGGATCAACCATTGGAACGCTATAGGGGTTCCACTCTCCAAGTAGCCTAGTGGCTGCAATTCTAAATTGATCTTTCTTATTCCAAAGAGGTGGAGGCTACAAGCTTATATAGAGCTCCAAACCCTAGCCCTAGGGGCTATTTCCTAAGTGAACTACCCAATTTACCCTCAACCATAGCGAGCCGGCCCAATAACAAGGGGGGCGGCGGCTAAGAAGCCCAAAGACTCAAATATAAACCCTAGCCTCTCTTCTTTATAGGATAGAGGCAGCTAGGTGGGGTTTATTACACTCTCATAGGGTTTTTATTAGCTGCTACATGGTTGAGTAGGACCCAACCCTGCTAGAGTTCTATCAATACACAACACCCTCTAGTATGTGAATCGGAGGCCCCTAGCGGATCTGTAGTGGGGATCAGGATCCAATCGGCATCTTAATGTAACCTTGAGGGACTCGACTAATTACGTTAAGCCCGTAAAGGTAGGCAACTCTTGTCAATCACAACTCCTTGTGATTCCCGTCTTGTTCGACCTCCGAACCACCATGAACTCGAGGGACTCGACCAACCATGATGTTCAATTAAGTCATCACCATCGATACAAGATGAGTTTGATTCAATGATATACTCTCGAGGGACTCAACTAAGCATACCATATCCTTAGGTCATCGGTGACATCTCTATGTCATAGATAAGATAGCAAATCACAATATAGGTGAGTCTCAAGGGGCTCAACCAACTCAACCTATACCGGGAATCAGTTCCTACCTATAACGATGGAAGGCCACATGGGTCAATCTAATTGCCTCACGTTTACCGACTTAATATTATTAAAAGAGGGATTTTAATTTGATCTCCTAATATGATGTGTCACACACATACATATTTAATATATATCTACATCGCACGTAAATATATATATATATATATATATATGTATATATATATATATATATGTATATATATATATCTAATAGGTGCATAAACAATCACACATCACATGAGTAATCATACCATATGATCATGGACCATATCCTAATATGATCAAGCCTGAGCCAGTGGGCCCAATCACTCACATCAAGATCTATGTGTGTAGCGGCGCATCTCCATGTCCTGTGATCATCCATCTCGCTTCGTCGATTCCGTTGGCATCTCAACACATCTTCATATGTCGGATTGTCCATCTCGACCTCATGGGTCCCGCTCCCACTACACCTCCTCATATAATTACAATATAATTACAAGCACGCGGGCCTGATAATAAATAAGAAAAATAGAGGCTCGTAGGCCCTAATAATAATAATGATCACATCATACACATATATCACATCACACGGTCCATGATCATTTGTCCGCATTATATATCACATATATATGTTATTATATAGGGATAATAGTTAATTAAATAATAATAGTTAATTAAATATTTTAATTAACTAATATTTTCTCAAAATAGGGATATACATGAAATTTTTTGAATTAGAAGGATATTTTGGTCATTCGGCTAGAAGGACAAAATTAGAATTTTCAAAATTCCCAAGGGCAAAACTATCTTTTGCCAAAAAACCCTAATCCCTCCCTTTGTTGCGAGCTGCCCTATGGCGCTCTGCCTGTGGCAGTGGTCGCCCTTGCGGGCAAGGCCGCCACAACGGGCACGTGCCGCCCTTGCGAGCTCTTTTGCCCACGGGCCACCGTAGGCACCGCCCTTGCGTGGCAATGCCCGCAGGCTATTCTCCTACTGACGTCGCCTGTAGCCTGCATATGGGCCCCTTGCCAATAGCCGCCATCGTTGCTGTTGCAGGTAGCAAGGTTGCATGCAGCCTTACGGTCGCTGTGCGAGCGTAGCAAGGGTAGCAACAGTTGCTGCCCTTCCTCACCACTTTTTGCAAAAAATTTTGATGACAAAAGCTATTCTAAATCACAACACATAGTTTAAGATTCGATATTCGCATGAACAACTTGGCTCTGATACCACTATTGGGAAATCCAAGGGGGCGACATCTCATGCATAGTGGAAAAACAGAAAACAAAAACTTCTAGATTTCCACGAAAGGTTCTGTTATGATCCTTTCTTTTTTGAATTGTTAAATAATGTTTATGGAGTTATTTAGTTCGTAGGGAGTCATATAGTAATTTATTTAATATTTATTTATAAGAGTCCAAGTCCTGATGGACTCTAGGTGGAACTCTATAAATAGGGATATATTTTTCATTTTAATCAAGCAATTAATCAATGAAAAGTTATTTCAGCCATTTGGCAAACCCTAGGAGGTCGATCCCCTCGAAGCGATCAATGGAGGCCGATCCCTTCGAAATGATCAAGGAGGCTGATCTCCTCGAAGCAATCATTTATCCAATTTTCTTCCACTTCTTTCGCTTTTCCTCCGCTTCTTTCATTTCTTTAATGATAAAACCTTAATGGGTCTTATCATTTGGTATCAGAGTAGCAGTCCTCAGCAATCTTGCAGCAACGTGGTGCAAGTTCGAATTAACTTCGTCGTAGCCATCATCTTCATAAAAAAAAAAGAGAAAAAGAAGAAAAGAAAGGAGAGAAAAGGGCAAACGCAGAAGAACGCAGCCACGCACGGCTACGTCCTCTGTGTTCACCTCCTCGGCGGCCAATGCACCTCCACCACTGCTGTTTTCGGCCCGCGACCGCCGCTGTCGTAACCTCCGGCAGCTGTCATCATCCCGGCTGCTGCAGCATGAGACGGACCGCCGCCGCTGCCCCCATGACCTGCGGACTAATGCAGCCCGCCCCCCTGCAGCCACGTAAAGATTGAAGCCACTGCTACTTCACCATCACCGTTGCTGCCCCCTGCCAGTGATCTCTCCCCTGCTACCTTCTCCCCCCGATGCTGCTGCCTTCTTCCCCCTCGCTGCCTTAGCCACAGCGATCTACAACCGCAGCCACCATTGTTCTGCGGCAAAACAGAGCAGAAGAACACAGCCGGCCGCTACCATCACTGTCACTACCCCGGGCAAGTGATCTCTCCCCTGCTGCCTTCTCCCCACGACGCTACTGCCTTCTTCCCCCTCGCTGCCTCAGCCGCAGTGATCTACAGCTGCAGCCACCCTTGTTCTGTGGCGAAACAGAGCAGAAGAATGCAGCCGGCTACCACCATCACCGTCGCTACCCTCAGCCAGTGATCTCTCCCCTGCTGCCTTCTCCCCATGATGTTGCCTCCTTCTTCCCCTCGCTGCCTCAGCCGCTGCGATCTACAGCCGCAGCCACCCTTGTTCTGTGGTGAAACAGAGCGGAAGAACGTAGCGGCCGCTACCATGACCGTCGCTGCCCCCAGCCAGTGTTCTCTCCCCTGCTACCTTCTCCCCACGATGCTACTGCCTTCTTCCCCCTCGCTGCCTCAGCCGCAACGATCTACAGCCGCAGCCACCCTTATTCTGCAGTGAAACAGAGCAGAAGAATACAGCCGGCCACCACCATCACCGTCGCTGCCCCTGGCCAGCGATCTCTCCCCTCGACGCTGCTGCCTTCTTCCCCCTCGCTGCCTCAGCTACAGTGATCTACAGCCACAGCCACCCATGTTCTGCTATGAAATAGAGCCGAAGAACGCAGGAAAGATTAAGGGCAGAAGAACGCAATCGCTGCTCTGATTCCCCTTCCTCATGGTGACTCCCCAAGAAATCGCTGCCATCCAGCCTCCGGCGCTCCTCCCCCTCGCTGCCTTAGCCGCAGCGATTTACAGCCGCAGCCACCCTGTTCTACGGTTAAACAGAGCAAAAAAATGTAGGAAAGAAAACGGGCAGAAGATCTCGGCATTCGCCCGCAGCCACTGCCCCTCTCCACCACCGCTGCTACCAGCAACCATCGCCACTTTGCTGCTTCCTCAACCGCGCAGCCAGCATGCGGTGTGACAGAAATAGGGCAGCAGAAAGCAGGGCAGCACTACCAATCTCAGTCGGCACTCTTCATTGCCTCCTCTTGGGTCACAACCGCGATCGCTGCGTGATCACTGCCCCTCTCCACCACACGCCGTTGCTTCCTCAACCACGCAGCCGGCATGCGGTGTGTGACAGGATAGCCCCGGTGCCTTCCAGCTTTAGCGCTCTTCTTCCTCGTTGCCTCCCCTTGGGTCGCAGCCGCAATTGACGTCCGCATCAACCGTCACAGCCTCACCCAAGTATTGCCTTCCAATCGCCCCAGCTTTGCATCCTCTGCCGCGGAACACTGCTGCTTCCCCTCCTCGCGGTGACTCCCAGGTATCACTACAATTCAGCCCCGGCGCCCTTCCCCCTCGCTGCCTCCCTACAGTCCTAGCCACAACCGCCATAGCCGCCACCATTTCATCCCCCTCTTTGCTTGCAGCATTGACAGCAACCGTCGTAGCCTTGTCCGCAACAATCGTCATAGTCGCATCCCATCACTGCCTCCACCTTTCTCTGCATCTTGTCGTAGCCGTCGGTTGCCACCAGATTACATCGATGCCGCTGCCTTCCATCCCTCGGTGCTCTCACCCCATGCAGTGATAGAAATAAGGCAGCAACTTTTCCTCATTGCTGCGATCATAGCAAGCTTTTATGCTGCCCTCGGCATCCACTTCCTCGACAGCTTCATGCTGATAATACTGGATTACAGATCTATAGTCTGACGCAATGACTACCGACAACTTAGTAAAGGCCCAAATTGAAGCATTAGAAACCAGAATTGAAAACCGACTACAGGAGACCCTTAATAAATTCTAAAGAAGCCTGTTGGAGAACTTTAGTAAGTTTCAACAAGATGGACAATTCGCTAAAATTTGTCAGACTTCTACAGTGTTAGAATATCAAGGCAGATTCGAACAATGGTCAAATCAAGCTACAGATTGGTCTGAACGATAGCTAGTGGACACTTTTATTAAAGGGCTTAATCCAAAAATCAGATGTGAAGTTAAGGCTCGACAACCCCGCACTATGACAGTTGCAATTTCATTTGCATGTCTACATGAGGAAAAAATCAACCGGGAAAATCGTCGAGACAGAAGTGACAACAAACAAATGATCAGCGAGTCATCAGCCCCATCTATTTGCTGCCAAAACTTTTACACTCGAGAAGAGCTTAAGGAAAGATCAACAAATAGTTTGTGTTGGCATTTTGATGAAAAGTGGAGTAAGGAACACGGATGTAAATAAGGGCAACTTCTGATGATTGAACCAATTAGGAAGGATCCGAAAGCTAACAAAGTTTACTCCAATCATGAAGGTATGGATTCTGATAAAAATGTTGGACCTATTTCACATACAGAGCATGCATTAATTGGCTATTCTAACCTATAAACTATGAAAGTTGAAGGAATTTGGGAACATCAACTTGTTACAATTCTGATTGATACCAGTAGCACTAACGATTTCATAGATAGTAAGGTTGCTGACTGATTGGCCTACCATATTGAAGACTGTGATAAATTAGAAGTAAAGGTCACTGATAGACGAACTTTGACTTATGATAGCAAATGTTCAAAGATAAAGCTAATTATACATGACTAAAAACTGTTTGAGGATTTCTTTTCGCTACCCCTGGAAGACTTCGAAGTGATGATCATAAAGGGAAGAAGAAGAAGTAAAACCCCAACTGCTACTAGCCATCAGATGAAGAGGGTTCTCCGAAAGACTACAATAACTACTATATTAAAAGGCCGACTTGTTGCTTACACTATCAAAAGGTGGAATCATACTTACTTGATCAACGCATTGTGAGGCACCGCTGATACCTTGTGCTAAAAGAGAAGCTCCTTGAATTTGATGTCGCTTAGCCTTGAGGACAAGGCTGATTTGAAGGAGGCGGAATTATTACGATCCTTTATTTTTTGAATTTTTAAATAATGTTTATAGAGTTATTTAGTTCGTAGGGAGTCATATAGTGATTTATTTAATATTTATTTATAAGAGTCTAAGTCCTAGTGGACTCTAGGTGGAACTCTATAAATAGGGTTGTATTTATTCATTTTCATCAAGCAATGAATCAATGAAAAGTTATTTCAATCATTTGGCAAACCCTAGGAGGTCGATCCCCTCGAAGCGATCAAAGGAGGTCGATCCCCTCGAAGTGATCAAGGAGGTCAATCACCTTGAAGCGATCATTTATCCCATTTTCTTCCACTTCTTCTGCTTCTTTCATTTCTTCCATGATAAAACCCTAAGGGGTCTTATCAAGTTCCATCGTCATGTGAAGATTGGTGTATCAAAAATAAATCTGCGAATCCAAAAACTGCATGTGTAAAAGAAAGTACCTAAGGAGATCGTATATCCCTAAATTCTTGCAAATCTGTAGGACTAGATGAAGGAATTCAAATCCTCCTCTCTAGTTATAATTCACACGGTAGGAACTACAACGATGTTCCTCTCTTGGGGAGAGGAGAATAGAAGGTGGCTATCAAGAGAACCCCAGCCTATAGGCCAATGATTCCCTCATATTTATAGAGGGCCCTTGTTAACCCTGATGGATCCAGCCCTATTGGGTATTGGATCTCTATCCAATTACCCAAGCCTCTTAGATTAGTGGGTTTTTATCCAATAATCCCTTATTAGCCCTTATTGGATCTCATCTTATGATCCAATAGTTTAGGACTTAATGGATATCTAATAAGTTAGGGGCTCCGATGGATATCTCATATCCAAACCTCTACTCATCACGACATCTACCATATGTGTGTGACCCTCTAGGCCCAATATCAAGCTGGCTGTGAGTCATACCTATCAGAACTCCTTCTAACTTAGTAAATAATCTCTATAATAATTCACTCGACTCATCGACTACGGACGTACTAGGCCACTACGCTGTAGTCCCCAAACGAAACAGGGGAATTTAATCCTTTGGACCTATCTATCCTTAGTTACCATGTATCTATAGTCCCTCATCCATCTAATATCCTAGAGACCCTATACTAGGAATGGTGCTGTCAAGCCCATACGGTCTCTCCTCAAATCTCACTCTAATCGGATTCTCCCAAAGAACTCGTTCTCTCTCAATCCAAATAACCTTGGCCAAGGATTTGTTTAAGCAAGAATATATGGGATATTTCTCTCATGATACTGAGAGTAGATGATCCTCTATTGATACTCAGTAGCCCTCGTAAGATTGGCTACCACTCCCAATAACCGACTGTAGTAGATTTGGAACTTCCAAACCTATAAGTCCGGTATCAAAGAGTGGAGTACTCATATAGAATATCCTTGGTGTCTTAAGTCTAAGGACTAGATACACTACTAGGACTACGAAATCATTATCTAACATGAGGTATCAATAACCATCCAGCATTCCATAAACGGATCAATCAGTGAACTCATTCTCGAATAAGCACCTGTACTGTATCCTTAGTGTCTCCACATGAGTAGCTATGAGACCAATCACTTCCATCATATAGACGAGTATATAGCACACCAATCTATCCAGTTATCTAGATATCCCTCTCGAGTTACCTATGATCGGGATTATTTCAGGTTTGTGTTTAAAGGTGAATCGATCTCATTATCGTGATCTCATCACGATCCGATTCCCATTGCACAGATCCAAGGACATCACAATAAATGCAACACACAAGATAAAGTGATAAAATACCTAATAATAATAAGTAAAAGAAAGAGTAAATGTCAAGTCATAAGTGTCATTACTCATGTGATTGACTTGTAGGACACATATGACTAGCACGGAGTTCCCTTGTGGGATCAATTTAAGAGCAGGCTTCTTGTTCACTTTGGACCATCTAAATATGAGAATGTTGATGGGCAGCTAGCTAAAATTTGTCAGACATCTATGATGCTAGAATTAGTGTAGATTTGAATAATTATTAAATCAAGCTAGAGATTGGTCTGAACGACAACTAGTGGGAATATTTATCGAATGACTTAATCTAGATATCAGGTATGAAGTCAAAACTCATCAACTATTAGGACTCTAGCTAGGAGAGTCCTAATCTATTGGGACTCTAGCTAGGAGAGTCCTAATCTGTTGAGACTCTAGTTAGGAGAGTCCTAATCTATTGGGACTCTAACTAAGAGAGTCCTAATTTAGTTTCATTGATAAGGGCATTCAGGTAAATCTTATCTAGCTGACCTCTATTAAAGAGGTGAAGAGACCGGCTAGGTTAGGATTAGGTTACTTCTTAGAGAAGGAGTCCAATTAGAAGTGAGAGTCCTATTAGAGAAAGAGTCCTAATAGAATTAGGAGTCCTACTAGAGAAGAAGTCCTAATTAGAAGTAAGAGTCATGAGTAAGAGTCCTATTAGGAATTGGGGTTTAGAAGCCCTATAAATAGCCATGTATTCACCCTCTTTTCATCATAAATAGATTATCTTTTTAGCAGCATTTGAGTAGGAACTTGGAGGAAGGAACCCCTATAGAGTTCCAAGGAAGCTGATCCCCTAAAGAGATCAACCCCAAGCTTAGAATCCGTAAGGGTTCTAATCACTTGGTATTAAAGAAATGTTATTGGCATCTCGCTGCCCTTCCATAGCCATCCACCATCCCTCCACAACCTCCCAAAGCAATTCCCGTAATTGCTTAGAAGATCATCGCCGAATTCCACCGTCATCTCCACCACCGCTGATCATCCTTTAATCTCCTTGTGAATTGCAACAGGTTCTGGTTTTCTACCATACTACTGCTGCAATTTAGTTATCCTTATTTAAAAAATCCAAAAAATTTGTTCCTATATTGCTGTATAAACTTTTTGTTACAAAGTTTTCATCTCTACAATGAAAGGTGCACTGCAGAATTCCAACTGTATAGCATTGTCTATTTGATCTTGCTACTATGTTTTTTTTGTCCAAACTCCACAAATTTTTACAATGGCAATGACACTTCCAAACAGTAATTTTTTCTTTAGTTTTGTTGAAAAATTCTCAATATAAACCACTTATCTTTTACGTCCAACTGCTACATTTTAGACGTAAAACTCTACTGTAGTACCTCTCCATGATCCTTAATTTTGCCAAACCTCTTGCTGTCGTTTCTTTCTACAAAATTTTTAACAGTATTACCTCTCCCTTACCAGTAGATTCCCTTTAAGTTTTACTTGAATCTCTATTGAAAATTTCTGGAAAAAATTACATCTTTACTGCTAGAATTTTTTCGGTGAAAAATCTGGTGCTACACCTTTGTCCTTTTTTCTTCTTTGTAACCTACCAAACCCTAGCCACCTTGCTACCAACCAAGACATCTTTAGGTATCTCTCTAGCCTTAAGACACAGCCATCATAACCTATTTTCATAATCCTAATAGCGTCAAAAACCATAGCCCAAAATAGTAAACCCATACAGTAACCCTTCTATCACCAATCTATTGTCCGAACCTTCCACCATCCCATGCCATTAACTCATCAACAGAAAAAAGACAAGGACATCTATGATCTTTAGGCATATGTTATGGCTTCTCAAGATCCAATTGATACCATATTTGAAGCATGGGAATCTCGAATTGAATTGGCTTGAATCGTGCTTGGAGGATAAATTACCTACTTTGTTTGTAGAATTTAGAATTGGACAACCATCGAGTCCAACCAAATCTCAATGAGGAGAGAGTTCAAAGAGGCCTCCAGAAAAGGAGGGACAACCCTCAGACATACTTCAGCCACACATGAGGGTGGACTTCCCGCGATGGGAAGAAGGAGACCCGATGGGGTGGATTTCGCACCGAACGTTTCTTTCACTACTACCAAACGTCGGATGATGCTATGGTGGAAATTACTGTCATCCACCTTGAAGGAGATGCTATTCAATGGTACAATTAGCTAGAATACAATCATGGGGCTCTGATGTGGAATCAATTTAAGAACACATTGCTGAACCATTTTGGACCTACGGAGTATGAAAATATCGACGACCAACTTGCTAAGATTCGACAAACCTCTATGATTCAAGAGTACCAAACCAAGTTTAAGAAGCTATCCTACCTTGCTCATGATTGGACTAATCGTCAACTATTAGGGACATTCAATGAAGGATGCAAGCCAGAGATAAAAGGGGTCATTACACACACCGTGATGGTTGCAATTTCTTTCACCCGAATACAAGAAGAACGACTCAACCAAGATGCTCAGAGGATGAGAACCTCTCCTAGGCCTGCAGCATATAAACCTCCTTCTACTCCTAGCCATCCTTCTCTGCCAAAAAAATTGACAAGAGAAAAACTACAGGACCGATCAGCAAAGGGTCTTTGTTGGCATTACAACGAGCCATGAAACCGTGATCATTGCAACAAAAGGGGCCGCCTCCTACTGATTGTGTTGGGAAATCCACAGGGGGTGACATCTTATGTGCAACGAAAGAACAAAAAATAAAACTATAGATTTTCCATAGAAAGGTTCCATCATCGTGCGATGATCGGTGCGTCAAAACAAATCCGTGAAAACTGTATGTGTAAAAGAAAAAATACCTAGGGAGATCGTATATCCCTGAATCCCTATAGATTTATAGGAAGGATGAAAGAGGTCAAACATCCTCCTCTCTAGCGGTATCCACACGGTAGGGACTGCGATGATGCTCCTCTATAGGGAGAGGAGAACAGAAGGTGGCTACCAAGAAAAACCCCCAACCTATAGAGCTTTGGTTCCTCCTATTTATAGAGGTCCTCAGAAACCCTAATGGATCTTGCCTATTGGGTATTAGATCTCCATCCAATTACCTAAGCCTCTTGGATTAGTGGGTCTCTACCCAATAATCTCTTATTAGCAATTATTGGATCTCATCTCAGGATTCAATAATTCAGGGGCTTAATGAATATCTAATAAGATAGGGGCTCCAGCGGATATCTCATATCCGAACCTCTACTCATCGGGACACCTACCATATGTGTGTGACCCTCTAGGCCTAATATCGAGTTGGCTGTGAGTGATACTTATCAGAACTTCTTTTGACTTAATGAATTATTATCTTATAATAATTCACCCGACTCATTAATTGGGGATGTACAAGGCCACTACGCCGTAGTCCCTAGATGATACAAGGGAATCTAATCCTTTGGACCTATCTGTCCTCAGTTACCATGTATCTATAGTCCCTCATCTATCTAATATCCCAAAGACCCTATATCGGGCATGGTTCTGTCAGACCCGTACGATCTCTCCTAGAGTCTTGCTCTTTCGGATTCTCCCGAAGAACTCTTTCTCTCTCAATCTGAATAACCTTGGCCAAGGATTTATTCGAGCAAGAATACATGGGATATTCCTCTCATGATACCGAGAGTGGATGATCCTCTATTGACACTTAATAGCCCTCGTAAGGTTGGCTACCACTCCCAATAACCGGTTGTACTAGATCTAGAACTTTCCAAACCTATAAGTCTAGTATCAAAGAGTGGAGTACTCATACAGGACATCTTTGGTGTCTCAAGTCTAAGGACCAGATACACTACTAGGACTATGGAATCATTGTTTGACATGAGGTATCAATAACCATCCAACATTCCGTAGGCGGATCAATCAGTGAACTCATTCCACAATGAGCACCTGCACTGTACCCTTAGTGTCCCTACACGAGTAGCTATGAGACCAGCCACCTCCATTATATGGATGGGTATACAGCATACCAATCTATCCGGTTATCTCGATGTCCCTCTCGAGTATCCTATGATGAAGATTATGTAGGGTCTGTGTTTAAAGGTGAATCGGTCTCATTATCGTGATCTCATCACGATCCGATTCCTATTGCACAGATCCAAGAATATCACAATATATATAACACACAAGATAAAGTGATAAAATGCCTAATAATAAGAAAAGAGAAAGAGTGCATATCAAGTTAGAAGTGTCATCACTTATGTGATTGGTTTGCTGGGCACATATGACTAGCAATCTCACACTTGACCTAAAGCCAATCACCAACATGTCTGATCCCCATCAGACCTCTGTGACGCTCAAAGATAATCTGAGTCAATGGCTTTATTAGTGGATCTGCAATGTTATCTTCAGATGGAACTCTTTCCACTGCTATATCTCTTTAGGCCACGATCTCTCTAATAAGTTAGAACCTCCTCAGAACACTTCTGTTGAGACCCGGGTTCCATTATTTAAGTAATCACCTCATATTTATCACAGTTTAAAGGAATCAACTCCTCGCTGCTCGACATGACTCCCAAATCTATGATAAACTTCTTCATCCAGACTCCCTCCTTTACTGCCTCTACCGTAGTAATGTATTCCACCTTTGTGGTCAAGTCAGCAATAGTGTCTTGCTTGGAACTCTTCCAACAAACTACTCCATTCAGGATGAACACATACCCTAAATTAGACTTACTATCATCGACATCGGACTGGAAGCTCGAGTCCGTGTAGCCCTCAACCTTGAGGCTACTACCTCCATATACCAGTAAAAAATCCTTAGTCCTCAAAAATTTATAGATGCATTTTACTGCTTTCCAATGCTCCAAGCCTGGATCTGCCTAATACCTGCTCCTGACATTCAAAGTATGTGCTATATCTGGCTTGGTACATAGCATAACATACATGATAGATTCTATCGCTGAGACATATGGTATCCTATCCATGTGTGCCCTTTCTTCAGGAGTCTTTAGGAACATACTCCTAGAAAGTAATATTCCATGTCTCATTGGTATAAGACCTCTCTTGAAATTTTTCATGCCAAACCTTTTGACAATGGTGTCTATGTACCTGGACTGGGATAAGCCAAGTATCCTCTTGGATCTATCTCTATAGATCTGTATCATCAATACGCGGGATGCTTCCCCTAAGTCCTTCATGGAGAAGTGTCAAGATAGCCAAGCCTTTACTATGGAGAGTATTCCTACATCATTGCCAATGATCAGGATGTCATCCACATATAATGCCAAAAAGGTGATAGTGCTCCCACTTACCTTCTTGTATACACAAGGCTCATCTTCATTCTTAATGAAGTCATAAGATCTGATCGCCTCATCAAATCTTATGTTCCAACTTCGGAAGCTTGCTTCAATCCATAGATAGACCTAAGCAACCTGCACACCTTGTTTGGGTTATCCCTGGACATGAATCCCTCAGGTTATATCATATACACCTCCTCCTCGAGGTTGCCATTGAGGAATACAGTTTTGACGTCCATCTGTCAGATCTCATAATCATAGTGTGCTGCAATAGCTAATAGAATTCGAATGGATTTTAGCATGGCTACAGGTGAGAAAGTTTCATCGTAGTCAACACCTTACCTTTGACGAGATACCCCTTAGTGCTAGCCTTACTTTATAGGTCTCTACATTTTCATCTATTCCAATTTTCTTTTTGAAGATCCACTTGCAGCCAATGAGTACAATACCTCGTGTATCAACTTGGTTCTAAACCTTGTTGGAGTACATGAAATCCAATTCTGAATGCATGGCTTCTTGCTATTTCTCGGAGTCTATGCTCATAATAGCCTCCTTATAGGTCTAAGGATCAATATTATCAACATCCTCTCCTCTGATATGTCCCACATATCTCTTAGGAGGATGGGATACTCTACCGGACCTACGTAAAGTTGAAACTTGTGTGCTAGGTATCTGAACAGATTCTGGCTATGGAATGGTGCTTGAGCTAGGTTCTCCAACATCGCTCAACTCTATCATGCTCCCACTATCTCCACCAAGAATGTGTTCCTTCTCAAGGAACACTATTCTCTTGGCTACAAAAACCTTTTGGTCCTCAGGATAATAGAAATAATATCCACAAGTTTCCTTGGGGTATCCCATGAACTTGCATCATTCCGTCCTGGATTCCAACTTGTCGGGTTGTGTCTCTTGACGTGGGCAGGGCAACCCCAAATCTTAACAACCTTAAGATCGAACTTCTTCTCATTCCATATCTCATATGGAGTAGACACTACTGACTTAGTTGGAATTCTATTCAGAAGGTAAAATGCGGTCTCTAGGACATATCCCCAGAATGAGATAGGTAGGTTAGTGAAACTCATCATGGAACACACCATGTCTAACAGTATGCAATTCCTCCTTCTGATACACCATTAGCTATGGTGTATAAGGAGGTGTCCATTGGGATAAAATCCCATGGTCTTTGAGGAACTGTGTGAACTCTGTACGCAAGTACTCACCTCCTCGATCTGATCGAAGGGTTTTAATACTCTTTCTTATCTAGTTCTCCACTTTATTCTTATATTCTCTAAATTCTCAAAAGCCTTAGACTTGTACTTTATCAAGTACACATATCCGTATCTTGAGAAATCATCAATGAAAGTAATGAAGTTGGAGTAACCACCTATGGCATGAGTCGATATGGGATCACATACATCACTATGTATGAGTTCAAGTAACTCAGTGGCTCTCTCTTCAGTTTCACTAAATGGAGAGTTGGTCATCTTTTCCTGAAGGCAAGGTTCATAAGTCGCATATGACTCATAGTCAAATGGATCTAGATATTCATTCTTCAATAACTTTTGAATTCTTCCCTCATAGATGTGACTGACCTAGCCTATAATGCCACAGATATGCATTGTTCACCTCTTCTCGTTTCCTCTTAGACTCTCTTACACTCATGATATGTGGAGCTGTATCTAGCTTAAATAAACCATTATGCAATGTTCCTCTCGTGATGATCTCATCATCTAATATTATTGAATAACTATTATTCTCAAGAACTAATTTGTATCCACTAACTGTCAAACATAAAATGGAAATAATATTTTTGATAATAGAAGTAACATAATAGCATGCATCTAATGCAATAATAACTCCACCAGGTAGATGTAAGGTGACCTTGCCAATAGCCACTACAGCAACCTTTACTCCATTGTCCATCTTAAGGTCCATCTCGCCTCTGTTCAATCTCCTAAGTCCTGCCAGAACCTACAATAAATTGTAGATATGATAAGCACTCCCAGTATCTAATACCCATGTGTTATCATAAGATTCTAACAAATGGAGACTGATCATGAATGTACCTGAAGCTTCTCCAAGCTTCTGTTTCGCCCTCTCTGCAAGGTACTCTTTATAGTTCCTCTTCCAGTGCCATCTTTGCTGTAGTGGAAGCAATGGCCTTTGTCCTTTGTTGGATCTTTTGTGGCAACCTTTGCCTAACCCATTTTGCCCTTGCCCTTCTTAAGGGACTTCTTAGCCTTCCTTTTCTTTCTGGTCTCACCAGCATAGAGAATCGGCTTCTTTTCTTGATCGTGCTCTGCTTCTCTCAACATATTGAGGAGCTCTGGGATGGTCACCTTAAGTTTGATCATATTAAAATATTTATGAATTGAGAAAAGAAATCTGGTAGGGACTGAAGTACAAGATCCACACACAGATTATCCTCTAGGACCATTCCTAAACCTGTGAGTTTCTCGATCCACTCAATCATCTTAAGGACATGGTTCTAAACTAGTGTCCCCTTAGACATCCTGGTACGAAAAAGACTCTTTGATATCTCGTATCGTTGAGTTCTTCCCTGTTCCTCAAAGAGTTTGTGGATATGTAGGAGTATGGAATTAGCATCCATATTTTTATGTTGTCTCTATAACTCAGTAGTCACAGAGGCCAACATATAATATTGAGCAAGAGCGAAATCATCTATGTACTTCACATAACAAGTGATCTCGTCTTCGCTTGCCCCTTCGTCGAGCATAGGGATCACTGTATCAAGGATGTATGCAATTTTTTCCACCGTGAGAATGTGATAGGACTCTAGCAGGGTTAGGTCCTATTCAACCATGTAGCAGTTAATAAAAACCCTGTAAGAATGTAATAAACCCCACCTAGCCACCTCTATCCTATAAAGAAGAGAGGCTATGATTTATATTTCGGGCTTAACCGCCTCACATCGGGCCGCCCACTAAAGTTGAGGGCAAATTAGGTAGTTCACTTAGGAAGCAGCCCCTAGGGCTAGGGTTTGGAGCTCTATATAATCTTGTAGCCTCCACCTCTTTGGAATAAGAAAGATCAATCTACAATTGCAGCCACCAGTTACTTGGAGGGTGGAACCCTATAGCGTCCAAGGGTTGATCCCCTCAAAGATCAATCTCTATAGAATTCCTCCGGGTTCTATCATCTGCATCAGAGCAGCGATCTTGCTGCTTTTGCTGCCATCCCTGCCGTCCACCATTAGCCAAGCAATTCCCACAATTGCTCTTGACATCGTCGTCTCCACCGTCATCTCTTGACGTAGATCAAATCAATCTACAGTCGCCACCTCTAATTGCATCAGAGATCTGGTATTTTTCTACCACCAATACCTTTTGCTGCTGTAATTTTTCATCTAAAATATCAAAAAGAAGTTTTTCTATCGATCCCTTGCTGTGAATTCCTTGCGTCGCAAAAGTTACCATCTTTGCGAACGAAGGATTGCTGCAGAAAATTTCAGCCATGTGTTGCTGCCTTTAACCGATCTAATCGTTATCCTTTTTGAACAAAATTTTTTGTGCACCTCATAGATCATCTTGGCTCCCATCCGTGATTGATCTATTGTGGAATTCATCACAAAAACAAATTCGTGTGTTGCTGCAATCTCTCGTCATAAACTGCTGAAATTTTTTGACGAGAATTCTGCTATCGCAACTTGCACCAATTTCTTTACTACTTTGCTGCCAAAATTTCTTGATCCAATTTGTTATCCTTGTTGCTATCTAAACTAAGATTCTACCATCAAACCCCCTCCTCAAACCCCTGAGTTTTCGCTGGAAATTTCATCGAGAAACCGCTATTTCTTCGATGATAAATCTGCTCTTACGAGACAGTGCATATAGGCAGCAATTTCTACTGATTTTTGTCAAATCTTTGCTACGAGCTACCACAGATCTAAAACCCTCTTCCCTAACCTTCATCCACTACCATCTCAGCCTAAAACTCCATCAAATCACAGCCCCAAACTGTACCCAAAATAGCCACAAAATAAGCCTAAACCGCAGCCTACATTCACCAATCCACCAACCCTTTCAACCACCACTTCTCTCAACCAATACATGCCTTTAACTCAATAGCAAAAAAGAGATCTTAATATTACAGATTTAGAGACATATGCTATGGCATCCGAGGAGGCAATTGATGCTAAATTTGAAGCCTTCGAGACACGAATGGAGGAGAAGATTCGGACTCACTTTGCCGAACTTAGTTTGGGTCGACCACCGAGCCCAAAGAAATCAGATCAAGGGGAGAGCTCTAATCGAAGAGATGACCTCCAGGAGAGGAGAGGCTCTATGACCGATCCCCACTATCCACGCATGAGGGTGGACTTCCCTAGATGGGAAGAAGGAGACCCGATTGGTTGGATCTCGCACGCGGAGCGATATTTTTGGTACCACAAAACCACAGATGCATCTATGGTCAAAATTACAGCTATACATCTTGAAGGAGATGCCATACAATGGTTTGATTGGTTTGAACATACTCATGGAGTCCTCTCATGGCGACAATTCAAAGAAGGACTGCTGATCCGTTTCGGACCAATCGATTACGAGAACATCGACGGACAACTAGCAAAGATCTGACAAACCTCCACCATCCAGGAGTATCAAACTAGGTTTGAAAGATTATCTAATCAAACTCGTGATTGGTCTGAAAAATAGTTATTGGAGACATTTATTAAGGGCTTGAAGCCGGAGATCCGGGGAGAAGTTAAAGCGCGACAACCGTACACGCTTATGGCAGCCATCTCTTTCGCTCGACTTCAAGAAGAGCGATTGAACCATGAAGCTCAGAGGACTAGGGTCACTCCCTGACCAGCAATATTGAAGCCTTCAGCCCCTCCTACTATCAGCTAAGCTCCTGCACCAAAAAGGTTGACAAGAGAAGAGCTTCGAGATCGATCTGCCGAGGGGTTATGTTGGCATTGTGACGAGCCGTGGAGCCACGAGCATCGCTGTAAAAAGGGGAGACTTCTTGTGATTGAACCAGTGGAAGAAGAGATCAGTGAACAGCTAGAAGAGAGTATTGAACATGAGGATGAAGATGTGGAAGAAGAGCCACAATCGATCGACTTTATGATACATGCGCTAGCCGGCTACTCAAATCCGCAAACGATGAAAGTTAGAGGCCTGCTCAAACAACAACCGATCACCATTCTCATCGATACAGGCAGCACTAATAACTTTCTAAATAGTAAGGTTGCTGCTCGGATGGCGCTCCACATCGAAGGTTGCAGCAAGTTCGACGTAAAGGTCGCCGATGGTCAAATCCTAAAATATGACCAAAGATGCCCACAGGTGAAACTATTAATATAGGACTAAGAAATTGTTGCCGACTTCTTCCTCCTACCAATTGATGATTATGAGGTTGTGCTGGGCATAGAATGGCTAACGACACTAGGTGATGTCTCTTGGAACTTTTCTAAATTGATTATGAAATTCTATTACAAAGGTAAACAGGTCACCCTACGTGGGAAGCGCGGAAGCAACGTAACCACCATTTCAACCCAACGAATGGAGAAAGTTTCACACAAGATAAATTATGGCTTTCTTATGCATCTATAGTAGCAACCAGAGGGGGAGAAAACAGAAATTAAAAATCAAAATATCACCCAACTGCTTGTTAAATTTGATGATGTTTTTGCTGAACCGCGCGGTCTTCCTCCTACTCGGCAACATGACCACCGGATTCCAATCCTTCTGGGCAAACCACCAGCAAACACTTGGCCTTACCGCTATCCTCATGTCCAGAAAGATAAAATTGAGAAAATCGTGAAGGAAATGCTAGAAACAGGGGTGATTCGACCAAGCTGCAGCCCCTACTCCTCACAAGTGCTACTTGTGCGTAAGAAAGACGGAACTTGTCAGAAGATACCATCCCCAGAGTAGCAAAAATGGGTAACCAAACTTCTAGGATTTGATTATGAAATTATTTACAAAAAGGGGAAAGAAAACATTGTTGTAGATGCACTCTCACGGCTCCCTCAACAAGCTGAATTTTTAGCTATCTCTCTTCCTACCACCGGCTTCCTCGAGGGCATTAGAGAGGAATGGAAGAAGGATCCGGAAACCAGCAACATCATCAAAAAATTGGAGGAGGATCCAAGTGCAATAGCTCACTATACTTGGGATTCGAGGGATCTATGCTATAAAGGTCGTATTATGCTTATACCAAACTCCCCTTGCATCAAAGTCATTCTGCACGAAATGCACTCCACACCTTCAGCATGGCACTCCGGATTTCTAAGAACCTACAAAAGAGTGAAGCAAAACTTTTATTGGAAAGGGATAAGAAAAATTATTTCTGAATACATAGCACAATGTGATGTATGTCAACAGCAAAAAGGAGAAACAGTAGCGAGTCCAACGAAACTACAACCACTACCCATACCAGACTCGATGTGGACTGACATCTCCATGGACTTCTTCGAAGGGCTACCACCTTCCAAAGGTAAAAGCACAATCCTTGTGGTGGTTGATCGACTTACGAAATATACTCATTTTTGTGTCATAAATCCCTACACTCGTTAGTATTGCTCAGATTTTCATAAAAATATTATTAAACTACATGGGATGCCAAGGTCCATCGTAAGTGATCGTGAGGGTCTTCACTAGTAAATTTTGGACCGAGTTATTTCAGTTACTGAGCACCAAACTCAAGATGAGCACCGCATATCATCCACAAACCGACGGCCAAATGTAAGTGGTGAACAGGATGTTTAGAGACATACTTTCGATGTTTCGCTAGTGATCGACTAAAGGAGTGGACGAAATGGCTCCTGGGCCGAATGGTGGTACAATACTATATCATTCATCTACAAAATGTACCCCATATGAAGCATTATATGGTCGGTTGGCCCTGTGATTCCAAAGTATGTAATTGGCTCACTAAGGTAGATCAGTCGACCAAGATTTAATTGTGAGGACAAACTCCTACAAGCTAAAGGATAATCTCTCTCGCTCAAGCTAGAATGAAGCAGCAAGCTGACACACGAAGAAGTGAAAGAGAATTTTTAGTAGGAGACTAGGTTTATCTTCGCCTACAACCTTACAAGCAACTATCCATCAACACACGAGCCTCCATGAAGCTATCTCTACGTTTTTATGAGCCCTATCAGATCATAGAGCGTATTGGAGCTATGGCATACAGACTTAAATTACCTGAAGATGCCAAAATTCACCCTGTCTTCCACGTGTCATGCTTGAAGCCCAAGTTGGGAGAACACGAGACACCCCAGATCCAACTGCCCAACACCACTGATGATGGAAATATTCAAGCCCAACCACAAGCCATCCTCGATCGCAGAGTCATGATGCGTCGTCGACGTCCCTCTACTGAAGTACTAGTATATTGGACTAATTTACCACTCGAAGATGCCACATGGGAATCATATGAGGAGCTGAAGTCCCGGTTCCCTGAGTTCATGGAACCCCAGCCATGAGGACAAGGCTGATTTGAAGAGGGCGGGCTTGATAGGACCCTAGCAGGGTTAGGTCCTATTCAACCATGTAGCAGCTAATAAAAACCCTGTGAGAATGTAATAAATCCCACCTAGCCGCCTCTATCCTATAAAGAAGAGAGGCTAGGTTTATATTTGGGTCTTTGGGCTTCTTAGCCACCGCCCCCCCTTGTTACTGGGCCGGCCCACTAAAGTTAAGGGCAAATTGGGTAGTTCACTTAGGAAGCAGCCCCTAGGGCTAGGGTTTGGAGCTCTATATAAGCTTGTAGCCTCCACCTCTTTGGAATAAGAAAGATCAATCTACAATTGCAGCCACCAGGCTACTTGGAGGGTGGAACCCCTATAGCATTCCAAGGGTTGATCCCCCTCAAAGATCAATCTCTATAGAATTCCTCTAGGGTTCTATCAGAATGATTCTCAGATTGCGAAGCCAATCCATATAATTTAGACTAGTGAGGTGGTTGGCATCAAGTATGCCACGTAAAGGATTTGAAAGCAACATTTTTTTGAAATTAAAGATGTAGCAGAAATAAATAACATGCAGACTTTGCAAAAATTAAACAGTTAAGATAAGGACTTCTATATTAATGTATTCCCAATAATTTTTCGTGAGACACACAACACCCTCCGGTATGTGAATCGGGGACCCCTAGCAGATCTCTAGTGGGGATTGGGATCCAATTGGTATTTTAACGTAATATCGAGGGACTCGACCAATCACGTTAATCTTGTGAAGATAGGCAACTCTTGCTAATCACAACGCCTTGTGATTCCCATCCTGTTCGGCCTCGGAACCACCATGGCCTCGAGGGACTCGACCAACCATGATGTTCAGTTAAGTCATCACCATCGTTATAAGATGAGTCTGATTCGATGATATACTCTCAAGGGACTCGACCAAGCATACAATGTCCTTAGGTCACTAGTGACATCTCTATGTCGTAGATAAAATAGCGAAACACGATATAGGTGAGTTTCGAGGGACTCGACCAACTCAACATACATCGGGAATCGGTTCCTAGCTATAACGATGGAAGGCCACGTAGGTCAATCTAATTGTCTCACGTTTACCAACTTAATATTATTAATAGAGGGGATTTTGATTTGGTCTTCTAATAAAATGTGTCACACACATACATATTTAATATATATTTACATCGCATGCAAATATATATACATATCTAGTAGGTGTATAATCAATCACACATCATATGAGCAATCACACCAGATGATCATAGACCATATCCTAATGTGATCAGGCTCGAGCTAGTGGGCCCAATCACTCACATCAAGATCTATGTGTGCTTTGGCGCATCTCCATGCCCTGTGGTCGTCCTTCTCTCTTCGTCGGTTCTGTCGGCATCTCAATGCATCTCCATGCGTTGGATCGTCCATCTCGACCTCGTGGGTCCGGCTACCACTGCATCTCTTCATGTAATTACAACATAATTATAGGCATACAGGCCCAATAATAAATGAGAAAAATAGAGGCTCGCAGATTCCAATAATAATAATCACATGTACACACATCACATCACAGGTCCATGATCATCTGTCCACATCATACATCACATGTATATGTTATTTTATAGGACTACTAGATAAAAATAATAGTTAATTAAACTATTTAATTAACATATATATTTTTGTGAAATCAGGGACATATAGGAAATTTTTTGAATTCATAAGGGTATTTTGGTCATTAGCTATAGGGGATAAAATTAGAATTTCATAAATTCTCAAGGGCAAAACTATCTTTTATCTAAAAAGCCCTAATTCCTTTGTTTTGCTTGCTGCTGCGTTGTGTCTATCGCTGCCGCCACCCCGCCGGCGGTAGCACTGCGGGGAAGTATCGCCCATGCCCGTAGGCCTACAGGCGGCGCTGCTGTAAGCGGGTGCCGCTCGCAGGCAGACGTGCCTACCCATTGGCACTGCCCATTGTGGGGCAATGCCCGTAGTGACCTAGCTCCCCTATACGGGCGAGTGTCACTGCACGGGTCGCCCTCCCCTGCGAGCGACTCGACTTCGGGCGACACTGCCTCCCATCCATGCAGGCAGGCAGCCCATAGGGGCCTTGTGGGCGCCGCCTGTCCTTGTGGGCTGGCCGACGTGCCAAGCGCCACCCATCCTTGCGGGCAGGCCACCACGCCAAGCGCTGCCCGCCCTTGCGAGCAGGATGCCGGCTACCTAACGCCTGCAGCCTGCATATGGGCACCTTGCCTGTAGTCGTTGCCACTTCCATTGCAGGAAGCAAGGCTGTAAGCAGCCATGCGGCTGCTGTGCGAGCGCAGCAAGGGCAGAAACAACTGCTGCCCTTTCTCGCCTTTTACGCCAATGATTTTGGCGACAAAAGCTATTCTAAATCACAACACACGCAGTTTAAGATCCAATCTTCACACGAACAACCTAGCTTTGATACCACTATTGAGAAATCCTTCTGGGGAGCGACATCTCATGTGTAGTGGAAGAACAAAAATAAAACACCCTAGATTTCCCATAGAAAGGTTTCGTCGTGCGAAGATTGGTGTGTCAAAACAAATCCGTGAAAACTGCATGTGTAAAAGAAAATACCTAGGGAGATCGTATATCCCTAAATCTCTACAGATCTATAGGAAGGATGAAGGAGGTCAAATGTCCTCCTCTCTAGTGGTATCCACACGGCAGGGACTATGATGATGCTCTTCTCTAAGGAGAGGAGAACAGAAGGTGGCTACCAAGAAAAACTCCTAGCCTGTAGAGCTTTGGTTCCCTCCTATTTATACAGGGCCCTTGTAAACCCTAATGGATCTTGCCCTGTTGGGTATTGGATCTCCATCCAATTAACCAAGCCTCTTGGATTAGTGGGTCTCTACCCAATAATCTCTTATTAGCAATTATTGGATCTCATCTAAGGATCCAATAATTCAGGGGCTTAATGGATATCCAATAAGATAGGGGCTCCAACGGATATCTCATATCCGAACCTCTACTCATCGCGACACCTACCATATGTGTGTGACCCTCTAGGCCTAATATTGAGCTGGCCATAAGTGATAATTATCAGAACTCCTTCTGACTCAATTAATTATTATCTTATAATAATTTACCCGACTCATCGACTACGGACGTACTAGGCCACTATGCCAAAGTCCCCAGATGATACAGGGGAATCCAATCCTTTGTGCCTATCTATCCTCAGTTACCATGTATCTATAGTCCCTTATCCATCTAATATCCCAAAGACCCTATATCGGGCATGGTGTTGTCAGACCTGTATGGTCTCTCCTGGAGTCTAGCTCTTGTCAGATTCTTTCGAAGAACTCTTTCTCTCAATCCGAATAACCTTGACCAAGGATTTGTTCGAGCAAGAATACATGGGATATTTTGTTATGAATCTTTTACTTTCTAAGCTTTGGATAATGCTTTGGATAATGTTATAGAGTTAACTAGTAGGGAGTCGGTTATTGATTTGGTTAGGAGTCAGTTACGGAGTCAGTTAATAAGAATCCAAGTCCTGGGGGACTCTATGTGTGACTATAAAAAGGGATATAACTATTTCTTTCAAACAAGGAGAAAGGCAATGAAGAATTATTTAGTCTTTTGGCTAAACTAAGGAGGTTGATCCCTCGAAGCGATCAAAGGAGCCCGATCCCTCGAAGCGATCAAGGAGGCCGATCCCCTCGAAGCGATAATTATCCCCTTTTCTTCCATTTCTTCCACTTCTCCTCCGCTTCTTTCTCCTTTTCCACGATAAAACCCTAAGGGGTCTTATCATTTAGTATCAGAGCGACAATCCTTGATGTTTTCATTATAACTTTACATCACTTTGCCACAGCCACCATCACCCAAAAAAAAAGAAAAAAAAGAGCTCTTCCCACGACCACCATAAGCATCGGCTGCTACCGTAAACTCCTCAACCGCCATGACTGTGAGAGCCGCCCATGACTAGTACCGACTTCCCACGATGCTGTTGCCTTCTCCCCACGATTCTACTACCTTCTTCCATGAACATTGCCTTCCAACATCGACGTTGCTACTATCCAGCCCTTGACACCTACAGTAATACCGCACGTAGCGACAGAAATAGGGAATGCTTACCGACAACTCAGTTGAGGCCCAAATTGAAGCATTTGAAATCAAAATTAAAAATCGACTACAAGAGACCCTTAATGAATTCAAAAGAAGCCTGCTGGAGAACTTTAGTAAGTTTCAACAAGATGGACAGCTCGCTAAAATTCGTCAGACTTCTACAGTGTTAGAATATCAAGACAGATTCCAACGATTATCAAATCAAGCCACAAATTGGTCTGAACGACAACTAGTGGATACCTTTATTCAAGTGCTTAATCCAGATATCAGATATAAAGTTAAGGCTCGACAGCCCCGCACTATGATGGTTGTAATTTCATTTGCACGTCTACATGAGGAAAAAATCAACCGAGAAAATTATCGATATAGAAGTGACTACAAACAAATGATCAATGAGCCACCTAGTAAGGAGCACCAATGTAAACAAGAGTTGCCTCTGGTGATTGAACTAATTAGAGAGGAACCAGAAGCTGACAAAGTTGACTTCGATAATGAAGGTATGAATTTTGATAAAGATGTTGAACCTATTACACACAGTGCATGCATTAGCTGACTATTCTAACCCACATACTATGAAAGCTGAAGGAATTTTGGAACATCAACCTATTACAGTCTTGATTGATACTGATAGCACTAACAATTTCATGGACAATAAGGTTGCTGATCGATTAGCCTATCATATTGAAGACTGTGATAAATTCGAAGTAAAGACCGCTGATGGACGACCTTTGACTTGTGATAGCAAATGTTCAAAGATAAAATTGTTTATACAGGGCCAAAAACTACTGTGGGATTTCTTTTGCTACCCTTAGAAGACTTCAAATGGTGATCCTAAATGGAAGACAAAGAAGTAAGGCCACAGCTGCTACTAGCCATTGGATGAAGCGGGTTCTCCAAAAGACTTTAAAGACTACTACACTAAAAGGTCGACCTGTTGCTCACACCATCAAGTAGAGGTCGTACTTACTTGATCAGCGAGTTATAATGCGCCACAGATACCTTGTGCCGAATTTGATGCCACTCAGCCTTGAGGATAAGGTTGATTTCATAAGGGCGGAACTGTTACAAATCTTTTACTTTTTAAGCTTTGGATAATGCTTTGGATAATGTTATGGAGTTATCTAGTAGAGAGTCGATTACTGATTTGGTTACGAAGTCGGTTAATAAGAGTCCAAGTCCTAGGGGACTCTATATGGGACTCTATAAAAAGGGATGTAACTATTTCTTTCAGACAAGGAGAAAGACAATGAAGAATTATTTAGTCTTTTGGCTAAACTAAGGAGGTCGATCCCCTTGAAGCGATCAAAGGAGGCTGATCCCCTCGAAGCGATCAAGGAGGCCGATCCCCTTGAAGCGATCATTATCCCCTTTTCTTCCATTTCTTCCACTTCTCCTCCACTTCTTTCGTCTTTTCCACGATAACACCCTAAGGGGTCTTATCATATTCCTCTTATGATGCCGAGAGCGGATAATCCTCTATTGACACTCAATAGCCCTCGTAAGATTAGCTACCACTTCCAATAACAGACTGTACTAGATCAGAAACTTTCCAAACCTATAAGTCCGGTATCAAAGAGTGAAGTACTTATACAAGACATCCTTGGTGTCTCAAGTCTAAGGACCAGATACACTACTGGGACTACGGAATCGCTATCTGATGTGAGGTATCAATAATCATCTAACATTCCATAGGCAGATCAATTAGTGAACTCATTTCCCAATGAGCACTTGCATTGTACCCTTAGTGTCCCCACACGAGTAGCTATGAGACTAGTCACCACCATCATATGGACGGGTATACTGACACCGCCTATCCGATTATCTCGATGTCCCTCTTGAGTAACCTATGACCAGGATTATTTAGGGTCTGTGTTTAAAGGTGAATCAGTCTCATTATCATGATCTCATCACGATCCGATTCCCATTGCATAGATCCAAGGACATCACAATATATGCAACATGCAAGATAAAGTGATAAAATATCTAATAATAAGCAAAGAGAAAGAGTACATATCAAGTCACAAGTGCCATCACTTATGTGATTGGCTTGTAGGGCACATATGACTAGTAGATTAAACCTCTTGAAGACATGGATGAGAAGGAGGTCCAGAAACATGAGGAAGAGGTCGCGGATGAAGAACAACAGTCAGTTGATATTATAATGCATACCCTTGTCGGTTATGCGAACCCGCAAACAATGAAAGTGGGAGGACTTCTGAAGCAACAACCGATCACCGTTCTTATAGACACCAGGAGCACTAATAATTTTATGAACAGCAAGGTTGCTTTCCGGATGGCCTTACCTATCAAGTGTAGGGAAATCCTTCAGAGGGGAGCGACATCACATGCGCAGCGGAAGAACAGCAAACAAAACCCCAGATTTCCTGTAGAAAGTTTCCGTCATCGTGCGAAGATCGATGTGTCAAAAAATAATTCCATATAAACAGCACGTGTAAAAGAAGATACCTAGGGAGATCGTATATCCTTGAATTCCTGTAGATCTGTGGGAGAGGATGAAGGAGGTCAAGCGTCCTCCTCTCTAGCGGTATCCACACGGCAGGGATTGTAACGATACACCTCTCTCTCTCTAGGGAGAGAAGAATAGGAGGTGACTACCAAAAAGAAACCCTCAGCCTATAGAGCTTTGGTTCCCTCCTATTTATAGGGGCCCCCTAAAAACCCTAATGGATCTTTTGCCCTATTGGGTATTGGATCTTCATTCAATTACCCAAGTCTCTTAGATTAGTGGGTCTCTACCCAATAATCTCTTATTAGCAATTATTGGATCTCATCTCAGGATCCAATAATTCAAATGAATGGATATCCAATAAGATAGGGGGTTCAGCAGATATCTCATATCTGAACCTCTACTCGTCGCAAAACCTACCATATGTGTATGACTCTCTAGGCCCAATATCGAGCTTGCCATGAGTCATACTTGTCAGAACTCCTTCTAACATACTAAGTCACTACACCCACGCCCCCCAGACGATACAAGGGAATCCAATCCTTTGGACCTATCTGTCCTTAGTTACCATGTATCTATAATCTCTCATCCATCTAATATCCCAGAAATCCTATACCGGCATGGTCCCACTATCTCCACCAAGAATGTGTTCTTTCTCCAAGGAACACCGCTCTCTCTTGGCTACAAAGACCTTTCGATCCTTAGGGTAATAGAAATAATACCCACAAGTTTCTTTGAGGTATCCCACAAACTTATACCATTTCGTCTTAGATTCCAACTTGTCAAAGTTGTGTCTCTTAACGTGGGCAGGGCAGCCTCAAATCTTACAATCTTAATATTAGGCTTCTTCCCATTCCATATCTTATATGGAGTAGACATCACTAACTTAGTTGGAATTCTGTTCAGAAGGTAAGCTGCGGTTTCGAAGGCATATCCCCAGAATGAGATGGGTAGGTCGGCGAAACATATCATGGAATGCACCATGTCTAACAGTGTGTGATTGCTCCTTTCTGATACACCATTAAGCTGTGGTATATAAGGAGGTGCCCATTAGGATAAAATCCCATAGTCTTTGAGGAACTGAGTGAACTCTATACTCAAGTACTCACCTCCTTGATCTGATCGAAGGGTTTTAATACTCTTTCCTATTTGGTTCTTCACTTCTCATTTCCTCTTAGACTCTCTTACACTCATGATATGTGGAGCTGTATCTAGCATAAATAAACCATTATGCAATGTTCCTTTCGTGATGATCTCATCATCTAATATTATTGAACAACCATTGTACACAAAAACTAATTTATATCCAATAACTGTCAAACATGAAATGGAAATAATATTTTTGATAATAGAAGGAACATAATAGCATGCATCCAATGCAATAATAGCTCCACCAGGTAGATGTAAAATAACTTTGCCAATAGCCACTATAGCAACCTTTACTCCATTACCCATCTTAAGGTCTATCTCACATCTGTTCAGTCTCCTAGGTCCTACCAAAACCTGCAATGAATTACAGATATGATAAGCACTCCTGGTATCTAATACCCATGTGTTATCAAAAGACTCTAACAAATGAAGACTGATCATGAATGTACCTGAAGCTTCTATAAGCTTCTGTTTCGCCCTCTTTACAAGGTACTTTTTGCAGTTCCTCTTCCAGTGCCCATCTTTGCCGTAGTGGAAGCACTGGCCTTTGTCCTTTGTTGGGTCTTTCTTGGCAACCTTTGCCTTACCCATTTTGCCCTTGCCCTTGCCCTTCTTAAGGGTCTTCTTAGTCTTCCTTTTCTTTCTGGTCTCACCAGTGTAAAGAACCGATTTCTCTTTCTTGATGGTACTCTCTGCTTTTCTCAACATATTGAGGAGCTTTGGGAGGGTCACCTCAAGTTTGTTCATATTAAAATTTATTATGAACTGAGAAAAGGAATCTGATATGGACTAAAGCACAAGATCCACACACAGGTTATCCTCTAGGACCATTCCTAGACCTGTGAGTTTCTCGATCCACTTCATCATCTTAAGGACATGGTTCTGAACCGGTGTCTCCTCAGTCATCCTAGCACGAAAAAGACTCTTTGATATCTCATATCGCTGAGTTCTTCCCTATTCCTCAAACAGTTTATGGAGATGCAGGAGTATGGAATTAGCATCCATATTTTCATGTTGTCTCTGTAACTCAGTAGTGTTGAATCTCGGATTTTGATGACGAAGTCAATTGATGGTTATTTGATCTAATCCATTTCTGAGATAAGTGTGCAGGATTAACTATGATAGAGCAAATTACTGAAGTCAAGTTGTTGGAAGTTCAAGAGTCCACCGGAAGTCTAAAGGATCATCGGAAGTGCTGTCGGAGCCAACCGAGATGAAATCGGGGACTTGTCGAAGGTTTCGGAAGTTCGTTGGAAAGATCGTTGGAGGTTCGTGGAGATAACCGAGAAGGTTCGGAAGGGTGCCAAAGACTCGTTGAACTCGCCATAGAATCCGGGAGCCTGTTGGGAGTCCACCGGAAGAAATCCGAGAGAGTGTCGGAAGTCCGCCGGAAGATCGTCGGAAAGCTCTTCGGAAGATAACTTGATGATGTTGGTTTAATTTGGCTTTAGAAGTTCATAGTTAGCACTTAATTAGGGTATAGACTAGATGTTAATCCTATCTAAGACCTGTATTGGGCCAATTGGGCCTTTATTGGGCTATATTGGGCCGAAGGTTAGCCCATATTTCTTAGCAAGGCCGAACCCAAAGTGTAGCACCGCTTGTTGACCGAACCCAGGCGATAGTACCACCCTAGGCAGGTGGTGGTACCGCCTGACAGGTGGTTGCAACCACCTGTGTCAGGCGGTAGTACCGCCAGTGCTAGGCGGTAGTACCGCCAGCACACAAACACACGCAAAGGTGTGTCAGGCGGTAGTGCTGCCTACAGTCCGAAATTTCGGACGAGACCTTTTTTTGAGCAGGATTTTTGAATCCCAAAAAAGCTCTATAAATACCCCTTTACTTCTAGCTGGATGGGTTACCTTTTGCAGTGTTAGATTTGATTCTAAGCTATAGCAAATTCCTGCTCTCAATTGCTCAAGTGTTCACCTCCTTCTTCTACTTGTAAAAATTCTATAAAGAGAGGGAACCTCTTGTAAAAGGCTGTAAAGAGGTGTTTGGTCCTTCCCCTTCAAGAGACTTGCTAGTGGAAGTTGGGAGCCTCATTGGAGGAGGCTTCAAGAGTGGATGTAGATCATTTGACCGAACCACTATACATCGCTGCGTTTACTTACTATGTGAGTACTTAAAATTCTGCATCGTAAATTTCTTAAGCTGCAAACTGATCGGATTTCTTCTCCCTACTTCAACTTTCATTTACTTGAATATTTTCAAGTTAAAGTCTCTTTTGGTGAATCAAGTTCTTAAGCAAATCTCCGGAATCGGTTTTCAAGATTTATTCATTTTAATCCGCTGCACTAATTCACCCCCCCTCTTAGTGCCGCTCTGAACCTAACAATTGGTATCAGAGCGAGGTTCACTCTTATATTTGGTTTAAAACCCAAGAGAGATAGCCTTTTCCGGCATACAAGAGGGTCACTCCATTACTCGTCCACCCATGTTTAATGGGTTAGATTATACGTATTAGAAGGCTTGTATGAGGATTTTTCTTATTTCTATGGATTTTGAGCTTTGGAATATCGTTGAAAATGGTTTTGAAAAATCCTCTCTTCCGATAAGCGAATGGAATGAGTCGGAGAAGAAGGTGTTTGCTTTAAATGCCTAGGCTATGAATACCTTGTTTTGTGCACTAGACAAAAACGAATTTAATCGCGTATCGATTTGTGAATCGGCTTTTGATATTTGGCGAACTCTTGAGATCACTCATGAAGGCACTAGCCGAGTGAAAGAGTCCAAAATCAACATTCTTGTGCACTCTTACGAGCCTTTTCGAATAAAACCAAGTGAGTCCATTGGAGACATGTACACCGCTTTACGGATGTCATCAATGGACTCAAGGCACTTGGTAAAGATTTTTCTAATTTTGAATTAGTAATAAAAATTTTAAGATCCCTTCCAAATGTTGGGATCCAAAGGTTACAGACCATTCAAGAGGCCAAGGACCTTAAAACTTTATTATTGAAGAACTCATATGGTCTTTAATGACCTATGAAATGACATGCCATGCTCATGATGAGCTAGAGAACCCCCTTCCAAAGAATAGGATGGATATGGCATTAAGAACTCAAGAAGACCCCTTGAAAGGAACATCAAGTGATGCGGACCTTGACGAGGACATTGCACTCTTAACTAGAAATTTTAAAAAAATTCATTAAAAAGGGAAATTTTAAAAATGAATTCAAGAACAAACTTGAACCAAAAAAGGACCAAGTCATATGTTATGAATGCAAGAAGCCGGGGCACTTCAAAAATGAATGCCCCCAAGCCAAGAAGAAGCAACTCAAGAAAAAGAAGGCATTAGTATGGGTTCCTAAAGGATCAATAAGGAACTCATTGAATAATGATAAATTTAGTAGATCAGTTTTTGAGGCACCCAAGTCAAAATGAGTACCTAAAAATCATCCTTTCTTGTAGACAAAAACACCCATACAAGCTAGGAGCAAGAGATGGTACCTTGATAGTGGATGTTCAAGTCACATGACCGGAGATCCATCTCAATTCTCTAAGGTCTCTAGCCAAGACAAATGGTTTGTCACCTTCGGAGACAACAACAAGAGTAAAATCATTGGCAAGGGTACTATAGGTAACAAATCAACCTTTTCAATTGATAATGTGTTATTAGTAGATGGTTTAAAATATAATCTTTTGAGCATTAGTCAATTATGTGATAATGGTTATATTGTAAGATTTGAATCTAATGCTTGCATTGTCGAAAAACCACACAACAATACATCTATAATTGTAATCGAGCAAAATAATGTCTACACTATTAATCTTGATGATCTTAGTAGTGAAATATATTTTTTGGCTTTGAATGATGATGCTTGGCTTTGGCATAGAAGATTAAGTCATGCTAGCATGAAACTAATCTCTCAAATCACATCTAAAAACCATGTAAGAGGCATTCCTAAGGTTAAGTTCATTAAAGATAAAGTATGTGATGCTTGTCAACTAGGAAAACAAATTAAAACTAGCTTCAAGCCAAAAAATCAAATAAGTACCTCTAGACCATTACAATTGATCCATATAGATTTGTTTGGACCAATTGACACAACAAGCCTAGGAGGTAGTAAGTATGCCTTTGTGATTGTAGATGACTATAGTAGATTCACGTGGACCTATTTCTTAGCTCACAAAAGTGATTCTTTTAAATGTTTCTCTAAATTCTATAAAACTTACTCAAAATGAAAAGGGTTTCATGATTTCATCAATTCGAGTGATCACGGTGGTGAATTCCAAAACCGTGGCTTCCAAAAATTTTGTGAATCAAATGGGTATAACCACTTCTTCTCTACTCCAAGAAATCCTCAACAAAATGAAGTAGAAAGAAAGAATAGAAATTTATAAGAAATGACAAGAACCATGTTAAATGAACATAATTTACCCAAATATTTTTGGGCCGAAGCCGTAAATACGGCTTGCTATGTCATGAATAGGGTTCTAATAAGACCATATGTATCCAAGACTCCTTATGAATTATGGAATGATAAAAAACCCAATGTTTCTTACTTTAAAGTTTTTAGTTGCAAATGCTTTATTTTAAATGAAAAGGATGCCTTAGGAAAATTCGATGCTAAATCCGATGAAGGCATTTTTCTTGGATACTCTACCGTGTCTAAAGCTTTTCGAGTTTTTAATAAGAGAACCTTAGTTATAGAAGAGTCAATTCATGTGGTTTTTAATTTTTCTGAAATTAAGAAAAATGATCTTGATGATGATTTCGGTTTTGAAAATTTGAATTTAAATGAACCCTCTCCTCAAAACGGCAACTTGGAAGCATCTTCTTCCGAATATTCCTTACCTAAGGAATGGAAGTATGTGGATGCCCATCCCAAGGAGTTAATCATAGGAGATACATCGAAAGGGGTTCAAACGCGTTCTTCGTTTAAAAATTTTTGTGCTCATGCCGCTTTTCTTTCTCAAATTGAGCCTAAGAGCATTGTGAAGCCTTAAAAATAATTCTTGGGTTATCGTAATGCAAGACGAATTGAACCAATTTGAGAGAAATGAGGTATGGAAGCTTGTTCCTAGACTAAGTGACCATTTAGTTATCGATACTAAATGGGTCTTTAGAAACAAGCAAGATGAATATGGTATCGTGGTTAGAAACAAGGCTAGATTAGTGGCCAAAGGTTTCAACCAAGAAGAAGGTATCGATTACGAAGAAACCTTCACTCCTGTGGCTAGATTAGAAGCCATTAGGATGCTCCTTGCCTATGCTAGTAGTAATAACTTTAAGCTTTTTTAAATGGATGTCAAAAGTGCTTTTTTGAATGGCTTTATTTCCGAAGAAGTTTATGTTGAACAACCAGTTTTGAAAACTCTCTTCTTCCCAATCATGTTTTTAAACTAACCAAAGCTCTCTATGGATTGAAACAAGCCCCTAAGGCTTGGTATGAGAGGCTTAGTTCTTTTTTAATTTCAAATAATTTTACTAAAGGCAAGGTTGATACTACATTGTTTATTAAACATTTTGAAAGTAATTTTCTTATTGTTCAAATTTATGTTGATGATATCATTTTTGGTTCTTCGGATGAATCACAATGTGAGTCATTTGCCAAGTGTATGAGTCTTGAATTTGAAATGAGTCTAATGGGTGAGTTAAACTTCTTTTTAGAATTACAAATTAAACAACTTAGTGAAGGAATATTTCTTAATCAAACCAAGTATACATTGGAACTGTTAAAATGATTTAACATGGATAGTTCTAAAGCCATCAACACTCCAATGAGTACTTCCACCAAGTTAGACTTAGATGAAATTGGAGAAAACTTTGATCAAAAAACATATAGGGGAATGATAGGCAGCTTACTCTATCTCACTGTAACTAGACTTGATATAATGTTTAATGTAGGTCTATGTGCAAGATTCCAAGCAAATCCTAAGTTATCTCACCTTAAAGCTGTTAAAAGAATCCTTAGGTATCTTAAAGGAACTCCTAATCTAGGATTATGGTATCCAAAATCTGATAACTTTGATTTAAAAGCTTATGCGGATGCCGATTTTGGCGGATGTAGAATAGATAGAAAAAGCACATCTGGAATATGTCAATTCTTAGGACATGCACTTGTTTCTTGGACTTCCAAGAAACAAAATTCTATTGCACTATCTACGGTAGAAGCCGAATATATAGTTGCAAGTGCATGTTGTGCACAAGTTATGTGGATGAAAAACACTTTAGAAGATTATGAAATTAATTTAAAAAACATTCTAATAAAATACGATAATACAAGTGCTATTTGTCTAACAAAAAACCTCATTCAACACTCAAAAACTAAGCACATTGATATTAGGCATCATTTTATATGAGATCATGTCGCTAATAATGATGTCACTTTAGAATTTATTGATACAAAGCACTAATTAGCGGACATTTTCACAAAACCCCTAAATGAAGAACAATTTGACATCATTAGAAGAGAATTAGGCATGCTAAATTTGTCCTAATTTTTAAATATTATATGTCTTTCAAAACATTTAAACTTTGATTTTGATAGTTTCACCTTTATACCTTCAATGATATATGAAACTTTCATTTTATTGATCATAATATATTGTGAAGAACTCATTTTTCGATCGAAAAGTTTTCATGATGTTGCCTTCATGATGTTGTTTTTTAACGGTTAAAAATTTTATGACTTCATTCTTGAATCTCTTCATGAATTTTGATATCTCTCTCACCTTTTTTATTGATTGGCTTTAATGATGTATCCTTTAGCCTTGCGATCATGGTTTTCACTGTATAAATGATCAAACATCTTTTGGATTTGTCTATTAAGGATGACATATTCTGGCTTTATAATTTCTGCTTCACTCTATTTTTATCAAGCTTCACTAAGCTTCATCAAGCTTCACCCTTTCATCAAGTTTATTCATCTCCTTTTTGTTGATGATAAAGGGGGAGAAAAATGTGAAATTGATGACTTATTAAATGTGACTTCTATGAGCAAAATATTTTGATATCTTGATATAGTATAATAAATTGAAAAATGTATCATAAGATTTGGTATTGCAATTCAATTGCCATGCTTAGTGTCAAAAACAAGTTGCAATCCTTAAAAGAATTGCAATGAATGCAATACATCACATTGCAATTTTATAGTTGAAAGATTCTTACTATATCATGTTTATCAAATGGCATCTTTCGATTGATAAGACAAATTTTCATCTCATGATTTATCTAATATGTTGTCACGCTTTTCAATCATGAGATCCTTGTTGTAATCTCAAAATTTTTGGTATCTTTTGTCGAAATGATAAATGGTTTTCATCCTTCGACTTGAAATTAAATGTCATTCTTTGATATTGTTTACGAATGAAACCTCATGCTGATTGAGCATGATGATAAGTTCAACGCAAGTAACTTATCGGTTTTAGTTGAATTCAAGAGAATGAATTCAAATGTCTTTACTTTCTCATTATATGGCATATAGATAGGGGGAGTTAAGAAAAACTCCGTCATCAATTGATTGTCATCATCAAAAAGGGGGAGATTGTTGAATCTCGGATTTTGATGAAGTCAATTAATGGATATTTGATCTAATCCATTTCTGAGATAAGTGTGCAGGATTAACTATGATAGAGCAAATTACTGAAGTCAAGTTGCTGGAAGTTTAAGAGTCCACTGGAAGTCTGAAGGATCATCGGAAGTACTGTCGGAGGCAACCGAGATGAAATCGGGGACTTGCCGAAGGTTTCGAAAGTTCGCCAGAAAGATCGTCGGAGGTTCGCGGAGATAATCGAGAAGGTTCGGAAGGGTACCAAAGACTCGTTGAACTCACCGTAGAATCCGGGAGCCTGCTGGGAGTCCGCCGGAAGAAATCCAAGGGAGTGTCGAAGTCCGCGGAAGATCGCCGGAAAGCTCTTCGGAAGATAACTTGATGATGTTGGTTTAATTTGGCTTTAGAAGTTCATAGTTAGCACTTAATTAGGGTATAGACTAGGTGTTAATCCTATCTAAGACCTGTATTGGGCCAATTGGGCCTTTATTAGGCTGTATTGGGCCGAAGGTTAGGCCCATACAGTTTCTGGCAAGGGCCGACAGTAGCACCGCCGGACCTAGGCAGTAGCATCGCTTGTTGACCGAACCCAGGTGGTAGTACCACCCCAAGTAGGCGGTGGTAACGCCTGACAGGTGGTTGCAACCACCTATGTCAGGCGGTAGTACCGCCAGCACATAAACACACGCAAAGGTGTGTCAGGCGGTAGTACCGCCACTGCCAGGCAGTAGTACCACCTACAGTCCGAAATTTCGGACGAGACCTTTTTTTGAGCGGGATTTTTGAATCCTGAAAAAGCTCTATAAATACCCCTTTACTTCTAGCTGGTTGGGTTACATTTTGCAGTGTTAGATTTGAGTCTAAGCTATAGCAAATTCTCGCTTCTCAATTGCTCAAGTGTTCACCTCCTTCTTCTACTTGTAAAAATTCTGTAAAGAGAGGGAACCTCTTGTAAAAGGCTGTAAAGGGATGTTTGGTCCTTCCCCTTCAAGAGACTTGCTAGTGGAAGTTGGGAGCCTCATTAGAGGAGGCTTCAAGAGTGGATGTAGGTCATTTGACCGAACCACTATACATCGCTGCGTTTACTTGCTGTGTGAGTACTTAAAATTCTGCATCGTAAATTTCTTAAGCTGCAAACTGATCAGAATTCTTCTCCCTACTTCAACTTTCATTTACCTGAATATTTTCAAGTTAAAGTCTCTTTTGGTGAATCAAGTTCTTAAGCAAATCTCCAAAATCGATTTTCAAGATTTATTCATTTTAATCCGCTGCACTAATTCACCCCCCCCCCCTCTTAGTGCCGCTCCGAACCTAACAAGTAGTCATAGAGGCCAACATATAACACTAAGTAAGAGCGGAATCATCTATGTACTTCATATAACGAGTGATCTCATCCTCGCTTACCCCTTTGTCGAGCGTAGGGATCACTGTATCAAGGATGTATGCGATTTTTTCCACCGTGAGAACGATTCTTAGATTGCGAAGCCAATCCATATAATTTAGACCAGTGAAGTGGTTTGCATCAAGTATGCCACGTAAAGGATTTGAAAGTAACATTTTCTGAAATTAAAGATGTAGCAGAAATAAATAATATGCAGACTTTGCAAAAATTTAAATAATTAAGATAAGGACTTCTATATTAATGTATTCCCACTAATTTTTGTGAGACACAAACACCCTCGATGTGAATCGAAGACCCCTAATGGAACTCTAGTAGGGATCAGAATCCAATCGACGTCTTAATGTAACCTTGAGGGACTCGACTAATCACGTTAAGCCCGTAAAGGTATGCAACTCTTGCCAATCACAACTCCTTGTGATTCCCATCCTGTTCAACCTCCGAACCACCATGGCCTCAAGGGACTCGACCAACCATGATGTTCGGTTAAGTCATTACCATCGTTACCAGATGAGTCTGATTCGGTGATATACTCTCGAGGGACTCGACCAAGCATACCATGTCCTCAGGTCACCTCTGACATCTCTATGTCATAGATAAGATAGCGAAATATGATATACATGAGTCTTGAGGGACTCAACCAACTCAACCTTCACTAGGAATCAGTTCCTACCTATAATGATGGAAGACCACATGGGTCAATCTAATTGTCTCACGTTTACCGACATAATATTATTAATAGAGGGGATTTTGGTTTGGTCTCCTAATATATTTAATATATATATATATATATATATATATATATATATATCTATATATATATCTACATCGCATGCAAATATATATATACATATCTAGTATGTGTATATCTAATCACACATCACATGAGCAATTACACCAGATGATCATGGACTATATCCTAATGTGATCAGGTCTGAGCCAATGGGTCTAATCACTCACATCAAGATCTATGTGTCCTTTGGCACATCTCTATGCCCTGCGATCATCTATCTCGCTTCGTCGGATCCGTCGACATCACAACGCATCTCCACGCGTCGGATCGTCCGTCTCAGCCTCATAGGTCCCGCTACCGCTGCGCCTCCTCATGTAATTATAACATAATTACAAGCACACAGGCCCAACAATAAACGAGAAAAATAGAGGCTCACAAACCCCAATAATAATAATCACATGTACACATATCACATCATAAGTCCATGATCATCTGTCCACTTCATATATCACATATATATATTACTTTATAGGACTACTAGATAAAAAAAATAATAGTTAATTAAACTATTTAATTAACATATTTATTTTTTTGAAATCTGGGACATAAAGTGAATTTTTGATTCCCAGGGGTATTTTGATAATTCAACCAAAAGGGTATTTTGGTAATTCTATCAAAAGGGACAGAATCTGAAATTTCTAAAATTCTGAGGGGCAAAACCATCTTTTACCCTAAAACCCTAATCCCTCACCATTATTGCGCCCACGACCACCGCCACCCTGTTGGCGGCGCCCCCTGTGCGCAGGCAGGGTAGCGGCGCCGCCGTTGCCCTTCCTGGCCCTTTGCGCCAACGATTTTGGCGTCAAAAGCAGATCTAAAACATAACACACACAGTTTAAGATCTGATCTTTGCACGAATAACCTGGCTCTGATACCACTGTTGGAAAATCTTTCAAAGGAGCGACATCACATGCGTAGTGGAAGAACAGAAAACAAAACCCCAGATTTTTCGTAGAAAGTTTTCATTATCGTGCGATGATCGGTGTGACAAAAAATAATTTCGTAAAAACTGCACGAGTAAAAGAAGATACCTAGGGAGATCATATATCCCTGAATTCCTATAGATCTATGGGAGAGGATGATGAAGGTCAAGTATCCTCCGCTCTAGCAGATCCACAGTAGGGATTGCAACGATGCACCTCTCTCTAGGGAGAGGAGAACAGGAGGTGGCTACCAAAAGAAACCCTCAGCCTATAGAGCTTTGGTTCCCTCTTATTTATAGAGGCCCCCTAAAAACCCTAATGGATCTTTTGCCCTATTGGGTATTGGATCTCCATCCAATTACTCAAGCCTCTTGGATTAGTGGGTCTCTACCCAATAATCTCTTATTAGCAATTATTGGATCTCATCTCAGGATCCAATAATTCAGGGGCTTAATGGATATCCAATAAGATAGGGGTTTCAGCGGATATCTTATATCCGAATCTCTACTCGTCGTAATACCTACCATATGTGTGTGATTCTCTAGGCCCAATATCGAGCTGGCCATAAGTCATACTTGTCAGAACTCCTTCTAACATAGTGAATTATTATCTCTATAATAATTCACCCAACTCATCGATTGCGGAGGTACTAGGCCACTACGTCAGAGCTCTGCACGATATAAGGAAATCTAATCCTTTGGACCTATCTATCCTCAATTACTATGTATCTATAATCTCTCATCCATCTAATTTCCCAAAGACCTTATACTGGGCATGGTGCTGTCAGGCTCATACGGTCTCTCCTCGAGTCTTGCTCTTGTCGGATTCTCTCGAAGAACCCTTTCTCTCTTAATCCGAATAACCTTGGCCAAGGATTTATTCGAGCAAGAATACATAGGATATTTCCTCTCGAGAGTGGATGATCCTCGATTGACACTCAATAGCCCTCGTAAGGTTGGCTACCACTCCCACTGTCTAACTGTACTAGATCTGGAACTTTCAAACCAATAAGTTCGGTATCAAAGAGTGGAGTACTCATACAGGACATCCATGGTGTCTCAAGTCTAACGACTAGATACACAATTGGGATTACGAAATTACTGTCTGATGTGAGGTATCAATAACCATCCAGCATTCCGTAGGTGGATCAATCAGTGAACTCATTCTCCAATGAGCACCTGCACTGTACCCTTAGTGTCCCCACATGAGTAGCTATGAGACCAGCTACCTCCATCATATGAATGGGTATACAGCACACCAGTCTATCCGGTTATCTCGATGTCCTTCTCGAGTAACCTATGACCAGGATAATTTAGGGTCTATGTTTAAAAGTGAATCGGTCTCATTATCATGATCTCATCACGATCCGATTCCCATTGCACAGATCCAAGGACATCACAATATCTGTAACACACAAGATAAAGTGATAAAACGCCTAATAATAAGCAAAGAGATAAAGTGCATATCAAGTCACAAGTGCCATCACTCATGTGATTGGCTTGCAAGACATATATGACTAACAATTAGGTGATATTTCTTAAAATTTTTTGAAATTAATTATAAAATTTTATAGTAAGGGGAAATAGGTGATACTGCGCGAGAAATATAGGGGTGACGTAACGATAATTTACACAACGAATGGAGAAAATTTTGCACAAAGCATGCAACGACTTTTTGGTATAACTTGAGCTGCAATCTAAGGGAGAGCCAATAGAATTTGAAGATCCAAACCTACTTCCCTTGCTTGTTGAATTTTCAGATATATTTGATGAACCACGTAGCCTACCTCCTACCCGCCGGCATAATCATCGTATATTGATTCTTCCGGACAAACCTCCAGCAAATACTCGACCATATTGATATCTACATCTCTAGAATGATGAAATAGAAAGGATTGTAAAAGTGATGCTTGAAATAGGAGTTATTCGGCCAAGTTACAGCCCTTACTCTTCACCAGTGCTCCTCGTATGAAAGAAGGAAGGAACATAGTGAATGTGCATTGATTACCAAGCTTTCAATAGCATGACCGTCAAGGACAAGTACCCTATTCCAATAGTAGATGAATTGCTTGATGAATTAAAGGGAGCACGAGTCTTCACAAAACTAGACCTTCAATCCGGGTATCATCAAATACGAGTGTGCGAAGAAGACATACCAAAATCACCTTTCGAATGCACAATGGTCACTACGAATTTCTGGTAATGCCCTTTGGTCTCACCAATGCTCCCTCCACCTTCTAGAGCCTTATGAATGATATTTTCCAGAGTTATCTTCATAAGTTTGTGTTGGTTTTCTTCGATGATATCCTTATTTATAGCCCTTCTCTTGAAAGTCATATTCAGCACTTACGACTTATTTTGATGATTTTGCGAGAACATGTTCTTTTTGTCAAAAAATTTTATTGCAGCTTTCATCAACAAAAGGTGAAATATCTTGGGCATATCATATCAAAGGAAGGTGTGGCAGTGGACCCCTCCAAAATTGAAGCAATGCAAAACTAGCCGACCCCGAGGAACATAAAATTGATGTGCGGCTTTCTCGATTTAATAGGCTATTACCACAAGTTCGTAAAAAACTATGGAAAGATCAGTGCATCCCTTACTTCCTTGCTGAAAAAAGATGCTTTCTAGTGGTCGGACAATGCCACCACCAGCTTCGATGAACTTAAAGCCGCAATGGTGACAACTCCTAAACTAGCGTTATCAGACTTCGATAAGACTTTTATTATTGAAGCCGATGCCTCCGGAGTCGGAATTGGTGCTATACTAATGTAAGATGACCGCCCCCTTGCTTATACTAGTAAGGTGTTATCTCCTTCCCATCTCAAGATAACTATTTATGATAAGGAGATGCTTGCGATTGTGCATGCAGTGGCCAAATGGAGATCCTACTTGATCGGGCAATGTTTTCAAATCAAGATTGACCATAAAAGCTTAAAATATTTCTTGAAGCAAAAGATATCTTCCCCCGAGCAGCAAAAATGGGTAACAAAGCTTCTTGGATATGATTATGAAAAGGAGAAAGAGAATGTTATTGCAGATGTGCTTTCACGGCTACCCGAGCAAGCTGAATTTTCGGCCATTTCACTTCCGACCAATGACTTCCTTAAGGATAATAGGGGGGAATGGCAAGATGATCCGGAGACCAAAGCATCTATGAACCTTTCACCTCGATTCTATGGACCCTACCAGATTTTGGAGTGCATCGGAGTAGTAGCATACAGATTGGACTTACCCGCCAGCTCCCAAATCCATCCAGTCTTCCATATGTCATGTTTGAAGCCCAAGTTAGGATAAAACGAGACAACCCAAAGTCATCTACCAAATATGACTAACCAAGGAGAGCTCCAAGCCCAACCGAGTGCCATTATTGATCGACGGATCGTAACTCGACAACGACGACCCACTGCTAAAGTGCTAATACAGTGGGCAGACCTACCAGTAGAAGATGCTACTTGGGAGAACTATGATAACTTGAAGATCAAATTCTTAGAATTCATGGAATGTCAACCTCGAGGATAAGGTTAATTTGAAGAGAACGAATTTGTTAGGACTCTAGCTAAGAGAGTCCTAATCTATTGTGACTCTAGTTAGGAGAGTCCTAATCTATTGGGACTCTAGCTAGGAGAGTCCTAATTTAGTTTCATTGATAAGGGCATTCATGTAAATCCTATCTAGCTGACCCCTATTAAAGAGGTGAAGAGGCCAGCTAGGTTAGAATTAGGTTGCTTCTTAGAGGAGTCCTATTAGAAGTGAGAGTCCTATTAGAGAAAGAATCCTATTAGAATTAAGAGTCATACTAGAGAAGGAGTCCTAATTAGAAGTAGGAGTTGGTTAGAAGTATGAGTCTTGAGTAGAAGTCCTATTAGGAGTTAGGGTTTAAAAGCCGTATAAATAGCTATGTATTCTTCCTCTTTTCATCATGAATAGATCATCTTTTTAGCAGCCTTTGAGCAGCAACTTGGAGGAAGGAACCCCTATAGAGTTCCAAGGAGGCCGATCCTAAAGAGATCAACCCTAAGCTTAGAATCCGCACGGGTTCTAACACCAACCCTGTACTATGATAGTTGCAATCTTATTTGCACGTTTGCATGAAGAATAAAATTATCAAAATGGAAGTGACAATAAACAAATGATCAATAAGCCACCAGCCCCATCTATTCCCAGTCCAAACCCTAACACCCGAGAAGAGCTCAAGGAAAAATCAACGAAGGGTTCGTGTTAACACTATGATGAAAAGTGAAGTAAGGAGCACTGATGTAAATAAGGGCAACTTCTGTTAAGATCTAAGCGGCACTAAGAGGGGGGGAGAGGGGGGGGGGTGAATTAGTGCAGAGAATAAAACCCGTAAATTTGAAACCGATTTCGAAAACAGTTGTTTAAAGAGAAATTTTGATATGATGAAAATGATTCCAATAGAATGATTCGAGTGAATGCTATCGAAAGTAGAGAGAAGGAGATCGATGGATTTGCAGCTAAGTAAAGAACGAGATGTAACAATTAAAACTCACACATTCAGAGTAGTATGCAGCGATGTATAGCGGTTCGGTCAAATGACCTATGTCTACTTCCAAAACCTTCTTCGATGAGGCTCCCAACTTCCACTATTAAATTTTCTTGAAGGGGAAGGACCAAGCACCCCTCTTACAAACTTTTATAAGTGGTTCACACTCTTACAGAATTTTGATAAAGAAAAAGTGAGAGGTGAACACTCAAGCTATTGAACATAATTTTTCTATAGCTTTGACTCAGTTTTTTCACTTCTCAAAAGGTGCTTAGCCAGTTGAGAAGAGAGGGGTATTTATAGACTCAATTGGCTTCAAAAATAGAGCCAAAAAGAGTCACATCTCGGATTTTCGAGTACTGGCAGTACCACCGCCTGGCACTAGCGGTACCACCTCCTATTGACCTTGTTTTGTCAGTGTACTAGGCGGTACCATTGCTTAATCTGGCGATACCACTGCCTGATTGGGTCCTCGGACTCTGTGAACTGGCGGTACCACCGCTTGTTAAGCGGTACCACCGTTGGTAGGTAATAACTACCAATGGTACTACCGCTGACCTAGGGTGGTACCACTGCCTAGACCACTTAGGGACCTATTCCCAAGGCGATGCAACTGCTAGACCTAGTCCAGCACTATTGAATGTGTCTTGAATCTGACCCAATTCAATCCAAATAAGGCCCAATTGGCTCCTATTAGGGTTAATCAGGATTATCACCTAATCCTGATCCTAATTATATACTAACTATGAAAATTGAAAATATATTCTAAGCAAATTAACAACTGGCAATGCCAAGTCTTCTTCCGGCGAACTTCCGGCGGACTTCCGACGCACCCTCGGATTTCTTCCGGCAGACTCTCAATAGCCTCCCGGACTTCATGGCGAGTTTGATGATTCTTTGGCAAGCTTCCGAACCTTCTTGATGAGCTCTGTAAACCTTTGATGATCTTCCGAACTTCCAAAACCTTCGACAAGTCCCCGATTCATTCTCGGCTAGTTTCGATAGTACTTCCAACGATCCTTCGGACTTCCGATGGACTCTTGAACTCCCAACGTACTTGACTCTAGAAATTTGCTTTGTCTTCTTGCTATTGTAGTTAATCCTACATACTTATCTCAATAATATGGATTAGATCAAATAATCTATCAATTGATTTTATCATCAAAATCTGAGATTCAACAATCTCCCCCTTTTTGAAGATGATAATCAATTAATGATAGAGTTAACCTTAACTCCCCCTATCAATATGTTATATTATGAGAAGTAAAAACACTTGAATTCAATCTCCTTGAATTCAAGCCGAAACTGATAAGTTTCATCCATTGAACTTATCATCATGCTCAATAAGCATGAGCTTTCATTTATAAATACAAAACTTTTTATTTTTCATATTTTAAAAACAATGTCAAGGTATGACACTCAATTTCAAGTCGAATGATAATAGACATTTATCACTTTAACAAATGATACCAATTAGAAATTGAAATACAACAAAGATCACATGATATCAATATAAAATGCACACATGCAAGACATGATATCATTTTACGATGTATTATCAAATGAAATAATAACTAATCATATCAATGAAAGATACCAATTTTTAAACATGATATGATAACGATCTCTCAAAAATTTACATTTCAAGCATTTGAGATACATTGCAATACATTGCGATACGATACATATAAGTCAATCATTTCTTATTGATACATGCAAGATGTTTATCAAGTCACTAATTTATTTTGCTCATGCAAGGCATTTAACAAGTCATCAATTTAATTTTGCCATTCTTCTCCCCTTTGTCAACAACAAAAAGGAGGTGAATCGTAATATTGAAAGATGAAATTAGTCATCATAAAGTATCATGATGCTTATCATTTATCAAACATATCAAAAATTATAAAGGTTCCATAATATACGATACATAAGAATGAGACTAAAATTTGCTTAGAAGACGAGTTGAATACATGTTAAAATATGTCATCTGAGATAGATAAATCAGAAAAATAATTTGATCATTTTTATTCATGTCTATGAAATCCGAAAAATGATCATTGAGGCCAAAAAGCATAAGAACTTCTAAGTGCTCATGAAAGATTCATACACAAAAAAATTCAAGACTCAACTTTGATTGAAAATTCAAGCATAAAATTGTAAAGCAAAAAGATACATCATTGAAGCCAAATCATTTATCAAACATAGTATCAAGAGCTTCATGTCAGTTTTTCAAAGAATACGTGAGATATATATATATATATATATATATATATATATATATCAAAATTCATGAAAAAGTTCAACTTCGCATTTATGAAGTGGAGCACATCAAAATCAAAAGTTTCATAGATAAAGATTCAACTTGGTATTTATAAAAATAAAAGATAAATAATCAAAGCTTCAAGACTTAGAGATTAGCACAAGAGTTAAGATTAAAGTCCAAAAAGAGTATAATAAACACTTAAGAGCTTAATCTTTATGCAAAGTTTATCAATATATGTATACTTGCATATGTCAAGTTTCAAATGATACCCAACTTATGAAATCCATTTAGTCATCCTAAAGGAGGCAGAGGGAGTATAAAAACAATTTTACTACATCATTGAAGGGCATGAGATAACTCAAAATTCATCGATCAAAGAATGAGAAGAATCAAAATATTACGATCGAAGGATAAAAATGAGAGCTCCATTCAAAAATATGATATCATAAAGATGTCATCCAAAATCCGAAAATAATAAGTTGAGATTATAAAAATAAAGTTGAAAAATTTTGGAAAAGGAACATACAACATCTTCATGTATTAGGACAATTTAGCATGCCTAATTCTCTTCTAATGAAGTCAAATTATTCTTCATTTAGGGGTTTTGTGAAGATGTCCACTAATTGAAATTTTGTATCAATAAATTCTAGAATGACATCATTATTATTGACATAATCTCGTATAAAGTGATGCCTAATGTCAATATGCTTAGTTCTAGAGTGTTGAATGAGATTTTTGGTTAGGCAAATAGCACTTATATTATCATATTTTATGGGAATATTCTTTAAATAAATTCCATAGACTTCTAAAGTATTTTTCATCCAAACAACTTGTGCACAACATGCACTTGCGGCTATGTATTCGGTTTCGACCTAGATAGTACAATTGAGTTTTAATTTTTGGAAGTCCAATAAACAAGTGCATGTCTTAGAAATTGGCATGTTTCGGATATGCTTTTTCTATCTATTCTACATCCACTAAAATCTGCATCTGCATCTACATCCACTAAAGTCATTGGATTTTGGATACCATAATCCTAGATTAGGAGTTCCTTTAAGATATCTAAGGGTTCTTTTAATGGTCATGAGGTGAGATAACTTAGGATTAGTTTAAAATCTTGCACAAAGTCCTACACTAAACATGATATCCGATTTAGTTATAGTGAGATAAAGCAAACTACCTATCATTCCCCTATGTGTTTTTTGATCAAAATTTTCTCCACTTTCATCCTTGTCTAACTTGGTAGAAGTACTCATAGGAGTGTTTATAGTTTTTGAACTATCTATGTTAAATTATTTTAATAATTTAAGTATATATTTAAGTTGATTAAAAAATATACCATCACTAAGTTGTTTAATTTGCAATCCTAAAAAGAAGGTTAGTTCACCCATTAAACTCATTTCAAATTCATGACTCATACACTTGGCAAATGATTCATATAATAATTCATTAGTAGAACCAATGATAATGTCATCAATATAAATTTAAATAATAAAAAATTATTTTTAAAATATTTAACAAACAATATAGTATCAACCTTACCTTTAGTAAAATTATTTAAAATTAGAAATGAACTAAGTCTCTCATACCAAGCTCTTGGTGCTTGTTTTAATCCATAAAGAGCCTTAGTCAGTTTGAACACATGATTAGGAAAAAGAGAGTTTTCAAAATCGGGTAGTTGTTCAACAAACACTTCTTCGAAAATAAAATAATTTAAGAAAGCACTTTTGACATCCATTTGAAACAACTTAAAATTATTACTACTAGCATAGGCAAAGAGCATCCTAATGGCTTCTAATATTGCCATAGGAGTAAAGGTCTCTTCGTAATCGATACCTTCTGCTTGATTAAAATCTTTGGCCACTAATCTAACCTTGTTTCTAATCACGATACCAAATTCATCTTGCTTGTTTCTAAATACTCATTTAGTACATATAACTAAAAGGTCACTTGGTCTAGGAATAAGCTTCCACATCTCATTTCTCTCAAATTGGTTCAATTCCTCTTGTATTGAGATAACCCAAGAATCATCTTTCAAGGCTTCGTTAATGCACTTAGGTTCAATTTGAAAAATAAAAATGACGTTAGTACAAAAATTCTTAAAAGAGAAATGAGTTTGAACCCCGTTTGATGTGTCTCATATAATTAGTTTCTTAGGATGGGTATCTACATACTTCCATTTCTTAGGTAAGAAAATTGAGGAAAAAGATACATTTAAGTTGCTATTTTGAGGAGAGGATTCACTTAAATTTAAACCATCAAAATCATATTTAGGTAAATATATTAACAAAAAATTATCAGTTAGTTGAATTAAAAATTCTAAAAGTTGTGTTGAAAATTAAGAAATCTTTTGATCTTTTTAAGAGACTCTTTGTATTTAGTGCACTCATGTATATTAAGGTATTCTAGAAGTCACATTTAGGATTCTTAAAAGACATACTAATTTCTTAAGAAATTATTTTTTAGAATCATTATCTTCATTAATTGTACCAAAGCTCCTAAATTTTTATAAATAGTAGAATTTATTAATGGAACAAATATTTTTAATTTAAATGAAAAAACTACATCTTCTTTAGTCTCTTATTCTTATCTCTTTATCTCACAATTATTTTTTTTCTCTTTTTGCCTCTCTCTCTCTCTCTCTTTATTTTCATACTCTATTCTATATCAATGTGCTTCTATATTTGACATAGCATATAGGGCTAATTATATATTATCTCATGTAATTAACTATTTTTAGCATTCCAGTTCCTACACTTTCAAATATTATATTAAGATTCCTATACTTACAAAAGTGAAATATTAAAATCCTATATAAGATTATAAGATAATTTCACAAGGTTAAAAATCAAGATAGATGAAGGTTTTGTTGGAGTATTGGAGTTAAATATTTTACTTTCGTAAATATAGGAATCTCAATATAATTTTAAAAAATATAAAAATCGAGATGCTAAAGGTAACTAATTACAGGGATAATATATAATTAGCAATAGCATATAGGTAAAATTATAATATTAGCTTTGTTGTGGTTTGTTATTAAAGAGTTAGATTCCTCCGGTTAGCTGCTACATTTTTTTTCCCGGACCAAATGACTCTGCACATCTATGGATCAATTAATGGGTTGGGTACTTTGTCAATTTCATGTAGATTAAAGATAGTGGGGAGTTGGAGATTTCTACTAATTAGGCATACCTACAATGGTGGCTTTTTAGAAATGAGCATTTTTCTAAGTTCATTATTTTATCTTCTAATAATTAAAAATTCAATATCATCACATAAAATACATATCACTCATGGTCTATTTGAATTTTTTTCCCAAAAAAATTTACATTTTCTTTTGACAAATTGATGCTCTGTAGCATATGAAATTTTGTTTTAATGACAACTTCTAGTATTACCACCCATTATATGTTCTTTGTGCTTTCAACTTCTGAAGTTGGACGATCAATTAGCACACTGATTTTTCAGTTTTGCAACATAATATAGAGATTAAACTTAGGATTGGTGGGTTCTAAATCATTGATATCCTTTATGTTTAGCATCTTTTGGTCGAGTTGAATTGCCGTCCACTTAATATAATCAGACAAAACGCCAAGGTTCATTTAAGAAATATGCACTTTTAGTAGCATAATTTTGCAAATTGTCAGAATCTACGTGATGGTGGTGCTGAGTGCTGGTAATGTGGTTTATTGATTCTGGATATGCAATGGTTCCATCCAAATACGTAGACATAAGCCACATATTATGGTTCAGCTTTAGTTTTTCATTTTTTAAGTATTAAATTAAATCTGCATATGTGTTACAGGATGGTGCGGGGCTGGAGCTGAATATTATGAGCCACTGATAGCCAGTCCCTTCCATCTTAGTTCTCAGGATAAGTCTGCTGCTGTTATATGAGATATCAATCAGCCAATCTTATGTAATTGAGCTGCCCAGAATTCTCTTTTTTTTAATCATGATCAGATCAATGCTGACATTAACCTGCCTGTATCCTCATGCTCTCAAGACCCTTGCAGTGTGTTGGATATTTTCCAAGTTCACCTCTCTATCTTGTCGTAACTCGATTGAAGAATTTGATCCATTGTCATCTTCCAATTCATTGAAATTTTGTTACAACAGAGAAGTCAATCCGTCAACACGTGTTTTCTAGAGTCATTTTTTAGTCCCAAGAGTGTGGCTAATGCCCATTTTTGTTTTAAAATCTCAAGAGCACGGCTGATGGTTGTGTTAAATTAGTTCAATAGAAAATTCCGGTTGACTTGAGAATTGTCTTCATTCTTTATCTAAATTGTTGTTTCTCATGCATTGTCTTCATTCTTGTCTGGTGATGATGGGATTATTTTAATAGTCAGACAAGATATAGTTTATATAAGGCTGTTAAATCGACATACGTTCTTTGGGATAAAAGAAGAAAAATGTTGAGAACCTGCATTAGGATATGAACATATAGTGCGTACTCATGAAACAAGATGGATCTCTGTATTTGTTTTGACACTTCTGAATGGTCTACTTTAACCAATCATGACTAGAATTTTAGCATTATTATTTTGGAGCACTCAGGATATTTGAATCTTGTTTGTGAGATCAGATGGCTAGAATTTTAGCACCACATAACTGGAGACCCTGGATCCTTCATTTCACCTTCTAATATGTAGAAGGTGATTCTTTGGATCTGGAACTATGGGAGCTAAAGCTGGATGTTTATATCCATTTTCTCTACTTTGTTTGAAGCTGGTGTTACTTATGGGTTTCGACCCGTTCCCACGTCATGCTTGATTTGTTATTTATGGGCACAGATGCAACCGAAAATAAAAGGCACAAAACAGACTAGCAGAAGTAAAATTGAAAGATAATTCAACTAAATAAAGACACTAAAATAGTGTGGATGCTAGCATGGTATTATTTAGAAGTGAAACCAGCAAAACCAACACATTTATAAAAATAAATACGCTGATTCTTCATTATTTAAAGATATAGAAACTTGATGTTGCATCTATATCTCTAATTTCTTAGTAGGAAGCTGGTGGTTCTTCTGGATTTGGACCAGTAGGAACTTACGTTATCTTCCATTCCTTCGTATGAAATTGGTGGTTCTATTGGATCCGACCAATAGGAACTTGGCGTTGGATCTGTTTATCTTCCGTTCCTTCGTATGAAACTGGTGGCTCTTTTGGATTTGGACTAATAGGAACTTGACGTTGGATCTGTTTATCTTCTAAACCTTCGTATGAAACTAGTGGCTCTTCTGGATTTAGACCAGTAGGAACTTGACGTTGGATCTGTTTACCTTCCATTCCTTCGTATGTAACTGGTGGCTCTTCTGGATTTGGACCAGTAGGAACATGACGGTGGATCTGTTTACCTTCCGCCTTCGTATGAAACCGTGGCTCTTCTTGATTTGGACGGTAGGAACTTGACGTTGGATCTGCTTTATCTTCCGCCTTCGTATGAAATCGTGGCTCTTCCGGATTTGGACGAGGGAACTTGACGTTGGATCTGCTTACCTTCTATACCATCGTATGAAATCGTGGCTCTTCCGGATTTGGACCAAAGTAGGAATTTGACGTTGGATCTGCTTACCTTCCGCCTTCCTTCGTATGAAATCGGCGCTCTTCCGGATTTGGACCAAGAGGAACTTGACGTTGGATCTGTTTACCTTCTGTTCCTTCGTATGAAACTGGTGGCTCTTCTGGATTTGGACCAGTAGGAACTTGACGTTGGATCTGTTTACCTTCAGTTCCTTCATATGAAACTGGTGGCTCTTCTGGATTTGGACCTGTAGGAACTTGACGTTGGATTTGTTTATCTTCCATTCCTTCGTAAGAAACTGGTGGCTCTTCTAGATTTAGACCACTAGGAGGAGCTTGACGTTGAATCTGTTTATACGGTATTTCTTCGTTGGTCAGTAGCGCATGCTTCCCAATCCTCGCTCCTGCAACATTGTATGGAAAAAGAGCCGAAAGTACCGCAAAGCAAAGTATCACTACTGCTCTTTGCTCCATGTCTTAGCAACAGTGCAACTCCCCTGCATGCAACTCCATCCACAATCTGCTTATATACACGAATCTTCCTCTCCAAATTCAGTAACTTTTACTGATTCAGCGAACATATCTTTGTATATCCGAGACGACCTTGATTTGGCAGTCTTTTGTACCATCCTCAATTGGAGATGTATAATGTAATGCAGATACGACTATTACAATCACCAACAATCATGCGTTGCCCATGCATTGCCCATGATATTTAACAAGATTTGTTTCTACGTGAATCCTTACATTTTGGGAAGTAGAATTATTCAACTGCGAAGTACAAAAGTTATGGGAATAAAAAAAATAATATAACTTCAAATTCTTGGTACATTTGAAGTATTTAAAACATCAAATGACACGTATAGGAATCAATGGAATAGGGAGAAAAACGTCTTTATAAGGAGTACTACGAGTCTCGACGTCATTACTTTAACAATAGGAATTTTTGAGATAGATTTCAGTATTTCATATGTTAAACTAAAATTTAAGAGATGGATATGGAAAATAATTGTATTGCACCAATATTGGATAGTTTATTCTTTCGTGAAATGTGTGTAGTTCAGGCATCTACACTTGATTCATTTTCTGTCGCTGAATTCTTCCCTTAAATATTTGCCAAATTGTGTATGATTTCACTTGATTCATTTTCTCTCACTCAAATCTTCACCTAAATATTTGTTTAAATTTTCACACAAAAATATTTTTTGGATTTGCTCCTGCATCTAGGAAGATTTTTCGTAATATCTGGTGATATGCATAAATTAGAGATATGCAAATCCTTTTATACATAGAACATTGGTTTGATAGTGATATATTAACTTAACTTACTATAAGGTTTAAAACATCATTCGATATATTGTTTTGAAAAATCTATGATAAAAAATATTCATAGATGACCAAAGAAAAAAAAGTAATGCAGACTAAGTTTTAAATAAAAAACTTGAGAAAAGACTATCAAATGTCATTTAGTGGCTTTTAATCCAACGTTCACTGAGGTTAAAGAAAGAGAAATTATATATGAATTTGACCACTAATCACCTTCTCCATTTAATTTTATCTGGCTTTAATTTTATTTTTATGCTTGAAATGTCGAAAGTCGTACACGCAAAAGAGGGAGCTTGGGACAAACTTCTTTGATTCGACCTATAAGAAAAGGGATACTGGGAATTAGGATAACTCAGGTGTTTTTTGATTTTTTAATCATCATAAGATTTTTCAAACTGAGATTTGTTAATTTTTCCTTAGAATCAATTATAGAATATTCTAGCAGGGATCTCAAAATCATTTATAAAATATTATGTAAAATAATGATTTAATCAATTATTGTACATTAAAAATTAGTTAAATAGTGTTGGCATCTTATAAATTGGTACATCATTGATATATAATGATTTGAAAATAGTTATATAGTGTTGGCACCACATTAAGAGTAATTTTGTTTAAGCAATTACTTATAGAACTAAATTAAATTAAACATGTTGCCTATTAGTATTACAATGCTATTGTTCTACTTTGTTGTTCCTCATTAATTTTTTTGATTATTTTTTAAAATTTTGAAATTTACTATTTTCAAATTTTTATGTTTGGAAATTAATTTCTAAAAATTCAAATATAAAATTTTTATTATTATTCATGTCTGCATTTTGATATTTTAAAATTTTTTTGTTCTCATGCAATGGTTACATTAGGCTCATTTCAAATTCATGACTCATACACTTAGCAAATGATTCACATTGTGATTCATCCGAAGAACCAAAAATAATATCATCAATATAAATTTGAACAATAAGAAAATTATTTTTAAAATATTTAATAAATAATGTAGTATCAACCTTGCTTTTAATAAAATTATTTGAAATTAAGAAAGAACTAAGCCTCTCATACCAAGCCCTAGAGGCTTGTTTCAATCCATAGAGAGCCTTAGTTAGTTTAAAAACATGATTGAGAAGAAGAGAGTTTTTAAATCTGGGTGGTTGTTTAACATACACTTCTTCGAAAATAAAGCCATTCAAAAAAGTACTTTTGACATCCATTTGAAAAAGCTTAAAGTTATTACTACTAGCATTGGCAAGGAGCATCCTAATGGCTTCTAATCTAGCCATAGCAGTAAAGGTTTCTTTGTAATCGATACCTTCTTCTTGGTTGAAACCTTTGGCCACTAATCTAGCCTTGTTTCTAACCATGATACCATATTCATCTTGCTTGTTTCTAAAGACCCATTTAGTACCAATAACTAAATGGTCACAAGGTCTAGGAACAAGTTTCCACACCTCATTTCTCTCAAATTAGTTCAATTCCTCTTGCATTGTGATAACCCAAGAATTATCTTTCAAGGCTTCGTCAATGCTTTTAGGCTCAATTTGAGAAAGAAAAGCGCATGAGCACAAAATTTTTAAAAGAAGAACGAGTTTAAACCCCTTTCGATGTGTCTCCTATAATTAGCTCCTTAGGATGGGCATCTACATACTTCCATTCCTTAGGTAAGGAAAATTCGGAAGAAGATGCTTCCAAGTTGCTATTTTGAGGAGAGGGTTCATTTAAATTCAAATTATCAAAACCGAAATCATCATCAAGATCATTTTTCTTAATTTCAGAAACTTCATTAAAAACAACATGAATAGACTCTTCTATAACTAAGGTTCTTTTGTTATAAACACGAAAAACTTTAGAAATTGAAGAGTAGCTAAGAAAAATGCCTTCATCGGATTTAGCATCGAATTTTCCTAAGGCATCCTTTTCATTTAAAATAAAGTATTTGTAACCAAAAACTTTAAAGTAAGAAACATTAGGTTTTTTGTTATTCCATAATTCATAAGGAGTCTTGGATAGAGATGGTCTTACTAGAACCCTATTCATGACATTGCAAGCCGTATTTACGGCTTCAGCCCAAAAATATTTGGGTAAACTATATTCATTTAATATGGTTCTTGCCATTTCTTGTAAATTTCTATTCTTTCTTTCTACTACTCCATTTTGTTATGGATTCCTTGGAGTAAAGAAGTTGTGGTTATACCCATTTGATTCGTAAAAATTTTAGAAGTCACGGTTTTGGAATTCACTATCGTGATCACTCCGAATTGATGAAATCATAAAATCCTTTTCGATTTGAGTGAGTTTATAAAATTTAGAAAAATATTTAAAACAATCACTTTTGTGAGTCAAGAAATAGGTCCATGTGAATCTACTATAGTCATCTACAATCACAAAGGCATATTTGCTACCTCCTAGGCTTGTTGTGTCAATTGGTCCAAATAAATCCATATGGATCAATTGTAATGGTCTAGAGGTACTTATTTGATTTTTTGAAGCTAGTTTTAATCTGCTTTCCTAGTTGACAAGCATCACATACTTTATCTCTAATGAACTTAACCTTGGGAATGCCTCTTACAAGGTTTTTAGATGTGATTTGAGAGATTAGTTTCATGCTAGCATGACCTAATCTTCTATGCCAAAGCCAAGCATCATCATTCAAAGCCGAAAAACATATTTCACTACTAAGATCATCAAGGTTAATAGTGTAAACGTTATTTTTCTTGATTGCAATTATAGATGAGTTATTATTTTTCGATGATACAAGCATTAGATTCAAATCTTACAATATAACTATTATCACATAATTGACTAATGCTCAAGAGATTATGTTTTAAACCATCTACTAATAATATATTATCAATTGAAATGGCTAATTTGTTACCTATAGTACCTTTGCCAATGATTTTACCCTTGTTGTTGTCTCCAAAGGTGACAAACCCTTTGTCTTGGCTAGAGAGCTTAGAGAATTAAGATGGATCTCTGGTCATGTGCCTTGAGCATCCACTATCAAGGTACCATCTCTTGCTCCAAGCTTGAGTGGGTGTTTTTGTCTACAAGAAAGGATGGTTTTTAGGTACCCATTTTGACTTGGGTGCCTCAAAATTGATCTACTAAATTTATCATTATTCAGCGAGTTCCTAATTGATCCTTTAGGAATCCATACTAATTTAAATGTAACAAAAATTACATTTTAAATGAGAGAATATATGTAATGTTGGCCCTTTAACGAAGGTCGTTTGAGTTCGGTGAGATCCACTCACGAATCCAATTCCACATCTATTTCCAATGTGACGCTTGTTTGTAAGGATCATGTCTAAGCTCTTGCTACCGACCTTAAACATGTTTAGGTCTCTTTGAGTAGCAAGTTCTCCTTTTTTATTACTTCTAAGTGATTACACTTAGAGCATGGGAGTAGAGGGAGAGAATCATGCTCAAGACTCTTAAATTTATCTAGCAATAAAGCATGTTCCTTTTTTAAAGAATTGAATCTTTTTGTAATAGTTCTACATTCATCAAATAATTCATGAAAAATAATTAAAAGCTCATCGAAAGATAAATCTTTATTAAGTAAATCACTTACCTCTTCTCCCAAAGCCATTAGAGCAAAGTTGGCCTCCTCTTTGATGCTAGCTTCTTCATCCTTGGAGTCACTCGAGTCATCTCATGTAGCCTTCAATGCCTTCTTCTTCTTGAGTTACTTCTTCTTAGCTTGGGGACATTCATTTTTTAAGTGCCCCGGCTTCTTACATTCATAACATATGACTTGGTCCTTTTTTGGTTCAAGTTTGTTCTTGAATTCATTTTTAAATTTTCCTTTTTTAATGAATTTTTTAAATTTTCTAGTTAAGAGTGCAATGTCTTCGTCAAAGCCCTCATCACTTGATGTTCCTTTCAAGTGATCTTCTTGAGTTCATAATGTCATATATCCTTCCTATTCTTTGGAAGTAGGTTCTCTAGCTCATCATGAGCATGGCATGTCATTTCATAGGTCATTAAAGATCCTATGAGTCCTTCGATAGGAAAAGTTTTAAGGTCCTTGACCTCTTGAATGGCCGTAACCTTTGGATCCCAACTTTAGAAGGGATCTCAAAATTTTATTACTAGTTCAAAATTCAAAAATCTTTACCAAGTGCCTTGAGTCTATTGATGACATCCGTGAAGCGGGTGTACATGTCTCCAATGGACTCACTTGGTTTCATTCGAAAAAGCTCGTAAGAATGTAAAAGAATGTTGAATTTGGACTCCTTCACTCAGCTAGTGCCTTTATGAGTGATCTCAAGAGTGTGCCAAATATCAAAAGCCGATTCACAAATTGAAACGCAATTAAATTTGTTTTTGTCTAGTGCACAAAACAAGGCATTCATAGCCTTTGCGTTTAAAGCAAAAACTTTATTCTCCGACTCATTCCATTTTCTCATCGGAAGAGAAGATTTTTGAAAACCATTTTCAACGATATTCCAAAGCTCAAAATCCATAGAAATAAGAAAGATCCTCATACAAGTCTTCCAATAGGTATAATCCGACCCATTAAACATAGGTGGACGAGTAATGGAGTGACCCTCTTGCATGCCGGAATAGGTCATCTCTCTTGGGTTTTAAACCAAATATGAGAGTGAACCTCGCTCTGATACCAATTGTCAGGTTCAGAGCGGCACTAAGAGGGGGGGTGAATTAGTGCAGCGGATTAAAGTTAGAAAGTTTAAAAACCGATTCCGAAAATTCATATAGGAACTTGATTCAACGAAAGAGACTTTAACTTGAAATGATTCAATTAAATGAAATAGAAGGTAGGGAGTAGAAATACGATCAATTTGCAACTAAGAAATTTGTGATACAGAAATTTAAACACTCACAACCAATGAACGCGATGTATAGTGGTTCGGTCAAATGACCTACGTCCACTCTTGAAGCCTCCTCCAATGAGGCTCCCAACTTCCACTACCAAGTCTCTTGAAGGGGAAGGACCAAACACCCCTTTACAGCCTTTTACAAGAGGTTCCCTCTCTTTACAGAATTTTTACAAGGAGAAGAAAAGAGGTGAACACTTGAGCAATTGAAAGTAGAAATTTGCTATAGCTTAGACTCGATTCTAACACTGTAAAAAGGTGCTCTACCAGCTAGAAGTAAAGGGGTATTTATAGACTCTTTTGGGATTCAAAAATGGTGCTCAAAAGAGTCACATCCCGAATTTTTAGGGTGCAGGCGGTACAACCGCCTAGCACTGGCGTTATTATCACCTGAGACAGGTGGTTGCAACCACCTGTCAGGCGATACCATTGCCTGACACTGGCAGTACTACCACCTGACACAAGTGGTTGCAACCATTTGTCAAGCGGTACCACCGCCTGCCTGGGGCGGTGCCACCACCTGGCCTTTCCCAAATGCTGTGTAGGCCTAAATTTCAGCCCAACACAACCCCATGAAGGCCTAATTAGCCCATTATAGGTTTAGACAGGATTAACACCTAGTCTATACCTTAATCAAGTGCTAACTATGAACTGAAAGTTAAATTAAACCGACATCGTCAAGTTATTTTTCAAGAGCTTTCCGCGATCTTCCGAGCGGACTTCCGATACTCCTCGGATTTCTTCCGGACTCCCAACAGCTCCTAGATTCTATGGCGAGTTCAACAAGTATTTGCCAGCCTTCCGAACCTTCTCAGTGATCTCCGTGAACCTCCGACGATCTTTTCGGTGAACTTCCGAAACCTTCGGCAAATCTGAGATTCAACAAATACGGTATCGTGGTTAGAAACAAGGCTAGACTAGTGGCCAAAGGTTTCAACCAAGAAGAAGGTATTGATTATGAAAAGATCTTCGCTCCTGTGGCAAGATTAGAAGCCATTAAGATTCTTCTTGCCTATGCTAGTAGTAATAATTTTAAGCTTTTTCAAATAGATGTCAAAAGTGCTTTCTTAAATGGTTTTATTTCCGAAGAAGTGTATATTGAACAACCACCCAGATTTGAAAATTCTCTTCTTCCCAATCATGTATTTAAACTAACTAAGGCTCTCTATGGATTAAAATAAGCCCCTAGGGCTTGGTATGAGAGGCTTAGTTCTTTCTTAATTTTAAATAATTTTACTAAAGGCAAGGTTGATACTATATTGTTTATTAAATATTTTAAAAATAATTTCTTTATTATTCAAATTTATGTTGATGATATTATTTTTGGTTCTTCGAATGAATCACTATGTCAATTATTTGCCAAGTGTATGAGTCATGAATTTGAAATGAGTCTAATGAGTAAATTAACCTTCTTGTTAGGATTTCAAATTAAACAACTTAGTGATGATATATTTCTTAATCAAACAAAGTATACATTAGATTTGTTAAAACGATTTAACATGGATGGTTCAAAAGCCATCAACACTCCAATGAGTACTTCCACCAAGTTAAACTTGGATGAAAGTGGAGAAAATTTTAATCAAAAAATATATAAGGGAATGATAGGTAGCTTACTTTACCTCATCGCAATTAGACTAGATATCATGTTTAGTGTAGGTCTATATGTAAGATTCCAAGCTAATCCTAAGTTATCTCACCTTAAAGCTGTTAAAAGAATCCTTAGGTATCTTAAAGGAACTCATAATCTAGGATTATGGTATTCAAAATCCGATAACTTTGATTTAAAAGCCTATGCGGATGCGGATTTTGGTGGATGTAGAATAGATAGAAAGAGCACATCCGGAACATGCCAATTTTTAGGACATGCACTTGTTTCTTGGACTTCCAAGAAACAAAATTTGATTGCACTATCTACGGCCGAAGCCGAATACATAACTGCAAGTGCATGTTGTGCACAAGTTGTTTGGATGAAAAATACGTTAGAAGACTATAGAATTTATTTAAAGAACATTCCCATAAATTGTGATAATACAAGTTTTATTTGTCTAACCAAAAATCTAATTCAACACTTAAGAACTAAGCATATTGATATTAGGCATCACTTTATACGAGATCATGTCAATAATAATAATGTCATTCTAGAATTTATTGATACAAAACACCAATTAGTGGACATCTTCACAAAACCCCTAAATGAAGAACAATTTGACTTTATTAGAAGAGAATTAGGCATGCTAAATTATTCTAATACATGATGTTGTATGTTTCTTTTCTGAAATCTTCCAACTTCGGTTTTGATTGTATCATCTTAATATCACCTCTTCATTTTTGAATGACATCTTTACAATATCATCTTGGCATTTTGATCTTCCTATTGATGAATTTTTGAGTTATGACTTTTGATGAAATGATTAAATTTTCAGTTTTGATAGTTTCACATTGATATTATATGAATCGATGGAGCTCTCATTTTTATCTTTCGATCATAATCTTGATGAAAGCTATCATGATGTTGTTTTCCTCCTTTAAATAGTGGACACTAATGATGAAGTAAAAATTGATTTCATACCCTCCTTTAAGTATGACTAAAGATATTTCATGACTTGAATTTTATATGAAGCTTAACATATGCATAAATTAATATCATTATTTGTGTAAAATTAACTTCTTAAATGTTCATTTTTTATTTTTATTCTTGTGCTAATCCGTATGATTCAAGGTTTTATGACTTCCTCCTCATGAATCACTACAAGAATACCACGTCGAAGTTTTTTTCTTCAAATTTTTGATGTTGATATATTTCATTCATTGAAGTTTTATGAGTTTTGATATCTCATTCTCATGGAGTTTGCCTTAAAATATGAAATCCTTGATGAATGACTTTAATGATCTATCCTTTCACAATTTTATGAATTCTCAATAAAAATGAGTCTTATATTCTTCATGTATGAATTCTTCATGAGCATTTTGACACTCTAATGTTTTCTTTGGATCTCATGAACATGAATAAAAATGATCCAAACATTTTTCGGATTTCTCCATCAAGGATGACATATTTTGCATTATGTTCAACTCATTTATCATATGCTTGATAATTGATCACTCTTTTTTTTGTGGTATGATACCTTGTGGTGGCTACTTCACCTCCTTTTTGTTGATGACAAAGGGGGAGAAGAATGTGTAAATTGATGAGACATATAAAAATAACTTGATAAAATGTCTTGCATAGTATTAAGAAGATTGAATTCAAGTGTTTTGAGATCGATATCATATCATGTTTAAAAATTGGGTTCTTTTTATTGATATGATAAGCTAATATTTCATTTGATATCATGCCTTGATTTTATGCATTTCATTGATATCATTTGATCCGTGTAGTAATTCAATTTGTGATTAGATTCTCTTGTCAAAATGATGAATGTCTATCATTCGACTAGAAAATTCATAACATACCATGACATTGTGAAAAATATGAAGTTTCATATTTATGGATGAAAGATCATGCTTGTTAAACATGACGGTAAGTTTAATGAATGAAACTTATCGGGTTTGGGATGAATTCAAGAAGATTGAATTCAAGTGTTTTTACCTTCTCATGATATGACATATATATAAGGGGAGTTAAGATTAACTCTATCATCAATTGATTGTCATCATCAAAAAGTGGGAGATTGTCGAATCTTGGATTTTGATGATGAAGTCAATTAGTGAATTATTTGTTCTAATCCATATTATCGAGATAAGTGTGTAGGATTAACTATGATGGGATAAAAACATAAAGCAATTTACCGAGGTCAAGTTCGCTGGGAGTTCGAGAGTTCACCGGAAGTCCGAAGGATCGTCGGAAGTGTTGCCAGAACCAACCGAGATAGAATCAGGGACTTGCCGAAGGTTTCGAAAGTTCACCGGAAAGATCGTCGGAGGTTCACGGAGATCACCGAGAATATTCGAAAGCTTGTCAAGACTCATTGAACTCACCACGGAATCAGAGTTTGCTTTGGGAGTCCGTCGGAAGAAATCTGAAGGAGTGTCGGAAGTCCACCGGAATTTTGCCAGAAAGCTCGTCGGAAGAAGACTTGAAGAATGTCAGTTTAAATCACTTAGAATTATATTTCAATTTCATAGTTAAGCATGTAATTTGGGTTAGGATTAGGTGTTAATCCTATAACCCAAAGTAGGGGCCCATTGGGCCTTGTTTTGGATCAGTTTGGGCCAAGTTTAAGGCCCAAATGGATGTGCTAAAACATGCTGGGCGGTGGCATCGCTGCCTTGGGCGATGGAACCACCTAGTGCATTGTCAGTTTGACAACTGATAGGCGGTGGCACCACCACTGATAGGCGATGGCACCACTAGCATCGGGAAACCCAAAATGAATTCAAATTTGGAGCTCAAATTTGAATCCTCTTGGGGTCTATAAATACCCCTCCTTTCTCAACAAAAGATCACCCTTTTGAGAGTTAAAATTGAGAAAAAGCTTTGACAAAGTCTTATTTTCGATAGCTAGTGTTCACCTCCTCTTCTCTTTGAAAAATCTATAAGAGTGTGAACCTCTTGTAAAAGGGTTATAAGAGGGGTATTTGGTCCTTCCCCTTCAAAGTGACTTGCTAGTGGAAGTTGGGAGCCTCATCGAAGAAGGTTTCGAAAGTGGATGCAGGTCACTTGACCAAACCACTATACATCGTGGTGTTCTTGAATGTGTGAGTGTTTAAATTTCTGAATCATTTCTATACTTAGCTACAAATTGTTTGGTTTTTATGTCTACTCAAGCTACTTCAACTAAGTCATCTTCATCGAATCGAAATCTTAATACGAACTAGCTATTTACGAAATTAGTTTCAAACTTATGAGTTTTAATCCATTGCACTAATTCACCCCCTCTTAGTGCCTCTCCGATCCTAACAGGACTTACAGGTTTGAAAAGCTCTAGATCTAGTACAACTGGTTCTTGGGGATGGTAGCCAACCATACGAAGGCAATTGTGTGTCAATAGAGGATCATCCACTCTCGGTATCGTGAGATGAATATCCCGCATGTGCTCGCTCAGGCAAAATCCCTAGCCGGGGTTCGGATTGAGAGAGAAGGAGTTCTCTAGGAGAATCCGATTAGAGCGAGACTCGGACAGGATTCCATATAGGCCTGACTCTACCATGCCCAATATACGATCTCTAGGATATAGATGGATGAGAGACTATAGATACGTGGTAACTAAGGATATACAAGTTCGATGGATCAGATCCCCCTGTATCATCTAGGGACTATGGTGTAGTGGCCTAATACGTCCATAGTCGATGAGTTGAGTGAATTATTATGGATATAATAATTCACTATATCATAAGAAATTCTGAGTCAGAAGGAGTTCTGACGGGAGCGACTCATGACCAGCTTGGTATCAGGCCTAGAGAGTCACACACATTAGGTGGATGTTACGATGAGTAGAGGTGCGGATATAAGATATCTGCGAAGCCCCTATTTTGGATCCTGTGGATAAGATCCAATTGGATAATTAGATAGAGATCCAATGTGAACTGGATAGAGATCCAGTGTGAACAGGATCCGTTAAGGATATGCTTCCTGCACCTCTATAAATAGGAGGAACTACTTGGTTCATAGGCTAGAGCTCTTGGAAGTCGCCCCTCCTATTCTCCTCAGCCTCCTCTCCTCCTCCTTGGCTCTGGTAGCCTCATGGTGCACGTGGAGAGGGAGATCCCGCGGTGATCTGAGGAGCATCGTCGCTATGTCCGCTATGTGGATTACCACTAGAGAGGAGTACGCTAGTGCTCCTTCATCCTCTTCATCGGATCTAGAAATTTGGGGATATATGATCTCCCCAGGTAATGCTTCTGACATGATACTTGTGGTTTTTTAGATTTGTGATTTTTCATGCACCAATCATCGTAGAACGGCCAAGTATGTAACTTTGGGAAATCTAGTCTTGTTTTATTTTCCATTGCGTATGAGGTGCTGACTCCCATGATTTTGTAACATATATTCTAGCTAATTGTACCATTGAATAGCATCTCCTCCATGGTGGATGACAGCAATTTCCACCATAGCATCATCCAACATTCGGTAGTAGCAAAAGTAACATTCAGCGTGCGAAATCCACCCTGTTAGGTCTCCTTCTTCCCATCGTGGGAAGTCCACCCTCATGCGTGGCTGAAGCATATGTGAGGGCTATTCCTCCATCTCTAGAGGCCTCTCTGGACTCTCTCTCCTCACTGAAATTTGGTTGGACTCGGTTGTTGTCCAATTCTGAATTCTGCAAACAAAGCACGTAATTTGTCCTCGAAGCAAGATTGAAGTCGCGATTCAATCCGAGATTCCAATGCTTCAAATTTGGCATCAATTCAATCTTGAGAAGCCATAACATATACCTCTAGATCAGAGATGTCCTTGTCTTTTTTTTGTTGATGGGTTAATGACATAGGGTGGTGGAAGGTTTAGATAATAGATCAGTGATAAAAGAGTTCGGCTGTAATGGTTTACTATTTTGGGCAGCAGTTTTTAACACTGTTAGGGTTATGAAAATAGGTTATGACAGCTATGTCTTAGGGCTAGAGGGATGCTATAAAGATTTCTTTGTAGGTGGTAGCAAGGTGGCTAGGGTTTGGTAGGTTACAAAGAAGAAAAAGGATAAAGGTGCAACACCAAATTTATCATCGAAAAAATTCCAACAGCAAGGATGCAATTTTTTCCTACAATTCTCAATAGAGATTCAAGTAAAACTTAAATGGAATCTATTGGTAAGGGAGAGGTAATGCTGTTAAAAATTTCATAGAAGAAAACAACAACAAAAGGTTTGGTAAAATTGAGGATCACGAAAATGTACTATAGCAGATTTTTATGTCTATAGTGTAGCAGACTGGACGTAAAAGATTAGTAGTATATATTAAGAATTTTTTGAGGAAACCAAAGGGGAATCTGCTGTTAGGAAGTGTCAAAGGTATTGTAAAAATTTCATAGAGATTTGGATAGAAGAAACGTAGTAGCAAGATCAAATAAATAGTGCTTATGTAGTTGGAATTCTGCAGTGCATCTTTTGTTGTAGAGATGAAACTTTGTGATGAAAAGTTTATGCAGCAATATAGGAATGATTTTTTTAGATTTTTTGAATAAGAACAACTAAATTGTAGTAGCAGTAAGGTAGGAAACTAGAACCTGGTGCAATTCACGGGAAGATCAAAGGATGATTCGTAGTGGTGGAGATGACGGCAGAATTCGATGATGATCCTTTTAAGCAATTGTAACAATTGCTTTGGGTGGTTGTGGAGGGCTGATGGGTGGCTGTGGAAGGGCAACAAGATGCCAAGAATGCTACTCTAATACCAAGTGGTAGAACCCTTGTGGATTCTAAGCTTGGGGTTAATCTCTTTAGGGAATTAGCCTCCTTAGAACTCTATAGGGGTTCCTTCCTCCAAGTTGCTACTCAAAGGTTGCTAAAAGGATAATCTATTTATGATAAAAGAGAGTGAATACATGACTATTTATAGGGCTTCTAAACCCCAACTCCTAATATGACTCCTACTCAAGACCCCTACTTCTAATCAACTCCTACTTCTAATAGGACTCCTTCTCTAATAAGCAACCTCCAAACTAATCCTAACCTAGCCGGCCTCTTCACCTCTTTAATAGGGGTTGGCTAGATAGGATTTACATGAATGCCCTTAGGATTTATATGTTTGCCCCCTTTAGTGAAATTGAATTAGGACTCTCCTAGCTAGAGTTCTAAAATCTTGTAAGAGCAGAATTATCATCGAAGAAACAACGGTTTCTCAATAAAATTTCTAGCAAAAATTGAGAGATTTGAAGAGAGGACTTGATAACAAAATCTCGGTTTAGATAATAGCAATGATGATAAATTTGATCAAGGAAATTTTTGCAGCATAATAGCAAGGAAATTAGTACAAGTTGCGATAGAAGAATTCTCATTGAAAAATTCCAATAGTTTGGGACGAAAATTTACAGCAACATAAGAACATTTTAGAGATGAATTCTATAATAGATCAATCACAGATGTAAGCCAAGATAATCTATGAAGTGTATAAGAAATTTCATTCAAAAAGGATAGCAAATAGATCAGTTTAAAGGCAACAATATGTGGTTGAAATTTTCTACAGTAATCCTTCATTTGCAAAGATAATAACTTTTACAACGAAAGGAATTCGCAGTAAGGGATAGATAGAAAGGCTTCTTTTTGACATTTTGAATGGAAAATTATAACAGCAAAAGGTATTAGTGAGAGGAGAATACTAGATCTCTGATATAATTGGAGGTAATGGTAGCAAACTAATTTGATCTACGACAGAAGATGATGGTGGAGACACTGACGTCAAGAGCAATTATGGGAATTGGTTGGCTTATGGTGGGTGGCAGCAAAAGCGACAAGATTGGTACTCTGATACTAGATGATAGAACCCTAGAGGAATTCTATGTAGATTGATCTTTGAGGGGGATCAACCCTTGGAATGCTATAGGGGTTCCACCCTCCTTGGTAGTCGGCCAAATGGCTGCAATTGTAGATTGATCTTTCTTATTCAAAAGAGGTGGAGGCTACATGCTTATATAGGACTCCAAACCCTAGCCCTAGTGGCTGCTTCCTAAGTAAATTATCCCTTTTGCCCTCAACACTAGCCGGCCTATCTAGTAATGGGGGGTGGTGGCTAGGAAGCCTTAAGGTCTAAATATAAACCCTGACCACTCTTTTTTATAGGATAGAGGTGGCTAGGTGAGGTTTATTATAATCTCATAGGGTTTTTATTAGCTGCTACTTGGTTGGGTAGGATCCAACCCTGCTAGGGTCCTATCGATTAGATTTGAGAGGTAATCTCACTAACTCAGTTAGGGACCAACTACGCTTGTATCTGGTCTGGTTTGGGCTGGACTCTTGGCCTAGATAATGTAGCTGAACCTATTCTGGCGGTAGTACTACCAAAACTGGGCAGTGGAACCACCCAAGGCTTAGTCTCCCAAGTGTTTGGGCGGTGGTGCCGCCAGACTACGCGGTGGTACCGCCCAGGTCCAGTAGCCAAGACTCTGTCTAGTAGTAGTATCGCCAGACTAGGCGGTGGTACCACCCAATGTTAGAGTCCACCAGCAGTGGTATCGCCAGGGATAGGTAGTGGTACCACTAGTACCCCGAAAATCTAAGACAAAACATTTTTTGGCTCTATTTTTGAAGCCAATTGAGACCTATAAATATCCTACACCTCTCTACTTGTTAGATACAGAGGAGTGAACAAAAGAACTGAGATTATAATGAAATCACTGCTTGTAAACTTTGAGAGTTCACTTCTACCAATTCTAAGTGTTAGAAACTTGTATAAAGAGAGTGAACAACTTGTAAAGAGTTTTGTAAAGGGGTGATTGATCTTTGCCCTTAAAGAAAGATCAATAGTAGAAGCCGGTGACCTCATCGGAGGAGGTATTAAGAGTGGACATAGGTTGGACAACTGAACCACTATAAATCAATGTGTTCTTTCCTTGGTGTGCACTTCTCTTCCTTACTGCTTAGCTGCATTCTATTTTCACCTAACTACTCAACTTCATCTCTACTCATTTATGAACGTGTTCAAAGTTAAACATCTTTGTCAAAACATATTTTCATTGAATAAAAATTTTCACTGAGATGATTTTTCCAAAATTGACATTTTTAGCCATTGCACTAATTCACACCCTCTTAGTGCGAACTTGATCCTAACATGCCTGATGCCCGAACTCATGGCACGAAGCCTCCTGCCGATACCCAATCTTTTGACATTTTCTACTTCGGCCCAATGTTTGATTCCTTTTGCTTTAATCAATTTGCCTCTCCTTGATCGAAGCTAGCCCTGTGTCACTCAAAACATAGATTTGATCATAAACTCATCAATTGATTTCATCATCAAAATCTAAAATTCAACATAAGAAACATTAGAAAATTTTCAAATAGGTAATAGATCTCTAAATATGAACCTTACTAATAAGGGTCATGTTCATAGAAAGGAAGGAATTGGCCTTATAAGTAATACTCAACAAAAGCCAACTATCTTTATTAAAGGACCAACATTATATATTTCACCCCAAAACAAATGTAAATTTTATTTTAAAATTGGACATTATGCATATAAATGTCTATTTAAAAGGTATTGTCTACACAGATTAATTTGGGTTCCTAAAGGAATCATAAATAATTTAATACCAATTATTAAGTTAGGTAGATCTATTAATGAGGCACTCAAACTTAAGTGGGCATCTAAAAGAAAAGATCCTTTCTTATAGATATGTTTACAATCAAAGACTAGGAGCAAGAGATAGTACCTTGATGGTGGATACTCAAGGCACATGAACAGAGATCAACACACTTCTCTACACCTTGAGACAACAAAAAAATTATTGACAAAGGAACAATAGGTAATAAGTCAAACCTTTTAATTAAAGATGTATTATTAGTAGATGGTTTAAAATATAACCTACTAAGCATTAGTTAATTGTGTGATAAAGGATATATCATCAAATTTGAATCTAATGCTTGTATAATTAAAATACCACACAAAAATAAATCTATGATTGTCTTAAAAAATAATAATGTGTATACTATTGATATTGATGATTTTTGTGATGAAACATGTTTTTTTAGCTTAAACGATGATGTATGACTTTGGCATAGGAGATTAGGTCATGCTAGCATGAAACTAATCTTTAAAATATCAACTAGAGAACATGTAAGAGGAATGCCTAATATCAAGTTTGTCAAAGATAAAGTTTGTGATGTATACCAACTAGAAAAATAAATAAAAAATAGTTTCAAATCAAAGAATCAATTAAGTACCTCTAGACCACTACAATTGATCCACATGGATTTATTTGGATCAATTGATATAACAAGTCTAGGAGATAGTAAATATGCATTTGTAATTGTTGATTATTATAATAGATACACTTGAACATACTTTTTGGCACACAAAAGTGATTGTTTTAAATATTTTTGAAATTTTGTAAACTTGTTCTAAATGAAAAGGGTTTTATAATTTTGACTATTCGTAATGATCATGGTGGTGAATTTCAAAACGTGATTTTTAAAATTTTTGTGAATCAAATGGGTACAATTATAATTTCTCTACTCTAAGAAATCTACAACAAAATGAAATAGTCGAAAAAAAAATAAGAGCTTACAAAAGATGGCAAGAACCATGTTAAACAAACATAGCCTACCCAAATATTTTTGGGCTGAAGCCATTAACATGACATGCTATATCATGAGTAGGATTCTCATAAGACCATTACTTTCAAAACTCCTTATGAATTGAGGAATAATAAAAGACCCAATATTTCATATTTTAAAGTTTTTGATTGTAAATATTTTATTTTAAATAAAAAAGATGCCTTAAAAAATTTTGATGTAAAATTCGATGAAGGCATATTTCTTAGTTATTCCTCTATTTCTAAAGTTTTTCATGTCTTTAATAAAAGAACTTTGGTTATAGAGGAATCTATTCATGTTGTATTTAATGAGTTTTTCAAATTTAAGAAAAATAATTTTGATGATGATTTTGATTTTGATGCTTTAAATTTAAATGAAAACTCTCCTCCCTAAGCAACTTGGATGCATCTTCTTCTAAAGACTCTTTACATAAGGAATGGAAGTATGTAGATGCTGATCCTAAGGAGCTAATCATAGGAGATACATCAAAAGGTGTTCAAACTTGCTCTTCATTTAAAAATTTTTATGCTAACACTATCTTTTTATCTCAAATTGAATCAAAATACATTGATGAAGCTCTAAAAGATGATTCATGGGTTATCACAATGCAAGAAGAGTTAAATCAATTTGAAAAAAATGAGATGTGAAAGCTTATTCCAAGGCCTAGTTACTGTTTGGTAATTGGTACTAAATGGGTCTTTTGAAATAAGCAAGATGAACTTGGTATCATGGTTAGAAATAAGGCTAGATTAGTAGTCAAGAAAGTATCGATTATGAAGAAACCTTCACTCTTATGGCTAGACTTTAAGCCATAAGGATACTCCTTGCCTATGCTTATTGTAATAATTTTTAGTTATTTCAAATGGATGTTAAAAATACTTTTTTTAATGGCTTTATTTCCGAAGAAGTTTATGTTGAGCAACCACTCGAAATTGAAAATGTTCATTTTCCAAATCATGTTTACAAGTTATTGAAGGCTCTCTATGGATTAAAACAAGCTCCAAGGGATTAAAGAGATCAACCCAAAGCTTAGAATTTGCAAGGGTTTTAACACTTGATATCAGAGTTGCGTTCTTGGTGTCTCGTAGCCCTTCCACAGCCATCCATCTGCTGGGAAATCATGTGAATTGATATCTCATGCGTAACAAAAAATAAAACAAGATCATATTTTCCATCGTTATGTACTTGGCCACTGTGCGATGACTAGTGCATGAAAAACTTGCTAATCCAAAAAAATCGCATGTAATAATGTCAGAAGCATTACTTGGGGAGATCGTATATCCCCAAAAATTCTAAATCCGATGAAGAGGATGAAGTAGCACTAGCGTACTCCTCTCTAGCGATAATCCACACAGCGAATACAATGACGACGCTCCTCAGATCACCATAGGATCACCTTCTCCACATGCACCACAAGGCTATCAGAGCCAAGGACGAGAAGAGGAGGCTGAGGAGAATAGGAGGGGCGAATGCTAGGAGCTCTAGCCTATGAACCAGGAAGTTCCTCCTATTTATAGAGGAGTTGGAAGTGTTAGTTATAGGTGCCCTACAAGCCAATCACGTGAGTAATGGCACCTATAACATGTTGTGTCGATCTCTTCGTATATTATTATTAGTATTTTCTCATATTATACGGATGAATATTGTTATGTCCATGGATCTGTGCAGTAGGAATCGGATCAAGCTGAGATCATGATAATGAGACCGATATACCTTTTAAACACAAATCCTAAATCATCCTGGTCATAGGTTACTTGATGAAGATATCGAGATAACTGGATAGACTGGTGTGTTCTATACCTATCTATATGATGGAGACAATTGGTCTCATAGTCGCTTGTGTGGGGACACTAGAGGTACTGTGTAGGTGCTCATTGGGGTGACTATCCATCGCCTCATGAGGCGACCACCCATGTACGAGGCAGTCGCCCACACGTGAGGCGGCAGTGCCTCTACGCAGGCGGTTGTGCACCGCTAGCACAAGGAGGCACTACAAAGAGAGGCGATAGCACCCAAGGTGGTGTTGCACGCATGCCGAGGGATGCTACACACCTAGCAGGATAGTTTTGTAGCCGTCAACTCTGTCTGGGGAGATTTGGGATAAAAGATAGTTTTGCACTTGTCAATTTTGGAAATTCCAGGGCATATCCTAGGAAAATTACGAAAATACCCCTAATATTTCTGAAAATTCTCTGTATATCCCTGATTTTAGAATTTTAGTTATTTAAAAGGTTTAAGTAACTATTATTATTTATCTAGTAATCCTACATGATGTATACATGCGATGTGTGATATGGGAAGATGATCATGGACTTTGTGATGTGTGTATGTGATTATTGAGGCCTGCGAGCCTCCATTTTTCATTGATTGTTAGGCTTGCATACCTGTAATTATGTTGTAATTATATGAAAAGACACAACGGAAGCCTGAAGGTGACAGTGGGACTCTTGAGGCTGATTCAAATGATCATGATGCATGGAGATGCTTCGAGGTGCCGAGCAGATCCGACGATGACAAGATGGATAATCACCGGGCATAGAGATGCATCGATATGCACATAGATCCTGATGTAAATGATTAGGCCTACTAGCTCGGGCCTAATCATATTAGGTTGAGGTCCATAATCATCTGGTGTGCCTATACATGTGATTGCTATACACCTACTAGATAAGTATATGTATATTTGCAAGATAGAAATATATATTAAATATGAATGTATGTAACACCTTATATCATGAGACCAACTTTAAACCCTCCTATGATAATATTAAGTTGGTAAGTATGAGGCAATAAGATTGACCCGCATGGCCTTCTATCGTTATAGCCAGAACCACCCCGATGTAGGTTGAGTTGGTTGAGTCCTCGAGGCTCATCTATTTCGGCCTCGCTATCTTGTGTATGACATGAGATGTCACCGATAACCTTAGGACATGATATGTTTGGTCGAGTCCCTCGAGGGCATATCACCGAATCAAACTCATCTTGTAACGATAGTGATGACTTAACTGGACATCATGGTTGGTCAAGTGTTAGGACTCTAGCTATGAGAGTCCTAACTGCTGGGACTCTAGCTAAGAGAGTCCTAATAGAGTTTTATTGACAAGGGCATTCATGTAAATCCTATCTAGCTGACCCTTATTAAAAAGGTGAAAAGGGCAGCTAGGATTAGGATTAGTTGGGAGGTTCCTTCTTAGAGAAGCATTAAGGAGTTTATTAAAAGTATGAGTCTTAAGTAGGAGAGTCTATTAAAAGTAGGAGTCTTGAGTAAGAGTCCTAACAATAGAAAACTCTAGCTATACTAGGAGTCTTGAGTTGGAGTCCTATATAAGATGTTTGGAATAAGAAAAAGAATATTCATCTACAGTTGCAGCCACCAGGCCGACTACTTGGAGGGTGAAACTCCTATAGCGTTCCAAGGGTTGATCCCCCTCAAAGATCAAATCTATATAGAATTCCTCTAGAGATCTATCATCTGGTATCAGAGTAGTGATCTTGCTACTTTTGCTGCCATCCCTGTCACCCACCATCAGCCAAGCAATTCTCACAATTGCTCTTGACGTCGTTGTCTCCACAGTCATCTTCTGCCGTAGATCAAATTAATCTGCTGCCGTCACCTCCAATTGCATCAGAGATCTGGTAATTCTCCTATCACCAATACCTTTTGCTATTGTAATTTTCCATTAAAAATACCAAAAAGAAGTCTTTCTATCTATCCCTTGCTTCGAATTCCTTTCATCGTAAAAGTTATCATCTTTACGAACAAAGAATTGTGCTGAAAATTTCAGCCACCTATTGCTACCTTTTAACCGATCTATTTGCTATATTTTTTGAACAAAATTTCTTGAGCACTTCATAGATCATCTTGGCTTTCATCTGTGATAAATCTATCATGGAATTCATTTCTGGAACATTCTTGTGTTGCTACAAGTTTTCAATGCAACCCGTTGAAATTTTTTGATTTAGAATTCGCTATCGCAACTTGCACCAATTTCTTTACTATTATGCTACCAAAATTTTCTTGATCTAATTTATCAACCTTGCTGTTATCTAAACTGAGATTCTACTATCAAATCCCCTCCTCAAATTTCTGGGTTTTTGCTGGAAATTTCATCAAGAAACCATTGTTTCTTCGATGACAATTCTGCTCTTACAAGATAGTGCATATCAGCAACAATTTCCACTAAATTCTCTCAAATCTCTGCCGCCATCTACCACAGATCTAAAACTCTATTCCCTAACCTTCATCCACTACCATCACAGCCCAAAACTCTATCAAACCATACCCCCAAACTGCACCCAAAACAGTCACAAAGCAAGCTTAAACCGCAACCTACATCCACCAATCCACCAATTCTTTCGGCCACTACTTCTTTCAACTAATTCATGCCTTTAACCTAGCAACAAAAGAGAGATCTTAATATTACAGATCTGGAGGCATATACTATGGCATCCAAGGAGGTGATCAATACTAAATTCGAAGCTTTCGAGATGTGAATGGAGGATAAGATTCGAGCTCTCTTTGTTGAACTCAGTTTGGATCGATCACCGAGCCCGAAGAAATCTCATCAAGGAGAGAGCTCTGACCGAAGAGATGACTTCCAGAAGAGGAAAAGCTCTATGACCGATCTCTACTATGCTAGTTATAGGTGCCCTACAAGCCAATCACATAAGTGATAGCACCTGTAACACGCTGCGTCAATCTCTTTGCTTTTAATTATTAGCATTATCTCATATTATCTAGATGTATATTGTGATGTCGCTGGATCTGTGCAATAGGAATCAAATCATGACGAGATCACGATAATGAGATTGATTCACCTTTAAACACAGACCCTAAATTATCCTGGTCATAGGTTACTCGAGAAGGACATCGAGATAACCGGATAGACTGGTGTGCTGTATACCCGTTCATATGATGGAGGTAGCTGGTCTCATAGCTACTCATGTGGGGACACTAAGGGTACAGTGCAGGTGCTCATTGGAGAATGAGTTCACTGATTGATCCGCCTATGGAATGCTAGATGGTTATTGATACCTCATGTCAGACAGCGATTTCGTAGTCCCAGTAGTGTATCTGGTCCTTAGACTTGAGACACCAAAGATGTCCTGTATGAGTACTCCACTCTTTGATACCGAACTTATAGGTTTGGAAAGCTCCATATCTAGTACAACCAGTCATTAGGAGTGGTAGCCAACCTTACGAGGGCTATTGAGTGTCAATAGTAGATTATCCGCTCGGTATCATGAGAGAAATATCCCATGTGTTCTTGCTCGAACAAATCCTTGGCCAAGGTCATTCGAATTGAGAGAGAAAGAGTTCTCTGGGAGAATCCGACAAGAGCAAGACTTGAGGAGAGACCGTATGGGCCTGACAGCACCATGCCCAGTATAGGGTCTCTAGGATATTAGATGGATGAGAGATTATATATACATGGTAACTGAGGACAGATAGCTCCAAATGATTGGATTCCCCTGTATCATCTGGGGGCCACGGCGTAGTGGCCTAGTACGTCCACGGTCAATGAGTTGGGTGAATTATTATAGAGATAATAATTCACTAAGTCAGAAGGAGTTCTGACAAGTATGACTCATGGCCAGCTCGATATTGGGCCTAGAGTTTCACACACATATGGTCGGTGTTGCGATGAGTAGAGGTTCGGATATGAGATATCCGTTGAACCCCCTATCTTATTAGATATCCATTAAGCCCCTGAATTATTGGATCCTGAGATGAGATCCAATAATTGCTAATAAGAGATTATTGGGTAGAGGCCCACTAATCCAAGAGGCTTGGGTGATTGGATGGAGATCCAATACCCAATAGGGCAAAAGATCCATTAGAGTTTTTCAGGGGCCTCTATAAATCGGAGGGGACCAAAGCTTTATAGGCTGGGGGTTTTCTTTTGTTAGCCACCTCCTGTTCTCCTCTCCCTAGAGAGAGAGAGAGGAGCATCGTCGCAATCCCTGCTGTGTGGATACCGCTATAGAGGAGGACACTTTACTTCCTTCATCCTCTCCCACAGATCTGTAGGAATTTAGGGGTATACGATCTCCCTAGGTATCTTCTTTTATACATGCAGTTTTGCGGATTTGCTTTTGACGCATCGATCTTCGCACGACGATGGAAACTTTCTACGGGAAATCTGGGGTGTTTTGTTTTATGTTCTTCTGCTGCACATGTGATGTCGCTCCCTTGACGGATTTCCCAACATACTATCCATGCATGAGGGTGGACTTCCCTAAATGGGAAGAAGGGGACTCGATTGGTTGGATCTTGCGTGTGGAGCGATATTTTGATATCATAAAATTACAGACACTTCTATGGTGGAAATTATGGCTATACATCTTGAAGGGGATGCTATACAGTGGTTTGATTCATTTGAATACACTCATAGAGTCTTCTCATGGTGACAATTCAAAGAAGGACTGCTGATCCGCTTCGGACCAACCGATTACGAGAACATCGACGAACAACTAGCAAAGATCCGACAAACCTCCACCATTCAGGAGTATCAAACCAGGTTTAAAAGGTTATCTAATCAAACTTATGATTGGTCTGAGAAATAGCTATTGGGGACATTTATTGAGGGCTTAAAGCTAGAGATCTAGGGAGAAGTTAAAGCGTGACAAATCAGACACGCTTATGGCAGCCATCTCTTTTGCATGACTTCAAGAGGAGCGATTGAACCACGAAGCCCGGAGGACTAGGATTGCTCCCTGACCAGTAATATTGAAGCCCTTAGCCCCTCCTATTGTTAGCCAAGCTCCTGAACTAAAAAAGTTGACAAGAGAAGAGCTTCGGGAGCAATCTACAAAGGGGCTATGTTGGCATTGCGATGAGCCATGGCACCGCGAGCATCACTTTAAAAAAGGGAAAATTCTTATGATTGGACCAGTGGAAGAAGAGGTCAGTGAACAGCCAGAAGAGAGCCTTGAACATGAGGAAGAAGATATGAAAAAGAGCCATAATCAACTGACTTTATGGTACACGCATTAGCCGGCTACTCAAATCCACAAACGATGAAAGTTGGAGACTTGCTAAAACAATAACCTATCACCATTCTCATCAACACGGGCAGCACTAATAACTTCTTAAATAGTAAGGTTGCTGTTCGGATGGTGCTCCACATCAAAGGTTGTAGCAAGTTCGACATAAAGGTCACCGACGGTCGAATCCTAAAGTGCGACCAAAGGTGCCCGTAGGTGAAACTATTACTGCAAGACCAAGAAATTATTGTCAACTTCTTCCTCCTACCAATTAATGATTACGAGACCATGCTAGGCATAGAATGGCTAACGATGCTAGGTGACGTCTCCTAGAACTTTTCTAAGTTAATTATGAAATTCTACTACAAAGGCAAACAGGTCATCCTACGCGGGAAGCGCGGAAGCAACGTAACTACCATTTCGACCCAACGAATGGAGAAAGTTTTACACAAGATAAATGGTGGCTTTTTGATGCATCTCTAGCAGCAACCAGAGGGAAAGAAAATAGAAATTGAAGATCAAAATCTCGCCTAATTGCTTGCTGAATTTGATGACGTTTTTGCTGAACCGCATGGTCTTCCTCCTACTCGGCAACATGACCACCGAATTCTAATTCTTTTGGGCAAACCACCAGCGAACACTCAGCCATACCACTATCCTCACCTCCAGAAGGATGAAATTGAGAAGATTATAAAGGAGATGCTTGAAACATGGGTGATTCAGCCAAGCTACAGCCCCTATTCCTCACCGATGCTACTTGTATGCAAGAAGGACGAACTTGGCGGATGTGCATCAACTACCGAGCTCTAAATGGCATCACCATCAAGGATAAGTACCCAATACTAGTAGTGGATGAACTTCTTGATGAGTTAAAAGGAGCTCGAGTCTTTACGAAGTTGGACCTCTAATCCGGTTACCACGAAATTCGGGTATGTGAAGATGACATTCCAAAAACTGCTTTACGCACACATAACGGCCATTATGAATTCTTGGTAATGCTTTTTGGACTCACTAATGCTCCTTCAACTTTCTAAAGTCTCATGAACGATATTTTTCAGAGCTTTCTTTGCAAATTTGTACTAGTATTTTTCGATGATATTCTCATTTATAGCCCTTCTCTTGTGACTCATTTTTAGCACTTGCGTTTGTTACGATCCTTCTAAGAATACTCTTTTGATAAGCTATCAAAGTGCAGCTTTATCTAGTAAAAAGTAGAGTACCTTGGGCACCTAATATCAGAAGAAGGAGTGGCAGTAGACCCAACAAAAATTAAAGCCATGCAGGGCTGGCCGAAATCTATAAATGTGAAATTGTTACGTAGGTTCCTTAGACTAACAAGCTACTATTGAAAATTTGTGAAGGACTATGTGAAGATCGTGCACCCTCACTTCTCTACTAAAAAAAGATGCCTTCCAATGGTCAGATGAAGCCTCTGTTGCCTTCGATAAACTTAAGGTAGCCATGACGACGACGCCCGTGCTAGCACTATCAGATTTCAACCGACCCTTCATCATTGAGGCCGACGCATCTGGAGTCAGAATTGGAGCCGTTCTCATGCAAGATGGTCGACCACTCGCATATACCATCAAGGGGCTATCTCCCTCCCATAAAAAATGTCAATCTATGATAAGGAGATGCTCGCCATTGTGCACGCAGTAACGAAGTGGAGACCCTACCTAATCGACCGATGATTTCAAATTAAAATCGACCATAGAAGCCTCAAGTACTTTTTGAGAAGATATCATCCCCGGAGCAGCAAAAATGGGTAACCAAACTTCTAGGATTTGATTATGAAATTATTTACAAAAAGGGAAAGAAAATGTTATTGTAGATGCACTCTCACGGCTACTTGAGCAAGCTAAATTTTTAGCCATCTCTCTTCCTACCACCGGCTTCCTTGAGGACATTAGGGAGGAATGGAAGAAGGATCCAGAGACTAGCAACATCATTAAAAAATTGGAGGAGGATCCAAGTGTAATAGCTCACTATACTTGGGATTCGAAGGATCTACGCTATAAAGGCGGTATTGTACTTATACCCGACTCCTTGTATCAAAATCATTCTACGAAATGCACTCCACACTTTTAGTAGGGCACTCTGGATTTCTAAGAACCTACAAAAGAGTGAAGCAAAATTTTTATTAGAGAGGGACGAAAAAAATTATTTCTGAATACGTGGCATAATGTGATATATGTCAACAACAAAAATGGTGAAACAGTAGTGAGTCCAGGGAAACTACAACTACTACCCATACCAGACTTGGTGTGAACTAACATCTCCATGAAGCTATCTCCATGTTTTTATAGACCCTATCAGATCATAGAGCGTATTGGATCGTATAGACTTAAATTACCTGAGGATGCCAAAATTCACCCTGTCTTTCACGTGTCATGCATCAAACCCATGTTGGGAAAACACGAGTCACCCCAGATTCAACTACTAGTCATATGTGCCCTGCAAGCCAATCATATGAGTGATGACACTTGTGACTTGATATGCATTTTTTCTCTTTACTTATTATTAGGCATTTTATCACTTTATTTTGCGTGTTATATATGTTGTGATGTCCTTGGATCAGTGCAGTAATGGGAATCAAATCATGATGAGATCATGATAATGAGATCGATTCACCTTTAAACACAAACCCTGAATTATCCTGGTCATAGGTTATTCAAGAAGGACATCGAGATACCCGGATAGACTAGTGTGCTGTATACCCATCCATATGATGGAGGTAGCTGGTCTCATAGCTACTCGTGTGAGGACACTAAGGGTACAGTACAGGTGCTCATTGGAGAATGAGTTCACTGATTGATCCACCTACGGAATGCTGGATGGTTATTGATACCTCATGTTAGATAGCGATTCCGTAGTCCCAGTAGTGTATCTGGTCCTTAGACTTGAGACACCAAGGATGTCTTGTATGAGTACTCCACTCTTTGATACCGGACTTATAGGTTTGGAAAGTTCCAAATCTAGTACAACTGGTTATTGGGAGTGATAGCCAACCTTACGAGGGCTATTAGAGGATCATCCGCTCTCGGTATCATGAAAGGAATATCCCATATGTTCTTGCTCGAACAAATCCTTGGCCAAGGTTATTCGGATTGAGAGAGAAAGAGTTCTCCGGGAGAATCCGACAAGAGCAAGACTCGAGGAGAGACCATATGGGCCTGACAGCACCATGCCCGGTATAGGATCTTTGGGATATTGGATGGATGAGGGACTATAGATACATGGTAACTGAGGACAGATATGTCCAAAGGATTAGATTCCCCTATATCGTTTGGGGGCTGTGGTGTAGTGGCCTGGTACGTCTACAATCGATGAGTTGGGTGAATATTATAGAGATAATAATTCACTAAGTCAGAAGGAGTTCTGACAAGTATGACTCACGACCAGCTTGATATTAGGCCTATAGGGTCACACACATATGGTAGGTATTGCGATGAATAGAGGTTCGAATATGAGATATCCACTAAACCTCTATCTTATTAGATATCCATTAAGCTGAATTATTGGATCTTGAGATGAGATCCAATAATTACTAATAAGAGATTATTGGGTAGAGACCCACTAATCCAAGAGGCTTGGGTAATTGGATGGAGATCCAATACCCAATAGGGCGAAAGATCTATAAGGGTTTTCAGGGGGCCTCTACAAATAGGAGGGAACCAAAGCTCTATAGGCTGACAGTTTCTTTTGGTAGCCACCTCTTGTTCTCCTCTCCCTAGAGAGAGAGATGCATCGTCGTAGTTCCTGTCGTGTGAATATCTGCTAGAGAGGAGGACGCTTAACCTCCTTCATCCTCTCCTACAGATCTACAGGGATTCAGGGATATATGATCTCCCTAGGTACTTTCTTTTGCATGTGTAGTTTTTGTGGATTTATTTGATACACCGATCTTCGCACGACGATGGAAACTTTCTACGAAAAATTTGGTGTGTTTTGTTTTTGTTCTTCCGCTGCGCATGAGATGTCGCTCCCCTTATGGATTTCTCAATAGTGGTATCAGAGCCAGGTTATTCGTGCAAAGATTGGATCTTAAACTACGTGTGTTGTGTTTTGAATCTGCTTTTGACACTAAAATCGTTGGCGCAAAAGGGCCAAGAAGGGCAGCAACTACTAGTTATAGGTGCCCTACAAGCCAATCACATGAGTGATAGTACCTGTAACACGCTGCATCAATCTCTTTACTTATGATTCTTGGCATTATCTCACATTATCTAGATGTATATTTTGATGTCCTTGGATCTATGCAATGGGAATTGGATCGTAATTAGATTACGATAATGAGACCAATTAGCCTTTAAACATAGGCCCTAAATAATCTTTATCATAGGTTACTCGAAAGGATATCAAGATAACCGGATAGACTAGTGTGTCAGATACTGCTCATATGATGGAGGTAGCTGGTCTCATAGCTACTCGTGTGGGGACACTAAGGGTGCAGTGCAGGTGCTCATTGGAGAATGAGTTCACTGATTGATCTGCTTATGGAATGCTGAATGGTTATTGATACCTCATGTTAGACAGCGATTCCGTAGTCCCAGTAGTGTATCTGGTCCTTAGACTTGAGACACCAAGGATGTCCTGTATGAGTACTCCACTCTTTGATACCGGATTATAGGTTTGGAAAGTTCCATATCTAGTACAGTCGGTCATTGGGAGTGGTAGCCAACCTTACGAGGGCTATTGAGTGTTAATAGAGGATCATCCGCTCTCGATATCATGAGAGGAATATCCCATGTGTTCTTGCTCGAACAAATCTTTGGCCAAGGTTATTCGGATTGAGAGAGAAAGAGTTCTTTGGGAGAATCCGACAAGAGTAAGACTCGAGGAGAGACCGTATGGGCCTGACAGCACCATGCCCAGTATAGGGTCTCTGGGATATTAGATGGATGAGAGATTATAGATACATGGTAACTGAGGACAAATAGGTCCAAAGGATTAGATTCCTCGGTATCGTTTGGGAGCCGCGGCATAGTGGCCTGGTGTCTATAGTCGATGAGTTTGGTGAATTATTATAGAGATAATAATTCACTATGTCATAAGGAGTTCTGACAAGTATAACTCACGGCCAGCTCGATATTGGTCCTAGAGGGTCATACACATATGGTAGGTATGCGAGTAGAGGTTCGGATATGAGATATCCACGAACCCCTATCTTATTGGATATCCATTAAGCCCTCGAAATTTATTGGATCTTGAGATGAGATCCAATAATTGCTAATAAGAGATTATTGGGTAGAGACCCATTAATCCAAGAGGCTTGGGTAATTGGATGAAGATCCAATACCCAATAGGAAAAAGATCCATTAGGGTTTTTCAGAGGCCTCTATAAATAGGAGGGAACCAGAGTTCTATAGGCTAAGGGTTTTTGGTAGCCACCTCCTATTCGCCTCTCCCCAGAGAGGTGCATCGTTGTAATCCTTGCTGTGTGGATACCGTTAGAGAGGAGGACACTTCACTTCCTTCATCCTCTCTCATAGATTTGTAGGAATTCAGGGATATACGATGTTCCTAGGTATCTTCTTTTACACGCCGCTTTTGCATATTTGTTTTTGACGCACCGATATTCGCACAACGAGGGAAACTTTCTACGGAAAATCTGGAGTTTTGTTTTATGTTCTTCCGCGCATGTGTCGGATTTCCGGGATTCCCCCCAATAAAGAATTGTTGTCGCCTTATCGCATAGGCAATAGCCACCGGCCGACGGTCGCCACAGTAGGTTGCTCGCGCTGGCGCTCGCGCCCCCGTAGGGGCACTGGGCCCGGCCGGCGCCGCCGCTTTCCCCACGCACAAGGGGCGCCACAAGAGGGTGGCGACGTAGGCGTAGTAAGGGTGAGGGATTAGGGTTTTAGGATAAAAGATGGTTTTACCTCAAAATTTTAGAAATTCCAAATTCTGTCCCTTTGTCAGAATTACTAAAATACCCTTTTGGCTGAATTATCAAAATACCCCTAAGAATTCAAAAATTCCCTTTATGTCCCTGATTTCAAAAAAAAATATGTTAGTTAAATAGTTTAATTAACTATTATTTTCTTTATCTTATAGTCCTATAAAAAAATATATATATGTGCTGTATGATGTAGACAAATGATCATTGACCTGTGATGTAATGTGTGTACATGTGATTATTATTATTAGGGCCTACGAGCCTCTATTCTTTTCTCATTTATTGTCGGGCCTGCGTACTTGTAATTATGTTATAATTACATGAGGAGGCGCAGTGGTAGCGTGACTCACAAGGTCGAGACGGATGATCCGACGCATGGAGATACGTTGAGATGCCGACGGATCCGACGAAGCGAGATGGACGATCATAGGGCATAGAGATGCACCAAAGCACACATAGATTTTGATGTGAGTGATTGGGCCCACTAGCTCGAGCCTGATCACATTAGGATGTGGTCCATGATCATCTGGTGTGATTGCTCATGTAATGTGTGATTAGATTTGCACCTACTAGATATGTATATATATATTTGCATGCGATGTAGATATATATATTAAATACGTATGTGTGCAACACATTATGTTAGGAGACCAAATCAGAAAACCTCTCCATTAATAATATTAAGTCGGTAAATGTGAGGTAATTAGATTGACCCACGTGGCCTTCCATCGTTATAGGTAGGAATCGATTCCCGGTGTAGGCTGAGTTGGTCTAGTCCCTCAAGAATCACCTATATCGTGTCTCGTTATCTTATCTATGATATAGAGATGTCACTAGTGACCTGAGGACATGGTATATTTGGTCGAGTCCCTCGAGAGTATATCACCGAATCAGACTCATCTTGTAACGATGGTGATGACTTAACCGAACATCATGGTTGGTCGAGTCCCTCGAGGCCATGGTGGTTTGGAGGCCGAACAGGATGGGAATCACAAGGAGTTGTGATTGGCAAGAGTTGCCCATATTTACGGGCTTAACGTGATTGGTCGAGTCCCTCGAGGGTATGTTAAGACGCCGATTGGATCCTGATCCCCACTAAAGATCTACCAGGGGTCTCCGATTCACAAACCGGAGGGTGTTGTGTGTCTCGTGAAAAAATTAGTGGGAATACATTAAGATAGAAGTCCTTGTCTTAATTGTTTAAATTTCTATAAAGTCTGCATGTTATTTATTTCTACTACATCTTTTATTTCAGAAAAATGTCGCTTTCAAATCCTTTACATGGCATACTTGATGCCAACCGCCTCACTGGTCCAAATTATATGGATTGGCTTCACAATCTGAGAATCGTTCTTACGACAAAGAAAATCGCATATGTCCTTGATATAGTGATCCCTACGCCCGACGAAGGGGCAAGCGAGAATGAGATCGCTCATCTTGTGAAGTACTTAGATGATTCCACTCTTGCTCAGTGTTATATGTTGGCCTCTATGACTACTAAGTTACAGAGATAGCATGAAAATATGGATACTAATTCCACACTCCTGCATCTCCACAAATTATTTGAGGAACAAGGAAGAACTCAGCGATATGAGATATTAAAGAGTCTTTTTTGTGCCAGGATGACTGAGGGGACACTGGTTCAGAACCATGTCCTTAAGATAATAGAGTGGATCGAAAAACTCACAGGTCTAGGAATGGTCCTAGATGATAACTGTGTGTGGATCTTGTGCTGATCCCTACCAGATTCCTTTTCTCAGTTCATAATAAATTTTAATATGAACAAACTTGAGGTGACCCTCCTAAAGCTCCTCAATATGTTGAGAAAAGCAGAGAGCACCATCAAGAAAGAGAAGCTGGTTCTCTACACTGGTGAGACCAGAAAGAAAAGGAAGGCTGAGAAGACCCTTAAGAAGGGCAAGGGCAAGGGCAAAATGGGTAAGGCAAAGGTTGCCAAGAAAGACCCAACAAAGGACAAAGGCCAGTGCTTCCACTATGGTAAAGATGGGCACTTGCAGAAAGGGCGAAACAGAAGCTTGGAGAAGCTTCAGGTACATTCATGATCAGTCTCTATTTGTTAGAATCTTATAATAACACATGGGTATTGGATACCGGGAGTGCTTATCATATCTGTAATTCGTTGTAGGTTCTGGCAAGACCTAGGAGATTGAATAGAGGCGAGATGGACCATAAGATGGGCAATGGAGCAAAGGTTGCTGTAGTGGCTATTGGCAAGGTCACCTTACATATGCCTGGTGGAGCTATTATTGCATTAGATGCATGCTATTATGTTCCTTCTATTATCAAAAACATTATTTTCATTTCATGTTTGATAGTTATTGGATATAAATTAGTTTTTGAGAACAATGGTTGTTCAATAATATTAGATGATTAGATCATCACGAGAGGAATATTGCATAATAGTTTATTTATGCTAGATACAGCTCCACATATCATGAGTGTAAGTAAGTCTAAGAGGAAACGAGAAGAGGTGAATAATGTATATCTTTGGCATTGTAGGCTAGGTCACATCCATAAGGGAAGGATTCAAAAGTTACTAAAAGATGGATATCTAGATCCATTTGACTATGAGTCATATACGACATGTGAACCTTGCCTTCGGGGAAAGATGACCAACTCTCCATTTAGTGAAATTGGAGAGAGAGCCACTGAGTTACTAGAACTCATACATAGTGATGTATGCGGTCCTATGTTGACTCATGCCATAGGTAGTTACTCCTACTTCATTACTTTCACTAATGATTTCTCAAGATACGGCCATGTGTACTTGATAAAGTATAAGTTTGAAGCTTTTGAGAAATTCAGGGAATATAAAAATGAAGTGGAGAACCAAACTGGAAAGAGTATTAAAACCCTTTGATCAGATCAAGGAGGTGAGTACTTGAGTACAGAGTTCACCCAATTCCTCAAAGACTATGGGATCTTATCCCAATAGATACCTCCTTATACACCACAGCTTAATGATGTATCAGAAAGGAGGAATCACACACTGTTAGACATAGTATGTTTCATGATGTATTTCGCTGACCTACCCATCTCATTCTGGGATATGCCCTAGAGCCGCAACTTACCTATTGAACAGAATTCCAACCAAGTTAGTGATATCTCTCCATATGAGATATGGAATGGGAAGATGCCTGATCTTAAGATTGTTAAGATTTGGGGCTGCCCTGCCCACATTAAGAGATACAACCCTGACAAGTTGGAATCCAGAATGGAACAGTGCAAGTTCGTGGGATACCCTAAGGAAACTTGTGGGTATTATTTCTATCACCATGAGGACCAAAAGGTTTTTGTAGCCAAGAGAGCAGTGTTCCTTGAGAAGAAATACATTCTTAGTGGAGACAGTGGGAGCATGATAGAGTTGAGCGAGGTTGGAGAACCTAGCTCAAGCACTATTCCAAAATCTGTTCAGATACCTAACACACAAGTTCCAACTTTACATAGGTCCGATAGAGTATCCCATCCTCTTGAGAGATATATGAGACATATCAGAAGAGAGGATGTTGAGGATATTGATCCTCAGACCTACGAGGAGGCTATTATGAGCATAGACTCCGGGAAATGGCAAGAAGCCATGAATTCAGAAATGGATTCCATGTACTCCAACAAGGTTTGGAACCTAGTTGTTGCAATCGAGGATATTGTACCCATTGGCTGCAAGTGGATCTTCAAAAGAAGATTGGGGTAGATGGAAAGGTAGAGACCTGTAAAGCAAGGCTAGTGGCTAAGGGGTCTCGTCAAAGGCAAGGTGTTGACTATGACGAAACTTTCTCACCTGTAGCCATGCTAAAATCCATTCAAATTCTATTGGCTATTGTAGCACACTATGATTATGAGATCTGACAGATGGACGTCAAAACCACATTTCTCAATGGTAACCTTGAGGAGGAGGTGTATATGATATAGCTTGAGGGATTCATGTCTAGGGATAACCCAGATAAGGTGTGTAGGTTGCTTAGGTCCATTTATGGATTGAAGCAAGCTTCTTGAAGTTGGAACATAAGATTTGATGAGGTGATTAGATCTTATGACTTCGTTACGAACAAAGATGAGTCTTGTGCATACAGGAAAGTAAGTGGGAGTACTATCACCTTTTTGGTATTATATGTGGATGACATCCTGATCATTGGAAATGATGTAGGAATGCTCTCCACAGTAAAGACTTGGTTATCTAGGCACTTCTCCATGAAGGACTTAGGAGAAGCATCCTGCATATTGGAGATACGGATCTATAGAGATAGATCCAAGAGGATGCTTGTCCCAGTCTAGGTACATAGACACTATTATCAAAAGGTTTGACATGAAAAATTCTAAGAGAGGTCTCATACCAATGAGACCTGGAATATCACTTTCTAGGAGTATATCCCCAAAGACTCCTAAATAAAGGGCACATATGGATATGATATCATATGCATTTGCGATAGGATCTATCATGTATCCTATGCTATGTACCAAGCCTAATATAGCGCATGCTCTAAGTGTCATGAGAAGATATCAGGTAGATCCAGGCTTGGAGCATTGGAAAGCAGTAAAAAGTATCCTTAAGTACTTGAGAAGAACTAAGAATCTTTTACTGGTATATGGAGGTAGTAGCCTTAGGATTGAGGGCCACACGGACTCGAGCTTCCGGTCCGATGTCGATGATAGCAAGTCTAATTCAGGGTATGTGTTCACCCTGAATGGAGGAACAGTATGCTGGAAGAGTTCCAAGTAAGACACTACTACTGACTCGACCATAGAGGCGGAATACATTGTTGCGGCAGAGGCAGCAAAGGAGGGAGTCTGGATGAGGAAGTTCATCACGGATCTAGGAGTCATCCCGAGCAACGAGGAGCTGATTCCTTTATATTGCCAAAACAACAGGGTAATTGCTCAAGCAAAGGAACCTAGGTCTCATCAGAAGTCAAAACACATTTTGAGGAGGTTCCATTTGATAAGAGAAATTATTGCCAGAAAAGATGTAGCAACGGAAAGAGTTCCATCTGAAGATAACATTGCAGATCCACTAACAAAGCCATTGACTCAGATTGTCTTTAAGCGTTATAGAGGTCTGATGGGGATTAGATATGTTGGTGATTGGCTTTAGGTCAAGTAGGAGATTGCTAGTCATATGTGACCTACAAGCTAATCACATGAGTGATGGCCCTTGTGACTTGATATGCATTTTTTCTCATTTCTTATTATTAGGCGTTTTATCACTTTATCTTGTGTGTTGCATATATTGTGATGTCCTTAGATCTGTTCAATGGGAATCGGATCGTGATGAGATCACGATAATGAGACCGATTCACCTTTAAACACAGACCTTGAATTATCCTGGTCATAGGTTACTCGAGAAGGATATCGAGATACCCGGATAAACTGGTGTGCTGTACACCCATCCATATGATAGAGGTAGCTGGTCTCATAGTTACTCATGTGGGGACACTAAGGGTATAGTGCAGGTGCTCATTGGAGAATGAGTTCACTAATTGATCCGCCTACGGAATGCTGGATGGTTATTGATACCTCACGTTAGATAGTGATTCTGTAGTCCCAGTAGTGTATCTGGTCCTTAGACATGAGACACCAAGGATGTCCTGTATGAGTACTCTACTCTTTGATATCGGACTTATAGGTTTGGAAAGTTTTAAATCTAGTACAATCAATTATTGGGAGTGGTAGCCAACCTTACGAGGGCCATTGAGTGTCAATAGAGGATCATCCGCTCTCGGTATCATGAGAGGAATATCCCGTGTATTCTTGCTCCATCAAATCCTTGGCCAAGGTTATTCGGATTGAGAGAGAAAGAGTTCTCCCGGAGAATCCGATAAGAGCAAGACTCGAAGAGAGACCGTATGAGCCTGACAGCACCATGCCCGGTATAAGGACTCTAGGATATTAGATGGATGAGGGACTATAGATACATGATAACTGAGGATAGATAGGTCCAAAGGATTGGATTCCCCTGTATCGTTTGGGGGCTGCGGCGTAGTGGCCTAGTACGTCCGCAGTCGATGAGTTGGGTGAATTATTATAGAGATAATAATTTACTATGTCAGAAGGAGTTCTGACAAATATAACTCACGGCCAGCTCGATATTGGGCCTAGAGGGTCACACACATATGGTAGGTGTTGTGACAAATAGATGTTCGGATATAAGATATCCACTGAACCCCCTATCTTATTGGATATCCATTAAGTCCCTGAATTATTGGATCCTAAGATGAGATCCAATAATTACTAATAAGAGATTATTGGGTAGAGACCCACTAATCCAAGAGGCTTGGGTAATTGGATGGAGATCCAATACCCAATAGGGCAAAAGATTCATTAGGATTTTTTTGCGGCCTCTATAAATAGGAGGGAACTAAAGCTTTATAGGCTGAGGGTTTCTTTAGGTAGCCACCTCCTGTTCTCCTCTCCCTAGAGAGAGAGGTGCATCGTCGTAGTTCCTGTCATGTGGATACTACTAGAGAGGAGGATGCTTGACCTCCTTCATCCTCTCCTACAGATCTGAAGGGATTTAGGGATATAGGATCTCCCTAGGTACTTTCTTTTATACGTGCAGTTTTTACAGATTTGCTTTGATGCACCGATCTTCACACGACGATGAAAACTTTCGATGGAAAATCTGGGGTGTTTTGTTTTTGTTCTTCTGCTGCGCATGAGATGTCGCTCCCTTGTAGATTTCCTAACATCAACTGCCTAACACCACTGATGATGGAGATATTCAAGTCCAACCACAAGCTATCCTCGACCGCAGACCCATGATGCGTCGCTAATATCTCTCTACTGAAGTATTAGTGCATTAGAATAATTTACTACTCGAAGATACCACTTAGGAGAACTGTGACGACATGAAGATTAAATTCTCAGAATTCATGGAGCATCAGCCTCGAGGACAAGGCTGATTTGAAGAGAGCAGGTTTGTTAGGACTCTAGCTAGGAGAGTCCTAACCTGTTGGGATCTAGCTAGGAGAGTCCTAATAGAGTTTCATTGATTAGGGCATTCATGTAAATCCTATCTAATTGACCCTTATTAAAGAGGTGAAGAGGGCGGTTAGGATTAGGATTAGTTGGGAGGTTGCTTCTTAGAGAAGCATTAGGAGTTTATTAAAAGTAGGAGTCTTGAGTAGGAGAGTTTATTAAAAGTAGAAGTCTTGAGTAGGAGAGTTTATTAAAAGTAGGAGTCTTGAGTAAGAGTCCTAACAATAGAGAACTCTAGCTATACTAGGGGTCTTGAGTTGGAGTCCTATATAAGCATGTAGCCTCCACCTCTTTGGAATAAGAAAAAGAAGATTCATCTACAATTGCAGCCACCAGGCCGACTACTTGGAGGGTGGAACCCCTATAGCATTCTAAGGGTTGATCCCCCTCAAAGATCAAATCTACATAGAATTCCTTTGGGGTTCTATCATCGAGTCCCTCGAGGCCATGGTGGTTCGGAGGCCCACTATGATGGGAATCACAAGGAGTTATAATTGGCAAGTGTTGCCTATCGTTTGGGCTTAGTGTGATTAGTCGAGTTCCTCAAGGTTATGTTAGGGATCGAGTGGCACTAAGAGGGGGGGTGAATTAGTGCAGCAGATAAAATGATGGATTTTTCAGCGATTTAAAACAAGCTTCGGAAACTTCGTACGATGAAAGCAACGTTTCGTTTGAAACCGATTTTTGCGTTCTAACTTTAAAGCATGCATACAAAGATAAAAAGGAAGTGGAGCAAGTAAAGTAAAGGCTTGCAGCAAAGTAAAATAGAAATTTAAACACTCACACAATCAAGACGCAGCGATGTATAGTGGTTCGGTCAAAGTGACCTACATCCACTTCCGAAGCCTTCTCCGATGAGGCTCCCTTCTTCCACTATCAAATCCTTTGAAAGGGAAGGATCAAATACCCCTCTTACAACCCTTTACAAGTGGTTCACACTCTTACAAGATTTCAAGGAGAAGAATGAGATGAACACTTAGCAAGAACAAGACTTTTCAAGACTTTTCAAACGCTCAAAACTAAGATTCTAACTCAAAAGGGTTATATTTTTCAGCTGAAAAGGAAGGGGTATTTATAAGCCTCAAAGTGATTCAAATTTGGAGCCCAAACTTGGAGCCAAAAATTTGAATCTTTTGAGTTTTTCGATGCTGTCAGTCTTGGCAGACTAACACACAGGCGGTTCTACCGCCCCAGCCAGGCGGTGCTACCGCCCAGCGGTACTACCGCTGAGTCGGGCAGTGCTACCGTCCTAGGCAGGCAATACTACCGCTGCTACAGTAGCCGGCTACAGTGCTATGCTACAGTGCCATGCACGTAGCATGTGTTGGTGTTGTTTAGGCCAAAAACTTTGGCCCAAACTAAGGCCCAATGGCCCCTATTTCGGGTTAAAGGATTAACCCCTAATCCTAACCCAAATTAATGTGCTAACTACGAAATTAAAGACATTCCGAAGCTATTATAAAGTCCGCAAGTCAAGTCTTCTTCCGTCGAGCTTCCGGTGAACTTCCGACGGTCTTCCGACGATCCCTCGGAAACCATCCTGCGGACTCCCGGCAAGCTCTCGGACTCCACGATGATCTTGGCGAGTTCCCCCGAGCTTCTTTGGCAAGCTCCGATCTTTCTTGGCAAGCTCCGATCTTTCTTGGCAAGCTCCGCGAACTTCCGATGAACCTCCCGGCGAACTTCCGAAAACCCTTCGACAAGCTCCCTACTCGTTCTCGGCCAGTTCCGGCAGCACTCCCAATGAATCTAGAGACTTCCATCGAACACTCGAACTCCCAATGATCCATCGCACTTGACTTCGACCCTTTGTTTCACTTTACGTCTTCATCCTTATCGTAGTTACTCCTGCACACAAACAACAAACACTCTACTTCGATCTAGACAGTTATTACAATATGAATTGACATTCAGTTGCCCGGCACGTCATTGGTCGGCGCTTCGTCCGATCCTTCGGCACATCATCCTCTCTTGCGATCCGTTGCCCAATCGGTGATTGACCTTCGTAATCCCGATATCCTTGTCGCAACATGTTCTTCTTGGCCCGATGCCCAACGTACGAAGCCTCCTGCCGATAGTCGACCGAACCTCCGGCTCGACACCCAATATCCTGACGTGATCACCTCCGGTGCAACGCCAATTTCTCGATCAATTGTCTAATCTGATCGATAGTAGACTGCGTAACTCAACACGCAGTTAAACAATAAACACACTCAATTAGTTTCATCATCAAAATCCGAGATTCAACAATCTCCCTTTTGATGATGACAACTAATTGATGACTAACGAGTTAACTAAAACTCCCGGAGTTTAACACAAACTCCCCTATCAATATGCAATTGATAGAACCTTGGATTATCCCAAATCCAAGCAACATTCATCACAATATTATGAGAATTGTCAAACCATCATGCAAATATATAAAATATTCAATACAAAGCATGAAGTCATCAATCTACTTCTCCCCCTATGTCATCAACAAAAAGGAAAAGTAACATCATAGCTAGTTTTCAAGAATATGCAAATCTTTACAACATACTAGCTATTTATCACATCATACAATATTTTACAATACAACATCAAATAATACCATTCAATCATAGCAAGTTTCAAGGATGGACAATGATGGTAATTTTCACTTGCTTCTTGAGATGTGCAAGTAGGCACCTTGTTTCTCATGATAGCAATATTTGCATCCTTTGATATAACAATTCTTAGCTTCTCATGAAGTTGCAAAATAGGAATCAAGATGGCAAATTTTTACAATGTTCTGAGCTAAAAACTTTCTCCTTTGTTAGCATCAAAAGAAAGGAGGATCAAATATTTCAAATAATCTTGCATGAGATTCAACAATAATTTGTAACAAAAATGTAAGCAATTTTGAAGAAGTGAAATTGAGCAAGATTTTTGCCTTTCTTGAGATAACAACTTTATGCTTCTCAATGTTCAAGCTAGCAAAATTTTTCTTTTGATGCACAAGCTAGCAATTTTCTTCCTCTTGAATGAGCTAGCAAATTAATCATGCAAGCTAGCAATAAATCTTCTCCTCCTTTGATTTTGTCAAAATGAAGGGAAGAATATAATTCTTTTCCCTTTACATGAGTGCTTCCATCATAACAAAATAATAAATTTCCATCATGAATTTTTAACATATCAAGTCATGAATTCAAGAGAGTCATAAACAAATCATGGTATGAGGGAAATTTATGACAAGCAATAATGATAAGCTAGTATACTTTGCAATACGCAAACTAGCTCTCTTTCAATTTTTCTCATTTGCACCTAAGTTTCCTTTTTGCAAGTAATCAACTTCATGTTTGCAATGAGCTAGTAATTTTTGTAAAATTTATAACATTTTAAACATGCAAACTTATGAGTTAAAAATAATGCAACTTTGCAATTTCTTTCTTCTCATTTTGAGAAGTGCAAGTTTTGCCTTTTGCAAGTTCTAGCTAGCTATGTTTGCCACTTTCACTTGTGATGCATAAGCTAGCAAGCTAACTCCCCCTGTCACTATCGAAAAGAAGGGATGAATAATATTTCAATGCAATAATTTTGCATCAATCAATATTTCAATTTTTTCCAAGATGCATACAAGATGGTATTAAAACAGAAATCATCATGTCATGAAGGATATCAATATGTAAATTCAACAAGAATCAAAACCAAAAGATATCATCCATGATTAATAACTTTTCATTTTAGCAAGATCTAGATTCATATTTATCAATTTTTAATTCAAGATAAATGTCATACAACCAAGAATCATGATACATAAAAGCATATTAATATTAAGGATCAAATCATGATTACAAGTGCCAACATATTTTCTTTTCATTCATTTTTAAGCCATGATAAATGATTCAAATATTAAGCACATTTTTTTATCAAATTTTCAATCATCACATAAGGCATTCAAGGAAGTATTGAAACAATAAAAAGAATCAATTTTAGCATATAATGTTTCAATCTTCAATCTTGAGTCATGAATCAAAAGGTTCATGAATCATTTTGACAAGTCTCTTTTTAGGAAATAACAAGTGGAAGTCTTAGGAGATCACACACAAGATCTTGATTCATACATAGGAATTTTTACCAAGATCACATTTCATAAGAATCAAGACACGAATTCATAAAAATTCAAGTATTGAATTCCGAGAAATCAAAAGACAAGTTACATTTCATTTAAGGAATTTTTTTTTGATAAGACGGAAGGAGTATGGTAAAAGATCTTGATTTATAAAGAGTTTCAAGTCATAGTTGTCAAGATCATGATTTCAATAAAATTTCTTTATAGCAAAATGAAATCTTTTAGAACTTGATTCAAGCATTAAATATGTCTTAACAAGTCATAATTCTAGAAGATTCAAGAATCATTAAAAGAAAAATCATTCAAGCTCAATTTATCAACTCAAGACTCATAATTAAATTATTATTTTTCAGATTAATAACATGAATAAAGTCATTACCGTATCATCAAAATCTCATTCGTAATTCTAATGATTTATAAAATATCATAAATGAATTTATCACTTGCCTTTCATCAAAAATTGAAAATCAAACTTTATCATAAAAATTGTCAAGGCATAAATGCAACATATTATTCCAAGACATGAGATTCAATTTATCATGATAATATGTTTCATGTTTCAAAAGATGAGTATCAAATTTTAAAACCGAAACATGAGTTTGTCATCAAGATATAATATCACAAAGTCATTAAGCATGATAACAAACTTCTAATATTTTCATTTCAATGATGATTTCATAATGTATGTTCAAATATTTATACGGAAGCCATCATTGTATAAATTTGAAATACAAGTTGTCATTTAGCCCATTAAGATCAAAAGCATTACACGTAAAGCATCATGATAGTGTAATTTCTCATTTTTTTGTGTTCCATTTCAAGTGATTTGACGTTCATATGAGTATACTCATGTTTTTCATATAGGTCCAAAGAGCATGTTTCAAGAGAAATCATTAAGATCGAAAACATGTGGCACATTTTTTAAAATATTCATCATGTTTATTTTTATGAGATTCACAAGACTCATAACATAAATTCATTCATCTCAATAGAATGAGAAAAAAAACATTTTCATTTTAAGCAATTTGATGTGAGCATATTCAAAATTTTTATGAAAACATGTATCAAAATAAAACACAAGCTTAGTCATAAAATCGTCAAGATCAAATATGTAAAAATGATAGCACACTTTCAATTTTTATGTTAAAAGGCCATGTTCAAATTTTTGCCAAAATCATGCATCTATTTATAAATTCAAAAAAATATGTTTCATCATCACAATATGACACTTTATTACTTCAAAAGCTCATGCATGATATAAAATCATCAAGCATCATATTTGGAGACAATGTAAACCATCAAGATACACATGCATGGATTAATCCTAAGCATTATCACAAATCTTGCATCATTCATATGTTTACTTTTCAAAAATACTATAAAGAAAAGCATAGTATAATTTCGAAATTTTTAATTTCTAAAAACATAAGAAAAGCATAAAAAATTCCTACTAACTAAGTTAAGCATTCATGGAAATCATCAAGTAATTTCAAAATAATTCAAGGAAGTTAAGTTACTTACCTCATTGTCGAAGCCCATTAAAGCGTAGTTTGCTTCTTCTTTTCTTGATTCTTCTTTCCAAGCCTTTTTTTCTTCTTTGGCCTCTTTCTCCATTCAAGTTCATTTGTGTTTTTTAATTTTTGTTTAATGAACTTGTTAACATTCATTGTTATGTGTTCAATGTCCTCATTGTCCTCATCACTTGAGTCATCACTCAAGTGGCATCCATTTGTCCGATATTCAAAAACCTTCTTGTTCTTTAGAAGGTGATTCAAATGTTCATCATGTTCATGATGTTCTAAACGTTCCAAGAAACTCATTTCATAGGTCTTTAAAGACCCAATAAGTTCATTAATAGGATAGTTATTTAGATCTTTTGTTTCTTGTATTGCGGTTATTATCGGATCCCATCTTTTGGAAGAGATCTTAAAGTCTTGTTTACAAGTTCAAAGTCGAAAAACATTTACCAAGAGCTTTTAGACTATTAATGACATCTGAGAAACGAGAAAACATGTCATCGATAGTCTCACTTGGTGCCATTCGAAAAATCTCAAAATCGTGCATCAAAATATTAACTTTCGAGTCTTTGACTCTACTCGTTCCTTCGTGCATGATTTCAAGAGTTCGTCAAATGTCAAAAGCCGTTTCGTATGTAGAAATCCGGTTGAACTCATTTTTGTCTAAAGCGCAAAATAAGGCATTCATAGCCTTTGCGTTTAAAGAAAATAACCTTTTTTCCAAATCCGACCATTCGTTCGTCGGTTTAGAGGAAGGTTGAAAGCCATTTTCGATGATGTTCCACAAATCCAAGTTCATTGAAAGCATGAAAACTCTCATTCGAGTTTTCCAATATGTATAGTCCGAACCGTTAAAAAACGGTGGACGAAAAACCGGAAAGCGCTCTTGGAAACCTTTTAGAGCCATTTCGCACGGGTGAAAAACCGAAAGAGAAAGAATGTGGCTCTAATACCAATGTTAGGGATCGAGCGGCACTAAGAGGGGGGGGGGTGAATTAGTGCAGCAGATAAAACGATGGATTTTTCAGCGATTTAAAACAAGCTTCGGAAACTTCGTACGATGAAAGCAACGTTTCGTTTGAAACCGATTTTTGCGTTCTAACTTTAAAGCATGCATACAAAGATAAAAAGGAAGTGGAGCAAGTAAAGTAAAGGCTTGCAGCAAAGTAAAATAGAAATTTAAACACACACAATCAAGATGCAGTGATGTATAGTGGTTCGGTCAAAGTGACCTACATCCACTTCCGAAGCCTTCTCCGATGAGGCTCCCTTCTTCCACTATCAAATCCTTTGAAAGGGAAGGATCAAATACCCCTCTTACAACCCTTTACAAGTGGTTCACACTCTTACAAGATTTCTCAAGGAGAAGAAGGAGGCGAACACTTAGCAAGAACAAGACTTTTCCAGACTTTTCAAAAGCTCAAAACTAAGATTCTAACTCTCAAAAGGGTTATATTTTTCAGCTGAAAAGGAAGGGGTATTTATAAGCCTCAAAGTGATTCAAATTTGGAGCCCAAACTTGGAGCCAAAAATTTGAATCTTTTGAGTTTTTCGGTGCTGTCAGTCTTGGCAGACTGATACACCCAAGCGATTCTACCGCTAACCAGCGGTGCTACTGCCCAACGACGATACTACCGCCTGGCTACAGTAGCCGGGGCGGTGCTACTGCCCCAGGCAGGCGGTATTACCACTGCTACAGTAGCCGGCTACAGTGCTATGCTACAGTGCCATGCACGTAGCATGCGTTGGTGCTGTTTGGGCCAAAAACTTTGGCCCAAACTAAGGCCCAATGGCCCCTATTTTGGGTTAAAGGATTAACCCCTAATCTTAACCCAAATTAATATGCTAACTATGAAATTAAAGACATTCCTGAGCTATTATAAAGTCCGCAAATCAAGTCTTCTTCCGTCGAGCTTCCGGTGAACTTCCGACGGTCTTCCGACGATCCCTCAGAAACCATCATACGGACTCCCGGCAAGCTCTCGGACTCCACGATGATCTTGGTGAGTTCCCCTGAGCTTCTTTGGCAAGCTCTGATCTTTCTTGGCAAGCTCCGCGAACTTCCGACGAACCACCCGGCGAACTTCCGAAAACCCTTCGGCAAGCTCCCTACTCGTTCTCGGCCAGTTCTGGCAGCACTCCCAATGAATCTTCAGACTTCCATTGAACACTCGAACTCCCAATGATCCATCGCACTTAACTTCGACCCTTTGTTTCGGTTTACGTCTTCATCCTTATCGTAGTTACTCCTGCACACAAACAACAAACACTCTACTTCGATCTAGATAGTTATTATAGTACGAATTAACATTGGTTGCAAGACGTCATTGGTAGGCGCTTCGTCCGATCCTTCGGCACATCATCCTCTCTTGCGATCCATTGCCCAATCGGTGATTGACCTCCGCAATCCCGATATCCTTGGCGCAACACGCTCTTCTTGGCCCGATGCCCGACATACGAAGCCTCCTGCCGATAGTCGACCGAACCTCCGGCTCGACACCCAATATCCTGACGTGATCACCTCCGGTGCAACGTCAATTCCTCCAGTGTCAACTATCTAATCCTGATCAATAGTAGACCTGCGTAACTCAACACGCAGTTAAACAACAAAACACACTCAATTAGTTTCATCATCAAAATCCGAGATTCAACAAGTTACACTAAGATGTCGATTGGATCTCAATCCCCACTAAAAGTCTATCGGAGACTTCTGTTTCACGTGCTGAGGGTGTCATGTTACTCGCTAGAAAAATTAGTGGGAGCACGTTAAGATAGAAATCCATATCTTGATTGCTTATTTTTGTAAAATCTATATATTATTTACTTATGCTATATCTCCTATTTATTAGAAACAAGTCGCCATCAGACCCTCTATATGGCATACTTGATGTCAAATGCCTCACTAGTCTAAACTATGCAGATTGGCTCTGTAACATGAGAATAGTTCTCTTAGCGAAGAAAATCACATATGTCCTAGATACGGTCATACCCCAACTTGAGGTAGAAGCACCTCAAGAAGAGTTTGCCCAATATACGAAGTATATAAATGATTCCACTCTCGCTCAGTATTACATGTTAGCCTCTATGACTCTAGAGTTACAAAGACAATATGAAAACATGGATGCTCAATCCATACTCCTACATCTCCGTAAACCATTTGAGGAGCAAGAAAAAACTCAGAGATATGAGATATCCAAGAGTCTCTTCCGTACTAGGATGAGTGAGGGGACAACGGTTCAGAACCATGTTCTCAAGATAATAGAGTGAATTTAGAAACTCACAGGTCTAGGAATGGTCCTAGATGATAACCTATACGTTGATCTTATACTTCATCCCCGCGATTCCTTTTCTAAATTTATCATGAATTTTAATATGAACAAACTTGAGGTGACTCTCTCTAAGCTCCTTAATATGTTGAGAGAGGCAGAGAGCACCATCAAGAAAGAGAAACTAGTTCTCAAAGAAAAGGAAAGCTGGGAAGACCCTTAAAAAGGGTAAGGGCAAGGCAAAAATTATCAAAATTGACCTAGCAAAGGACAAAGGATAGTACTTCCACTATAGTTAAGTTGGGCATTGAAAGAGGAACTGTAAGATATATCTTGCAGAAAAGGCAAACAAATGCTTGGAGAAGCTTCAAGTACATTCATGATCAGTTTCCATGTGTCAGATATTTGTGATAATGCATGGGTATTGGATACCGATAGTGCTTATCACATTTGTAATTCATTGTAGGTTCTGATAAGGGCTAGGAGATTGGCAAAAGGCGAGATGGACCTCAAGATGGGCAATGGAGCAAGAGTTGCTGTCGTTGCTATCGACGAGGTCACTTTACATCTACTTGATGGAGTTAACATTGTATTAGATGCATGTTATTTTGTTCCCTCTATTGTCAAAAATGTTATATCCATTTCATGTTTGACATTAAATGGTTATAAAGTGCTTTTTGAGAACTATTATTGTTCAATCAGTAAGAATGATAAGATCTTTACTAGAGGGATATTGCATAATGGTTTGTTTATGCTAAATACTACCTTACACATCATGAATGTAAATGTATCCAAGAGGAAACAAGATGAGGTGAACGGTGTATACCTATGGCATTGTAGGCTAGGTCATATCCATGAGGGAAGGATTCGAAAGTTGTTGAAAGATAGATACTTAGATCCATTTGACTATGAGTCATATACAACTTATGAGCCTTGCCTTCATGGAAAAATGACCAACTCTCCATTTAGTGGAAATGGAGAGAGATCCATTGAGTTATTAGACCTCATACATAGTGATGTATGTGGTGTTGGAAAATCCACATGGGGAGTGACATCACATGCATAGCGGAAGAACAGAAAACAAAACTCCAGATTTCCCGTAGAAAGTTTCCGTCGTCGTGCGAAGATCAGTGCGTCAAAAATAAATCTGTAAAAAAAACTACACGTGTAAAAGAAGATACCTAGGGAGATCGTATATCCCTGGATTCCTGCAGATCTGTGGGAGAGGATGAATGAGATCAAGCGTCCTCCTCTCTAGCGGTATCAACACGGTAGGGATTACGACGATACACCTCTCTCTAGGGAGAGGAGAACAGGAGGTGGCTACCAAAAGAAACCCTTAGCCTATAGAGCTTTGGTTCCCTCTTATTTATAGAGGCCCCCTAAAAACCTTAATGGATCTTTTGCCCTATTGGGTATTGGAACTCCATCCAATTACCCAAGCCTCTTAAATTAGTGGGTTTTTACCCAATAATCTCGTATTAGCGATTATTGGATCTCATCTCAGGATCCAATAATTCAGGGGCTTAATGGATATCCAATAAGATAGGGGGTTTAGCGGATATCTCATATCCGAACCTCTACTCGTCGTAATACCTACTAAATGTGTGTGACCCTCTAGGCCCAATATCAAGCTAGCCGTGAGTCATACTTGTCAGAACTCCTTTTGACTTAGTGAATTATTATCTCTATAATAATTCACCTAACTCATCGACTGCGGACGTACCAGGCCACTACGCCGCGGCCCCTAGACAATACAAGGGAATCCAATCCTTTGGACCTATCTATCCTCAGTTACCATGTATCTATAGTCCCTCATCCATCTAATATCCCAAAGACTCTATACCAAGCATGGTGCTATCAGGAACATACGGTCTCTCCTCGAGTCTTACTCTTGTCGGATTCTCCGGGAGAACTCATTCTCTCTCAATCCGAATAACCTTGGCCAAGGATTTATTCGAGCAAGAACATATGGGATATTCCTCTCATGATACCGAGAGCGGATGATCCTCTATTGATACTCAATAGCCCTCGTAAGGTTGGCTACCACTCCCAATGATCGACTGTACTAGATCTGAAACTTTCCAAATCTATAAGTCTGGTATCAAAGAGTGGAGTACTCATACAGGACATTGTTGGTGTCTCAAGTCTAAGGACCAGATACACTACTATAACTACGAAATCACTGTCTGACGTGAGGTATCAATAACCATCCAGCATTCCGTAGGCGGATCAATCAGTGAACTCATTCTCCAATGAGCACCTGCACTGTACCCTTAGTGTCCCCACACGAGTAGCTATGAGACCAGCTACCTCCATCATATGAATATGGGTACACAGCACACTAATCTATCCAGTTACCTCAATGTCCTTCTCAAGTAACCTATGATTAGGATAATTTAGGGTCTGTATTTAAAGGTGAATCGGTCTCATTATTGTGATCTCATTATGATCCGATTCCCATTACACAGATCCAAGGACATTACAATATATGCAACACGCAAGATAAAATGATAAAATACCTAATAATAAGCAAAGAGAAAAAGTGCATATCAAGTCAAAAGTGCCATCACTCATTTGATTAGTTTGCAGGGCACATATGTCTAGCAATCTCCCACTTGACCTAAAGTCAATTACCAACATGTTTGATCCTCATCAGACCTCTGTGATGCACAAAGACAACTAAGTCAATGGCTTTGTCAGTGGATCTGCAATGTTATCTTCGGATGGAACTCTTTCTATTACTATATCTCTTCGGGCCACGATCTCTTTAATAAGTTGAAACCTCCTCAGAACACTTCTGATGAGACCCGGGTTCCCTTATTTGAGTAATTGTCCCGTATTTGTCACAATATAAAGGAATCAGCTCCTCGCTGCTCGGGATGACTCCTAGATCTGTGATGAACTTCTTCATCTAGACTCCCTCCTTTGCTGCCTCTACCGTAGCAATGTATTCCACCTCTGTGGTCGAGTCAGCAGTAGTGTCTTACTTGGAACTCTTCCAGCATACTGCTCCTCCATTCAGGGTGAACACATACCCTGAATTAGACTTGCTATCATCGACATCAGACTGGAAGCTCGAGTCCGTGTAGCCCTCAACCCTAAGGCTACTACCTCCATATACCAGTAAAAGATCCTTAGTCCTTCTCAAGTACTTAAGGATACTTTTTACTGCTTTCCAGTACTCCAAGCCTGGATTTGCCTGATATCTACTTGTGACACTCAGAGCATGCACTATATCAGGCCTGGTACATAGCATAGCATATATGATAGATCCTATCGCTGATGCATATGGTATCATATCCATGTGTGCCCTTTCTTTAGGAGTCTTTGGGGACATACTCCTAGAAAGTGATATTCCATGTCTCATTGGTATGAGAAATTTCTTGAAATTTTCCATGCCAAGCATTTTGACAATGGTGTCTATGTACCTGGACTGGGACAAGCCAAGCATCCTCTTGTATCTATCTCTATAGATCCGTATCCTCAATATGCAGGATGCTTCCCTTAAGTCCATGGAGAAGTACCTAGATAACCAAGTTTTTATTATGGAGAGCATTCCTACATCATTCCTAATGATCAGGATGTCATCCACATATAATACCAATAAGGTGATAGTGCTCCCACTTACTTTCTTGTACACATAAGGCTCATCTTCGTTCTTAACAAAGTTATAAGATCTGATCGCCTCATCAAATCTTATGTTCAAACTTTGGAAAGCTTGCTTCAATCCATAAATGGACCTAAGCAACCTGTACACCTTATCTGGGTTATCCCTGGACACGAATCCCTTAGGCTGTATCATATACACCTCCTCCTCGAGGTTACCATTGAGGAATGCGATTTTGACGTCCATCTGCCAGATCTCATAATCATAGCGTGTTGCAATAGCCAATAGAATTCGAATGGATTTTAGCATAGCTATAGGTGAGAAAGTTTCGTCATAGTCAACACTTTGCTTTTGACGATACCCCTTAGCCACTAGCCTTGCTTTATAGGTCTCTACCTTTTCATCTACTCCAATCTTTTCTTAAAGATCCACTTGCAACCAATGGGTGCAATACCCTCGAGTGCATTAGCTAGGTTCAAAACCTTGTTGGAGTACATGGAATCAATTTCTAAATCCATGGCTTCTTGCCATTTCCCGAAGTCTATGTTCATAATAGCCTCCTCATAGGTCTGAGGATCAATATCCTCAACATCCTCTCTTCTAAAATGTCCCACATATCTCTCAGGAGGATGGAATACTCTATCAGACCTATGTAAAGTTGGAACTTATGTGTTAGGTATCTGAACAGATTCTGGAATGGTGCTTGAGCTAGGTTCTCCAACCTCGCTCAACTCTATCATGCTCCCATTGTCTTCACCAAGAATGTGTTCCTTCTCAAGGAACACTACTTTCTTGGCTACAAAGACCTTTTAGTCCTCAGGATGATAAAAATAATACCCATAAGTTTCCTTAGGGTATCCCACGAACTTGCATCGTTCCATCCTAAATTCCAACTTGTCAGGGTTGTGTCTCTTAATGTGGGCAGGGCAGTCCCAAATCTTAACAATCTTAAGATTAGGCTTCTTCCCATTCTATATCTCATATGGAGTAGACATCACTGACTTAGTTGGAATTCTGTTCAGAAGGTAAGCTATAGTTTCTAGGGCATATCCCTAGAATGAGATGGGTAGGTCAGCGAAACACATCATGGAACGCACCATGTCTAACAGTGTGCAATTCCTCCTTTTTGTGACACCATTAAGCTGTGGTATATAAGGGGGTGTCCATTGGGATAAAATCCCATAGTCTTTGAGGAACTGGGTGAACTCTATACTCAAGTACTCACCTCCTCGATCTGATCGAAGGGTTTTAATACTCTTTCATGTCTGGTTCTCCTCTTCTCGTTTCCTCTTAGACTCACTTACACTCATGATATGTGAGCTGTATCTAGCATAAATAACCATTATGCAATGTTCCTCTCATGATGATCTCATCATCTAATATTATTAAACAACCATTATTCTCAGAAACTAATTTATATCCATTAACTGTCAAACATGAAATAGAAATAATATTTTTGATAATATAAGGAACATAATAGCATGCATCTAATGTAATAATAGCTCCACCAGGTAGATGTAAGGTAACATTTATTGAATCTCGGATTTTGATGATGAAGTCAATTGATGGTTATTTGATCTAATCTATTTTTGAGATAAGTGTGCAAGATTAACTATGATAGAGCAAATTACTAGAGTCAAGTTACTGGAAGTTTAATAGTTCACCGGAAGTCCGAAGGATCATCGGAAGTGCTGCTGGAGCCAATCGAGATCAAATCGAGGACTTGCCAAGGTTTCGTGTTCGCAGGAAAGATCGTCGGAGGTTCGCGGAGATCACCGAGAATGTTCGGAAGGGTGTCAAAGACTCGTTAAACTCGCCATAGAATCCGGGAGCCTGTTGGGAATCCGCCAGAAGGAATCTGAGGGAATGTTGAAAGTCCATCGGAAGATCGCCGGAAAGCTCTTCGGAATATAACTTGATGGTGTCGGTTTAATTTGGCTTTAAAAGTTCATAGTTAGCACTTAATTAGGGTATAGACTAGGTGTTAATCCTGCTCTAGACCTTGTTAGGTCAATTGGGCCTTTATTGGGTTGTATTGGGCCAAGGTTCAGCCGCGATATCAGTAGTATCTTTCTGGCAGGGCCGTGATGGTAGCACTATGTGGCTTGCCGTGGGACGGCGTGCCCACTTCCGGCAGTCGATATGCCACGCGGCCCCAGTGGTGGTACGGCAGTGGTTGCAACCGCCTAACAGGTGGTTACGCCACCTGTGTTGGCTTGACCAGTATCACACTGAGTACTTAGCCCAGTAGTACCGCCCTCTGATCAGAAATTTGAGTCGAAATTTTTAGATGAGACCTCTTTGAGCAGGATTTTTGAATCCCAAAAAGCTCTATAAATACCCCTTTACTCCTAGCTAGTTCAGGGATCTTTGTAGTGTTAGAATTGAGTCTAAGCTATAGTAAATTTTTGCTTTCATTTGCTCAAGTGTTCTCCTCCTTTCTTCTCCTTGTAAAAATCCTATAAAGAGAGGGAACCTCTTGTAAAAGACTGAAAAGGAGTGTTTGGTCATTCCCCTTCAAGAGACTTGGTAGTGGAAGTTGGGAGCCTCATTGGAGGAGGCTTCAAGAGTGGATGTAGGTCATTTAATCGAACCACTATACATCGCTGCGTTTACTTGCTGTATGAGTACTTAAATTCTGCATCATAAATTTCTTAAGCTGCAAACTGATTGGATTTCTTCTCCCTACTTCCAATTGCATTTACTTGAATATTTTCAAGTTAAAGTCTCTTTCGCTGAATCAAGTTCTAAAGCAAATCTCCGGAATCGGTTTTCAGGTTTTATTCAGTTTAATCTGCTGCACTAATTCACCCCCCCCCCTCTTAGTGCCACTCTGAACCTAACAATTGGTATCAGAGCTAGGTTCACTCTCATATTTGGTTTAAAATCCAAGAGAGATGGCCTTTTCCGGCATGTAAGAGGGTCACTCCATTACTCGTCCACCTATGTTTAATGGGTCGGATTATATGTATTGGAAGACTCGTATGAGGATTTTTCTTATTTCTATGGATTTTGAGCTTTGGAATATCGTTGAAAATGGGTTTCAAAAATCTTCTCTTCCGATGAGCGAATGGAATGAGTCGGAGAAGAAGGTGTTTGCTTTAAATGCCAAGGCTATGAATGCCTTGTTTTGTGCACTAGACAAAAACGAATTTAATCGCGTATCAATTTGTGAATCGGCTTTTGATATTTGGCAAACTCTTGAGATCACTCATGAAGGTACTAGCCGAGTGAAAGAGTCCAAAATCAACATTCTTGTGCATTCTTATGAACTTTTTCAAAAGAAACCAAGTGAGTCCATTAAAGACATGTACACCCACTTTACGGATGTCATCAGTGGACTCAAGGCACTTGGTAAAGATTTTTCTAATTTTGAATTAGTAACAAAAATTTTAAGATCCCTTCTGAAATGTTAGGATCCAAAGGTTACGGCCATTCAAGAGGCCAAGGACCTTAAGACTTTTCCTATCGAAGAACTCATAGGGTCTTTAATGACCTATGAAATGATATGCCATGCTCATGATGAGCTAGAGAACCCCCTTCCAAAGAACAAGAAGGATATGGCATTAAGAACTCAAGAAGACCACTTGAAAGGAACATCAAGTGATGAGGACCTTGACGAGGACATTGCACTCTTAACTAGTAAATTTAAAAAATTCATTAAAAAGGGCAAATTTAAAAATGAATTCAAGAACAAACTTAAACCAAAAAAGGACCAAGTCATATGTTATGAATGCAAGAAGCCGGGGCACTTCAAAAATGAATGCCCCCAAGCCAAGAAGAAGCAACTCAAGAAGAAGAAGACATTGAAGGCTACATAGGATGACTCGAGTGATTCCAAGGATAAAGTGTTAGGGAACGAGTGGCACTAAGAGGGGGGGTGAATTAGTGCAGCGGATAAAACGATAGATTTTTCAGTGATTTAAAATAAGCTTCGGAAACTTCGTAGGATGAAAGCAACGTTTCATTTGAAACTGATTTTTGCATTCTAACTTTGAAGCATGCGTACAAAAATAAAAAGGAAGTGGAGCAAGTAAAGTAAAGGCTTGCAGCAAAGTAAAACAGAAATTTAAACACTCACATAATCAAGATGTAGCGATGTATAGTGGTTCGGTCAAAGTGACCTACATCCACTTCTGAAGCCTTTTCCGATGAGGATCCCTTCTTCCACTATCAAATCCTTTGAAGGGGAAGGACCAAATACCCCTCTTACAACCCTTTACAAGTGGTTCACACTCTTACAAGATTTCTCAAGGAGAAGAAGGAGGTGAACACTTAGCAAGAACAAGACTTTTTAAGACTTTTCAAAAGCTCAAAACCAAGATTCTAACTCTCAAAAGGGTTCTATTTTTCAGCTGAAAAGGAAGGGGTATTTATAAGCCTCAAAGTGATTTAAATTTGGAGCCCAAACTTGGAGCCAAAAATTTGAATTTTTTGAGTTTTTCAGTGCTGTTAGTCTTGGCAGACTGACACACCCAGGCGGTTCTACCGCCACCAAAGTGCTCTTGCGCACTCACGATGCCGGCGGTGCTACGCTACTACAGAGCTCGATGGCAAATCTGATGCCATGCTACGACCATGCACGTAGCATGCGTTGTCATTTGGGCCAAAAATTTTGGCCCAAACTAAGGCCCAATGGCTTTACTTGGGTTAAAGGATTAACCTCTAATCCTAACCCAAATTAATATGCTAACTATGAAATTAAAGACATTCCTAAGCTATTACAAAGTCCGTAAGTCAAGTCTTCTTCCGTCGAGCTTCCGGTGAACTTCCGGCGGTCTTCCGACGATCCCTCGGAAACCATCCTGCGGACTCCCGGCAAGCTCTCGGACTCCACGATGATCTTGGCGAGTTCCCCCGAGCTTCTTTGGTAAGCTCCGATCTTTCTTGGCAAGCTCCGCGAACTTCCGACGAACCTTCCGGTGAACTTCCGAAAACCCTTCGGCAAGCTCCTACTCATTCTCGGCCGATTCAAAGACTCCCAATGAATCTTCAGACTTCACAAACTCTCGAACTCCCAATGATCCATCGCACTTGACTTCGCCCTTGATTTCGCTACGTCTTCATCCCTTTCGTAGTTACTCCTGCACATAGAAACACCAAACACACTAGTTCGATCTAGACTTATTACAACGCGAATTGACATTGATTGCGACACATCATTGGTTGGCGCCGTCCGATCCTTCGGCACATCGCCCTCTCTAGCGGCTTGTTGCCTAATCGACGGTTGACCTCCGCAACCTCAATATCCATAGCGCAACTCCGCACTTCTTGGCCTGATGCCCGATGTACGAAGTCTCCTACCGATAGTCGACCGAACCTCCGGCTCGACATCCAATATACTGACGTGATCACCTCCGGCGCAACGTCAATTCCTCCAGCGTCAACTGTCTAATCCTGATCGATAGTAGACCTGCGTAACTCAAAACGTAGTTAAACAACAAATCACACTCAATTAGTTTCATCATCAAAATCTGAGATTCAACATAAAGAAGCAAGCATCAAAGAGGAGGCCAACTTCGCTCTAATGGCTTTGGGAGAAGAGGTAAGTGATTTACTTAATGAAGATTTATCTTTCGATGAGCTTTTAATTACTTTCCATGAATTATTTGATGAATGTAGAACTGTTACAAAAAGCTTCAATTTTTTAAAAAAGGAACATGCTTTATTATTAGATAAGTGTAAGAGTCTTAAGCATGATTCTCTCCCTCTACTCCCATGCTCTAAGTGTAATCACTTAGAAGTAATCAAAAAGGAGAACTTGCTACTCAAAGAGATCATCAACAAGTTTAAGATTTGAACTGTTAATGGGTGAGTTAAACTTCTTTTTAGGATTACAAATTAAACAACTTAGTAATGAAATATTTCTTAATCAAACCAAGTATACATTTGAACTGTTAAAATGATTTAACATGGATAGTTCTAAAGCCATTAATACTCCAATGAGTACTTCCACCAAGTTAGACTTGGATGAAAATGGAGAAAATTTTGATCAAAATACATATAGGGGAATGATAGGTAGCTTACTCTATCTCACTGCAACTAGACCTGATATTATGTTTAGTGTAGGTCTATGTGCAAGATTCCAAGCTAATCCTAAGTTATCTCACCTTAAAGCTGTTAAAAGAATCCTTAGGTATCTTAAAGGAATTCCTAATCTAGGATTATGATATCCAAAATCTGATAACTTTGATTTAAAAGCTTATGCGGATGCCGATTTTGGCGGATGTAGAATCGATAGAAAAAGCACATCCGGAATATGCCAATTTCTAGGATATGCACTTGTTTCTTAGACATCCAAGAAACAAAATTCTGTTGCACTATCTACGGTGGAAGCCGAATATATAGCTGCAAGTGCATGTTGTGCACAAGTTGTTTGGATGAAAAACACTTTAGAAGATTATGGAATTAATTTAAAAAATATTCCAATAAAATGCGATAACACAAGTGCTATTTTTCTAACCAAAAATCTCATTCAACACTCAAGAACTAAGCACATTGATATTAGACATCACTTTATACGAGATCATGTTGCTAATAATGATGTAACTCTAGAATTTATTAATACAAAACACAAATTAGCGGACATTTTCACAAAGCCCTTAAATGAAGAACAATTTGACTTCATTAGAAGAGAATTAGGCATGCTAAATTTGTGCTAATATTTAATAGTGCATGATTTCCAAAACATTTAAACTTTGATTTTGATAGTTTCACCTCTATACTTTCAATGAAAATCATGTCTTTCAATGATGTATGCATAACTTCATACTATCTTCACCTTCTTTTGTGATGACTAAATGGATTATATAAGCTTGACATATGCATAAATTAATGTCATGGATTCTGCATAAAAATCAAGCTTTTAAATATTTATTCATATGCTAATCAAGTTTTTATGATTTCATATCTTCTTCCTCCATAAAAATAACAAGTTGAATCTCATCATGAATTTTCTTGGATATGGTTGATAACTTTATGACTCCTCTCACTTATGTCATTTTTTTAAGTTTCACCCTTTCATCAAGTTTATTCATCTCCTTTTGTTGTTGACAAAGGGGGAGAAAAATGTGAAATTGATGACTTGTTGAATGTGGCCTTTATGAGCAAAATTTGATGACTTAATAAATATCATGCATTGTATTGAAAAATGACTTATATAGTGTAAATGAAATGATAAATGTCACATAAGATTTGTTATTGCAATTCAATTGCTCTTGCCATGCTTTGTGTCAAAAACTAGTTGCAATCCTTAAAAGCATTGCAATGAACCCATAAGTAATGCAACACATCACATTGCAATTGAGTTTTATAGTTGAAAGATTCTTACTATATCATTTTTATCAAATGGCATCTTTCGACTGATATGATAAGTTTTCATCTTATGATTTATCTAATATGGTGTCACACTTTTTCAATCATGAGATCCTTCTTGTAATCTCAAAATTTTTGGTTTCGTTTGACGAAATGATAAATGCTTATCATCTTTCGACTTGAAATTAAATGTCATACTTTGATATTGCTTATGAATGAAACCTCATCTGATTGAGCATGATGATAAGTTCAACACAAGTAACTTATCGGTTTGGTTGAATTCAAAGATTGAATTCAAATGTTTTTACTTTCTCATTATATGGCTTATAGATAGGGGGAGTTAAGAATAACTCCGTCATCAATTGATTGTCATCATCAAAAAGGAGAAGATTGTTGAATCTCGAATTTTGATGATGAAGTCAATTGATGGTTATTTGATCTAATCCATTTTTGAGATAAGTGTGCAGGATTAACTATGATAGAGCAAATTACCGGAGTCAAGTTGCTGGAAGTTTAAGAGTCCACCGGAAGTTCGAAGGATCATCGGAAGTGCTTCCGGAGCCAACCGAGATAAAATCGGGGACTTGCCGAAGGTTTCAGAAGTTTGCCGGAAAGATCATCGGAGGTTCACGGAGATCACCGAGAAGGTTCGGAAGGGTCTCAAAGACTCGTTGAACTCGCCATAGAATCCGAGAGCCTATTGGGAATCCGTCGGAAGGAATCCGAGGGAATGTCGGAAGTCCGCCGGAAGATTGCCAGAAAGCTCTTCGGAAGATAACTTGATGGTGTCGGTTAAATTTGGCTTTAAAAGTTTATAGTTAGCACTTAATTAGGGTATAGACTAGGTGTTAATCCTATCTAGACTTGTATTGGGCCAATTGTGCCTTTAATGGGTTGTATTGGGCCAAAGGTTAGGCCCATACAGTTTCTAGCAAGGGCGGTAGCACCGTTGATCGTAGGCCGGTGGTAGCACCGCCTTACATGCCGATTGGCCAAGGCGGTAACACACAAGCGAGCGGTGGTACCTTTGGCAGTGGTTGGAACCACCTGTGTCAGGTGATAGTAGCGCCATTGCCAGGCGATAGTACCGCTAGCACACTGACACACACAAAGGTGTATTAGGTGGTAGTACGCCAGCGGTGCTAAGCGATGTACGCCCTCTGAAATTTGACGAGACCTCTTTGAGCGGGATATTTGAATCCCAAAAAGCTCTATAAAGACCCCTTTACTCTTAACTAGTTGAGAGATCTTTACAGTGTTAGAATTGAGTCTAAGTTATAGCAAATTTCTGCTTTCATTTGCTCAAGTGTTCTCCTCCTTTCTTCTCCTTGTAAAAATCCTGTAAAGAGAGGGAACCTCTTGTAAAAGGCTGTAAAGGGGTGTTTGGTCCTTCCCCTTCAAGAGACTTGGTAGTGGAAGTCGGGAGCCTCATTGGAGGAGGCTTCAAGAGTGGACGTAGGTCATTTGACCGAACCACTATACATCACTACGTTTACTTGCTATGTGAGTACTTAAATTCTACATCGTAAATTTCTTAAGCTACAAACTGATCGGATTTCTTCTCCCTACTTCCAATTTCATTTACCTGAATATTTTCAAGTTAAAGTCTCTTTCGCTGAATCAAGTTCTAAAGAAAATCTCCGGAATCGATTTTCAGGCTTTATTCAGTTTAATCCGCTGCACTAATTCAACCCCCCCCCCCCCTCTTAGTGTCACTCTTAACCTAACAACCTTGCCAATAGCTACTACAGCAACCTTTGCTCCATTGCCCATCTTAAGGTCCATCTCACCTCTGTTCAATCTCCTAAGTCCTGCCAAAACCTACTACAAATTGCAAATAAGATAAGCACTCCCGGTATCCAATACCCATATGTTATCATAAGATTCTGACAAATGAAGACTGATCATGAATGTACCTGAAGCTTCTGCAAGCTTCTGTTTCACCCTCTCTGCAAGGTACTCTTTGCAGTTCCTCTTCTAGTGCCCATCTTTACTGTAGTGGAAGCACTGGCCTTTGTCCTTTGTTGGGTCTTTCTTGGCAACCTTTGCCTTACCCATTTTGCCCTTGCCCTTGCCCTTCTTAAGGGTCTTCTCAGCCTTCCTTTTCTTTTTGGTCTCACCAGTGTAGAGAATCGGCTTCTCTTTCTTGATGGTGCTCTCTACTTCTCTCAACATATTGAGGAGCTCTGGGAGGGTCACCTCAAGTTTGTTCATATTAAAATTCATTATGAACTGAGAAAAGGAATCTGGTAGGGACTGAAGCACAAGATCCACACACAAGTTATCCTCTAGGACCATTCCTAGACCTATGAGTTTCTCGATCCACTCAATCATCTTAAGGACATGGTTTTGAACCGGTGTCCCCTCAGTCATCCTAGCACGGAAAAGACTCTTTGATATCTCATATCATTGAGCTCTTCCTTTTTCCTTAAACAGTTTGCGGAGATGCAGGAGTATGGAATTAGCATCCATATTTTCATGCTGTCTCTGTAACTCAGTAGTCATAGAGGCCAACATATAATACTGAGCAAGAGTAGAATCATCTAAGTACTTCACATAACGAGCGATCTCATCCTCGCTTGCCCCTTCATCGGGCGTAGGGATCATTGTATCAAGGACATACATGATTTTCTCCGCCGTGAGAATGATTCTCAGATTACGAAGCCAATCCGTATAATTTGGACCAGTGAGACGGTTAGCATCAAGTATACCATGTAAAGGATTTGAAAGTAATATTTTTCTGAAATAGAAGATGTAGCAGAAATAAATAACATGCAGACTTTGCAGAAATTTAAACAATTAAGATAAGGACTTCTATCTTAATGTATTCCCACTAATTTTTCGTGAGACACACAATACCCTCCGGTATGTGAATCGAAGACCCCTAGTAGATCTCTAGTGGGGATCAGGATCCAATCGACGTCTTAACGTAACCTCGAGGGACTCGACCAATTACGTTAAGCCCGTAGAGATAGGCAACTCTTGCCAATCATAACTCCTTGTGATTCTGTCCTGTTCAGCCTCCGAACCACCATGGCCTCAAGGGACTCAATCAACCATGATATTTGGTTAAGTCATCACAATCGTGTTAGAACCCTTGCAGATTCTAAGCTTGGGGTTGATCTCTATAGGGGATCAGCCTCCTTGGAACTCTATAAGGTTTCCTTCCTCCAAGTTACTGCTCAAAGGCTGCTAAAAGATTGATCTATTCATTGATGAAAAGAGGATGAATACATGGCTATTTATAGGGCTTCTAAGCCCCAACTCCTAATAGGACTCTTACTCAAGACTCCTACTTCTAACCAACTCCTACTTAGGACTCCTTCTATAATAGGATGATAGAACCCTAGAGGAATTCTATGGAGATTGATCTTTGAGGGGGATCAACCCTTGGAACGCTATAGGGGTTCCACTCTCTAAGTAGCTTAGTGGCTGTAATTCTAGATTGATCTTTCTTATTCCAAAGATGTGGAGGCTACAAGCTTATATAGAGATTCAAACCCTAACCCTAGGGGCTGCTTCATAAGTGAACTACCCAATTTACCCTCAACCTTAGCAGGCCGGCCCAATAACAAGGGGGGCAGCGGCTAAGAAGCCCAAAGACCCAAATATAAACCATAGCCTCTCTTCTTTATAGGATAGAGGCGGCTAGGTGGGGTTTATTACACTCTCACAGGGTTTTTATTATATGCTACATGGTTGAGTAGGACCCAACCCTGCTAGGGTCCTATCAAGCCCGCCCTCTTCGAATCAGCCTTGTCCTCAAGGCTGGGGTTCCATGAACTTAGGGAACCGGGTCTTCAACTCCTCATATGATTCCCATGTGGCATCTTCGAGTGGTAAATTAGTCCAATGTACTAGTACTTCAGTAGAGGGACGTCGACGACGCATCACGACTCTGTGATCGAGGATGGCTTGTGGTTTGGCTTAAATATTTCCATCATTAGTGGTGTTGGGCAGTTGGATCTGGGGTGACTCGTGTTCTCCTAACTTGGGCTTCAAGCATGACACGTGGAAGACAGGGTGAATTTTGACATCTTCAGGTAATTTAAGTCTGTACGCCACAACTCCAATATGCTCTATGATCTGATAGGGCTCATAAAAATGTAGAGATAGCTTCATGGAGGCTTGTGCTGATGGATAGTTGTTTGTATGGTTGTAGGCGAAGATAAACCCAATCTTCTACAAAAAATTCTCTTTCGCTTCTTCGTGTGTCGACTTGTTGCTTCATTCTGGCTTGAGCGGTAGAGAGATTATCCTTTAGCAGTTGTAGGAGTTTGTCCCTGTCAATTAAATCTTGGTCGACCTGATCTACCTTAGCTGAGCCAATTACATACTTTGGAATCATAGGAGCCGACCGACCATATAATGCTTCATATGGGATACATTTTGTAGATGAATGATATATAGTATTGTACCACCATTCGACCCAGGGGAGCCATTTCGTCCACTCCTTTGGTCGATCACTGGCAAAACACCGAAGGTATGTCTCTAAACACCTGTTCACCACTTCTGTTTGGCCATTAGTTTGTGGATGATATGCAGTGCTCATCTTAAGTTTGGTGCCTTACAACTGAAATAACTTGGTCCAAAATTTACTAGTGAAGACCCTGTCACGATCACTTACAATGGACCTTGGCATCCCATGTAGTTTAATAATATTTTCTATGAAAATCTGAGCAATACTAACAGTAGTGTAGGGATTTCGCACAACACAAAAATAAGCATATTTCATAAGTCGATCAACCACCACAAGGATTGTACTTTTACCTTTGGAAGGTGGTAGCCCTTCGATGAAGTCCATGGAGATGTCAGTTCACACCGAGTCAAGTATGGGTAGTAGTTGCAGTTTCCCAGGACTCACCACTATTTCACCTTTTTGCTGTTGACATACATCACATTATGCTACGTATTCAAAAATAATTTTTTTCATCCCTTTTCAATAAAAGTTTTGCTTCACTCTTTTGTAGGTTCTTAGAAATCCGGAGTGCCCTGCTGAAGGTGTGGAGTGCATTTCGTTCAGAATGACTTTGATGCAAGGGGAGTTTGGTATAAGCACAGTACGACCTTTATAGCATAAATCCCTCGAATCCCAAGTATAGTGAGCTATTGTGCTTGGATCCTCCTCTAATTTTTTTATGATGTTGCTGGTTTCTGGATCCTTCTTCCATTCCTCCCTAATGCCCTTGAGGAAGCCGGTGGTAGGAAGAGAGATGGCTGAAAATTTAGCTTGCTGAGGGAGCCGTGAGAGTGCATCTGCAATAACGTTTTCTTTCCCCTTTTTGTAAATAATTTTGTTGAATCTCGGATTTTGATGATGAAGTCAATTGGTGAAATATTTGTTCTAATCTACTTTGTCGAGATAAGTGTGCAGGAATAACTACGATGGGAAGAAAACATAAAGTGATTTACCGAGGTCAAGTCCATCGGGGGTTCAAGAGTTCATCGAAGTCCGAGAGATTTTCGGAAGTGTTGCCGGAACCATCCAAGATCGAATCAGGGACTTGCCGAAGTTTTCGGAAGTTCATCTCAAAGATCGCCAAGGTTCGCGGAACTCACCGAAGATTCGGCAAGTCAAGACTCGTTGAGCTCGCCATACAACTGAGTATCTTTGGCACATCGACAAAGCGTGGCACCGCACGTCGATCAACGGTGATCAGACACAGGCGGTGGCACCGCCTCTGTTGACTAGAGCATTGGAACTCTAAATTGATTTCAAATTTGGAGCCCAATTTTGAATCCATTTTGGATCTATAAATACCCCCCCCCTTTCTCAGTTGAAAGGGAACCCTTTTGAGCAAAAATTCTTAAGTCTTGAGCTTTTGTAGAGTGTTGAAAGGTTTTGTTCTTGCTAAGTGTTCACCTTCTTCTTTTCTTGAGAAATCTTGTACAAGTGTGAACTCCTTGTAAAGGACTGTAAAAGGGGTATTTGATCCTTCCCCTTCAAAGGATTTGATAGTGGAAGAAGGAAGCCTCATCGGAGAAGGCTTCGGAAGTGGATGTAGGTCACTTTGACCGAACCACTATACATCGCTGCGTCTTGATTGTGTGAGTGTTTAAATTTCTGTTTTACTTTGCTGCAAAGCTTTACTCTACTTGCCCTCTTTATACGTATGCTTTAAAATGCAAATATCGGTTTCAAACGAAACGTTGTTTTCATCGTACGAAGTTTCCGAAGCTTGTTTTAAATCGCTGAAAAATCCATCGTTTTATCCGCTGCACTAATTCACCCCCCCCCCTCTTAGTGCCTTTTAGATCCTAACAATTGGTATCAGAGCAAGGTTTGCTCTCATATTGGTTTAAAACCCAAGAGAGATGGCCTACTCCGGTATGCAAGAGGGTCTTTCCATTACTCGTCCGCCTATGTTTAATGGGTCAGATTATACGTATTGGAAGACTCGTATGAGGAATTTTCTCATTTCCATGGACTTCGAACTTTGAAACATTGTTGAAAATGGCTTTGCAAAATCTTCTCTTCCGATGAGTGAATGGAATGAGTCGGAGAGGAAGATTTTTGCTCTCAATGCAAAGGCTATGAATGCTTTATTTTATGCGCTTGACAAGAATGAGTTTAATCGGGTTTCTATTTGTGAATCAGCATTTGATATTTGGGGCACTCTTGAAATCACTCATGAAGGCACTAGCCGAGTGAAAGAGTCCAAAATCAACATTCTTGTGCATTCTTATGAACTTTTTCGGATGAAACCAAATGAGTCCATTGGAGACATGTACACCCGCTTTACGGATGTCATCAATGGACTTAAAGCTCTTGGTAAAGGTTTTTCTAATTTTGAATTGGTAACTAAAATTTTAAGATCCCTTCCAAAGTGTTGGGATCCAAAGGTCACGACCATTCAAGAGGCCAAGGATCTTAAAGTATTTCGCTTGAAGAACTTATTGGATCTCTAATGACTTACGAGATGATGTGCTCATGAAGAGCTTGAGAACCCCTTCAAAGAACAGGAAGGATATGGCACTTAGAACACAAGAAGACCACTTGAAAGGAACATCAAGTGATGAGGACAGTGACAATGACATTGCACTTCTAACTCAAAAGTTTAAGAAATTTATAAGAAAGAACAAATTTAAAAATGACACAAAAAACAAATTTGAACACAAAAGGACCAAGTCATTTGCTACGATTGCAAGAGGCCAGGCCACTTCAAGAATGAATGCCCTCAAGCCAAGAAGAAGCAATTCAAGAAGAAAAAAGCCTTGAAGGCCACGTGGGATGATTCAAGTGACTCCGAGGTTGAAGAAGCTAGCAACAAAGAGGAGGCAAACTTCGCACTAATGGCATTTGGAGAAGAGGTTAGTGAGTTACTTAGTGAAGAATTATCTTTTGATGAACTTTCTATGGCTTTTCATGAGTTATTTGATGAATGTAGAACTATTAGTAAAATGTTCAATTTGCTTAAGAAAGAGCATGCTTTATTACAAAGTAAGTTCAATAGTCTTCAAAACCCTTCTCTACCCCCATGCTCTAAGTGTGAAGACTTAGATGCAACAAAGAGGAGAACTTGCTACTCAAAGAGACCCTAAACAAATTTAAGGTCGGTAGCAAGTGCTCAGACATGATTCTTGCCTACAAAGGTCACGTAGGAAATAGAAGTGGTATCGAATTTGTGAGAGGTTCTCACCAAAATCCCACCACCTTCATTAAAGGGCCTACATTGCATGTATCACCTCATTTGAAATGTAATTTTTGTGGCAAAACGGGACATGTTGCCTACAAATGTCCATTCAAGAAAATTAATCCACAAAAATTGATATGGGTTCCTAAAGGAACCATAAACAGTTCAATGATTAATTACAAAGTAAGTAGATCATTTTGTAAGGCACCCAAAATCAAATGGGTACCTAAAAACCATCCTCTTTTGTAGACAAACTCACAAGCTAGGAGCAAGAAATGGTATCTTGATAGTGGATGCTCAAGGCACATGACCAGAGATCCATCTCATTTCTCTATGCTCTCTAGCAAAGAAGAAGGATATGTCACCTTCGGAGACAACAACAAGGGTAAAATCATTGACAAGGGAACCATAGGTAACAAATCGAGTTTTTCAATTGATGATGTGTTACTAGTTGATGGTTTAAAACATAATCTTTTAAGTATTAGTCAACTATGTGACAAAAGGTTATGTTGTTAGATTTGAATCTAATGTTTGCATTATTGAAAAACCCAACAACAACATATCCATGATTGCTTTAAAACAAAACAATGTCTACACCATAAATATTGATAAATTAAGTAATGAAATGTGCTTTTGTTTTAAATGATAATGCTTGGCTTTGGCATAGGAGACTAGGCCATGCAAGCATGAAACTAATCTCTAAGATTTCATATAGAGATTTAGTAAGAGGCATCCCAAACATGAAATTTGTTAAGGATAAGGTATGTGATGCATGTCAACTAGGAAAACAAATAAAGACTAGTTTCAAATCAAAAAATCAAATTAGCACCACTAGACCATTGCAATTGATCCATTTGGACTTATTTGGACCAATTGACATAACAAGCCTAGGAGGTAGCAAATATGCCTTTGTAATTGTGGATGACTATAGTAGATACACTTGGACCTATTTCTTGGCTCATAAAAGTGATTGTTTCAAATGTTTCTCTAAATTTTGTAAACTCACTCAAAATGAAAAAGGCTTTATGATTTCATCAATTCGAAGTGATCATGTAAGTAGTAGAGATGTCACCCTTGAATTTGTTGATACAAATCATCAATTAGCGGACATTTTTATGAAACCTTTGAATGAGGAATATTTTGATTTTATTAAAAGGGAATTAGGCATGTTGAACTATCCAAATGAGTAAACTCTATTTGATGATATCTTTCCTTGAAATTATGGTTTTCATCGATTTGATTCCACACATTATGGTTTTCATCAATTTGATTCCACAATTCTAATTATGGTTTTTTGGATTTGATTCCATACATTCTAATTCTTTTTGACTTCATCCCATCTCTAAGACCATTTTTTTTTAAAAAAAAATTATTTTGAAATGCGGATATTTCTTTTTTGTGCTACCGGCGGTAGCACCACCTGGGTAGTCAGTCCCAGGCGGTGGAACCGCCTGCTGGGGTGGTAGTACTGCCCGAACACCCCTGTTATACGGGGTGAGTTAGGGCCGACGGTAGAACCGCCAACACACTCTTCCTCACCTCTCTACACTCATCTAAACTCTCCCAAGCATCATTTTGGTATCATTTCTTCCCTCTAGAAGCCTAAGAAGGAGATCTTACTTTGATTCAAGCTTCCTACATCTCAAAGGAACAATCTAAGGTAAAATAAATTATTTCTCTTTCCTTTTCTTGTCTAAATTAATTCCTTTCTTCAATTGATTATTGATCAATCCTAGATAGAAATGGCTCCTAGAAGAACATCAAGAGACAAAGGAAAAAGGATGGAGGTAGATTCATTTGACCAATCCTTGTTTAGATCACAAGAAGCTTCCCTTAGATTTTCTGAACTTGGTTCTAGACCCATTCATAAAGGAAAATATGTTGATTTGAATCAATTAGGGAACCTAGAACCTATCATGTGGATTGCAGACTTAGAGGCCTTACCCATTTTGTAAATTATTGAACCTATTTATCCATGCTTAGTTAAATTATTCTATGCTAATTTAACTGAGTGATGATGGCTTGTCAACTTATCTTCTAGGTAATGAGATCCAAATATGTGATAATACTATATGCTCATTAATTGGAATTGTTGAAAAAGAACTAGGATGTTATTTTAGAGGAAAATGGGATATGGACACAGTTGGTACCACCCACTCTGAAGCTTTGGAAACTGTGTTTGCAAACCCAAATTTAGGTATAATCCCTAAGAGTTGTGAACATTTACTACCTTTTAACTCTAAGATTTTGCATCACATTCTTATAAGCATTGTCATTCCTAAATAGTTTCATCATGATGAGATCAGTTTCACTGAGTTAGGTACCTTATATTGGATCATAACCAGACAACATTTTTATTTTGGTTACCTAATTCGGCAGCACATGATAGAGGTCCTTTCTAAAGGATCAATGTTACCATATGGAGGTTTAATAACTAAACTATTGCATGCCCATAATATTTGCATTCCACCAAATGAAGAAGCATTACAAGTGGACAGATTTAATATCATTAACGTTAAACTACTTAGGCGACTTAGGTGTACATTCGAGCATGGTATAGGGGTTAGACAACCTAGAAGATGTGATATACCTCCCCCACCAGTAGACCATCCTGAAACACCAGTCCTTAGGGGAAATGAATCTCCTCCTCCTGATCCTTTTGTTGCAGCTACATCAGTGACATTTTCTGCTCCATCTTCTGTTGATCCGATCATGAGAGAGTTAAATGAAGTAAAACTACAGCAAATTGAAATTTTGAAGGAAATGCGGAAGATGAACCTAAAGATCGATCACATGTATATGCATCTTGGCATTCCTCCTGAGGAGTAGCTTGCTGTATTTTTCTTTTTGAACGATGTTGTATGTTGACATATATGTTGTATTATCTTCATTACATCTTGACATATATGTTGTCTTATCTTCATTACATCTTGACATATATGTTGTCTTATCTTCATTACATCTTCTTGTACTTTGTGACATGATTTTTCGGCTTTCTGATTGATTTCCTTTTCCACATTTGTGATATTTGTCGGCCATCCTTTATTGTTACATTTGAATCCCTCGTTACCTTTTTGTTAATGACAAAGGGGGAGAAATAATATGTGTATTGCCATATGTTGACAAGTTATATGCATTTTCCATGCTTTACAAGATATTGCAAGTTAAAATGCTTATTTAGGTTCTTGATATCATGTTTTTAATTATGTATACTTCATTGATATCTTTGATACCTATTTGACATCTTATTGTCCAACATCAACTTTGTCAAATTTATTGTGTTGAATTCAAAAATTGAATTCAAGCAATTCTTTCTTTATGGCATATAGATAGGGGGAGTTAAGAGTAACTCCATCACCAATTGATTGTCATCATCAAAAGGGAGATTGTTGAATCTCAGTTTTGATGATGAAGTCAATTGGTGAAATATTATTCTAATCTACTTTGTCGAGATAAGTGTGCAGAAATAACTACGATGGGAAGAAAACATAAAGTGATTTACGAGGTCAAGTCCGTCGGGGTTCAGAGTTCATCGAAAGTCAGAGATTTTCGAAAGTGTTACCGGAACCATCCAAGATCGAATCAGGAACTTGCCGAAGTTTTCGGAAGTTCATCTCAAAGATCGTTGAAGGTTCGTGGAACTCACCGGGAACATTCGGAAGCAAGCCGAAGACTCGTTGAGCTCGCCATACAATCCGGAGTATCTTTGAGCCCACCGAAGCAATCGAGGAAGCATCGGAAGGCTACCGGAATCTCACCGTAAAGCTTGCCGAAAGATGACTTGAAGAGTGTCGGATCAAATCACATTGAGTTATGTTTTAGGTTCGTAGTTTGCACATGAGTAGGGCAAGGATTTAGGAAAAAATCCTACCTAAATTCAGTGGGGGCCAACCGGGCCTCTACGGAGCCAAGTTGGGACTTAAACAGGGCCTATTCGGCTTTGTCCAAATGGGGCGACGATGAACCGCCCGGCTGAGGTGGTGGCACCGCTGGGTTGGTGCGATGCGCACTGTACCTGAGCGTGGTGGAACCGCACATGCAGGGTGCTACCGCCCACATACCTGACAGCGGTGGCAGCCCTGCGTCGATCAAGCCCGGCCCGACTCGGTTGCCCGCACCATCATACGTCAGTCAGTTGACGGCGACACAGCCGTAACAACACCTCTCATTGTGGACCAAATTGATTTCAAATTTGGAGCCCAATTTTGAATCCACTTTCAATCTATAAATATCCCCCCCCCCCTTTCTCAGCTGAAAGGGAACCCTTTTGAGCAAAAATTCTTAAGTCTTGAGCTTTTGTAGAGTGTTGAAAGGTCTTGTTCTTGCTAAGTGTTCACCTTCTTCTTTTCTTGAGAAATCTTGTACAAGTGTGAACTCCTTGTAAAGGGCTGTAAAAGGGGTATTTGATCCTTCCCCTTCAAAGGATTTGATAGTGGAAGAAGGAAGCCTCATCGGAGAAGGCTTCGGAAGTGGATGTAGGTCACTTTGACCGAACCACTATACATCGCTGCGTCTTGATTGTGTGAGTGTTTAAATTTCTGTTTTACTTTGCTGCAAAGCTTTACTCTACTTGCCCTCTTTATACGTATGCTTTAAAACGCAAATATCGGTTTCAAACGAAACGTTGTTTTCATCGTACGAAGTTTCCGAAGCTTGTTTTAAATCGCTGAAAAATCCATCGTTTTATCCGCTGCACTAATTCACCCCCCCCCTCTTAGTGCCTTTTAGATCCTAACAAATTTCATAATCAAATTCGAGAAGTTTGGTTACCCATTTTTACTGCTCCGGGGATGATATCTTCTACTTTAAAAAGTACTTAAGGCTTCTATGGTCGGTTTTAATCTGAAATCGTCGGCCAATCAAATAGGGTCCCCACTTTGTTACTGCGTGCACAATAGCGAGCATCTCCTTATCATAGATAGACATTTTTTGATGAGAGGGAGACAACGCCTTGCTAGTGTATGCGAGTGGTCGACCATCTTGCATGAGAATGGCTCTAATTCCAACTCCCGATGTATCGGCCTCAATGATGAAGGGTCGGCTGAAATCTGGCAGTGCTAGCACCGGTGTCGTCGTCATGGCTGTCTTAAGTCTATCGAAGACAGCGGAGGCTTTGTTCGACCATAGGAAGGCATCTTTTTTTAGTGGAGAAGTAAGGGGGGCATTAATCTTCCCATAGTCCTTTACGAATTTTCAGTAGTAGCCCGTTAGTCCAAGGAACCCACGTAGCAATTTCACATTTATAGGTTTCGGCCAACCTTGCATTGCTTCGATTTTTGTTGGGTCTATGGCTACTCCTTCTTCTGATATTATATGCCCAAGGTACTCTACTTTTTGTTGGAGAAAGCTGCACTTTGATAGCTTAACAAAAAGAGTATTCTCTTGAAGGATCATCAAAATAATTCGCAAGTGCTGAAAATGAGTCTCCAGAGAAGGGCTGTAAATGAGAATATCATCAAAAATACTAGCACAAATTTGCGAAGAAAGCTCCGAAAAATATCATTCATGAGACTTTGGAAGGTTGAAGGAGCATTAGTGAGTCCAAAGGGCATTACCAAGAATTCATAATAGCCGTTATGAGTGCGGAAAGTAGTTTTTGGGATGTCGCCTTCACATACCCGAATTTGGTGGTAACCGGATCGAAGGTCCAACTTCATGAAGACTCGAGCTCCTTTTAATTCATCAAGAAGTTCATCCACCACTAGTATTGGGTACTTATCCTTGATGGTGATATTATTTAGAGCTCAGTAGTCGATGCACATCCGCCAAGTTCTGTCTTTCTTGCGCACAAGTAGCACTGGTGAGGAGTAGGGGCTACAGCTTGGTCGAATCACCCCTGTTTCGAGCATTTCCTTCATGATCTTCTCAATTTCATCTTTCTGGAGGTGAGGATAGTGGTAAGGCCGAGTGTTTGCTAGTGGTTTGCCCGAAAGGATTGGAATTCGGTGGTCATGTTGCCGAGTAGGAGGAAGACCGCGGTTCAGCAAAAACATCATCAAATTCAACAAGCAGTTGGGTGATATTTTGATCTTTAATTTCTATTTTCTCCCCCTCTGGTTGTTGCTGGAGATGCATAAGAAAGCCACCATTTATCTTGTGTAAAACTTTCTCCATTCGTTGGGTTGAAACGGTGGTTACGTTGCTTCCGCGCTTCCCGCGTAGGGTGACCTATTTGCCTTTACAATAGAATTTCATAATCAATTTGAAAAAGTTCCAAGAGACATCACCTAGTGTCGTCAGCCATTCTATGCCTAGCACAACCTCATAATTATAAATTGGTAGGAGGAAGAAGTCGGCAATAATTTCTTGGTCTTACAGTAATAGTTTCACCTGCGGGCATCTTTGGTCACATTTTAGGATTCGACCGTCGATGACCTTTATGTCAAACTTATACAACCTTCAATGTGGAGTGCCATCCAAGCAGCAACCTTACTCTTTAGAAAGTTATTAGTGTTGCCTGTATCGATGAGAACGGTGATCGGTTGTTGTTTGAGCAAGCCTCCAACTTTCATCGTTTATGGATTTGAGTAGCCGGCTAGTGCATGTACCATAAAGTCGATCGATTGTAGCTCTTCTTCCATATCTTCATCCTCATGTTCAAGACTCTCTTCTAGCTATTCACTGATCTCTTCTTCCACTGGTTCAATCACAAGAAGTCTCCCCTTTTTGCAGCAATGCTCGCGGCTCCACGGCTCGTCACAATGCCAACATAACCCCTTGGCAGATCGGTCTCAAGCTCTTCTCTTGTCAACCTTTTTGGTGCAGGAACTTGGCTGATAGTAGGGGGGGCTGAGGGCTTCGATATTGCTAGTCGGGGAGCGACCCTAGTCCTCCGGGCTTCGTGGTTCAATTGCTCCTCCTGAAGTCGTGCGAAAGAGATGGCTATCATAAGCGTGCACGGTTGTCGCGCTTTAACTTCTCCCTGGATCTCCGGCTTCAAGCCCTCAATAAATGTCCCCAATAATTATTTTTTAGACCAATCACAAGTTTGATTAGATAACCTTTCAAACCTGGTTTGATACTCTGGATGGTGGAGGTTTGTCGGATCTTTGCTAGTTGTCCGTCGATGTTCTCGTAATGTCGGTTGGTCAAATGGATCAGCAGTCCTTCTTTGAATTGTCACCATGAGAGGACTCCATGAGTGTGTTCAAACCAATCAAACCATTGTATGGCATCCTTCAAGATGTATAGCTGCAATTTCTACCATAGATGCATCTGCGATTTTGTGGTACTGAAAATATCGCTCCGCACATGAGATCCAACCAATCGGGTCTCCTTCTTCCCATCTAGGGAAGTCCACCCTCATGTGTGGATAGTGGGGATCGGTCATAGAGCCTCCCCTCTCCTAGAGGTCATCTCTTCGATTAGAGCTCTCTCCTTGATGTGATTTCTTTGGGCTCGGTGGTCGACCCAAACTAATTTCGGCAAAGAGAGTCCGAATCTTCTCCTCCATTCATGTCTCGAAGGCTTCGAATTTAGCATCAATTGCCTCCTCGGATGCCATAGCATATGTCTCCAAATCTATAATATTAAGATCTCTTTTTTGCTATCGGGTTAAAGGCATGTATTGGTTGAGAGAAGTGGTTGTTGAAAGGGTTGGTGGATTGGTGAATATAGGCTACAGTTTAGGCTTGTTTTGTGGCTGTTTTGGGTGCAGTTTGGGGCCGCGGTTTGATAGAGTTTTTGGGCTGTGATGGTAGTAGATGAAGGTTAGGGAAGAGGGTTTTATATCTATGGTAGATTACAGCAAAGATTTGACAAAAATCAGTGGCAATTACTTCCTATATATATTATCTCGTAAGAGCAGAATTGTCGTCGAAGAAATAGTGATTTCCAGACAAAATTTTTAGCGAAAACTTAGGAGTTTGAGGAGGGGGTTTGACGATAGAATCTTAGTTTAGATAGCAACAAGGATAACAAATTGGATCAAGAAATTTCGGCAGCAATGCAGTAAAGAAATCGGTGCAAGTTGCGATAGTAGAATTCTCGTCGAAAAATTTCAGCATTTCTGAGAGATTGCAGCAACACATGAATTTTTTTTTGATGAATTCCATGATAGATCAATCACAGATGGGAGCCAAGATGATCTATGAGGTGCATAAAAAATTTTGTTTAAAAAGAATAACAATTAGATCGGTTAAAGGCAGCAACACGGTTGAAATTTTTTGTAGCGATCCTTCGTTCACAAAGATGGTAACTTTTGCGACGCAAGGAATTCGCAGGCAAGGGATCGATAGAGAAACTTCTTTTTGATATTTTAGATGAAAATTGCAGCAGCAAAAGGTATTGGTGGTAGAAAAATACTAGATCTCTGATGCAATTGGAGGTGGCGACTGTAAATTGAATTAATCTACATCAAGAGATGACGGTGGAGACGACGACGTCAAGAGCAATTGTGGGAATTGCTTGGCTGATGGTGGGTGGCAGGGATGGCAGCAAAAGCAGCAAGATCGCTGCTCTAATACCAGATGATAGAACCCTAGAGGAATTCTATGGAGATTGATCTTTGAGGGGGATCAACCCTTGGAACGCTATAGGGGTTCCACCCTCCAAGTAGCCTAGTGGCTGCAATTCTAGATTGATCTTTCTCATTCCAAAGAGGTGGAGGCTACAAGCTTATATAGAGCTTCAAACCCTAGCCCTAGGGGCTGCTTCGTAAGTGAACTACCCAATTTTCCCTCAACCTTAGCGGGCCGGCCCAGTAACAAGGGGGGCGGCGGCTAAGAAGCCCAAAGACCCAAATATAAACCCAAGTCCTACTTCTAATAAGACTCTTTCTCTAATAGGACTCCTTCTTCTAATAGGACTTCTTCTCTAGTAGGACTCCTACTTCTAATAAGACTCTTTCTCTAATATGACTCCTACTTCTAATAGGACTTCTTCTCTAGTAGGACTCCTACTTCTAATAGAACTCTTTTTCTAATAGGACTCATATTTCTAATATGACTCCTTTTCTAAGAAGCAACCTAACCTTATCCTAGCCGGCCTCTTCAACTCTTTAATAGGGGTCGGCTAGATTGGATTTACATGAATGCCCTTATCAATGAAACTAAATTAGGACTCTCCTAACTAGAGTCCCAACAGATTAGGACTCTCCTAGCTAGAGTCCTAATAGACCCGCCCTCTTCAAATCAGCCTTGTCCTCGAGGCTGACGCTCTATGAATTCTGAGAGTTTGATATTCAAGTCATCGTAGTTCTCCCAAGTGGCATCTTTTGTTAGTAGGTTCGCCCACTATATTAGCACTTCAATAGTGGGTCGTCGTCGTCGAGTCACGATCCGTCGATCAATAATGGCGCTTGGTTGGGTCTGGAGCTCTTCTTGGGTAGTCATATTTGGTAGATGGCTTTGAACTATCTCATTTTGTCCTAACTTGAGCTTCAAACATGACATATGGAAGACTAGATGGGTTCGAGGGCTGGCGGGTAAGTCCAATCTGTATGCTACTACTTCGATGTGCTCCAAAATCTGGTAGGATCCATAGAACCGAGGTGAAAACTTCATAGATGCTTTGGTCTTTGGATCATCTTACCATTCCCTCCTAATATCCTTAAGGAAGTCGCTGGTTGAAAGTGAAACGACTGAAAATTCAGCTTGCTCGGGTAGTCACAAAAGTGCATCTATAACAACATTCTCTTTCCCCTTTTGTAAATTATTTCATAATCATATCTAAGAAGCTTTGTTACCCATTTTTTCAACTCAGGGGAAGATATCTTCTGCTCCAAGAAATATTTTAGGCTTTTAGGGGATCAAGTACAGTCTCCATTTGGCCACCGCATGTACAATCACGAGAATCTCCTTATCGTAAATTATCATCTTGAGATGGGAAGGAGATAACGCCTTACTGGTATAAGTGAGGGGGCGGTTATCTTGCATTAGTATAGCACCAATTCCAACTCTGGAGGCATCGGCTTTACTAATAAAAGTCTTGCCGAAGTCGGGTAACGCTAGTACGAGCGTTGTTATCATTGCGTCTTTAAGTTCGGGCGGTGCTAGCTTTGTCCGACCACTAGAAAGCATTTTTTTTCAGCAAGGAAGTAAGGGGTGCACTGATCTTTCCATAGTTTTTCATGAACTTGCGGTAGTAACTTGTTAAACTAAGAAAGCCGCGTAGTGATTTTATGTTCCTCAGGGTCGGCCAGTTCTGCATTGCTTCAATTTTGGAGGGGTCCACTGCCACCACTTCCTCTGATATGATATGCCCAAGATATTCCACCTTTTGTTGAAGAAAGCTACACTTTATTTTTTTGACAAAAAGAACATGTTCTTGCAAAATTGTCAAAATAAGTCATAAGTGCTAAATATGACTTTCAAGGGAAGGGCTGTAAATAAGGATATCGTCGAAGAAAACTAGTACAAACTTACAAAGATAACTCCAAAAAATATTATTCATAAGGCTCTGGAAGGTGGAGGGAATATTGGTGAGACCAAAGGGCATTACCAGAAATTCGTAGTGACCGCTGTGCATTCGAAAGGCAGTTTTCAGTATGTCTTCTTCGCACACTCATTTTTTATGATACCCAGATCGAAGGTCCAGCTTTATGAAGACTCGTGCTCCCTTTAATTCATCAAGAAATTCATCTACTACTAGAATAGGGTACTTGTCCTTGACGATTATACCATTGAGAGCTCGGTAATCAATGTATATTCGCCATGTTCCGTCTTTCTTTCGTACGAGAGGCACCGGTGAAGAGTAGGGGCTACAACTTGGCTGAATAACTCTTGTTTCAAGCATCTCTTTTACAATCCTTTCTATTTCATCTTTCTGGAGATGTGGATACTGATATGGCCAAGTATTTGCTGGAGGTTTGCTTGGAAGAATCGATATACGATGATCATGCCGGCGGTTAAGAGGTAGGCTGCGTGGTTCGTCAAATATATCTGAAAATTCAGTAAGCAAGGGAAGTAGGTTTGGATCTTCAAATTTGGTTGGCTCTCCCTTAGATTGCTGCTCAAGTTGTACCAAAAAGCTGCTGCATGCTTTATGCAAAACTTTCTCCATTCATTGTGTGCAAATCGTCGTTACGTCGCCCCACGTTTCCCGCACAGTATCACCTATTTCCCCTTACTGTAAAATTTCATAATTAATTTCAAAAAATTCCAAGAAACATCACCTAATGTCATCAACCATTCGATGCCAAGCACAGCCTCATAATCATCGAGAGGGAGGAGGAAAAAATCTGCAATTATCTCTTGGTCCTGCAGCAATAGTTTCACCCGTGGGCACCTACGATCACACTTCAAAATTCATCCATCTACGACCTTAACATCAAACCTGCTACAATTCTCAATAGGTAAGGCCATCTAGATAGCAACCTTTCTGTTCATAAAATTATTAGTGCTCTCGGTGTCAATAAGAACGGTGATTGGCTGTTGCTTCAGAAATCCTCCCACTTTCATTGTTTGTGGGTTCGCGTAACCGGCAAGGGCATGCATCGTAATATCAATTGGCTACTGTTCTTTATCCGTTACCTCTTCCTCATGCTCCTGGACCTCCTCCTCTATATATTCAAGAGGTTCAATCAATAGGAGGTAGCCCCTTTTGCAGCAATGTTTGCGGTTCCACGGCTCGTCGCAATGCCAACAAAGACCCTTTGCTGATCGGTCACATAGTTCTTCTCTTGTCAATTTTTTTTGCAATGAAGGATGGCTGGAGCAGAAGGGGGTTTATATGCTGAGGTTCTATGAGTGGTTCTCATCCTCTGAGCATCTTGGCTGAGCCGTTCTTCTTATATTCAGGCAAAAGAAATCACAACCATCATGGTATGGGGCTGTCGCGCCTTAACTTCCCCTTTTATCTCTGGCTTGAGTCCTTCGATGAATGTTCCTAATAATTGATAGTCAGTCCAATCACAAGCAAGGTAGGATAGCTTCTCAAACCTGGTTTGGTACTCTTGAATCGTAGAGGTTTGTCAAAATTTTGCGAGTTGACCGTCGATATTTTCATACTTCGTAGGTCCGAAACGGTTCAGCAGTGCGTTCTTAAATTGATTCCACGTCAGAGCCCCATTATTATATTCTAGCCAATTGTACCATTGAATAGAATCTCCTTCAAGGTGTATGAAAGCAATTTCCACCATAGCATTATCCGACGTTCGGTGATAGCGAAAGTAACATTCGGCACGCGAAATCCACCCCACCGGGTCTCCTTCTCATCGTGGGAAGTCCACCCTCATGTATGGTTGAAGCATGTCCGAGGGCTATCCCTCCTTCTCTAGGGTCCTTTCTGAATTCTCTCCTTGCTACAATTTGGTTGGACTCAGTGGTTGTCCAATTCTGAATTCTGCAAACAAAGCGTGCAATTTGTCTTCCAAGCACGATTCAAGCCGTGATTCAATTCGAGATTCCCATGCTACAAATTTAGCATCAATTGGATCTTGAGAAGCTATAGCATATGCCTGTAGATCAGAGATGCCCTTGTCTTTTTTCTGTTGATGGGTTAATGGCATGGGGTGATGGAAGATTTGGACAATAGATCGGTGATAGAAGGGTTCGGTTGTAATGGTTTACTATTTTGAGCTGCAGTTTTTGATGCTATTAGGGTTATGAAACTAGGTTATGATGGCTGTGTCTTAAGGCTAGAGGGATACCCTAAAGACGTCTTGGTTTGTGGCAGCAATGTGGCTAGAGTTTGGCAGGTTATGGAAAGAAAAAGGACAAAGGTGCAACACGATTTTTCGAAAAATTCTAGCAGTAAAGATGTAATTTTTTCTAGAAATTTTCAAAAGAGATTCAAGTAAAACTCAAAGGAAATCTACTGATAAGGGAGATTAATGCTGTTAAAAATTTCATAGAAAGAAACAACAGCAAGAGGTTCAGCAAAATTGAGGATCACGGAGAGGTACTATAGCAGATTTTTACGTCTAAAGTGCAGCAGCTTGGACGTAAAAGATAAGTGGTTTATATTGAGAATTTTTTGACAAAACCAAAGGAAAACTACTGTTAGGAAGTATCAAAGCTGTCATAAAAATTTCATAAAGATTTGGATAGAAAAAACATAGTAGCAAGATCAAAAAGATAGTGCTATGCGATTGAAATTCTGTAGTGCAACTTTCGTTGTAGAGATAAAAACTTTACGATGAAAAGTTTATGCAGCAATATAGGAAAAAAAAATTTTGGATTTTTTTTTGAGTAAGGATAACTAAATTGCAGCAGTAGTAAGGTAGACAACCAGAACCTGTTGCAATTCACGGGAAGATCAAAGGATGATCTATGGTGGTGGAGATGACGACGGAATTCGACAATGATCTTCTAAGCAATTGTGGGAATTGCTTTGAGCGGTTGTGGAGGGCTATGGAAGGGCAGCGAGATGCCAAGAACGCTGCTCTAATACCAAGTATTAGAACCCTTGCAGATTCTAAGCTTGGGGTTGATCTCTATAGGGGATCGGTCTCCTTGGAACTCTATAGGGGTTCCTTCCTCCAAGTTACTACTCAAAGGCTGCTAAAAGATTGATCTATTCATTGATGAAAAGAGGATAAATACATGGCTATTTATAGGGCTTCTAAGCCTCAACTCCTAATAGTACTCTTACTCAAGACTCCTACTTCTAACCAACTCCTAATTAAGACTCCTTCTATAATAGGACTCCTACTTCTAATAAGACTCTTTCTCTAATAGGACTCCTTCTAATAGGACTTCTTCTCTAGTAGGACTCCTACTTCTAATAAGACTCTTTCTCTAATAGGACTCCTACTTCTAATAGGACTTCTTCTCTAGTAGGACTCCTACTTCTAATAGAACTCTTTTTCTAATAGGACTCATATTTCTAATAGGACTCCTTTTCTAAGAAGTAACCTAACCTTATCCTACCCGGCCTCTTCACCTCTTTAATAGGGGTCGACTAGATAGGATTTACATGAATGCCCTTATCAATGAAACTAAATTAGGACTCTCCTAACTAGAGTCCCAACAGATTAGGACTCTCCTAGCTAGAGTCCTAACACATCGTTACCAAATGAGTTTGATTCAGTGATATACTTTCAAGGGACTCGACCAAGCATATCATGTCCTCAGATCACCTATGACATCTCTATGTCATAGATAAGATAGCGAAATGTGATATAGGTGAGTCTCGAGAGACTCGACCAACTCAACCTACACCGGGAATCGATTCCTACCTATAACGATGGAAGGCCACGTGGGTCAATCTAATTGCCTCATATTTATTGATTTAATATTATTAATAGAGGAAATTTTGATTTGGTCTCCTAATATAATGTGTCACACATATATATATATATATATATATATATATATATATATATATATATATATATATATATATATATATATATATATATATATATATATATATATCTAGTAGGTATATAACTAATCACACATCATATGAGCAATCATACTAGATGATCATAGACCACATCCTAATATGATTAGGCCCGAGCCAGTGGGCCCAATCACTTACATCAATATCTATATGTGCTTCGGCGCATCTCCATACCCTGCGATCGCCCTTCTCGCTCTGTCGGTTCCGTCAGCATCTCAACACATCTTTATGCGTCAGATCGTCCGTCTCGGCCTTGTGAGTCATGCTATCGTTGCGCCTCCTCATATAATTATAACATAATTACAAGCGCGCAGGTCCGACAATAAATGAGAAAAGAATAGAGGCTCGCAAACCCCAATAATAATAATCACATATACACACATCACATCACAGGTCCATGATCATCTATCCACATCATATATCACATGTATATGTTATTTTATAGGACTACTAGATAAAAAAAATAGTTAATTAAACTATTTAATTAACATAGTTATTTTCTAAAATCAGGGACATAAAGGAAAATTTTAAATTCCTAGGGCATTCTGGTCATTCATAAGAGATAAAATTAGAATTTTAAAAATTCCTAGGGGTATTTTAGTCATTTTGTCAAAAGGGATAGAAATCAAAATTTTTGAAATTCCGAGGGGCAAAACTATCTTTTGCCCAAAAACCCTAGTACCTTTCCCTTTTGTAGAGTTGCCACCGCCGCCACCCTACCGGCGGCGACCATTGCGGCCGGGCGCATCAACCCTGCTCGCGGCGTAACGCCCACAGGTGGTCTGTCCACGGGCGGTGCTGCCTCTTGCAGGTGTGCCCACATCTACGCGTGGGGCATGAGGCGGCGGCGCGGCATGCGTTGCCCCTTGGGGTGCCGCAAGGGCGATGCCTGCGGGCTAGCGCGGCGCTGCCCCTTGCAGCGGCGCTGCCGACGCCTTGCCCATGCGGGCGCTTTTGCCCACGGTCGTAGCGCTCGTAGGCATTGCCGATTCCTATGGCGGCCGCGAGCGTAGGCATCCTGAGGTCTTGAATCTTTGGCGGTCCGTAGCCTCACGGCCGCTGCGTGTGCAGCAGAAGGTTGCAAGTAGCCTTGTGGTTGCTGCACGAGCAGGCAGCAATAATTGCTGCCGTTTCTCGCCATTCGTGCCAACGATTTTGGCATCAAAAGTAGATCTAAAACATAACACACGTAGTTTAAGATCCGATCTTCGCACGAACAACATGCCTCTGATACCACTATTGGGAAATCCGTCAGGGGAGCGACATCACATACGCAGCGGAAGAACAGAAAACAAAACCTCAGATTTTCCATAGAAAGTTTTCATTGTCATGCGAAGATCGGTGCATCAAAACAAATCCGCGAAAAACTGCACGTGTAAAAGAAGATAACTAGGGAGATCGTATATCCCTGGATTCCTGTAGATCTATGGGAGAGGATGAAGGAGGTCAAGCGTCCTCCTCTCTAGCGGTATCCACATGGCAGGGATTGCGACGATGCACCTCTCTCTTTGGGGAGAGGAGAACAGGAGGTGGCTACCAAAAGAAACCCTCAGCCTATAGAGCTTTGGTTCCCTCCTATTTATAGAGGCCCCCTGAAAACCCTAATGGATCTTTTGCCCTATTGGGTATTGGATCTCCATCCAATTACCCAAGCCTCTTGGATTAGTGGGTTTCTACCCAATAATCTCTTATTAGCAATTATTGGATCTCATCTCAAGATCCAATAATTCAGGGCTTAATGGATATCCAATAAGATAGGGGGTTCAGCGGATATCTCATATTTGAACCTCTATTCGCCGCAACACCTACCATATATGTGACCCTCTAGGCCCAATATCGAGCTGGCCGTGAGTCATACTTTTCAGAACACCTTCTGATTTAGTGAAATATTATCTCTATAATAATTCACCCAACTCATCGACTGCGGACTTACCAGGCCACTACGCCGCGGCCCTCAGACGATACAAGGGAATCTAATCCTTTGGACCTATCTATCCTCAGTTACCATGTATCTATAGTCCCTCATCCATCTAATATCCCAGAGACCTTATACTAGGCATGGTGAGGTCAGGCCCATATAGTCTCTCCTCAAGTCTTGCTCTTGTTGGATTCTCGAGAACTCTTTTCTCTCAATCGAATAACCCTGGCCAGGGATTTACCTGAGCAAAAACACATGGGATATTTCTCTCATGATACTAAGAGCAGATGATCCTCTATTGACACTCAATAGCCCTCGTAAGATTGGCTACCACTCCCAATGATCAGTTGTACTAGATCTGGAACTTTCCAAACCTATAAGTCCGGTATCAAAGAGTGGAGTACTCATATAGGACATCCTTGGTGTCTCAAGTCTAAGGACTAGATACACTACTAGGACTACGGAATCATTGTCTGACATGAGGTATCAATAACCATCTAGCATTCCGTAGGCGAATCAATCAGTGAACTCATTCTCCAATGAGCACCTGCATTGTACCCTTAGTGTCCCCACACAAGTAGCTATGAGACCAGCTACCTCCATCATATGAATGGGTATACAGCACACCAGTCTATCTAGTTATCTCGATGTCCTTCTCAAGTAACCTATGACTAGGATAATTTAGGGTCTATATTTAAAGGTGAATCGATCTCATTATCGTGATCTCATTATGATCCGATTCTCATTGCATAGATCCAAGGACAGCACAATATATGCAACACGTAAGATAAAGTGATAAAACGCCTAATAATAAGCAAAGAGAAAAAGTGCATATCAAGTCACAAGGGCCATCACTCATGTGATTGGCTTGCAGGGCATATATGACTAGCATGTGGTCCTATATCAACTTAGGTCATAGGTAGTTACTCTTACTTCATTATTTTTACTGATGATTTCTCTAGGTATGGATATGTGTACTTGATGAAGTATAAGTCCGAAGCCTTCAAGAAATTTAGGGAATATAAGAATGAAGTAGAGAACCATAGTGTAAAGAGTATTAAAACTCTTCGATCAGATCGAGGAAGAGAATACTTAGGTACGGAATTCACCCAATTCCTCAAGGACTATGACATTCTATCCCAATGGATACCTCCTTATATACCACAGCTCAATGTAGTATCAGAAAGGAGGAATCACACACTATTAGATATGGTGCGGTTCATGATGAGTTTCTAACCTACCCATCTCATTTTAGGGATATGCCCTAGAGACCGTAGCTTACCTTCTGAACAGAGTTCCATCTAGATTGGTAGTGTCTACACCATGTGAGATATGGAGAGAGAAGAAGTCCAATCTTAAGGTTGTTAAGATTTGGGGCTGCCACACACATTAAAAGATATGATCCGATAAATTAGAATCCAAGATGAAATAGTGCAAGTTCGTGAGATACCCCAAGGAAACTTGTAGTTATTATTTCTATAACCCCAAGGACCAAAATGTCTTTGTTGCCAAGTGTTTGGATCTAGAGTGGCACTAAGAGGGGGGGGGGGTGAATTAGTGCAGTAGTTAAAAATGTTGATTTGTGCGATTTCAGAAAACTTCATTCGAGAAGAATCACGTTTCGATGAAAACCAACTTCGATTGCATTTGAACTTAAAGAGATTCGTAAGTGAAAGAGAAGGATTCGAGCAATTACAATAAGATAAAGGATTTATAGAAATGTAAATTGTAAGAAAAGAAACACAAACTGATTTTATAGTAGTTCGATCCTCCGACCTATGTCCACTCCCGATTCCTCCTTCGTTGAGGTCACTAGCTTTCACTAATGATCTTCTTCAATGGGTGAAGATCAACTACCCTTTTACAACTCTTTCTCCTTATCAAAGGTTTAGGAGATAACTTTTACAAGTCTTACACCTCCCTTAGATAAACTTCTAAACTTTTCAAGAGGAGGGAGAGAACACTCAAGACTTTTAAGATTACAACTTGATTCACCAAAGTTTTAGCTTACTTTTTCTTGTGTAATCCTTGCAGGGATGAGTGGGGTATTTATAGGCCCCAAATGGCTCCAAAAACGAAGCCAAAATTCAAATTTCTAGGTCTTCTGGATATGGGCGGTACTCACTGCATTGGCGGTGAAACTGCCATGAACCTAAAACAGAAGTTCTGATGGTGCTATCGCTAGCCTAGAGAGGTACCACCACTGCAGCTTTATTGCTAGGTGGTACCACCGCCTGCAGTTTGGAAAAGTGCACTTTTTCACTTTTTTAGCTCATAAGCAGTTCTACCGTCAGTTTGGCGGTGCCACCGCCTACAACAACATTTGGGCTTCTGAATGGGCCTCTCAATGAGCCCAAATCAGTCCCAATTTAGGCCCAATTAGCCTCTAATTGTGTTGGTATGATTTCACCCAAAACCAACTCAATTTTGACCTAACTTTCGACCATTAAGGCATAAATAACTACAAGCTACGATCTAAGTTATCCGGCATATCATTGGTTCTCCCGGTGAACTTCCGGCAACCTTTTGGTGATCTTAGGTGAACTTCCAACACATCATTTGAACCTTGTGAAGTGCTCGATCCACCAACATGTTGACTCGCAACATCCATTCTCAACGCATTGTCCGATTCTTCCGACCCGATGCCCAAACTTTGACTCTAGCCCATCACTTGATTCTTTTTGCTTTAATTGTTTAGCCTCTTTTGATCAAGGTTAGTCCTGCATCACTTATCTCAAAGAATAGATTAGATAATAAACTTATCAATTGATTTCATCATCAAAATCCGTGATTCAACAATCTCCCCCTTTTTTATGACAATAACCAATTGATGGAGTTAAACTCAACTCCCTATCTATATGCCATATCGAAATAAGGTAAACTGGAATTCAAAAGAAATAATAACCTTTGAATTCAAGTGAAACAATTTTGATCATATATAACATATTGTATCAAGATTTCATACATTGTGTATCATAATTTCAAATTATCGAAGTACAATATGCACAATCACAACAAATCAATATCACTTTAGGTATAACATACATGATACTAAAACATTAAGATTTTCAATCATTCATCGTTACTTACTTCTCCCCCTTTGTCATCAACAAAAAGGAGGTGAATTAAAAAAAAGGTCATAATAAGGTATCATGATGCATATCATTTATCAAACATATCAAAAACATATGATACAAGAGGCTAATATTTGCTTAGAAATCGAGTTGAACATAATGCAAAATATGTCATCTGAGATGGATAAATCCGAAAAATGATTTGATCATTTTTATTCATGTCTATGAAATCTAGAAAATGATCAAGTTATGAAGGATTCATACATGAAAGAGGTTCAAGATACAATTTTGAAAATTCAAACATAAAATTATAAATTGGAAATATAGATCATTGAAGTCATTCATGAAACATTTAGTCATTCATCAAATATACTAATAAGAGCTCATGTAAAAAAAAATCCATGAGAGAAGATCATAATAAAGTTCATGAAAAAGTTTAACTTGGCATTGATGAAGTGAGCGCATCAACATCCAAAGTTTCATAGAGAGAGATTCAACTTGGCATTCTCATGAGGTGGAGAAAAACAATCAAGTCATAAAAGATCAAGAGTTAAGAATAAGGTCTGAAGAGAGTATAATAAACTCTTGAGAGCTTTAATCATTATGCAAAAATTTCATGACATGAAGCTTCAAATGATACTGAAAATCATGAAATTCATTTAATCATTCGAATAGGGGTAGAAGGAGTATAGAACCAATTTTAATATTTCATCAAAAGGCATGATCCTCATCAATCGAAGAAGGAGGAGAATCAAAATGTTATGATTGAATGATAAAAATGAAAGCTTCATTCAGAATATAATATCGAAAAGATGTCATCGAAAATCTGAAAATAATATCAAGTTGAGATTATGTAAACGGAGGTTGAAAATTTTTGGAAAAGAAACATACAGCATCTTCATGCATTAGGACAATTTAGCATGCCTAATTCTCTTCTAATGAATTCAAATTGTTCTTCATTTAGGGGTTTTGTGAAGATGTCTGCTAATTGGTGTTATGTATCAATAAATTCTAGAATGACATCATTATTATTGACATGGTCTTGTATGAAGTGGTGTCTAATGTCAGTATGCTTAGTTCTAGAGTGTTGAATAGGATTTTTGGTTAGACAAATAGCACTAGTGTTATCAAATTTTATGGGAGTGTTCTTTAAATAAATTTTATAATCTTCTAATATATTTTTCAACCAAATAACTTGTACACAACATGCACTTGCGGCTATGTATTCGGCTTCGACCGTAGATAGTGCAACCGAGTTTTGTTTCTTGGAAGACCAAGAAACAAGTGTATGTCCTAAAAATTGATATGTTCCAGATGTGCTTTTTCTATCTATTCTATATCTGCCAAAATCGGTATCCGCATAAGCTATTAATTCAAAGTTATCAGATTTTGGATACCATAATCCTAGATTAGAAGTTCCTTTAAGATATCTAAGGATTCTTTTAACGGCTTTAAGATGAGACAACTTAGGATTAGCTTGAAATCTAGCACAAAGTCCTACACTAAATATGATATCCGATCTAATTACGATAAGGTAAGGTAAACTACCTATCATTCTTCTATATATTTTTTGATCAAAACTTTCTCCACTTTCGTCCATGCCTAACTTAGTAGAGGGTACTCATAGGAGTGTTGATGGCTTTTGAACCATCCATTTGACTCATTTCAAACTTTGGCTCATACACCTAGAAAATGATTCACATAATGATTCGTTTGTAGAACCAAAGATAATATCATCAACATAAATTTGAATAATAAAAAAATTATTTTTAAAATATTTAATAAACAATGTAGTATCAACCTAACCTTTAGTAAAATTATTTGAAATAAGAAAAGAACTAAGCCTCTCATACCAAACCCTTGGAGCTTATTTTAACCCATAGAGAGCCTTAGTCAATTTAAACACATGATTAGGAAAAAGAGAGTTTTCAAAACCGGGTGGTTGTTCAACAAACACTTCTTTAGAAATAAAACCATTTAAGAAAGCACTTTTGACATTCATTTGAAATAATTTGAAATTATTACTAGCATAGGCAAGGAGCATCCTAATGGCTTCTAATCTTGCTATAGGAGCAAAGGTTTCTTCGTAGTCGATACCTTCTTCATAGTTGAAACCTTTGGCCACTAGTCTAGTCTGATTTTGAACCACGATACCAAATTCATCTTGTTTGTTTCTAAAGACCCATTTAGTACCAATAACTAAATGGTCAATAGGTCTAGGTATAAGCTTCCACACCGCATTCCTCTCAAATTGGTTCAATTCCTCTTGTATTCTGATAACCCAAGAATTATCTTTCAAGACTTCGTCAATGAACTTAGGTTTAACGTGAGAAAGGAAAGCAGCATTGGCACAAAAATTCTTAAATGAGGAACGAGTTTAAACCCCTTTTGATGTGTCACCTATAATCAGCTTCTTTGGGTGGGCATCTATATACTTCCATTCCTTAGGTAAGGAAATTTGGGAAGAAGATGCATCCAAGTTACTATTTTGAGGAGAGGGTTCATTCAAATTCAAACCATCAAAACCAAGATCATCATCAAAATTATTTTTCTTAAATTCGAAAACTTCATTAAAAACTATATGAATTGACTATTCTATAACCAAGGTTCTTTTGTTGAAAACACAAAGACTTTAGAAATGGAAGAGTAGCCAGGAAAGATGCCTTCATCGGATTTAGCATCGAATTTTCCTAAGGCATTATTTTCATTCAAGATAAAGCATTTGCAATCGAAAACTTTAAAATATAAATATTTGGTTTTTGTTATTTCACAATTTATAAGAGGTTTTGGATAGAGATGGTCTTACTAGAACCCTATTCATGACATAGCAAGCCATATTAATGGCTTCGGCCCAAAAGTATTTGGGTAAACTATGTTCATTTAACATGGTCTTGTCATTTCTTATAAATTTATATTCTTTCTTTCTACTACTCCATTTTGTTGAGGATTCCTTAGAGTAGAGAAGTTATGGTTATATCCATTAGATTCACAAAAATTTTGAAAGTCATGGTTTTGGAATTCACTACCATGATCACTCCGAATCGATGAAATCATGAAACCCTTTTCATTTTGAACAAGTTTACAAAATTTAGAAAAACATTTAAAACAATCACTTTTGTGAGCCAAGAAATAGGTCCAAGTGTATTTACTATAATCATCTACAATGACAAATGCATATTTACTACCTCCTAGACTCATTGTGTCAATTGGTCCAAATAAATCCATATGGATCAATTGCAATGGTCTAGAGGTGCTTATTTGATTCTTTGGTTTGAAGCTTGTTTTTATTTATTTTCTAGTTGACACATCACATACTTTGTCATTAATGAACGTAACAATGGGAATGCCTCTTACAAGTCCTTTAGATATGATTTGAGTGATTAGTTTCATGCTCGCATGACCTAATCTCCTATGCCAAAGCCAAGCATCATCATTCAAAATCAAAAAACACATTTTATTACTAAGATCATTAATGTTTATGGTGTAGACATTATTTTATTTTAATACAATTATAGATGTGTTGTTGTGTGGTTTTTCAATGATGCAAGCATTAGATTTAAATTTCACAATATATCCCTTATCACATAATTGACTAATGCTCAAAAGATTGTGCTTTAAACCATCTACCAATAATACATTATCAATTGAAAAACTTGATTTGTTACCTATAGTTCACTTGACAATGATTTTACCCTTGTTGTTGTCTCCGAAGATGACACACCCTTCTGCCTTGGCTAGTGAGCTTAGAGAATTGAGATGGATCTCTGGTCATGTGCCTTGAGCATCCACTATCAAGGTACCATCTCTTGCTCCTAGCTTGTGTGGGTGAGTGTGTCTACAAAAGAGGATGGTATTTAGGTACCAATTTGAACTTGGGTGCCTCAAAAATTGATCTACTAAACTTATCATTATTCATTGAGTTCCTTATTGTTTATTTAAGAACCCATATTAACCTATGTGGGCTAAGTTTTTTTTACAGAAATTTGTAAGCAACATGTCTAGATTTACAACAAAAGTTGCATTTCAAATAAGATAATATATGTAGTGTTGGTCATTTAATAAAGGTGGTAGAATTTTGGTGAGATTCACTCACAAATTCAATTCCACTTCTATTTTCGACGTGACCCTTGTTTGCAAGGATCATGTCTAAGCCCTTGCTACTAACCCTAAACTTATTTAGGGTCTCTCTAAGTAGCAAGTTTTCATTTTTGATTGCTTCTAAGTGTTCACACTTAGAGCATATGGAGAAGGAATATCATGTTCAAGACTTTTGAGTTTATCTAGTAAGAAAGCATACTCCTTTTTTAATAAATTGAACTTTTTAGTAATAGTTCTACATTCATCAAACAATTCATGAAAAGTAATTGAAAGTTCATCGTGTTAGGATTGGAGAGGCAATAAGGGGGAAGGGGGGGGTGAATTAGTGCAGTAGATTAAAACTCGTAAGTTTGAAATTGATTTCATAAATAGCTAGTTCGTATTGAGATTTCGATTCGACAAAGATGATTTAGTTGAAGTAGCTTGAGTAAAGGAGATGAAAACTGAATAATTTGCAGCCAAGTATAAAAATGATTCAGAAATTTAAACACTCACATGTTCAAGAACACCACAATATATAGTGGTTCGGTCAAGTGACCTACATCCACTTTCAAAGCCTTCTCCGATGAGGCTCCCAACTTCCACTAGTAAATCTTGTTGAAGGGGAAGGACCAAACACCCCTCTTACAACCTTTTTACAAGTGATTCACACTCTTACAAATTTTTCAAAGGGAAAGAGGGAGGTGAACACTAGCTATCGAAAATAAGACTTTACCAAAGCTTTTGCTCAATTCTAACTCTAAAAAAGGGTACTCTTTCAGTTGAGAAAGGAGGGGTATTTATAGACCCAAAGAGGATTTAAATTTGGGCTCCAAAGTTGAATTTATTTTGGGTTTTCGGGTGCTGGCGGTGCTACTGCCTATCAGTGGCGATGCCACCACTTGTCAGTATCAGACTAACAATGTACTGGGTGGTTCCACTGCCCAAGGCAGCGGTGCCACTGCCCAGTCTCTCAAGTGCTGGGCGGTGCCACCGCCCCAGTCTAGGCGGTGCCACCACCGAGCTCTCAGCCACTGGGCAGTGCCATCGCTCGGACCATTCGAAAGTTGAATGGACCTTAGTCTCACCCAAATCAACCCAATAAGGGTCCGGTTGGCCCTTACAAAGTTTAGACAAGATTATTTCCTAATCCTTGCCCTAATTACATGCTAACTACTAAATTGAAACATAATTCTAAGTAATTTAAACTGATATTCTTCAAGTCTTCTTCGAGCTTTTCGGTAAATTTTCGATGGACTTCCGACACTCCTTCGGATTTATTCCGACGGACTCCCAGCAAGCTCCTGGATTTTGTGGCGAGCTCAACGAGTCTTTGGGAAGCTTTTGAACTATCTCAGTGATCTCCGTGAACTTCCGACGATCTTTCTAGTGAACTTTCGAAAACTTCGGCAAGTCCCTGATTCTATCTCGGTTGGTTCTGCAACACTTCCGATGATCCTTAGGTCTTCCGGTGAACTCTTGAACTCCTAGCGAGCTTGACCTCGATTAATGTTTTCATTCAATAGTAGTTAATCTTGCACACTTATCTCAACAATATGGATTAGAACAAATAATTCACCAATTGACTTCATCATCAAAATCCGAGATTCAACAATCTCCCTTTTTATGATGACAATCAATTGATGATGGAGTTAATCTTAACTCCCCCTATCTATATGTCATATAATGAGAAGGTAACAACACTTGAATTCAATCTTCTTGAATTCATTCAGAACCCGATAAGTTTCATTCATTAAACTTATCGTCATGCTTAACAAGCATGAATTTTCATCCATAAATATGAAACTTCATATTTTTCACAATGTCATGGCATGATATGCATTTTCTAGTCGAATGATAGACATTCATCATTTTGACAAGAGAAACTAATCACAAATTGAAATAACACAAGGATCAAATGATATCAATGAAGTGCACAAAATCAAGGCATGATATCAAATGAAATAATAGCTTATCTCAAGAAAATTTACATTTTAAGCATTTGAGATATATTGCAATACATTGCGATGCTTTTAAGCATATTAATAATTTTTGATTTCAAAGCATGGCAAAAGCAATTTGTAATATGAACCATATAAGTTATTGCGATGTGATACGATACATGAAGCCATTTTTCATTCCAACATATTGCTACATATAAGTCATTTGTCATCAATTTCATATTTTTCTCCCCTTTGTCATCAACAAAAAGGAGGTGAAGTAGCCACCATAAGGTATCATACCACAAAAAAATGAGTGGTCAATTATCAAGCATATGATAAATGAGTTGAACATAATACATGAATAAATCCGAAAAATGTTTGGATCATTTTTATTCATGTTCATGAGATCCGAAAAAAAAAACATTAGAGTTTCAAAAAGCTCATGAAGAATTCATATATGAAAAATTTAAGACTCAATTTTTGATTGAGAATTCAAGCATAGAATTGTGAAAGGATTGATCATTAAAGTCATTCATCAAAGATTTCATACTTTAAGGTAAACTCCATGAGAATGAGATGTCAAAGTTCATAAAACTTCAACGAATGAAATATATCAATATCAAAAATTTGGAGGAAAAAATTCAACGTGGCATTCTTGTAGTGATTCATGAGGAGGAAGTCATAAAACCTTGAATCATACTTTGCACAAGAATAAAAATCGAAAATGAACATTTAAGAACTTAATTTTGCATAATTCATGATGTTAATTTATGCATATGTTAAGCTTCATATAAAATGCAAGTCATGAAATATCTTTAGTCATACTTAAATTAGTTTTTACTACATCATTACTATTTAAAGAAAGAGGAAAACTCCATCATGAGAGCTTTCATCAAAATTATGATCGAAAGATAAAAATGAGAGCTCCATTATATAAAGATGTCATCAAAATGTGAAAATATAATATCAATGTGAAACTATCAAAACTAAAAATTTAATCATTTCATCAAAAGTCATGACATAACTCATCAAATGAAGAGGAGAATCAAAATAGAAAGATCAAAATGCCAAGATGATATTGTAAATATGTCATTAAAAAATGAAGAGATAATATTAAGATGATATAATCAAAACCGAAGTTGGAAAATTTTGGAAAAGAAACATACAACATCATGTATTTTAGAATGCCTAATTCTCTTCTAATAAAGTCAAATTATTCTTCATTTAGGAGTTTTGTGAAGATGTCCGCTAATTGGTGTTTTGTATCAATAAATTCTAGAATGACATTATTATTTTTGGCATGATCTCATATAAAGTGATGCCTAATGTCAATGTGCTTAGTTCTAGAGTATTAAATAGAATTTTGGTTAGACAAATAGCACTTGTGTTATCACATTTTATGGGAATGTTCTTTAAACAAATTCCATAGTCTTGTAACATATTTTTCATCCAAACAACTTGTGCACAACATGCACTTATAGCTATGTATTCGGCTTCCACCGTAGATAGTGCAACCAAATTTTATTTCTTGGAAGTCCAAGAAACAAGTGCATGTCCTAAAAATTGGCATGTTCGGATGTGCTCTTTCTATCTATTCTACATCCACCAAAATGCACATCCGCATAGGCTTTTAAATCAAAGTTATCGGATTTTGGATACCATAATCCTAGATTATGAGTTCCTTTTAGATACCTAAGGATTCTTTTAACAGCTTTAAGGTGAGATAACTTAGGATTTGCTTAGAATCTTGCACATAGACCTACACTAAACATGATATCGGGTCTAGTTGTGAGGTAAAGTAAACTACTTATATGTTTTTTGATCAAAATTTTCTCCACTTTCATCTAAGTCTAACTTTGTGGAAGTACTCATTGGAGTGTTGATGGCTTTTGAACCATCCATGTTAAATCGTTTTAACAATTCTAATGTATACTTTGTTTGATTAAGAAATATACCATCACTAAGTTGTTTAATTTGTAATCCCAAAAAGAATGTTAATTCTCCCATTAGGCTCATTTCAAATTCATGACTCATACACTTGGCAAATGATTCACATAGTGATTCATTCGAAGAACTAAAAATAATATCATCAACATAAATTTGAACAATAAGAAAATTATTTTTAAAATGTTTAATAAACAATATAGTATCAACCTTGCCTTTAGTAAAATTATTTGAAATTAAGAAAGAACTAAGCCTCTCATATCAAGCCTTAGGGGCTTGTTTTAATCCATAGAGAGCCTTAGTTAGTTTAAACACATGATTGGGAAGAAGAGGATTTTCAAATCCAAGTGGTTGTTCAACATACACTTCTTTGGAAATAAAGCCATTTAAGAAATCGCTTTTGACATCCATTTGAAAAAGTTTAAAGTTATTAGTACTAGTATAGGCAAGGAGCATCCTAATGGCTTCTAATCTTGCCATAGGAGCGAAGGTCTCTTCGTAATCGAAACCTTCTTCTTGGTTGAAACCTTTGGCCACTAGTCTAGCCTTGTTTCTAACCATGATACCACATTCATCTTGCTTGTTTCTGAAGACCCATTTAGTACCAATAACTAAATGGTCACTAGGTCTAGGAACAAGCTTCCATACCTCATTCCTTTCAAATTGATTTAATTCTTCTTGCATTGCGATAACCCAAGAATCATCTTTCAAGGCATCGTCAATGCACTTAGGTTCAATTTGAGAAAGAAAAGTGGCATGGGCACAAAAATTTTTAAAAGAAGAATGAGTTTGAACCCCTTTCAATGTGTCTCCTATAATTAACTCCTTGGGATGGGCATCTAAATACTTCCATTCCTTAGGTAAGAAATTTGGCAAGAAGATGCATCCAAGTTGCTATATTGAGGAGTGGATTCATTTAAATTGAAACCATCAAAACCAAAATCATCATCAAAATCTTTTTTCTTAAATTTAAAAATTTCATTAAAAACTACATAAATAGACTCTTCTATAACTAACGTTCTTTTGTTAAAAATGAAAAGCTTTAGAAACAGAAGAGTAACCAAGAAAGATGCCTTCATCGGATTTAGTATCGAATTTTCCTAAAGCATCCTTTTCATTTAAAATAAAGCATTTACAATCAAAAACTTTAAAAATAAGAAACAATAGGTTTTTTGTTATTCCATAATTCATAAGGAGTCTTGGATAGAGATGGTCTTACTAGAACCTTATTCATGATAGCAAACCGTATTAACGGCTTCGGCCCAAAAGTATTTGGGTAAATTATGTTCATTTAACATAGTTCTTGTCATTTCTTATAAATTTTTATTCTTTCTTTCTACTACTCCATTTTGTTGGGGATTTCTTGGAGTAGAGAAGTTGTGGTTATACCCATTAGATTAACAAAAATTTTGGAAGTCATGGTTTTAGAATTCTCCACCATGATCACTACCAATCGATGAAATCATGAAACCCTTTTCGTTTTGAGTAAGTATACAAAATTTAGAAAAATATTTAAATCAATCACTTTTGTAAGCCAAAAAATAGGTCCAAGTATATCTACTATAGTCATCTACAATGACAATTGCATATTTGCTACCTCCTAGACTTGTTGTGTCGATTGGTTTAAATAAATCCATATGGATCAATTGTAATGGTCTAGAGGTGCTTATTTGATTCTTTGATTTGAAGCTAGTTTTTATTTATTTTCCTAGTTGACATGCATCACATACTTTGTCCTTGACAAACTTGATGTTTGGAATTCCTCGTACTAGTTCTTTAAAAGAAATTTTAGATATTAGTTTCATGCTTGCATGGCCTAATCTCCTATGCCAAAGCCAAGCATCATCATTTAAAACAGAGAAGCACATTTCATTACTAAGTTCTTCAATGTTAATGGTGTAAACATTATTTTGTTTTAACACAATCATGGATATGTTGTTGTTTGGTTTTTCAATGATGCAAGCATTAGATTCAAATCTAACAATATAACCTTTATCACATAATTGACTAATGCTCAAAAGATTATGTTTTAATCCATCAACTAATAATACATCATCAATTGAAAAACTTGATTTGTTATCTATGGTTCTCTTGCCAATGATTTTACCCTTGTTGTTGTCTCCGAAGATGACATACCCTTCTTCTTTGCTAGTGAGCATAGAGAACTAAGATGGATCTTTGGTCATGTGCCTTGAGCATCCACTATCAAGATACAATCTCTTGCTCCTAGCTTGTGATGGTGAATGGTTCTACAAAAGAGGATGGTTTTTAGGTACCCATTTGATTTTGGGTGCCTCAAATATTAATCTACTAACTTTGTCATTTAACATTGAATTATTTATGGTTCCTTTAGGAACCCATATCAATTTATGTAGACTAATTTTTCTAAATAGACATTTGTAAATAACATGTTTGGATTTACAATAAGAATTATATTTTAAATGATGTGATACATGTAATGTGAGTCCTTTAATGAAGGTGATAGGATTTGGTGAGATCCACTCACAAATCCAATTCCACTTCTATTTCGACGTGACCCTTGTTTGCAAGGATCATGTCCAAGCCCTTGCTACCGACCTTAAACTTGTTTAGGGTCTCTTTAAGTAGCAAGTTCTTATTTTTGATTGCTTCTAAGTGTTCACATTTAGAGCATAGGGGTAAAGGAGTTTAGAGACTATCAAACTTATCTTGTAATAAAGCATGTTCTTTCTTTAATAAATTTAACTTCTTACTAATAGTTCTACATTCATCAAATAATTCATGAAAAGCGAAAGAAAGTTCATCAAAAGATAACTCTTCATTAAATAACTCACTAACCTCTTCTCCTAAGGCCATTAGCATGAAGTTGGCCTCCTCTTTATTGCTTGCTTCTTCATCCTCAGAGTCACTTGAGTCATCCCATGTAGCCTTCAATGCCTTCTTCTTCTTGAGTTGCTTCTTCTTGGTTTGGGGGCATTCATATTTGAAGTGCCCCGGCTTCTTATATTCATAACATATAACTTGATCCTTTTTTGGTTCAAGTTTATTTTTGGTTTCATTTTTAAATTTACCCTTTTTAATGAATTTTTTAAATTTTCTAGTTAAGAGTACAATATCTTCGTCAAAGTCCTCATCACTTGATGTTCCTTTCAAGTGGTCTTCTTGTGTTCTTAATATCATATCCTTCTGTTCTTTGGAAGGGGTTCTCGAGCTCTTCATGAGCATGGCAGTCATTTTATAGGTTATTAGAGACCTAATAAGTTCTTCGAGAGGAAAATTTTAAGATCCTTGGCCTCTTGAATACCGTAACTTTTAGATCCCAACTCTTTAGAAGGGATCTTAAAATTTTAGTTACCAGTTCAAAATTAAAAAATCCTTTACCAAGTGCTTTGAGTCCATTGATGACATCCGTGAAGCAGGTGTACATGTCTCCGATGAACTCACTTGGTTTCATTCAGAAAAGTTCATAGGAATGCCCAAGAATGTTGATTTTAGACTCTTTCACTCGGCTAGTGCCTTCATGAGTGATCTCAAGAGTACGCCAAATATCAAAAGTCGATTCACAAATTGAAACATAATTAAATTCATTTTTATCGAGAGCACAAAACAAGGCATTCATAGCCTTTGCATTTAAAGTAAAAGTCTTCTTCTCCAATTCATTCCATTCACTCGTCGGAAGAGAAGATTTTTTAAAACCATTTTTGATGATGCTCCAAAGCTCAAAATCCATGGAAATAAGAAAGATCATCATACGAGTCTTCCAATACGTGTAATCCGACCCATTAAACATAGGCGGACGTGTAATGGAGTGACCCTCTTGCATGTCAGAATAAGCCATCTCTCTTGGGTTTTAAACCAAATATGAGAGTGAACCTTGCTCTGATACCAATTGTTAGGATCGGAGGCACTAGGAGGGGGTGTGAATTAGTGCAGTGGTTAAAACTCGTAAGTTTAAAACCGATTTCATAAATAGCTAGTTCGTATTGAGATTTTGATTCGACGAAGATGACTTAGTTGAAGTAGCTTGAGTAAAGGAGATGAAAACCGAATGATTTGCAGCTAAGTATAGAAATGATTCAGAAATTTAAACACTCACATATTCAAGAACACCATGATGTATAGTGGTTCGGTCAAGTGACCTACATCCACTTTCGAAGCCTTCTCCGATGAGGCTCCCAACTTTCACTAGTAAATCTTGTTGAAGGGGAAGGACCAAACACCCCTCTTACAACCCTTTTACAAGTGGTTCACACTCTTATAGATTTTTCAAAGAGAAAGAGGGAGGTGAACACTAGCTATCGAAAACAAGACTTTGCCAAAGCTTTTGCTCAATTCTAACTCTCAAAAAGGATACTCTTTTAGCTGAAAGGAGGATTCAAATTTGGGCCCCAAATTTGAATTTATTTTGGGTTTCCTAGTGCTGGCGGTGCCACCGCCTGTCAATGTCGGTGCCACCACTTGTCAGTGTCAGATTGACAATGTACTAGGCAGTTCCACCGCCCAAGGCAGCGGTGGCACCGCCCGATCTCTCAGGTGCTGGGCGGTGCCACTGCCCCAGTCTGGGCGGTGCCACCGCCCGGACCATTCAGCAAAGCTGAATGGACCTTAGCCTCGGCCCAAATCAATCCAATAAGGGTCCGGTTGGCTCTTACAAAGTTTAGATAGGATTATTTCCTAATCCTTGCCCTAATTATGTGCTAACTACTAAATTGAAACATAATTCTAAGTAATTTAAACTGACATTATTCAATTCTTCTTCTAGCGAGCTTTCCAGCGAATTTCCGATGGACTTCCGACACTCCTTCGGATTTATTCCAATGGACTCCCAATAAGCTCTCAGATTTTGTGATGAGCTCAACAAGTTTTTGGCAAGCTTCCGAACCTTCTTGGTGATCTCTACGAACCTTCGACGATCTTTCCGACGAACTTCCCAAACCTTCGGCAAGTCACTGATTCTATCTCGGTTGGTTCTGGCAATACTTCCGATGATCCTTCGGACTTCCGGTGAACTCTCAAACTTCTAGCGAGCTTGACCTCGGTAAATCACTTTATATTTACATCCTATAGTAGTTAATCCTGCACACTTATCTCAACAATATGGATTAGAACAAATAATTCATCAATTGACTTCATCATCAAAATCCGAGATTCAACACATCGAAAGATAAATCTTCATTAAATAACTCATTTACCTCTTCTCCTAAAGCCATCAATGCGAAGTTGGCCTCCTCTTTGTTGCTTGCTTCTTCATCTTCAGAGCTACTTGAGTCATCCCATATCGCCTTTAGAGCTTTCTTCCTCTTTGGTAGCTTCTTCTTGGCTTGGGGGCATTCACTTTTGAAGTGCCCCGCTTCTTGCATTCATAATATATGACTTGGTCCTTTTTTTATTCAAGTTTATTTTTAGTGTCATTTTTAAATTTATTCCTTCTTATAAATTTTTTGAATTTTTGAGTTAAGAGTGCAAGTTCATCATCATGGTTGTCATCACTTAAAACTTCCTTCAAGTGGTCTTCTTGTGTTCTCAATGTCATATCCTTCCTGTTCTTTGGAAGGGGGTTCTCTAGTTTCATCATGAGCATGACATATCATTTCGTAGGTTATTAAAAACCTAATGAGTCCTTCAAGAGAAAATTTTTTAAGGTCCTTGGCCTCTTGAATGACCGTAACTTTCGGATCCCAACTCTTTAGAAGGGATCTTTAAATTTTAGTGATAAGTTTGAAATTAGAACAACTTTTACCAAGTGCTTTGAGTCCATTAATGACATCCATGAAATAGGTGTACATGTCTCCGATGGACTCACTTAGTTTCATTCGAAATAATTCAAAAGAATAAATCAAAAAATTGATTTTGGACTCTTTCACTCGGCTAGTGCCTTCATAAGTGATTTCAAGAGTGTGCCAAATATCAAAAGTCAACTCACAAATCAAAACATGATTAAACTCATTTTTATTAAGTATACAAAACAAGGCATTCATAGCCTTTACATTAAGAGCGAAAACCTTCTTCTCTGATTCATTCCATTTGTTCATCGGAAGAGAAGATTTTTGAAATCCATTTTCAACGATATTCTAAAGCTCGAAATACATGGAAATTAAAAAGATCTTCATACGAGTCTTCCAATAGGTGTAATCCGATCCATTAAATATAGGCAAACGGGTAATGGAATAACCCTCTTGTATGCTGGAATAAGTCATCTCTCTTGGGTTTTAAATCAGATGAGAGTGACCAAGCTCTAATACCAATTGTTAGGATCTAGAGTGGCACTAAGAGGGGGGGGTGAATTATGCAGCAGTTAAAAATGTTGATTTGTGCAATTTCGAAAAACTTCATTCGAGAAGAATCATGATTCAATGAAAACCAACTTCGATTGTGTTTTAACTTAAAGAAATTTGTAAGTGAAAGAGAAGGATTCGAGTGATTGCAATAAGGTAAAGGATTTACAGAAATATAAATTACAAGAAAAGAAATGCAAACCGATTTTATAGTAGTTCGGTCCTCCATCCTACGTCCACTCCCGATTCCTCCTTCGTTGAGGTCACCGGCCTTTCACTAATGATCTTGTTTCAGTGGGTGAAGATCAACCACCCTTTTACAACTCTTTCTCCTTTCCAAAGGTTTCGGAGATAACCTCTACAAGTCTCACACCTCCCTTAGATAAACTTCTAAACTTTTCAAGAGGAGGGAGAGAACACTCAAGACTTTTCAAGATTTCAACTTGATTTAATAGCTTATTTTTCTTGTGTAATCCTTGCAGGATGAGTGGGGTATTTATAGACCCCAAATGGCTCCAAAAATGAAGCCAAAATTCAAATTTTTGGGTCTTCTGGATATGGGCGGTACTACCGCCTACATTGGGCGGTGCAATCGCCCGCAAAACCTCGAAAACAAAAGTTTTGATGGTGCTACCACTAGCCTGGAGCAGTACCACCACTGTAGCTTTATTGTTGGGTGGTACCATCGCCTGCAGCCTGGAAAAGTGTACTTTTTTACTTTTTTAGCTCATATCGGGCCTAGAGAGTCACACATATTAGGTGGATATTGCGATAAGTAAAGGTGCAGATATAAGATATCTGCAGAGCCCTTATTTTGGATCCTATGGATAAGATCCAATATGAACTAGGATAGAGATCCAGTGTGAATAGGATCCGTTAAGGATATGCTTCAGTACATATATAAATAGGAAGAACTCCCCGATTCATAGGCTAGAGCTCTTGGTAGTCATCCCTCCTATTCTCCTCAGCCTTCTCTCCTCCTCCTTGGCTCATTAGTCTCATGGTGTGCGGGGAGAGGGAGATCCCACGTGATCTAAGGAGCATCGTCATGCTTCTGCTATGTGCATTACCGCTAGAGAAGAGTACGCTAGTGCTCCTTCATCCTCTTCAACGGATCTAAAAAATCGAGGATATACGATATCCCCAGGTCACGCTTCTAACATAATATGTGTGATTTTTTAGATTTGTGATTTTTTCACACATCAATCATCGCATAATGACCCAGTACGTAACTATAGGAAATCTGGTCTTGTTTTGTTTTCCGTTGTGCATAAGATGTCGACTCCTTGTGATTTTCTAGTAGGAAGCTTATCCTTAACGAATCTTGTTCACACTGGATCTCTATCCAGTTCACATTGGATCTCTATCCAATTCACATTGGATCTCTATCAAATTATCTAATTGAATCTTATCCATAGGATCCAAAATAGGGGCTCCGTAGATATTTTATATTAGCACCTATATTCATCGCAACATCCACCTAATGTGTGTGACCCTCTAGGCCTGATACCGAGCTGGCCGTGAGTCGCTCCCATCAGAACTCCTTCTGATATAGTGAATTATTATCTTCATAATAATTCACTTAACTCATTGACTATGGACGTACTAAGCCACTACGCCATAGTCTCCAGACAATACGGGGGATTTAATCCATTAGACTTGTGTGTCCTCAGTTATCATGTATCAATAATTCCTCATCCATCTATATCCCAAAGATCATATATTGGGCATGGTAAAGTCAGGCCCATATGGAATCCTATCCGAGTCTCGCTCTAATCAGATTCTCCTAGAGATTTTTTTTTCTCTCAATCCAAATAACCCTAGCTAGGGATTTTGCTTGAGTGAGCACACGCGGGATACTCCTCTCATGATACCGAGATTGGATGATCCTATATTGACACATAATTTCCTTCGTAAAATTGACTACCATTTTCGAGAACTGGCTGTACCAGATTTGGAGCTTTCTAAACTTGTAAGTCTAGTGTCAAAGAATGGAGTACTCAAACAAGGCATCTTTGATCTCTCAAGTCTAAGGACAAGACACACAACTGAGACTACGGAATCAATATCTGACATTAGGTATTATTAACCATACAACATTCTATAAGTGAATCAATCAGTGAACTCATTCTCCAATGAGCACTTGCACTGTACCTCTAGTGTCCCCCTCTAGTGTTCCCGTACAAGCGACTATGAGATCGATTACCTCCATCATATAGACGAGTATATAGTACACCAGTCTATCCAGTTATCTCGAAATTCTCATCAAGTAACCTATAACCATGATGATTTAGGATTTATGTTTAAAGGTATATCGGTCTCATTATTGTGATCTCATCACGATCCGATTCTCATTGCACAGATCCTTGGACATCACAATATTTATCTAGATAATGTGAGAAAATATCAATAATAATATACAAAGAGATCGACGTAGCATGTCATAGGTGCCATCACTCATGTGATTGGCTTATAGGGCACCTGTAACAAATGCCATCGACCCTCCATAGTCGCCCAAAATAATTTCACAATTGCTTAAAAGATCGTCACCAAATTCTGTCATCTTTGTTGGGAAATCCTTCAGGGAAGCGACATCACATGCACAACAGAAGAATAGAAAACAAAACCCTAGATTTTCTATAGAAAGTTTCTATAGTCATGCAAAGATCAGGGCATCAAAAATAAATCCGCAAAACTACACGTATAAAAGAAGATACCTAACGAAATCGTATATCCCTGAATTCTTGTAGATTTGTGGGAGAGGATGAATGAGGTCAAGCGTCCTCCTCTCTAGCGGTATCCACATGGTAGGGATTGCAACGATGCACCTCTCTCGGGAGAGGAGAACAAGAGGTGGCTACCAAAAGAACCCTCATCCTATAGAGCTTTGGTTCCCTCCTATTTATAGAGGCTCCCTACAAACCCTAATGGATCTTTTACCCTATTGGGTATTGGATCTCCATCCAGTGCAAGCCTCTTAGTTAGTGGGTTTCTACATAATAATCTTTTATTAGTAATTATTGGATCTCATCTCGGGATCAATAATTCGGGAGGCTTAATGGATATCGATAAGATAGGGGTTCAACGGATATCTTATATCGGAACCTCTACATAACCAGCACCTACCATATGTGTGTGACCCTCTAGGCCCAATATTGGCCATGAGTCATACTTGTCGAACTCCTTCTGACTTAGTAAATTATTATCACTATAATAATTCACCCAACTCATCGACTGCGGACGTACCAAGCCACTACGCTGCGGCCCCAAACGATACAGGGGAATCCAATCCTTTGAATCTATCTGTCCTCAGTTACCATGTATCTATAGTTCCTCATCCATCTAATATCCCAAAGACCCTATAACGGGCATGGTGTTGTCAGGCTCATACGGTCTCTCCTCGAGTCTAGCTCTTGTCGGATTCTCCGGGAGAACTCTTTCTCTCTCAATCCGAATAACCTTGGCCAAGGATTTGTTCAAGCAAGAACACATGAGATATTCCTCTCATGATACCGTGAGCGGATGATCCTCTATTGACACTCAATAGCCCTCGTAAGGTTGGCTACCACTCCTAATGATCGGTTGTACTAGATTTAGAACTTTCCAAACCTATAAGTCCGGTATCATAGAGTGGAATACTCATATAGGACATCCTTAGTGTCTCAAGTCTAAGGACCAGGATACACTCTTTGGGACTATGGAATCACTGTCTGACATGAGGTATCAATAATCATCCAGCATTCCATAGGTGGATCAATCAGTGAACTCATTATCTAATGAGCACTTGCACTGTACCCTTAGTATCCCCACACGAGTAGCTATGAGATCAGCTACCTCCATCATATGAATGGATATACAGCACACCAGTCTATCCGGTTATCTCGATGTCCTTCTCGAATAACCTATGACCAGGATAATTTAGGGGAATCGATCTCATTATCATGATCTCATCACGATCCGATTCCCATTGCACAAATCCAAGGACATCATTGTATATGCAACACACAAGATAAAGTGATAAAACATCTAATAATAAGCAAAGAGATAAAGTGCATATCAATTCACAGTGCCATCACTCATGTGATTGGCTTACAGGGCATATATGACTAGCAATCTCCATCACCGCGGATCATCCTTTGATCTCCCATGAATTGCACCAAGTTCTGGTTTCCTACCTTACTGCTGCTACAATTTAGTTATCCTTATTCAAAAAATCCAAAAAAATCATTCCTATATTGCTGTATAAACTTTTCATCGTAAAGTTTTCATCTCTACGATGAAAGATGCACTGCAGAATTCCAACCACATAAGCACTGTTTGTTTGATCTTGCTACTGCATTTCTTCTATCCAAATCTCTATGAAATTTTTATAATAACTTTGACACTTCTAAAAGTAGATTCTTCTTTGGTTTCCTTAAAAAATTCTCAATATAAACTACTGATCTTTTATGTCTAATCTGCTACACTATGGACGTAAAAATCTGTTGCAGTACATTTCCGTGATCCTAAATTTTACCAAACCTCTTGCTATTGCTTTCTTCTACAAAATTTTTAACAGTATTATCTCTCCCTTACCAATAGATTCCCTTTGAGTTTTACTTGAATCTCTGTTGAGAATTGTGGGAAAAAATTGCATCCTTACTGTTGGAATTTTTTCGGTGAAAAATCTAGTGCTGCACCTTTATCCTTTTTCTTCTCCATAACCTACTAAACCCTAGCCACCTTGCTACCACCAACCAAGACATCTTTAGGGCATCCCTCTAGCCCTAAGATGTAGTTGTCATAACCTATTTTCATAACCCTAACAATGTTAAAAACCATAGCCCAAAACAGTAAACCATTACAGCCGAACCCTTCTATCACCGATCTATTATCCGAACCTTCCACCACCCCATGCCATTAACCCATCAATAGAAAAAAGACAAGAACATCTCTGATCTAGAGGCATATGCTATGGCTTCTCAAGATCCAATTGATGCCAAATTTGAAGCATTAGAATCTTGGATTGAATCATTGCTTGAATCATGCTTGGAGAATAAATTGCACGCTTTGTTTATAGAATTCAGAATTAGACAACAATCGAGTCCAACCAAATTTCAGTGAGGAGAGAGTTCAGAGAGGCCTCTAGAGAAGGAGGGACAGCCCTCAGATATGCTTCAACCACACATGAGGGTAGACTTCCCATGATGGGAAGAAGGAGACCCGGTGGGGTGGATTTCGCACGCCAAATGTTACTTTCGCTACTACCAAACGTCGAATGATGCAATGGTGGAAATTGCTGTCATCTACCTTAGAGGAGATGCAATTCAATGGTATAATTATCTGGAATATAATCATGGGGCTCCGATGTGGAATCAATTTAAGAACGCACTACTGAACCATTTCGGACCTACGGAGTATGAAAATATCGACGGCCAACTCGCAAAGATTCGACAAACCTCTATGATTCAAGAGTACCAAATCAGGTTTGAGAAGCTATCCTACCTTGCTTGTGATTGTACTGACTATCAATTGGTAGGAACATTCATCGAAGTACTCAAGCTAGAGATAAAAAAGGAGGTTAAGGTGCAGCAACCCCATACCATGACGGCTGCGATTTTTTTCGCTCGAATACAAGAAGAATGACTCAACCAAGATGCTTAGAGGATGAGAACCTCTCCTAGGCCTATAGTGTATAAACCTCCTTCTACTCCCAGCCATCCTTCACCGCCAAAAATTAACAAGAGAAGAACTATGTGACCGATCAACAAAGGGTCTTTATTGGCATTGCGACGAGCCAGCCATGGAACGCGATCATTGCTGCAAAAGGGGCTACCTCCTACTAAATGAACATCATGAAGACATGGAGGAGGAGGTCTAGGAGTAGGAGGAAGAGGTCACAGATGAAGAACAGTAATTGGTTGATATTACGATGTATGCCCATGCCGGTTACACAAACCTGCAAATGATGAAAGTAGGAGGACTTCTGAAGCAACAACCGATCACTGTTCTTATAAACACTGGGAGTACTAATAATTTTATGAACAACAAGGTTACTATTCAGATAGCCTTACCTATCAAGAATTCTGACAAGTTTGCTATTAAGGTTGCCAACCGATGAATTTTGAAGTGTCATTGTAGGTGCCGCGGTGAAAGCGATTGTTGTAGGACCAAGAGATAATTGCATATTTCTTCCTCCTCCCTCTGGATGATTATGAGACCATGCTCAGCATTGAATGGCTGATAATATTAGGTGATATTTCTTAGAATTTTTTGAAATTAATTATGAAATTTTACAGTAAGGGGAAACAGGTGATACTGCATGGGAAACGTGGGGGCGACGTAATGATGATTTGCACACAATAAATGGAGAAAGTTTTACACAAAGCATGTAGTGGCTTTTTGGTATAACTTGAATAGTAATCTAAGGGAGAGCCAACCAAATTTAAAGACCCAAACCTACTTCCCTTGCTTGCTGAATTTTCAGATATATTTAATGGACCGTGCAGCCTACCTCCCACCCACCGGCATGATCATCATATACCGAATCTTTTAGGCAAACCTCTAGCAAATACTCAGCCATATTAGTATCCATATCTCTAGAAGGATGAAATAGAAAGGATTGTAAAAGAGATGCTCGAAACAGGAGTTATTCGGCCAAGTTGTAGCCCCTACTCTTCACTTGTGCTCCTCATATGAAAGAAGGACTGAACATGACGAATGTGCATTGATTATCAAGCTCTCAATGGGATAACCATCAAGTACAAGTACCCTATTCTAGTAGTAGATAAATTACTTGATGAATTAAAGGGAGCATGAGTCTTCATAAAGCTGGACCTTCAATCCGAGTATCATCAAATACGAGTGTGCGAAGAAGATATACTGAAAACCAACTTTCGAATGCACAATGGCCACTACGAATTTCTGGTAATGCCTTTTGGTCTCACCAATGCTCTCTCCACCTTCCAGAGCCTTATGAATGATATTTTTTGGAGTTATCTTTGTAAGTTTGTGTTGGTTTTCTTTGATGATATTCTTATTTACAACCCTTCTCTTGAAAGTCATTTTTAGCACTTACGACTTGTTTTGACGATTTTACGAGAACATGTTCTTTTTGTCAAAAAATCAAAGTGCAGTTTTCTTCAATAGAAGGTGGAATATCTTGGCCATATCATAATAGAGGAAGGGGTGGTGGTGGACCCCTCCAAAATTGAAGCAATGCAAAACTAGCCGATCCCGAGGAACATAAAATTGCTGTATGGCTTTCTCGATTTAATAGGCTACTACCGTAAGTTAATAAAAAACTATGAAAAGATTAGTGCACCCCTTACTTCCTTGCTAAAAAGATGCTTTTCAATGGTCAAACAAAGCCACCACCGCCTTCGACGAACTTAAAGTCATAATGTCAACAATGCCCGTACTAGCGCTACTCGACTTTGGCAAGACTTTTGTTATTGAAGTTGATGCCTTCGGAGTCAGAATTGGTGTTGTAATAATGCAAGATGGACACTCTCTCACTTATACTAATAAGGCATTATCTCCTTCCCATCTCAAGATGACTATTTACGATAAGGAGATACTCACGATTATGCATGCGATGGCCAAATGGAGACCGTACTTGATCGGGCGGTGCTTTTAAATCAAGACCAATCATAAAAGCCTAAAATATTTCTTGGAGTAGAAGATATCTTCCCCCGAGCAGCAAAAATGGGTAATAAAACTTCTTGGATATGATTATGAAATAACTTACAAAAAGGGAAAAGAGAATGTTATTGCAGATGCGCTTTCGTGGCTACCCGAGCAAGCTGAATTTTCAATCGTTTCACTTCGGACCAGCAACTTCCTTAAGGATATTAGGAATGAATGGCAAGATGATCTAGAGACTAGTAAGATCATAAAAAAATTGGAGCAAGCACCAAGCTCTATGGCACATTATAGTTGGGACTCAAAAGACTTGCGCTATAAGGGACGCATTGTGCTTGTGTCAAATTCTACTTGCATAAAGACTATCCTTCAAGAGGTGTATTCCACACTTGCCGCTGGGCACTCTAGGTTCTTTAGAACTTATAAGAGAATTAAGTAAAAATTTTTATTGGGTAAGGATGAAAAATATTATTATTGAATTTGTAGCACAATGTGATGTATGTCAACGACATAAAGGTGAGACAGTGGCAAGTCTCGAAAAGCTGCAACCTTTACCCATCCCGGACTCAATATGGACTGATATATCAATGGACTTTATTGAAGGACTTCTCTCATCACAAGGAAAAGGTACAATTCTTGTCATGGTTGATCGTCTTACAAAGTATGCTCACTTTTACGATGTTTATAATCCCTACATTTCTTCTAGTATTGCTCGAATCTTTATGAAGAATATTATAAAATTACATGGGATGCTAAGATCTATTGTAAGTGATCATGATAGGGTCTTCACGAGCAAATTTTGGATAAAGTTATTCAAAATGTAGGGCACTAAATTGAAGATAAGTACAGCATATCACCCACAAATCAATGGCCAAACTGAAGTAGTGAACAGGTGCTTAAAGACTTACCTCAGATGCTTCACCAGTGACCGGCCAAAAGAGTGGACAAAGTGGCTTCCCTAGGTCGAGTGGTGGTATAATACAACTTATTATTCATCCACAAAATGTACTCCCTATGAGGTTATGTATGGCTGACCTCCCCTTATAATCCCAAAATATATATTGGGTAGCTCAAAGTAGAACAAGTAGATGGGGAACTATAGGATAGAGACAAAATGCTGAAGTTGCTAAAAGATAATCTCAATACAACTCAAGCAAGAATAAAATAGTAATATGATAAACACAAAGGCGAAAGAGAATTTTTAGTAGGAGATTGGGTCTTCCTACGACTCCAGCCATACAAGCAAATATCAATCTAGACTAGAGCATCTATAAAGCTTTCATCTTGGTTCTATGGACTCTCCCAGATTTTGGAGCATATCGAAGTAGTAGCATACAGATTGGACTTACCGGCCAGCTCCCGAATCCATCCAGTCTTCCATATGTCATGTTTGAAAATCAAGTTGGGACAAAACGAGACAGCCCAAAGCCACCTACCAAATATGACTACCCAAGGAGAGCTCCAAACCTAGCTGAGTGCTATTATTGATCGATAGATCATGACTCGACGATGACGACCCACTACTAAAGTGCTAATACAATGGGCGAACCTATCAGCAGAAGATGCTACTTGGGAGAACTATGATGACTTGAAGATTAAATTTCCAGAATTTATGGAGTATCAGCCTCGAGGACAAGGCTGATTTGAAGAGAGTCTATTAGGACTCTAGCTAGGAGAGTCCTAATTTAGTTTCATTGAAGGGGGAAAACATGTAAATCCTAAGGGCATTCATATAAATTCTATCTAGCTGACCCTATTAAAGAGGTGAAGAGGTCGACTAGGTTAGGATTAGTTTGGAGGTTGCTTCTTAGAGAAGCATTAGGAGTTGATTAGAAGTAGGGGTCTTGAGTAGGAGTCCTATTAGGAGTTGGGGTTTAGAAGCCCTATAAATAGCCATGTATTCACCCTCTTTTCTTCATGAATAGATCAATCCTTTTAGTAGCCTTTGAGTAGTAACTTGGAGGAAGGAACCCCTATAGAGTTCCAAGGAGGCTGATACCCTAACAAGATCAACCCTAAACTTAGAATCTGCAAGGGTTCTAACATATTCCTCTCCGCAACTAGACTGGACATTATATTTAGTATTGGACTTTGTACTAGATTTCAATCTAATCCCAAGCATTCTCACTTTAAAGCTATTAAAGAGATTTTTAGATATCTAAAAGGAACCCCTAATCTAGGATTATGGTATTTAAAATCTAAAAATTTTAAATTAATTACCTATGCCAATACTGATTTTATTGAATATAGAATAGATAGAAAAAGTACATTTGGAATATGTCAACTCTTAAGTCATGCACTTATCTTTTGGTCTTCCAAGAAATAAAACTCGGTTGCATTATTCATAGCTGAGACTGAATACGTTGCAGTAGGTGCATGTTGTGCATAAGTAATTTGGATAAAAAATACTTTAGAAGATTATCAACTATATTTGAAACACATCTCTATAAAATGTGATACAACTAGTATAATATGTTTAACAAAAAATCTCATTCAACACTCTAAAACTAAACATATTGACATTAGGCATCATTTTATTAGAAATCATGTTAATAACCATGATATATCTTTAGAATTAAAACATCAATTAGTTGATATTTTTATAAAATCATTGAATGATGAATAATTTGATTTTATTAGAAGAGAATTAGGTATGTTAAATCTTCCTAATACATTAATTCCTCTTATATATTTTTTAAATTTCTTGGTTTTCATAACTTGAGTTTTCTTTTTAAATTGAGATCATTTCCTATGATTCCTTCCTCTTTCACTATTTACAAAAGAAGATTTGTCAAAATGATTCATGATATTTCGGATTTATGACTTGATCTTTCATGTGATGATCATTTCCTTGATCTTTATTCATTCATGATGTGAATTTTTGTACAAATGAACTCTTCTCCTCTTCTTCTTTCCTTTTTTTAATGATAAAATGGAGAAAGAAACTTGCTAGCATCTCAAGAAAAGCAAAAATGCTTGCTTACATATCTCAAGAGAATTAAAAGTGCTTGCACATCTAAAGAAAAGTGCTAGCTAGGCTATTTCAAGAAGCAAAAATTTTACTTAACTTCCCATCTCAAAAACTTGCTAGCTTGCATATTTCAAAATTCACTTGTTGAACTTTTCTCCTTTTTGTTGATAACAAAAGGGGAGAAGAAAGTAATGATAACTGATTGAAAATTTTAATATTTTGGTATCATGTATGTTATACCTAAAGTGATGTTGATTTGTTTTTGGTATCATGCATGAAGTGATGATGAGTTATAATGTTTTGAAATTGTGCATGTTGTATTTTGATGATTTGAAACTATGTTGCACAATGTATGAAATTTTGATATGATATGTTACATATAGTCAAAATTGTTTCACTTGAATTCAAAGGTTATTATTCCTTTTGAATTCAAGTTTACCTTATTTCGATATGGCATATAGATAGGGGGAGTTGAGTTAACTCCGACATCAATTGGTTGTCATCATCAAAAGGGAGAGATTATTGAATCTCAGATTTTGATGATGAAATCAATCAATAAGTTTGTTATCTAATTTGTGCTTTAAGATAAGTGATGCAGGACTAACTTCGATCAAAAGAGGTAAAACAATTAAGGTAAGAAGAATCAAACGTTTGGCTAGAGTCAGAAATCGGGCATCGGGTCAGAAGAATCGGATAATACGCCGAGAATGGATGTTTCAGAGTTAACATGCCTGGAGCAGGCGATATACCGAACGGTTTGGATGATGCATTGGAAGTTCATCGGAAGTTCACTAGTAGGTCATCGGAAGTTCACGGGAGAACCAATGATATGCCAGACAACTTAGATTCATGTCTTGTAATTTTTTAGGTCTTAATTGTCATAGTTAGGTCTTAAATTGAGTTAGTTTTAGGTGTAACCTTACTAACTCAATTAAGGGCCCATTGGGCCTAATTTGGGCTCATTGGGAGGCCCATTCAATGATCCAAAAGTTGCTACATGTGATGGAATCACCAAATTAGCGTTGGAATCGCCTATGAGTTGGAAAAGTGAAAAAGCATACTTTTTAAGGTTGCAGGTGGTGGTGCCATTTAGTCTTGGTAGTGGTATCACCAGCATTAAAGTTGGCAGGTGGTGATGCTACGAAGGCTGGCAATAACACTGCCAAAACCTTTATTTTCGAGGTTCTACGGGTGGTAGTACCGCTCAGTGTAGGCGATGTGAATCTTGGCTTCATTTTTAAAGCCATTTGGGCTTATAAATACCCCTCTCATCCCTACAAGGATTATAAAAAAAATGAGCTAAAACTCTAGTGAATCAAAGTTGTAATTTTGAAAAGTGTCGAGTGTTCCTTCCCACCTCTCGAATTTAGAATTTTATTTAATAGAGGTGTGAAACTTGTAGAGGTTATCTCCTAAACCTTAGAAAAGGAGAAAGAGTTGTAAAAGGGTGGTTGATCTTCACCCATTGAAAGAAGATCATTAGTAAAAGCTGGTGACCACGATAGAGGAGGAATTAGAGTGGATGTAGGTCGGAGGACCGAACCACTATAAATCTGGTGTGCTCTTTTCCCTTTATGCTTTTCACTCTTATTACTTGCTAAGCTAGTTGCTCAATACTTTTACTTACATTCCAAGTCAAAATGCATTTTTGATACATTTCATCGAACGAATTTTTTGAATCAACGTAATTTTTGAAAGCACTAATTCAGCCCCTTCTTTGTGCCATCGTGATCCAAATAGTTCGATCATTGTGACCTACATCTACTCCCGATTCCTCTTCTACCAAGGCCATCAGTTTTTACTAATGATCTTCTTTCAATTGGTGAAGACCAACTACTCTCTTTACAACTCTTGCTACTTTTGACAGGTTTAGGAGAGAAACTTTTATAAGTCTCACACCTCCCTTAGAATGACTCTAAACTTTTAAATAGGAGGAGGAACACTCAAGACTTTTCAAGGTTTTACAACTCTAGAATCACATGCCTTTTCATTTTCTTTTCTTCTCAATTCTTATTGTTTTAAGTAAGAAAGAGTGGGGTATTTATAGGCTCCAAATGGCTTAAAAAATGAAGCCAAAATTTAAATTTTTGAATCTTCTGGGTACGAGCGATACCAGAGCCTATAGTTGGTGGTACTACTACATGTAGAGCCTCAAAGAAGCGGCTCGTAGTGTTACCACTAGCACAGTACCACCACTTGCTGGTACCACTACCTAGTTTGGGTGGTACCACCACTTGACAACTTAAAAACTATGCTTTTGACTTTTCCAACTCATAGGCGGTTCTATTGCCAATTTGGCGATGCCACTACCTGACCCAATCTGTGGGTCATCGAATGAGCCTCCCAATGAGCCCAACTTAGCCCTAGATCAGGCCTAATGAGTCCTTAATTGAGTTAGCATAGTTACACCAAAAACTAACTAAATTTATGACCTAACTATGACAATTAAAACTGAAATAATTACAAGATAAGAATCTAAGTTGTCCTGTATGTCATTGGTTTATCCAAACTATCGGCGAACTTTTAGCACGTTATCCGAACCTTCGGTGTATCGCTAGATCCATCAGCATGTTAACTCCCGTAATATCCAATCTTGGCATACATCCGATTCTTCTAACCTGATGTTCAATTTTTGACTTTAGCCTAATGTCTGATTCTTTTTACTTTAATCATTTTTCCTTTTCTAATTGAAGTTAGTCCTAAATCACTTTTCTCAAAGCACAGATTAGATCGTAAACTCATCAATTGATTCCATCATCAAAATCTAGGATTCAACAAATGATAGAATCAATTGATGAGTTTACAATCTAATCTAGGCTTTGAGAAAAGTGATGCAAGACTAACTTTGATTAAAAAAGGCAAAACAATTAAAGTAAGAAGTATCAAACATTAGGCCAGAGTCAGAAATCAGACATCGAGTTGAAAGAATCAAATGTTGCACCAAGATAAAATATTGTGGGAGTTAACATGTCAATGGATCAAGTGATACGCCGAAGGTTCAGATGATGTGCCGAAAGTTCATCGGTTCGAATGAACCAGTGACATATCCAACAACTTAGATTCTTATTTCATAATTGTTGTGGTCTTAATTATTGTAGTTAGGTCTTAAATTAAGTTAGTTTTTGATGTAACCATGCTAACTCAATTAAGGGCCCATTGGGCCTGATTTTGGATAGATTTGGGCCATTAGGAGGCTCATTTAGTGACTCATGTCAAGCGGTGGCACTGCTAAATTGGTAGTGAAACCGCCTATGAGCTAGAAAAGACAAAAGCACATTATTCTAGACTATCAAACGGTGGTATCACCCAGATTAGGTGGTGATGTCATTAACATTAAAGCTGGTAGGCGATAATACCACCCAGGCTACGGTAGTACTACCATAGCTTTGTCTTCGAGGCTCTACAAGCAGTAGTACCGCTCGTACCCGGAAGACTCAGAAATTTGAATTTTACCTCTATTTTTTAAGCTATTTGGAGCCTATAAATGCTCCACTCATCCCTGCTAGGTAGATATAAAAAAGAGTGAACTAAAACACTAGTGAATCAAAGTTATAATTTTGAAAAGTGTTGAGTGTTCCCTTCCTGTTTAAAAGTTTAGCTTTTTGTCTGAGGAGGTGTGAGACTTATAAAAGATTTTCTTCTAAACTTATTAAAAGGAGAGAGAGTTGTAAAAGAGTAGTTGATCTTCGCCCATTGAAAGAAGATCATTAGTAAAAGCCGGTGACCTCGACGGAGGAGGAATCAGGAGTGGAGGTAGGTCGGAGAACTGAACCACTATAAATCCAGTGTGCTCTTTTCCTTTTGTGCTTGTCATTCTTATTGCTTGCTAAGTTAGTTGCTCAATACTTTTACTTATGTTCCATGTCAAAATGCATTTTCGATATAGTTTCATCGAATGAATTTTTTGAATCATTAAAAGTTTTCAAAAACACTAATTCACCCCCAACCCCTCCCTCCTAATGCCACTACGATCCTAGCAAACCTATGATCGAGATTATTTATGGTCTATATTTATAGATGAATCAGTCTTATTATCGTGATCTCATCACGATCTGATTCCCATTACATAGATCCATGAACATCACAATATATATAATACACAAGATAAAATAATAAAATATCAATAAATAATAAGAAAAAAGAATGCGTATGATATCACATATACTATCACTCACGTTATATGCTTGTAGGGCACCTGTGATTAATAGTAGTACCACCCATACCTCAAAATTTTTAAGGATTTAAAATTTTTGCTATATTTTAAACCTTTTGGGGCCTATAAATACCCCACTAAGGCTTGGTTAATGGAGCATCAAATTATGAGTTTGTGAAAGGTTGTAGCTCTCTGTTTGAGCTTTGTTTGAGTCTCTTCCTCCTTCTTAAGTTTAAAGGTAATTCTAAGTTATTGGAAGTGAGAGATCTTATAAAATAGTGAGTGTGGAGGCTCTCTCCTAAGCCTGTTAAAAGGAAAAAAGCTCTAACAAGAGTAGTTGATCTTTGTTACGTTGAAAAGAAAATCGGTAGTGAAAGCCAATGGTCTCAAGGAAGAGAAATCAGAGTAGACATAGGTTAAGAAGACCAAACCATTATAAATTGGTTTGTATTCCTTCTCTTGCTTTTGATTTGTTATTGCTTACTCATTTACTTTACTCACAACCCTTGAATCTTTGGTCAATCGTATTTTCAGTATAGATTTATCGATTTAACTTTAAAATCAGATTAAAATTTTTTTATAGTACTAATTCACACCCCCCTAGTACCATTACGATCTTAACAAAACCTAAAATTATAACTAACTCAAGAGGAGAAGGAAATTCAAACAATGCTTAAAATAAGATTTTACAATACTTTTCTTCTAAAAAAAAAGCTTCATCAACTAAGCATGAGTGAGATAATTTATAGGCCCTAAAAGGCTTCAAAAATAGAGCTAAAATTTTATATTCCTAAAATTTTGAGATACTAACGGTACTATAGTCGACATCAGATGGTACTATCACCTTAATAGGGCTATGAATCTTGGCTCTAGTAGTACTATTATTGACATAGGCAGTACTATTACCAAAAATACCAAAAAAGCACAAATAGTACTTTTAACTAACTCAGGCGATACTATCGCTTGGGCCTAATAGTACCACTACTAGTTTAATCCATTGATTTAGCCTTCTAATAGGCTCAATTCGATCTCAATTTGATCTTAGTTCAAGCTTAATGGCTTCCATGATAAGTTGGCATAGTTTTGACATAATACTAACTCAAATTATCCCATAATAACCTCGATCAAGACTATAATAAATAAACTATGCATACAACACATTAACAAAGGTTTTAGCACATTGTACACTATTTCAGCATGTCATTCATTCTTCTAGCACTTCATTTAAACCTTTAACACATCGTCATTTCCTTCAACATATTGTTACTTTTACTAGTATATCAACTTTCTCATGTTATCTAATTTTTTATGCAATATCTAATTCTTCCGACACAATGCCCAAACCTATTGCATGAAATTCAATCTTTGGCATATCAACTAAAAGTATTTCCTACGTCACTTATCTCAAAAACATATTTAGTCAAATAACTCATCAATTAGTTTCATCTTTAAAATCTGGGATTCAATATATTTATCTCAAAAACATATTTGGGATTCAACATCCCAAAGCTATGGTAAAAAATTAATCTAAAAAAGATAACTTTTGATTTCTAATATCATGATTTTGGTTTAATAGAAAAATCATAGTATCAGCATTAAGAAATAATCCAAATGTTATAAAATTTTTATAAAGCCTTTCAATTGCAATCAGATGGACTCTATAACAAAATTTCTAATTTAGAGAATATTTTTTTATATTTGTATGATTTTTTTAATATCTGAATAGTTTAGTGTTTTCCTATTTTCTCCATCTTTTTTCCATTGCCACCAAAACATAATAGATCCATATAATGCGTCTTAACATTTGAAATTCTAAATATGTCTCAAAGCTATGATAAAAATTTGATCCAAGATAATAAACTTCTAGTATAGTATCTTATACCTTAATTTTGGTTAGACCTCAAAATCAAAGTATTAAACTAAAAAAAAGTTATAAAATGCTATAAAATTTTTAGAATAGCTTTCAATTACAAATAGATGGACCTCTATAGTAATTTTTTATAATTTAGAGAATATTTTTTATTTTTTTATTTTTACTATCTAAATAGTTTGATATTTTCTTATTTTTTTCATTCATTTTCAATTTTCACCATAACATGATGGATTCATGTAATGTATTTTAATCTTTGAGTTGCTAACTATGTCCAAAAACTAGGGTAAAAAAAAGATCCAAAAAGTCAACTCTTAATATCTAATACCTTGATTTTGGTTGGACCCCAAAATCAGAGTATTGTTCTTTAGAAATAGTTTAAATAATATAAAATTTTTATTAGAGATCGAGCGACACTAAGAGGGGGGGTGAATTAGTGCAGCGGATGAATACAATAAACTTCGATTTTAAACAAGTTTCGGAAACTTCGTACGAAAAGAATAACGTTTCGATTAAAACCGTTTCGATTGTATTTTAACTTGAAAGCATACGTAAGAAGGAGACAACGAAGTAGAGCATCAAAGTGAAGATGGTTTGCAGTAATGTAAATGACAGTAAGATAAACGTAAACCAATTTATAGTGGTTCGGTCATACGACCTACGTCCACTCCCGATTCGTCTTCACTTGAGGCCACCGACTTTCCACTAGCTATCCTCCTTCCAATGGCCGAGGATGAACTCTCTTACAGCACCTCTCCTTTTGATGGGCTTAGGAGGTAACTCTTATAAGGCCTCTCACCTCTCTCTTGGACTAGAACACACTTAAAACTTAGAGGGAAGATTTTGACACACTTTTAATAGAGTTTTTCCTCTTTTTATTTCAGTTCTAGACCCCCTTTCATCCATGAATGAGAGGGGTATTTATAGGCCTCAAGACGATTCAAATTTGGAGCTCAAATTTGAATCACTTTCGTTCTTCAGTCTTTGGCATTGCCATCGCTTGTTAGTGGCGGTGCCACCACCTATCAGTGTCTGACACTGACAATGTATTGGGCGGTTCCACCGCCCAAGGCAGCGGTGCCACCGCCGAGGCTCTCGGGTGCTGGGTGGTGCCACTGCCCCAGTCTAGGTGGTGCCACCACCCAGCTCTCAGCCACTGGGCAGTGCCACTGCCTAGCTCTTTTCAACACCGGTTTGGGCCTTAAACTCAACCCAAACCAATCGAAAATAAGGTCCAATGGGCTCCTACTTAGATTATAGGATTAGTACCTAATCCTAACCCAAATTAACGTGCTAACTAAGAAATTAAAGATATTTTCTAAGCTATTACAAAGTCTGAAAAGTCAAGACTTCTTCCGGTGAGCTTCCGGCAAACTTCCAGTGGTCTTCCGATGAACCCTCGGAAACCATTCTGTGGACTCTTGGCAAGCTCCTAGACTTCACGATGATCTTGGTGAGTTCCAACGAGCTTCTTTAGCAAGCTCTGATCTTTCTTGGCAAGCTTCGTGAACTTCCAACGAACCTTCTGGTGAACTTTTAAAAACCCTTCGTCAAGCTCCCTACTCGTTCTCGACCAGTTCCGGCAGCACTCTCAATGAATCTTTGGACTTCCATCGAACTCTCAAACTCCCAATGATCCATCACACTTGTCTTCTGGCACTTTGTTTCACTTTACGTCTTCATCGTTATCGTAGTTAATCCTGCACACACAAAAACAAAAACTCTACTTCGATCTAGATAGTTATTATAATGCGAATTAACATTCAGTTGCCCGACACATCATTGGTCGATGCTTTGTCCGATTCTTCGGCGCATCGTCCTCTCTTGCGGCTTGTTGCCCAATCGACGATTGACCTCCGTAACCCCGATATCCTTGGTGCAACTCTGCTCTTCTTGGCCTGATGCCCGACGTCCAAAGCCTCTTGCTGATTGTCCAATATCCTAACGTGATTTCCTCCAGCGCAACGTCAAATCTATTAGGTTCGGAGCAGCATTGAGAGGGGGGGGTGAATTAGTGCAGCAGATTAAAATGAATAAATCTTGAAAACTGATTCCGGAGATTTGCTTAAGAACTTGATTCACCAAAAGAGACTTTAACTTGAAAATATTCAAGTAAATGAAAGTTGAAGTAGGGAGAAGAAATCCGATCAGTTTGCAGCTTAAGAAATTTATGATGCAGAATTTTAAGTACTCACACAACAAGTAAACACAGCGATGTATAGTGGTTCAGTCAAATGAACTATGTCCACTCTTGAAGCCTCCTCCAATGAGGCTCCCAACTTCCACTAGCAAGTCTCTTAAAGGAGAAGGACCAAACACCCCTTTACAATCTTTTACAAGAGGTTCCCTCTCTTTACAGAATTTTTACAAGTAGAAGAAGGAGGTGAACACTTGAGCAATTGAGAGCAGGAATTTGCTATATCTTAGACTCAAATCTAACACTCGCAAGGTAACCCAACCAGCTAGAAGTAAAAGGGTATTTATAGAGCTTTTTAGGATTCAAAAATCCCACTCAAAAAAGGTCTCGTCCGAAATTTTGGACTGTAGGCGGTACTACCGCCTGCATGTGGTACTCTGCTTTGACACACCTGCGTGTGTTTGTGTCTTTGTGGTACTACCGCCTGACACAAGTGGTTGCAACCACACTGTCAAAGCGGTACCAGCTACTGCTGGGGTGGTACTGCTGAACAGTGGTTGCAACCACTTGTCGGCGTGCCGCACTTTGCTAGATTACTGCGCGTGAGCACATCGCTGTCAAGTGATTAGTGACCCTTGCGGCCCCGCGTAAACCGTATGGGCTCCAATCCTTCTGGGCCTAACTCGCCCAGGATTAACACCTAGTCTATACCTAATTAAGTGTTAACTATGAACTTCTAAAGCCAAATTAAACCAACACCATCAAGTTATCTTAGAAGAGCTTTCCGCGATCTTTTGTGAGACTTGACACTCCTCGGATTTCTTCCGATGGACTCCCAATAGGCTCCGGATTCTATGGCGAGTTCAACGAGTCTTTGGCACCCTTCCGAACCTTCTCGGTTATCTCCGCGAACCTCAGGCGATCTTTCCGTGAACTTTGAAACCGGCAAGCCCCGATTTCATCTCGGTTGGCTCTGGCAGCACTTCCGATGATCCTTCAGACTTCTGGTGGACTCTTGAACTTCCAACAACTTGACTTTGGTAATTTGCTCTATCATAGTTAATCCTGCACACTTATCTCAGAAATGGATTAGATCAAATAACCATCAATTGACTTCGTCATCAAAATCTGAGATTCAACAATCTCCCCCTTTTTGATGATGACAATCAATTGATGACGGAGTTATTCTTAACTCCCCCTATCTATATGCCATATAATGAGAAGGTAAAGACATTTGAATTCATTCTCTTGAATTCAACCAAAACCGATAAGTTACTTGCGTTGAACTTATCATCATGCTCAATCAGCATGAGGTTTCATTCGTAAACAATATCAAAGCATGACATTTAATTTCAAGTCGAAGGATGAAAACCATTTATCATTTCGACAAAAGATACCAAAAATTTTGAGATTACAACAAGGATCTCATGATTGAAAAGCGTGACAACATATTAGATAAATCATGAGATGAAAATTTGTCTTATCAATCAAAAGATGCCATTTGATAAACATGATATAGTAAGAATCTTTCAACTATAAAATTGCAATGTGATGTATTGCATTCATTGCAATGCTTTTCAAGGATTGCAACCTTTTTGACACTAAGCATGGCAAGAGCAATTGAATTGCAATAACAAATCTTATGACACATTTTTCAATTCATTATACTATATCAAGTTATCAAAATATTTTGCTCATAAAAGCCACATTTAACAAGTCATCAATTTACATTTTCTCCCCTTTGTCATCAACAAAAGGAGATGAATAAACTTGATGAAAGGGTGAAGCTTGGTGAAGCTTGATAAAAATAGAGTGAAGCAGAAATCATAAAGCCAGAATATGTCATCCTTGATAGACAAATCCAAAAGATGTTTGATCATTTATACAGTAAAAACCATGATCGCAAGGCTAAAGGATACATCATTAAAGCCAATCAATAAAAAAGATGAAAGAGATATCAAAATTCATGAAGAGATTCAAGAATGAAGTCATAAAATTTTTAACCGTTAAAAAACAACATCATGAAGGCAACATCATGAAAACTTTTCAATCGAAAGATGAGTTCTTCATAATATATTATGATCAATAAAATGAAAGTTTCATATATCATTGAAGGTATAAAGGTGAAACTATCAAAATCAAAGTTTAAATGTTTTGAAAGACATGCAATATTTAAACATTAGGACAAATTTAGCATGCCTAATTCTCTTCTAATGAAGTCAAATTGTTCTTCATTTAGGGGTTTTATGAAAATGTCCGCTAATTGGTGCTTTGTATCAATAAATTCTAAAGTGACATCATTGTTAGCGACATGATCTCGTATAAAGTGATGCCTAATATCAATGTGCTTAGTTCTTGAGTGTTGAATGAGATTTTTTGTTAGACAAATAGCACTTGTGTTATCGCATTTTATTGGAATGTTTTTAAATTAATTCCATAATCTTCTAAATATTTTTCATCCACACAACTTGTGCACAACATGCACTTGCAGCTATATATTAAACTACGCCGTAGAAAGTGCAACAGAATTTTGTTTCTTGGAAGTCCAAGAAATAAGTGCATGTCATAAGAATTGACATGTTCCAGATGTGCTTTTTCTATCAATTCTACATCCGCCAAAATCGACATCCGCATAAGCTTTTAAATCAAAGTTATCAGATTTTGGATACCATAATCCTAGATTGGGAGTTCCTTAAGATACCTAAGGATTCTTTTAATAGCTTTAAGATGAGATAACTTAGGATTCGCTTGGAATCTTGCACATAGACCTATACTAAACATGATATCAGGTCTAGTTGCAGTGAGATAGAGTAAGCTACCTATCATTCCCCTATATGTTTTTTGATCAAAGTTTTCTCCATTTTCATCTAAGTCTAACTTGGTGGAAGTACTCATTGGAGTGTTGATGGCTTTAGAACTATCCATGTTAAATCGTTTTAACAGTTCCAATGTACACTTGGTTTGATTAAGAAATATTCCATCACTAAGTTGTTTAATTTGTAATCCTAAAAAGAATTTAACTCACCCATTAGACTCATTTCAAATTCAAGACTCATACACTTAGCAAATGATTTACATTGTGATTCATCCGAAGAACCAAAAATGATATCATCAACATAAATTTGAACAATAAGAAAATTATTTTCAAAATGTTTAATAAACAATGTAGTATCAACCTTGCCTTTAGTAAAATTATTTGAAATTAAGAAAGAACTAAGCCTCTCATACCAAGCCCTAGGGGCTTGTTTCAATCCATAGAGAGCTTTGGTTAGTTTAAAAACATGATTGGGAAGAAGAGAGTTTTCAAAACCGGGTGGTTGTTCAACATAAACTTCTTCGGAAATAAAGCCATTTAAAAAAGTACTTTTGACATCCATTTGAAAAAGCTTAAAGTTATTACTACTAGCATAGGCAAGGAGCATCCTAATGGCTTCTAATCTAGCCACAGGAGCGAAGGTTTCTTCGTAATCGATACCTTCTTCTTGGTTGAAACCTTTGGCCACTAATCTAGCCTTGTTTCTAACCACGATACCATATTCATCTTGCTTGTTTCTAAAGACCCATTTAGTACCGATAACTAAATGGTCACTTGGTCTAGGAACAAGCTTCCATACTTCATTTCTCTCAAATTGGTTCAATTCCTCTTGCATTGCGATAACCCAAGAATTATTTTTCAAGGCTTCGTCAATGCTCTTAGGCTCAATTTGAGAAAGAAAAGCGGCATGAGCACAAAAGTTTTGCAACGAAGAACGCGTTTGAACCCCTTTCGATGTATCTCCTATGATTAACTCCTTGGGATGGGCATCCACATACTTCCATTCCTTAGGTAAGGAATATTCAGAAGAAGATGCTTCCAAGTTGCTATTTTGAGGAGAGGGTTCATTTAAATTCAAATTTTCAAAATCAAAATCATCATCAAGATCATTTTTCTTAATTTCAGAAACTTCATTAAAAACCACATGAATAGACTCTTCTATAACTAAGGTTCTCTTATTAAAAACTCGAAAAGCTTTAGACACGGAAGAGTATCCAAGAAAGATGCCTTCATCGGATTTAGCATCAAATTTTCCTAAGGCATCCTTTTCATTTAAAATAAAGCATTTGCAACCAAAAACTTTAAAGTAAGAAACATTGGGTTTTTTGTCATTCCATAATTCATAAGGAGTCTTGGATAGAGATGGTCTTATTAGAACCCTATTCATGACATAGCAAGCCGTATTTACGGCTTCGGCCCAAAAATATTTGGGTAAATTATGTTCATTTAACATGGTTCTTGCCATTTCTTGTAAATTTCTATTCTTTCTTTCCACTACTCCATTTTGTTGAGGATTTTTTGGAGTAAAGAAGAAGTGGTTATACCCATTTGATTCACAAAATTTTGGAAGTCACGGTTTTGGAATTCACCATCGTGATCACTCCGAATTGATGAAATCATGAAACCCTTTTTATTTTGAGTAAGTTTACAGAATTTAGAGAAACATTTAAAAGAATCACTTTTGTGAGCTAAGAAATAAGTCTACGTGAATCTACTATAGTCATCTACAATCACAAAGGCATACTTACTACCTCCTAGGCTTGTTATGTCAATTGGTCTAAACAAATCCATATGGATTAATTATAATGGTCTAGAGGTACTTATTTGATTTTTGGCTTGAAGCTAGTTTTAATTTGTTTTCCTAGTTGACAAGCATCACATACTTTATCTTTAATGAACTTAACCTTAGGAATGCCTTACAAGGTTTTTAGATGTGATTTGAGAGATTAGTTTCATGCTAGCATGACCTAATCTTCTATGCCAAAGCCAAGCATCATCATTCAAAGCCGAAAAACATATTTCACTACTAAGATCATCAAGATTAATAGTGTAGACGTTATTTTGCTTAATTGCAATTATAGATGTATTGTTGTGTGGTTTTTCGACAATGCAAGCATTAGATTCAAATCTTACATTATAACCATTATCACATAATTGACTAATGCTCAAGAGATTATGTTTTAAACCATCTACTAATAACATATTATCAATTGAAAAGGTTGATTTGTTACCTATAGTACCCTTGCCAATGATTTTACCCTTGTTGTTGTCTCCGAAGGTGACAAACCCTTAAATCTTAGCTAGAGAGCTTAGATAATTGAGATGGATCTTTGGTCATGTGACTTGAGCATCCACTATCAAGGTACCATCTCTTGCTCCTAGCTTGTGTGGGTGTTTTTGTCTACAAGAAAGATAGTTTTTAGGTACTCATTTTGACTTGGGTGCCTCAAAACTGATCTACTAAATTTATCATTATTCAATGAGTTCCTCATTGATCCTTTAGGAACCCATACTAATTTATTTGGGCTAAGTTTCCTATATGGACATTTGTAAACAACATGTCCGGATTTGCAACAAAAATTACATTTCAAATGAGAGGAGACATGTAATGTTGGCCCTTTAATGAATGTGGTTTGTGTTCGGTGAGATCCACTCACGAATCCAATTCCACATCTATTTCTGACATGTCCCTTGTTAGCAAGGATCATGTCTAAGCTCTTGCTACCGACCTTAAACTTATTTAAGGTCTCTTTGAAAACAAGTTTTCCTTTTGATTGCTTCTAAGTGATTGCACTTAGAGCATGGGAGAGGGAGAGAATCATGCTCAAGACTCTTAAACTTATCTAGTAATAAAGCATATTTCTTTTTTAAAGAATTGAAGCTTTTTGTAATAGTTCTACATTCATCAAATAGTTCATGAAAAGCAATTAAAAGCTCATCGAAAGATAAATCTTCATTAAGTAAATCACTTACCTCTTCTCCCAAAGCCATTAGAGCAAAGTTGGCCTCCTCTTTGATGCTTGCTTCTTCATCCTTAGAATCACTCGAGTCATCCCATGTAGCCTTCAATGCCTTCTTCTTCTTGAGTTACTTCTTCTTGGCTTAGGGGCATTCATTTTTGAAGTACCCCGGCTTTTTGCATTCATAATATATGACTTGGTCCTTTTTTGGTTCAGGTTTGTTCTTAAAATCATTTTTAAATTTGCCCTTTTTAATGAATTTTTTAAATTTTCTAGTTAAGAGTGCAATGTCCTCACAAAGTCCTCATCACTTGAAGATTTCCTTTCAAGTGGTCTTCTTGAGTTCTTAATGCCATATCCTTCCTATTCTTTGGAAGGGGGTTCTCTAGCTCATCATGAGCTTGGTATGTCATTTCATAGGTCATTAAAGACCCTATGAGTTCTTCGATAGGAAAAGTTTTAAGGTCCTTAGCCTCTTGAATGGCTGTAACCTTTGGATCCCAACATTTTGGAAGGGATCTTAAAATTTTTGTTACTAATTCAAAATTAGAAAAATCTTTACCAAGTACCTTGAGTCCATTGATGACATCCGTAAAGTGGGTGTACATGTCTCCAATGGACTCACTTGGTTTCATTTGAAAAAGCTCATAAGAGTGCACAAGAATGTTGATTTTGGACTCTTTTACTCAGCTAGTGCCTTCATGAGTGATCTCAAGAGTTCGCCAAATATCAAAAGCCGATTCACAAATCGATACGCGATTAAATTCATTTTTGTCTAGTGTACAAAACAAGGCATTCATAGCCTTGGCATTTAAAGCAAACACCTTCTTCTCCGACTCATTCCATTCGCTCATCGGAAGAGAGGATTTTTGAAAACCATTTTCAATGATATTCCAAAGCTCAAAATCCATAGAAATAAGAAAAATCCTCATATGAGTCTTCCAATACGTATAATCCGACCCATTAAACATGGTGGATGAGTAATGGAGTGACCCTCTTGCATGCCGAAAAGGTCATCTCTCGGGTTTTAAACCAAATATGAGAGCCAATCTGGCTCTGATACCAATTGATAGGTTCGGAGTGACACTAAGAGGGGGGGGGGGGGTGAATTAGTGCAGTGGATTAAAATGAATAAATCTTGAAAACCGATTCCGGAGATTTGCTTAAGAACTTGATTCACCAAAAGAGACTTTAACTTGAAAATATTCGGGTAAATGAAAGTTGAAGTAGGGAGAAGAAATCCGATTAGTTTGCAGCTTAAGAAATTTATGATGCAGAATTTTAAGTACTCACACAGCGATGTATAGTGGTTCGATCAAATGACCTACGTCCACTCTTGAAGCCTCCTCCAATGAGGCTCCCAACTTCCACTAGCAAGTCTCTTGAAGGGAAGGACCAAACACCCCTTTACAGCCTTTTACAAGAGGTTCCCTCTCTTTACAGAATTTTTACAAGTAGAAGAAGGAGGTGAACACTTGAGCAATTGAGAGCAGGAATTTGCTATATCTTAGACTCAAATCTAACACTGCAAAAGGTAACCCGACTAGCTAGAAGTAAAGGGGTATTTATAAAGCTTTTTGGGATTCAAAAATCCCGCTCAAAAAAGGTCTTGTCCGAAATTTCGATCAGAGGCGATTTATCGCCGCTGGCGGTATACTTGGCACCGCTGGCGGTATTACCATTGATATAGGTGGTTGCAACCACTGTCAGCGTACCACCGCCTTTGCGTACTATCGCCTAGGTTCGGTCAACAGGCAGTGTTACCGTCGGCCATTGCCAGAAACTGTATGGGCCTAACCTTCAGCCCAATACAATCCAATAAAGGCCCAATTGGCCCAATATAGGTCTAGATAGGATTAACACCTAGTCTATACCCTAATTAAGTGCTAACTATGAATTTCTAAAACCAAATTAAACCAACACCATCAAGTTATCTTCCAAAGAGCTTTCCGGCGATCTTCCAGCGGACTTCCAACACTGCCTCGGATTTCTTCCGGTAGACTCCCAGTAGGCTCCCGGATTCTATAGCGAGTTTAATGAGTCTTTGGCACCCTTCCGAACCTTCTCGGTTATCTCCGCGAACCTCCAACGATCTTTCGGCAAACCGAAACCGGCAAGTCCCCGATTTCATCTCGGTTGGCTCCGCAGCACTTCCGATGATCCTTCAGACTTCTGGTGGACTCTTGAACTTCCAGCAACTTGACTTTGGTAATTTGCTCTATCATAGTTAATCCTGCACACTTATCTTAGAAATGGATTAGATCAAATAACCATCAATTGACTTCGTCATCAAAATCCGAGATTCAACAAATTCCGCTAGCGTCAACTGTCTAATCCTGATCGATAGTAGACCTGCATTACTCAAAATGTAGTTAGATCACAAAACACAATCAATTAGTTTCATCATCAAAATTTGAGATTCAATAATCTCTCTCTTTTTGATGATGACAACTAATTGATGACTAACGGAATTAACCATAACTCCCCGGAGTTTAACCAAACTCCACCTATCAATATGCCATTGATAGAACACTTGGATTATCCCAAATCTAAACAACCTTCATCACAAATTATGAGAATTATTAATTCATCATGCAAATATATAAAATATTCAATTCAATGCATGAAGTTATTAATCTACTTCTCCCCCTATGTCATCAACAAAAAGGAGAAGTTGCATTATAGCTAGTTTAAAAGATATGCAAGATTTACAATTATACTAGCTATCAATCAAGATTTTCAACATACATCACTTTAAAATATTCAATCATAGCAAGTTTTTAAGGATGTCTAAGCATAGCAATTTTTCATCACTTGCTTCTTGTGCAAGTTTGCACTTTGCTTTTGTGGCATACTAGCAACTTTTAAAATGTTTAAGATAGGATGTTCCTTCATTTCAATGATCGAGCTAGCAAATTTTATTGAAGTCGCAAGCTAACAATAAATCTTCTCTCTTTTTGTTTTTGTCAAAAAAGAAGGGAAGAGTGCAATTCTTTTCCCTTTACATGAATTTTGAAACTATGACAATTAACAAAGATAAATATTCATGGGGTATCAAAAGTTTACATTCATGATTCAAAATCAATTTATGAAAATCAAGTTATGAACCAGAATCAAGTTGCAAATTTAACATTCAAGCTATCTCTTATGGTACTTATTAAGATGCTAACAATTTTGCGATACGTTAGCAAGTAATTTTTGCTTGCTCTAGCAAAATTCTTTCTTTCGTGATGCATAAGCTAGCAAGCATTTGCCTTAAGCTAGGAATCTTTCTCCCCCTATGTCATTGTCAAAAAGAAGGGATGAATATTATCTCAATCAAATAATTTTGCATCAATCAATATTTCAATTTTTATATAATGCAAGCAAGCCATATATGCAAAGAATTCATAAAAGATATCAATACGAAATATCAACAAGGATCAAGAGATATCATACACGGTTCACAAATGTCCTTTTTCAACAAAATCAAAATCAAGATTCAATGATTCATCCTAAAGCAAATTTTCTCTTATATCAATTATTAATCATCACAAGTGATATTCAAACGTTTTGCATTAATATTTCAATCAAAAAATATTGAAATGTAGGAGAAAAATCAAAATAATGCATGGAAAGTTTCAATCATCAAGGCATATTTTCTCAAGTTAATAAGTCCAAGAAATCAAGATTATTATCTACAAATTTTAGCATCAACTTTCAATTCATGATAAGGTGCATACAACTAAGAATCATGATACATAAAAACATATCATTCTCATAGATCAAGTCATGATTCTTGCATTCATCATAAAGAAAATTAATTTTTAATCATCACTTCAAGAAAGTTATGTCATGAAGGATCAATTCATGAATAAACAAGAATTATATATATTTATCATGAAGAAAATCTTGACCTATATGTAAAAGTTTTCAAATCATTACGATGATGATTTCATAAAAAAAAATCAAATATATAGTTCCAAGAAATCAAAATCATGATTTATAAGACTTATACAAATCATCAAAATTACTCTCAAGAGATTCATACAAGGTCATGAATTCAGTAAAATTTCTTTATAGAAAAATAAAATCTTTTAGAGCTTGATTCAAGCATTAAATACATCTTAACAAGTCATAATTCCAAAAGATTCAAGAGTCACTAAAAGAAAAATCATTCAAGTTCAATTTGACAAATCAAGACTCATAATCAAATTATCATTTTTAATATTCATAACATGAACAAAGTTATTACCATATCATCAAAATCTCATTCAAAAGTCAAGTGATTTACTAAATATCATAAATGAATTTATCACTTGCCTTTCATGAAAAATCAAAAATTCCAAAAATCATACACTTTGCTTTTTTATGATTTGCATTGATTTCATATAAACATGCCTTTGTTTTCTTTTATGTTGACTAGAAACAAGCATGAAAGTTCAAGACATAAAGGCTAAATCTTATAAAGCAAATTGTCAAGAGGATTTTAAATATTCATTTTCAAGCCATGATAAAAAGAGTAAGTCAAAGATTCAATCATATCATGTCATGAATTCCAAAGGACATCTCAAGTTATCAACATCACATTAAAAAGATATTTCAAAAAGATATATCGATAAGTGATTTATTTGTATCATTTCATTTGAATTCATGATTCATATTTAAAATGTATCTCATGTTGTAAATATGAATCAAGCATTTGTCAAATTCGAAATCATCCTCAAAATTACATTCAATAAATTCATACATGACAAGCATTGAAATATCGATAAGATAGAGGATTGCATTTCGTTTTTATAAATTTCTATTCATGTGATTTGCTTCTTATAAGCATGCCTTTACTTTAAAAAGAAATGTTAACATTCAAGATGGAAAGACAAATTTCGTCATAAAGATCATTAAGCTAAATCACATTAAGTATGTGGCATTTTCCAAAAGATTCAATTCAAGAGATTCACATGGATTCATCAAGATCGAAAACTTTAGAGATAGAAGAATTTTCAAGATCATGCATTTTCTTTTTATGATTCATTTCATATAAGTATGCCTTTGTCTTTTAATGTCAAATTAAGACAATCATGAAAGTTCAAGATGTAAAGGCAAAATTTCATAAAACAAATCATCAAGCATGATTATATAGCTTTTAAGTATGATAACATCCATTTTCAAACAAAAAATATAGCACATTACACATAAGACATCTTCCAACAAAAATTTGATTCAACATGATAATATGTTTTATTTTAAGTTGTATGTTTCATGTAAGTGTGCTCAAGTTTTAGAAGATGAGTATCATGGTTAAAACCAAGTTTCGTCATAAAGATCATCAAAACACATCATTTTAAAATGTGAGATTTCAAATCATCATTTTGACAAATCCTCATGCATCATCAAAATCATTCTAACATTCTTTCTTTTATTATTATTGGTTATAATAAGATGATTTAGCTTAGTGTGAGAAATCATACATCATCATGAAAAGTCATAGATATTATGGATTTAAACAAGCATTGTCAATAATCATGCAAGCATCATTCATAAACTTGTGTCATTCAAAATTTCAAAACATAACATGCATGATATAAAATCGTCAACCATCATGTTTAGAACGGAAAACCAATATAACTCATCAAGATACACATGCATGGATTAGTCCTATTAGGTGTATAAATATTATCACAAATCATACAATCATCATTCATAATGTTGCATACACCATTTAAAAATTTTACTTTTCAAAAATACTAGAAAGAAAAGCATGATATAATTTTTCAAAAATTATTTATTTCCTACTAACTAAGTTAAGCACTCATGAAAAGATATCAAGTAATTTCATAATAATGTACAAACATTTCAGGCGAGTTTCTTATCTTATTGTCGAAAACCATTAAAGCATAGTTTGCGTCTTCTTCTTTACTTGATTCTTCTTTGCGCTTCTTCTTCATCTTTAGCCTCTTCCTCCATTCAAGTTCATTTTTAGTTATAGATTCTTGTTTAATGAACTTATTAAGATTCATTAAAAGTTCAATGTCCTCTTCATTCTCCTCATCACTTGAGTCATCACTCAAGTGGCATTTCATAGTTTGGAGTTCCAAATCCTTCTAGTTCTTTAGAAGGTAGTTCATATGTTCATCATGTTCAACATGTTCCAAGAAACTCATTTCATATGTCATTAAAGTGCCAATGAGTTCTTCAATAGGATAAACATTTAAATCTTTAGTTTCTTGTATGGCGGTTACTTTAGGATCCCACCTTTTTGGAAGGGATCTTAAGATCTTGCTTACGAGTTCAAAATTTGAAAAAGATTTACCAAGAGCTCTTAGACTATTGACGACATCCGTGAAACGAGTGTATATGTCGTCGATAGACTTGCTTGGTGTCATTTGGAAGAGCTCAAAATCATACAATAAGAGGTTTACTTTCGAGTCTTTAACTCTACTAGTTCCCTCGTGCATGATTTCAAGTGTCCGCCAAATATCGAAAGTTGTTTCATACGTAGAAATCCGATTGAACTCATTTTTGTCTAAAGCACAAAATAAGACATTCATAGCCTTTGCATTCAAAGAAAAAGACCTTTTCTCCGAATCCGACCATTCGTTCGTTGGTTTAGAGGGAAGTTGAAAATGGTTTTCAATAACATTCCACAAATCCAAATCCATTGAAAATAAAAAAACTCTCATTCGAGTTTTCTAATAGGTGTAGTCCAATCCATTAAAGAACGATGGACGAACAACCAAAAAGCCCTCTTGAAAGCCATAAAGAGCCATTTCTTACGGTGTAAATCCGAATGAGAAATAACGTGGCTCGATACCAATTGTAGAGATCAAGTGGCACTAATAGAGGGGGGGTTAATTAGTGCAGCAGATGAATACGATAAACTTCGACAATTTTAAACAAGTTTCAGAAACTTCATATGAAAAGAATAACGTTTCAATTAAAACCGTTTCGATTATATTTTAACTTGAAAGCATACGTAAGAAAGAGATAACGAAGTAGAGCATCAAAGTGAAGATGGGTTGTAGTAATGTAAATGATAATAAGATAAACGCAAATCGATTTATAGTGGTTCGGTCATACGACCTACATCCACTCCCAATTCCTCTTCACTTGAGGCCACCGGCTTTCCACTAGCTATCCTTCTTCCAATGGGTGAGGATGAATTCCCTTATAGTATCTCTCCCTTTGACGAGCTTAGGAGGTAACCCTTGTAAGGCCTCTCACCCCTCTCTTGGACTAGAACACACTTAAAACTTAGAGAAGATTTTGACACAATTTCAATAGAGTTTTTCCTCTTTTTATCTCAGTTCTAGACTCCTTTCATCCATGAATGAGAGAGGTATTTATAGGCCTCAAGAGGATTCAAATTTGGAGCCCAAATTTGAATCACTTTCATTCTTCCCAATGCTAGTGGTGCCATTGCTTGTCAGTGGTGGTGCCACCACCTATCAGTCACGGTGCCATCGCTTGTCAATCGCGGTGCCATCGCTTGTCAGTGTCTGACACTGATAGTGTACTGGGCAGTGCCAATGCCCAGGGCAACGGTGCCACCACCTAGCTCTCGGCCCCTGGGTGGCGCCACCACCTAGCTCTTTTGAACACTAGTTTGGGCCTTAAACTCGGCCCAAACTGGTTCGAAACAAGGCCCAATAGGCTCCTACTTGGGTTATAAGATTAATACCTAATCCTAACCCAAATTAACATACTAACTTCGAAATTAAAGACATTTCCTAAGCTATTACAAAGTCCGACAAGTCAAGACTTCTTCCGATGAGCTTTCGGCGAACTTCCAATGGTCTTCCGACGAACCCTCGAAAACCATTCTGTGGACTCTCGGCAAGCTCCTGAACTTTACGATGATATTGGCGAGTTCTAACGACCTTCTTTGGCAAGCTCTGATCTTTCTTGGCAAGCTCCGTGAACTTCCGATGAACCTTCTAGCGAACTTCCGAAAACCCTTCAGCAAACTCTCTACTCATTCTCGACCAGTTCCGACAGTACTCCCAATGAATCTTCGGACTCCCGTCAAACTCTTGATCTCCCAATAATCCATCATATTTGTCTTCCGGCACTTTGTTTCGCTTTACATCTTCATTGTTATTGTAGTTAATCCTACACATACAAACAAAAACTCTACTTCGATCTAGATAGTTATTACAATACGAATTGACATTCAGTTGCTCGGCACATCATTAGTCGGCGCTTCGTCCGATTCTTCAACACTTCGTCCTCTCTTGCGGCTTGTTGCCCAATCGACGGTTGACCTCCGCGGCCCCGATATCCTTAGCGTAACTCCGCTCTTCTTGGCCCAATGCCCAATGTCCGAAGCCTCCTGCCGATTGTCCAATATCCTAATGTGATTTCCTTCGATGCAACATCAATTCTTCCAGCGTTAACTATCTAATCCTGATCGATAGTAGACCTACGTCACTTAAAACGCAGTTGGATCATAAAATATAATTAATTAGTTTCATCATCAAAATCTAAGATTAAACAATTTTTACTTTCAATTGCAACAAGATGTATCTCTATTAAAAAAATTTTAATTTGAAGAATATTTTTGATATTTTTTATTTTTTCAATACCTAAACAGTTTGGTGTTTTTCTATTTTTTCCATCTATTTTTTTCCCACCAAACAGGGTGGATCTATGTAATATTTTTTAATATTTAAGTTTCTATATATATGCTAAAACTATGGTAAAAAATTGATTAAAAAAATTTGATTCTTGGTATCTTATATCTTGATTTTGGTTGGATCTTAAAAATCAAAATATCGACCTCAAAAAATGTTCCAAATACTATGAAACTTTTAGAAAAACTTTTAATTATAACTAGATGAACCTCTTTAATAAATTGTATAATTTAGAGAATATTTTTTATTTTTTATTTATTCATTATTTTCTTATTTTCTTCATTTTTTTCTTATTTTCGCCAAAAAATGATGGATCCATGCAATACTTTTTCATATTTAAGCGTCTAAATATGTTCTAAAGCTATAACAAAAATTTGATCCAAAAAAGTTGACTTCTAATTTTCAATATCCTAATTTTAGTTGGATCCCAAGATCAGAATATCAGCCTCAAGAAATGATCCAAATGCTATAAAATTTTTAGAATAGCCGTCAATTGTAATCAGATGGACATCTATAATAAATTTTCTAATTTAGATAATTTTATCGATATTTTTTTATGTTTTACAATCTAAATTATTAATGATTTTCCTATGTTCTCCATTATCATTTTCACCAAAACATGATACCTCTATGCAGTATTTTTATATATTTGAGCTTCTAAATATGTCCCAAAGTTATAGTAAAAAATTAGTCAAAATCAACTCCTAGTATCCAACATCCTTATTTTGGTTGGACTCCAAAATCAGATTATCTACTAAGGAATGATCCGAATGCTATGAAATATTTAGAGAAGTTCTCAATTATAACTAGATGGACATCTATAATAAATTTTATAATTTAAATTTTTTGATATTTTTCTTTTTTTTTCAAAATCTTAACTTTTTGTGATGTTCCTATTTTCTACATCTTGTTTCTATTTCCACCAAAACATGATGTATTTATGTAATATTTTTTATCATTTGAGCTTCTAAACATGTCTTCAAATTATGGTAAAAATTTGATCTTGAAAATTTTAATTTAATATATTTTTTCAAACAAACGGTTATGGCATATTAAATTTTCAGAATTTGCTTCAGATTTGATCGATGGTTCTAACATATATTATAATTCTAACAACTAAATTTTCATTGCAATTGTCATTGCACATAAATGTTGTGATATTGGTTAAAATTTATATAATTGATGATTATGTCTAAATTGTTGGCACCTTGAACATTTATTCATTTTCTTGCCACTATTTGTTGATTAAATTATTGCTTTGTTACTTCTATCACCATATATCTAGGAGGTAATTCGATATCATCATATTCTCACCATATCTAATACCATTTATTTTGGTAGAAAAAAAATTATCATTATAGATCTTCTTATAGGTGACAACTGTATAAGATTATTCACAAAATGAATGCAGATTAGTACTCCTATGTCCAATTACCAAACTTACAGGTTTAGAAGTTCCAAATCTAGTATAGCCGGTTATTGGTAGTAGCAGCCAATCTTACGAGGACTATTAAGTATCAATAGAGGATCATCCACTCTCAGTATCATGAGAGGAATATCTCATGTTTTCTTGCTTAGGCAAATCCCTAGTTAGGGTCATTCAGATTGAGAGAGAAAGAGTTCTCCAGGAGAATCCGATTAGAGCGAGACTCAAGTGGAAACCGTATGGGCCATGCCCGATATACGATCTTTGAGATATTAGATAGATGAGGAAAGTTTTGATAAAAAACATATAGGGGAATGATAGATAGCTTACTCTATCTCACCGCAACTAGACCGGATATCATGTTTAGTGTAGGTCTATGTGCAAGATTCCAAGCTAATTGATATTAGGCATCACTTTATATGAGATCATGTCATTAATAATGATGTCACTTTAGAATTTATTGATACAAAACACCAATTAGCAGACATCTTCACAAAACTACTAAATGAAGAACAATTTGACTTCATTAGAAGAGAATTAGGCATGCTAAATTTGTCCTAATGTTTAAAAGTGTATGTTTGTTTTCCAAAATATTTAAACTTTGGTTTTGATAGTTTCACCGTTATATTATCCATTCGGACTTTCAAATGATATAATGAAACTTTCATTTTTAATCATTGATCTTAATATTTTGTTTTGAATGAAAAACTCATCCTTCGATTTAAATGTTTCAATAAATATTTCTGATGAAGCCTTCATGATGATGTTTTGAATGATTAAAAGATGATGAAGCCTTCATGTTGATAAAACTATTTCAACTTTGCTTTTAATATTCATTTTTTTTTAACATCATGCCCTTCAATAAAGATCATGTCTTTTGATGATGCATATATAACATCATACTCTCCTTGTGATGACTAAATAGATTATATAATTTAAATATGAAACTTGACATATGCATAGATCAATGTCATGAATTCTGCATAAAATCCAAGCTCTTAAATGTTTATTTAAGATTTTATTCATGTGCTAATCATTATGACTCAAGGTTTTATGATCTTCACTCTTCATAAATGACAAGTTGAATCTCATCATGAATTTTGATATCTCTCTCATTTTTTTTGAACATGTTTGATGATTGGCTTTATGTTTATGATATCTTCTCCCTTCACAAATGACAAGTGATGCATCCTTTGTCTTTATGCTTATGCTTGGATTTTTAAGTCTTGAACCATGAACGATCACCTAAAATTCTTATCCATTTTTGCCTCAATGATCATTTTTTGGATTTCATAAGCATGAATAAAAATGATCAAAATATTTTTCAGATTTGTCTATCGAGAATGACATATTTTGGCATTATGATTTAATCACCTCCTTTTGGTATCAAGTTTCTATTATATACTTTAATCACCTCCTTTTTGTTGATGACAAAGGAGAGAAAAATATGAAATTGATGACTTGTTGAATGCAAAATAATTTGATGACTTGATAAATAAAGTGTAATGAAAAAATGTCTCATAAGATTTAATTTTGCAATTCAATTGCTCTTGCCATACTTTGTGTCAAAATAGGTTGCAATCCTTAAAAAGTATCGCAATGAACTTTTAGTACTACAATACATCACATGCATCACATTTGGAAATTTAAAGTTGGAATTCTTACTATATCATGTTTATCAAATGGCATCTTTCAAATGACATGATAAGTTTTCATCTCATGATGTATCCAATATGATATCACACTTTTCAATCATGAGATCCTTGTTGTAATTTCAAATTATTGGTATCTTTTGTCAGTGATAGATGTTTATCATCCTTCGACTTGAAAATGTCATGTGTTGCTATTTTTCTTATGAATGAAACCTCATGCTTGTTGAGCATTAATGATAAGTTCAACGAATGAAACTTATCGATTTTGGCTTGAATTCAAGAGATTGAATTCAAATGTTTTTACTTTCTCATGATATGGCATATAGATAGGGGGAGTTAAGAATAACTCCATCATCAATTGATTGTCATCATCAAAAAGGGGGAGATTGTTGAATCTCAGATTTTGATGATGAAGTCAATTGATGGTTATTTGATCTAATCCATTTCTGAGATAAGTGTGCAGGATTAACTATGATAAACATAAAGCAAATTATTGGAGACAAGTCGCTGGAAGTTCAAGAGTCCACCGGAAGTCCGAAGGATCATCGGAAGTGCTGCCGGAGCCAACCGAGATGAAATCGGGGACTTCGAAGGTTTCGGAAGTTCACCGGAAAGATCGTCGGAGGTTCGCGGAGATCACCGAGAAGGTTCAGAAGGCTGCCAAAGACTCGTTGAACTCGCCATTGAATCCGGGAGCCTGTTCAGAATCTGTCGGAAGAAATCCGAGGGAGTATCGGAAGTCCACTAGAAGATCGCCGGAAAGTTCTTCAGAAAATAACTTGACGATGTAGGTTTAATTTAGCTTTAAGTTCAGAGTTAGCACTTGATTAAGGTATAGACTAGGTGTTAATCCTGTCTAAACCTATATGGGCCAACTAGGCCTTTAAAGGGCTATGTTGGGTTGAAATTTAGGCCCACAGCATCTGGGAAGGTCTGGCGGTGGCATCGCCAGATGGCCGAAGGCCAAGCGGTGGCACCGCCCCAAGCAAGTGGTGGTACTGCCTGATAGGTGGTTGTAACCACCTATGTCAAGCGGTGGCACCGCCAGATGGCCGAAGACCAAGTGGTGGCACCGCCCCAAGCAAGCGGTAGTACCGCCTGATAGGTGGTTGTAACCACCTATGTCAGGCAGTAGTACCGCTAGTGTCAAGCGGTGGTACCGCCTGACAGGTGGTTGCAACCACCTATGTCAGGCGATAGTACCGCTTGCACCAGCCGGATCGGACTCTTTTGAATGCCATTTTGAATCCCAAAGAGTCTATAAATATCCTTTACTTCTAGTTGGTAGAGCACCTTTTTGCAGTATTAGAATCGAGTCTAAGCTATAGCAAATTCCTGATTTCAATTGCTCAAGTGTTCACCTCTTTTCTTCTCCTTGTAAAAATTCTGTAAAGAGAGGGAACCTCTTGTAAAAGGTTGTAAAGGGTGTTTGGTCCTTCCTTCAAGAGACTTGGTAGTGGAAGTTGGGAGCCTCATTGGATGAGGTTTCAAGAGTGGACGTAGGTCATTTGACTGAACCAATATACATCACTGCATTCATTGGTTGTGAGTGTTTAAATTTCTGTATCATATATTTCTTAGCTATAAATTGATCGAATTTCTTCTCGCTACCTTCTATTTTATTTAACTGAATCGTTTTAAGTTAAAGTCTCTTTCGTTGAATCAAGTTCCTATATGAATTTTCGGAATCGATTTTCAAACTTTCTAACTTTAATCTACTACACTAATTCACACACCCCCCCTCTTAGTGTCGCTCCAAACCTAATAGCATTCGTCTTGCTTGTTTCTAAAAATCCATTTAGTACCAATAACTAAATGGTCACTTAGTCTAAGAACAAGCTTCCATACCTCATTCCTTTCAAATTGATTGAATTCTTCTTGCATTGCGATAACCCAAGAATCATCTTTCAAGGCTTCGTCAATGCACTTAGGTTCAATTTGAGAAAGAAAAGCGGTATGGGCATAAAAATTTTTAAAAGAATAATGAGTTTGAACCTCTTTCGATGTGTCTCCTATAATTAACTCCTTGGGATGGGCATCTACATACTTCCATTCCTTAGGTAAGGAAATTTAGGAAGAAGAAGCATCCAAGTTGCTATTTTGAGGAGAGGGTTCATTTAAATTCAAACCATCAAAATCAAAATCATCATCAAAGTCTTTTTTCTTAAATTTGGAAATTTCATTAAAAACTACATGAATAGACTTTTCTATAACTAACGTTCTTTTGTTAAAAACATGAAAAGCTTTCGAAATGGAAGAGTAACTACGAAAGATGCCTTCATTGGATTTAGCATCGAATTTTCCTAAAACATCCTTTTCATTTAAAATAAAGCATTTGTAACCAAAAACTTTAAAATAAGAAACAATAGGTTTTTTGTTATTCCATAATTCATCAGGAGTCTTGGATAGAGATGGTCTTACTAGAACCTTATTCATGATATAGCAAGCCGTATTAATGGCTTCGGCCCAAAAGTATTTAAGTAAACTATGTTCATTTAACATGGTTCTTGTCATTTCTTATAAATTTCTATTCTTTCTTTCTACTACATTTTGTTGAGGATTTCTTAGAGTAGAGAAGTTGTGGTTATACCCGTTAGATTCATAAAAATTTTGAAAGTCATGGTTTTAGAATTCTCCACCATGATCACTTCGAATCGATGAAATCATGAAACCCTTTTCGTTTTGAGTAAGTTTACAAAATTTAGAAAAACATTTAAAGCAATCACTTTTGTGAGCCAAGAAATAGGTCCAAGTATATCTACTATAGTCATCTACAATGACAAATGCATATTTGTTACCTCCTAGACTTGTTGTGTCGATTGGTCCAAATAAATCCATATGGATCAATTGTAATAGTCTAGAGGTGCTTATTTGATTCTTTGATTTGAAGCTAGTTTTTATTTATTTTTCTAGTTGACATGCATCACATACTTTGTCCTTGACAAACTTGATATTTGGAATTCATCGTACTAGTTCTTTAGAAGAAATTTTAGATATTAGTTTTATGCTTGCATAGCCTAATCTCCTATGCTAATACCAAGCATCATCATTTAGAATGGAGAAGCACATTTCATTACTAAGTTCTTCAATGTTAATGTTGTAAACATTATTTTGTTTTAACACAATCATGGATGTTGTTGTTTGGTTTTTCAATGATGCAAGCATTAGATTCAAATTTGACAATATAACCTTTATCGCATAATTGACTAATGCTCAAAAGATTATGTTTTAATCCATCAACTAGTAATACATCATCAATTAAAAAACTTGATTTGTTACCTATGGTTCCCTTGCCAATGATTTTACCCTTGTTGTTGTCTCTGAAGGTGACATACCCTTCTTCTTTGCTAGTGAGTATAGAGAATTGAGATGGATCTTCGGTCATGTGCCTTGAGCATCCACTATCAAGATACCATCTCTTGCTCCTAGCTTGTGATGGTGAATGGTTCTACAAAAGAGGATGATTTTTAGGTACCCATTTGATTTTGGATGCCTCAAATATTGATCTACTAACTTTGTCATTTAGCATTGAATTATTTCTGGTTCCTTTAAGAACCCATATCAATTTATGTGGACTAATTTTATTAAATGGACATTTGTAAACAATATGTCCGGATTTACAACAAAAATTACATTTTAAATGAGGTGAAACATGTAATGTGGATCCTTTAACGAAGGTGGTAGGATTTCGATGAGATCCACTCACAAATCCAATTTTACTTCTATTTCCGACATGACTCTTATTTGCAAGGATCATGTCTAAGCCCTTGCTACCGACCTTAAACTTGTTTAGGGTCTCTTTAAGTAGCAAGTTCTCATTTTTGATTGCTTCGAAGTGTTCACACTTAGAGCATGAGGGTGAAGAAAGAGTTTGGAGACTATCAAACTTATCTTGTAATAAAGCATACTCTTTCTTTAATAAATTTAACTTCTTACTAATAGTTCTACATTCATCAAATAATTTATGAAAAGTAATAGAAAGTTCATCAAAAGATAACTCTTCATTAAATAACTCACTAACCTCTTCTCCTAAAGTCATTAGCGAAGTTGGTCTCCTCTTTGTTGCTTGCTTCTTCATCCCTGAGTCATCCCATGTAGCCTTCAATGCCTTTTTCTTCTTGAGTTGCTTCTTTTTGGCTGGGGCATTCATATTTGAAGTGTCCCGGCTTCTTGTATGCATAACATATGACTTGGTCCTTTTTTTGTTCAAGTTTGTTTTCGATTTCATTTTTAAATTTACCCTTTTTAATGAATTTTTAAAATTTTTTAGTTAATAGTGCAATGTCTTCGTCAACATCCTCATCACTTGATGTTCCTTTCAAGTGATCTTCTTATGTTCTTAATGTCATATCCTTCCTGTTCTTTGGAAGGGGGTTCTCGAGCTCTTCATGAGCATGGCATGTCATTTCATAGGTCATTAAAGACCCAATAAGTTCTTCGAGAGGAAAAGTTTTAAGATCCTTAGCCTCTTGAATGGTCGTAACTTTTGGATCCCAACTCTTTAGAAGGGATCTTAAAATTTTAGTTACAAGTTCAAAATTAGAAAAACCTTTACCAAGAGTTTTAAGTCCATTGATGACATCCGTGAAGCGGGTGTACATGTCTCCGATGGACTCACTTGGTTTCATTCAGAAAAGTTCATAGGAATGCACAAGAATATTGATTTTGGACTCTTTCACTCAGCTAGTGGCTTCATGAGTGATCTCAAGAGTACACCAAATATCAAAAGGCGATTCACAAATTGAAACATGATTAAATTTATTTTATCGAGAGCATAGAACAAGACATTCATAGCCTTTGCGTTTATAGCAAAAGTCTTCTTCTCTGATTCATTCCATTCGCTCGTCGGAAGAGAAGATTTTTGAAAACCATTTTTGATGATGCTCGAAAGCTCAAAATCCATGGAAATAAGGAAGATCCTTATACGAGTTTTCCAATACGTGTAATTCGATCCATTAAACATAGGCGGACGTGTAATGGAGTGACCCTCTTACATGTCGGAATATATCATCTCTCTTGGGTTTTAAACCAAATATGAGAGTAAACCTTGCTCTGATGCCAATTGTTTGGATCGGAGAGGTACTAAGAGGGGGGAGTGAATTAGTGCAACAGATTAAAACTCGTAAGTTTGAAACCGATTTCGTAAATAGCTAGTTCATATTGAGATTTCGATTCGACGAAGATGACTTAGTTGAAGTAGCCTAAGTAAAGGAGATAAAAACCAAACAATTTGCAGCTAAGTATAGAAAGGATTCAGAAATTTAAACACTCACACATTCAAGAACACCATGATGTATAGTGGTTCGGTCAAGTGACCTACATCCACTTCCGAAGCCTTCTTCGATGAGGCTCCCAACTTCCACTAGCAAGTCACTTTGAAGGGGAAGGACCAAATACCCTTCTTATAACCCTTTTACAAGATGTTCACACTCTTATAGATTTTTCAAAGAGAAAGAAGGAGGTGAACACTAACTATCGAAAATAAGACTTTGCTAAAGCTTTTTCTCAATTTCTAACTCTTAAAAGGGTGATTTTTCTGTTGAGAAAGGAGAGGTATTTATAGACCCCAAGAGGATTTAAATTTGAGCTCTAAATTTGAATTCATTTTGGGTTTCCTAGTGCTGGCGGTGCCACCGCTTGTCAGTGGCGGTGCTACCGCTTGTCAATTGTCAGACTGACAATACACTAGGCGGTTCCACCTGTAACAACCCTCGTATTTTTTTTGTATCTAAAGTTTGTATAAGAGTTTAATTATAATATTACTACTCATCTCAAATTCTATAGATGAGCCCAAATAAACCTTAAATTCTATTTATAAAATATGAGGACTTGTTTGTAAAATTCTAAGGATCTTTTTGTAAATATGAGAAATGTTTAACAATTCTTTACACTAAATAGTTTTATATTGAAAGTCATTGTTGGGACCAAAATATAAATCTTAGTAATTGGAGGTGATTTATGAAAGATTCATATTAAGTTAAAAAAAAAGAAAACAAAAATGAAAAAAGAGGAAGACGTGTGTCATTAGCTAATCTAATGAAGGGCCACATGTGTTTATTCAATGGAAGACACCCAAGCTTCTCTCATGCATACTTGCCATCTTGCAAATCATTGCATGAGCCAAACCTAAGTGATTAGAGGAGAAAACTTGCTGCCAATGTAGAAGAGAAGGAGAAGAAGAACTTTTGTCTTAGCTCAAGGTTTTGCATCAACTCTCCATAGTTGGGAATCAAACTTTTGTAAGGCAAGTATTCTAACCCCATCCTAGAGAAAATTTTGATTCCTATTTTCATCTTGATTCTGAGAAAATTAGAAGATTGTGGCTTCATGTAAGATATCTATGCCATTTATACATCAAATGTTGAATCTGGAATTTTTCAGATTTTGACCTTTCAGTACTCTTGTGGCCATAACTTTTTCACTAAATTTTGATTTAGGAAAAACCTCTTTCATATGAAAGACTTATAGAGATTTCATTTGATAAAAAATTAGAAGATTCAGAGTTAGTTTGCCTGCCCAAACATATGAATGAATAGACCTCATAAATTCAGTAAAATAGATACTACAACTTCTGACCTTCTATTACTGAATTATTCATAACTCTCTAGTGAATATTCTGAATTATGCAAAATTTGATTCTTTGGAAACTAGATTCGTATATCTTTCTTTTAACACCTGATTTGGAAATTTTGAAGCATATTTTCCTACTGAAACATCTGTTTAAATTGAGTCTACCAATTCTACAAACAGAGATGATAAATTCTGACCCTGCTTTACTCTATTTGTTGTAACTTCCTGTTAGGAACTCAAAAATTGACAAATCTAAGTTTATCTAAAAATAGATTGATATAGATTTCAATGATACCTATTTTGAGCAAATTGGAGTATAATTAGTTACTCAAACAATTCATAAAATGTACCACTCAAATTCTGCCAGAATTGAAATTTTGTTGAGTTTTGCCTATTCAAGTTTCATCCTATGGGAAATTTGATATCTGCTAAATTTTTCTTCAATTGAGCTTTATAATGGTCCTTTAAAATTCTTGTATTGTTCATCTTGAAATTGTTTGTATACCTGAAATCTATTATGTAATGTTCATGTTGGCACTACCTTGTTTCGTAAAGGCACATGCATATTTTCGTTGTTCTGCATGTGCTTCCGATATATGCTAATGTTATTGTTCATACTATCCTTTTGTACTCTGGTGTCTTGTGGGATTATTTGGACCTTTGTCAGAAATGGTAAAGGGATTATTTGGACCTTTGTTAGAAATGGTAAAGGGATTATTTGGACCTTTGCCAGAAATGGTAAAGGGTGTATGCTTAGAGCCTGCGATGCTCTGTCGGCCCCCTCTGGCTTCATCCAGACATGGATGTATGATGCTCTTAGATGTGGGAGATTCTGTTTGAGATCCCACTGCACCCTCTATGTTTCTGATATGATATCCAAAGCATTGCTTGTGTTTATATGTTCGCTTTGGATGAGAATGAAATGAATGCATGTCAGATATGACATTTGAGCTTCTGTTTCTGATTTGTTCTTCTGATATGCTCTGAGATATCTCATATGTCATTGTTATCCTTCGAAATATGTTCTAAAACCATTTCATATGCTATTTAATATGTTCAGAAATGTTTCATCTGTTCTTGATTTGCATCGAAACATTTCCTACGTCATTGTTATGTTTCAAAATGTTTCATTTGCTTTTATTTGTTTTGAAACATTTCATATGCCATTGATATGCTCTGTAATGCCTTATATGTCATTTGAGTTGCTTCGAAATACTATTTACATCCTCTGATATTTTCTAATTACTCTTTACTCCATTTATTATTGAACCAAATAGGTTTGAATAAGAGGGTATTTTCGATTCAGTATCTGATAAGATGATAAATACGTTTTCTTGTATCTTGCTTTGTATTTTGATTACCATGTTTTTTTAAAACTATTATTTTTCACCATGGATATGTTAGTCACTTGTTGAGCTCTATTATGCTCAGTTCGATTGCTATAACTTTTTTTTTCAGGCTAGCTTATCAGTCTCTGGAATGTTTAAATTGGGTTGAGGAAGGGAATGCTAGAAGATTTTGGCTTGAGCTTTAATGGATGATATGTTTGGTTGTATAAATATATTTTGTGTTTAAGAAAATGTCAACGATAAATCTGAACTTATGTGTTTTGTAAAAGTTAAAGGACCTCTCATGTTAGGATTTGGAATGTTAAGTTTAAATTATAATGATATGAACATGTGGTAAATGTTGGTTTGGTAATTGTATGGATTCCTACACTTATGAATTTATGATATGGATGTTGTTTAGTTGAGTTAGTTTTGGACTTTATGAATCAATGAATGAAGTGGAGTATGATTTATGAAACTATACAGGTTTACGAATTGTGAATTTAAGGGTTTAAATATTGATTTGAATGGTTTTAGTATCCTCAAATTGTTAGATTGGATCCTGGATTGAATTGTTCTTAAAATTTTAATGTTATGAATTTTTAAGATAGGGTCACACCTCCTAAACGATTAAAAAAAATTGGGGCGTGACACCACACTTGCCCAATGGGCAGTACTTTTTGGGGTTATAGGATTAACACCTAATCTTAACCTAAATTACATATGTAACTATAAAATTAAAACATAATTCTAAGTGATTTAAACCGACATTCTTCAAGTCTTCTTCCGCGAGCTTTCTGGCAAAATTCCGGTGGACTTCCAACACTCCTTCATATTTCTTCCGGCGGACTCCCAGCAAGCTCCCAGATTCTGGCGAGTTCAATGAGTCTTCGGCAAGCTTTCGAACCTTCTCGGTGATCTCCATGAACCTCCGATGATCTTTCTGGCGAACTTTCGAAACCTTCGACAAGTCCCTGATTCTATCTCGGTTGGTTCCGACAACACTTCCGATGATCCTTCGGACTTCTGATGAACTCTCGAACTCCCGATGAACTTGACGTTGGTAAATCGCTTTATGTTTTCATCCCATCATAGTTAATCCTGCATACTTATCTTGATAATATGGATTAGAACAAATAATTCACTAATTGACTTCATCATTAAAATCTGATATTCAACAAGTTCGACATCACAGAATGGAGTACTCACACAAGGTATCTTTGGTGTCTCAAGTCTAAGGACCAGACACACTACTGGGACTATGGAATCGCTATCTGACATTAGGTATCATTAACCATACAGTATTCTGTAAGCAGATTAATTAATAAACTCATTCTCCAATGAGCACCTGCACTGTACCTCCAGTATCCTCACACAAGCGACTTTGAGACCAGTTGCTTTCATCATATAGACAAGTATATAGCACTCGTCATCCGATTATCTTGATGTCCTCATCGAGTAACCTATGACCGTGATGATTTAAGATCTATGTTTAAAAGGTATATCGGTATCATTATTGTGATCTCATCATGATCCGATTCTCATTGCATAAATCCATGGACATCACAATATTCATCTAGATAATGTGAGAAAATGCCAGTAACAATATGCAAAGAGATCAACGCAGCGTGTCACAGGTGCCATCACTCACTTGATTGGCTTGTAGGGCACCTATAACTAATAATCTCCCACTTGACCTAAAGCCAACCAATCACCTACGTGTCTGATCCCTATCAGACCTTTGTGACACTCAAATACAATTTAAGTCAATGGCTTTGTTAGTGGATCTGCAATGTTACCTTCGGATAGAACTCTTTTCACTACTACATCTCCTCGGGCCTCGATCTCTCTGATCAAGTGGAACCTCCTCAGAACGTGCTTAGACTTCTGATGAGACTTGGGTTCTTTTGCTTGAGCGATCACCCTATTGTTATCGCAATATATGAGAATTGGTTCTATGTTGCTTGATATGATTCCCAAGTCCGTGATGAACTTCTTCATCCATACACCCTCTTTTGTTGCTTCTGCTGTAGCAATGTATTCTGCCTCTATGGTCGAGTCAACAGTAGTATCTTGTTTGGAACTCTTCCAACTTACTACTCCTCCATTCAGGGTGAACACGTACCCTGAATTCGACTTGGTATCATCAACATCGAACTGGAAACTCAAGTCCATGTAGCTCGTAATCTAGAGACTATCTCCTCCATATACTAGTAAAATATCCTTAGTCCTTCTCAAATACTTAAGGATACACTTTTGCTTTCAGTGCTCCAAGCCTGGATCTACCTGATACTTGCCAATGACATTCAGAGTATACGCTATATCAGGCCTGGTACATAGTGTAGCATACATGATAGATCCTATTGTAGAGGCATAGGGTATCTTATCCATGTTTACCCTTTTTTCATGAGTTTTTGAGGACATACTCTGAAAAAGTGAAATTTCATATCTCATCGGTATGACACCTCTCTTGGAATTTTTCATGCCAAATCTTTTGACAATTGTGTCTATATATCTAGATTGAAACAAGCCAAGCATCCTTTTGGATCTATCTCTATAGATCTGAATCCCCAAAATATAGGATGCTTCCTCTAAGTCCTTCATGGAGAAGTGTCTTGATAACCAAGCCTATACTGTGGATTCCATTCATACATCATTCCCAATGATTAGGATGTCATCCATATATAACACCAAGAAAGTGATAGCGCTCCCACTTACCTTCCTGTACACACAAGGCTCATCTTCGTTTTTAATGAAGTCATAAGATCTGATCGCCACATCAAACCTTATGTTCTAACTTTTGGAAGCTTGCTTTAGTCCATAAATGGACTTAAGCAATTTGCACACTTTATTTGGACTCTGCTTGAACATGAAACGCTCAGGCTGTATCAGATACACTTCCTCTTTGAGGTTGCATTGAGGAATGCAATTTTCACGTCTATTTGCCAGATCACATAATCATAATGTGCTGCAATAGCCAATAGAATTTGGATGGATTTCAGCATAGCTACGGGTGCAAAGGTTTTGTTATAGTCAACAAACACCTTGCCTTTGATGATACCCCTTAGCCACTAACCTTGCTTTATAGGTCTCCACTTTCTATTTACCCTGATCTTCTTCTTGAAGATCCGTTTGCAACCGATGGGTACGATACCCTCAGGTGCATCAACAAGGTTCCAAACCTTATGGGAGTACATGGATTCAGTCTCAGAAATTATGGTTTCTTACCATTTCTTGGAGTCTATGCTCATAATAGTCTCCTCATAGGTCTAAGGATCCATATCCTAAGTGTCCTTTCCATTGATATATCCCACATATCTCTCACGAGGGTGTGACACACTACCAGTCCTATGTAAAGTTGAAACTTATGTGTTAGGTACCTAAACAAACACTATCTCCGGAATGGTGCTTGAGCTAGGTTCTCCAACCTTACTCAACTCTATCATGCTCCCATTGTCTCCGCCAAGAATGTATTCCTTCTCAAGAAACACTACTCTCTTAGCAACAAAGACCTTTTAGTCCTCGAGGTGATAGAAATAATAACCACAAGTTTCCTTGGGGTATCCCACGAATTTGCACCATTCCATCGTAGATTCTAATTTATCGAGATCATGTCTTTTAATGTGGGTAGGGCAGCCTCAAATCTTAACTACCTCAAGATCAGGCTTCTTCTCTTTCTATATCTCATATGGTGTAGACACTACTGATTTAGATGGAACTTTGTTTAGAAGGTAAGTTGCGGTCTCTAGGGCATATCCCCAAAATGAGATGGGTAGGTCGGAAACTCATCATGGACCGCACCATATCTAATAGTGTGCGATTTCTCCTTTCTGATATACCATTGAGCTATGGTGTATAAGGAAGTGTCCATGGGGACAGAATCCCATGCTTTTAGAGGAATTGGGTGAATTCTATACTCAAGTATTCTCCTCCTCGATCCAATCGAAGAGATTTAATACTCTTTCTACTCTGGTTCTCTACTTCATTCTTATACTCCCTGAATTTCTCGAAGGCTTCGGACTTGTACTTTATCAAGTACACATATCCATACCTAGAGAAATCATTAGTAAAAGTAATGAAATAAGAGTAACCACCTATGGCCTGAGTTGACATAGAACCACATATATCATTATGTATGAGTTCTAATAACTCAATGACTCTCTCCTAGTTCCACTAAATAGAGAGTTGGTCATTTTTCCATGAAGGCAAGGCTCGCAAGTTGTATATGACTCATAGTCAAATAGATCTAAGTATCCATCAGAGAGTTGGCTATTTTTCCATAAAGGCAAGGCACGCAAGTTGTATATGACTCATAGTCAAATAGATCTAAGTATCCATCTTTCAACAGGTTTTAAATCCTTCCCTCATGGATATGACCTAGCCTACAATGCCACAGGTATGCACTGTTCACCTTATCTTATTTCCTCTTGAATATATTTACATTCATGATATGTGGAGTAGTATTTAGTATAAACAAACCATTATGCAATGTCCCTCTAGTAATGATCTTATCGTTCTTATTAATTGAACAATAATTGTTCTAAAAAAGTAGTTTATAATCATTTAATATCAAACATGAAATGGATATAACATTTTTGACAATAGAGGGAACAAAATAATATATATCTAATGCAATGTTCACTCTATCAGGTAGATGTAGAGTGGCCTCGTCGACAACAACAGTAGCAACTCTTACTCCATTGCCCATCTTGAGGTCTATCTCGCCTTTTGCCAATCTCCTAGGCCTTGCCAGAACCTGCAATGAATTACAGATGTGGTAAGCACTACTAGTATCCAATACCCATACATTATCACAAATATCTAACACATAGAGATTGATCATGAATGTACCTGAAGCTTCTCCAAGCTTCTATTTTGCCTTTTCAAGATATATTTTGTAGTTCCTTTTCCAATGCCCAACTTGACCATAGTGGAAGCACTGTCCTTTGTCCTTTGTTAGGTCAATTTTGGCAACCTTTGCCTTATCTCGTTTGCCCTTGCCCTTCTTAAGGGTCTTCCCAACTTTCCTTTTCTTTTTGGTCTCACTAATATAGAGAACTAGTTTCTCTTTCTTGATGGTGCTCTCTACCTCTCTCAACGTATTAAGGAGCTCAGGGAGAGTCACCTCAAGTTTATTCATATTAAAATTCATGATGAACTGAGAAAAGAAATATGGCAGGGACTGAAGTATAAGATCAACGCATAGGTTATCATCTAGGGCCATTCCTAGACCTATGAGTTTCTCAATCCACTCTATCATTTTTAAGAAATGGCTCTGAACTGATGCCCCCTCAGTTATCCTAGTACAAAAGAGACTCTTGAATATCTCATATCATTGAGTTCTTCTTTGCTCCTTAAATAGTTTACGGAGATGTATGAGTATGGATCGAGCATCCATGTTTTCATGTTGTTTTTGTAACTCAGGAGTCATAGAGGCTAACATGTAACACTGAGCGAGAGTGGAATCATCTATATACTTCGCATATTGGGAAAACTCTTCTAGAGATGCTTCTGCCTCAGGTTAGGGTATGACCGTATCTAGGACATATGCAATTTTTTTTGCTGCGAGAACTATTCACAAGTTACAAAGCTAATCTACATAGTTTGGACAAGAAGGTCATCAAGTATGCCATGTAGAGGGTTTGATGGTGACATATTTACGATAAGCAGGAGATATAGCAAAATAAATAACATGCAGATTTTACAAAAATAAATAATCAAGATATGGACTTCTATCTTGACGTGCTCCCACTAATTTTTCTAGTGAGTCATGCGACACCCTTAACATGTGAAACGGAAGTCTCCGATAGAGTTCTAATGGGGATCAGGATCCAATCGGCATCTTAGTGTAACCTCAAGGGAATCGACTAATCACACTAAGCCTAAAAGGTAGGCAACTCTTGCCAATCACAACTCCTTGTGATTCCCATCATATTCGGCCTCCGAACCACTATGGTCTCGAGGGACTCGACCAACCATGATGATCGGTTAAGTCATCACCATCATTACAAGATGAGTCTGATTTGGTGATATGCCCTCGAGAGATTCGACCAAGCATACCATGTCCTCAGGTCACCAGTGACATCTCATGTCGTAAACAAGATAGTGAGACGCAAAATAGGTGAGTCTCGAGGGACTCGACCAACTTAGCCTACGTCAAGAATCAGTTCTTGGCTATAATGATGGAAGGCCACGTGGGTCAATCTTATTACCTCACGCTTACCAACTTAATATTATCTAGGAGGGGTTTCAGGTTCGGTCTCGTGGTATGATATGTCACACATATATATATTTAATATATATTTACATCACATTCAAATATATATATACTTATCTAGTAGGTGTATAGCAATCATATACACAAGCATACTAGATGATCATGGACCTCAATCTAATATAATTAGGCTCGAGCTAGTAGGCCTAATTATTTACATCAGGATCTATGTGCATATCGGTGCATCTCTATGCCTGGTGATCATCCATCTCGTTATCGTCGGGTCTACTCGGCACATCGATGCATCTCTATGCATTGCAATCGTCTGAATCGACCTCGAGGGTCCCGCCACTACCTCCAGGCTTTCGTTGTGCCTCTTCATGTAATTATAACATAATTACAAGCACGCAGGCCCAATAATCAATGAAAAATGGAGGCTCGCAGGCCCCAATAATCACATGCACACATCACAAAGTCCATGATCATCTTCCCACATCACACATCGTTTGTATACATCACGTAGGATTACTAGATAAATAATAATAGTTACCTAAACCTTTTAAATAACTAAAATTCTAAAATCAAGGACATGTAGGGAATTTTCAAAAATATCAGGGGTATTTTCATAATTTAACCAGGATATGCCCTAGAATTTTTGAAATTGATAGGGGCAAAACTATCTTTTACCCTAAATCTCCCCCATATAGAGTCACGGCTGTAACTTCTTGCGGTCGCCGCCTCCCTGCTGCGGCCACCGCATCGCAAGCATGTAGCAACCATAATTTCTTGCGGCCGTCACCTGCTATGCATACAGCAACCCTCGGGATGCGTGTGGCATCGCCTTGGGCACTATCGCTTTTGCGTAGAGGCAATTACCACCTCTCTTTGTGACGCCTCCTCGCATTAGCGATGCGTATCCGCCTCATGCGCGGGCAGTTGCCTCTCGCATGGGCGGCCGCCACATGAGGCGATTCTTTGGCGACCATCGCTTGTTGTTATCTTGATCTCTTCACGATCCGATTCCTATTGCAGATCCATGGATAGCATAATGTTCATTTAGATGATGTGAGAAAATGCTAGTAATAATGTGCGAAGAGATTGATGCAATGTCACACCATCACTCACGTGATTGGCTTGTAGGGCACCTATAACTAATAATACAATCATGGGGCTCGACATGGAATCAATTTAAGAATGCACTGCTGAACCATTTCGAACCTATGGAGTATAAAAATATCGACCGCCAACTCATAAAAATTTGACAAACCTCTACGATTCAAGAGTACCAAACTAGGTTTGAGAAGCTATCCTATCTTGCTCGTGATTGGACTGACCGTCAATTATTAGAAACATTCATTGAAGGACTCAAGCCAGAGATAAAAGGGGACGTTAAGGTGCGACAGCCCCATGCCATGATGGCTATGATTTCTTTCGCCCAAATACAAGAAGAATAGCTCAACCAAGATACTCGAAGGATAAGAACCTTTCCTAGCCCTATGGCATATAAACCTCCTTTTGCTCCCAGCCATCCTTCGCTACCAAAAAGATTGATAACAGAGGAACTATGTGATTGATCAGCAAAGGGTCTTTATTGGCATTGCAACGAGCCATGGAACCGCGATCATCATTGCAAAAGGGGTCACCTCCTACTGATTGAACCTCTTGAAGACATGAAGGAGGAGGTCTAGGATCATGAGAAAGAGGTCGCAGATGAAGAACAGCAACCGGTTGATATTACGATGCATGCCCTTGCTGGTTACGCGAACTCGCAAACAATGAAAGTGGGAGGACTTCTGAAGCAACAGCCGATTACCATTCTTATTGACACCGGAAGCACTAATAATTTTACAAATAGCAAGGTTGTGTCTGGATGGCCTACCTATCGTGAATTGCGACAGGTTTGACATTAAGGTCATTGACAGAAAAATTTTGAAGTGTGATCGTAGGTGCCCGCGGGTCAAACTATTGCTGTAGGACCAAGAGATAATTGTAGATTGCTGTAGGTGCCCGCGGGTCAAACACTTGTATGGGTGTTTTTGTCTACAAGAAAGGATGGTTTTTAGGTACCCATTTTGACTTGGGTGCCTCAAAAATTGATCTATCATTATTCAATGAGTTCCTAATTGATCCTTTAGGAACTCATACTAATTTATTTGGGCTAAGTTTCCTATATGGACATTTGTAAATAACATGTCCGGATTTGCAATAAAAATTGCATTTCAAATGAGAGGATACATGTAATGTTGGCCCTTTAATGAATGTGGTTTGAGTTGAGATCCACTCATGAATCCAATTACATCTATTTCTGACATGTCCCTTGTTAGCAAGGATCATGTCTAAGCTCTTACTACCGACCTTAAACTTGTTTAAGGTCTCTTTGAGTAGCAAGTTCTCCTTTTTGATTGCTTCTAAGTGATTACACTTAGAGCATGGGAGCAGAGAGAGAGAATCATGCTTAAGACTCTTAAACTTATCTAGTAATAAAGCATGTTCCTTTTTTAAAGAATTGAAGCTTTTTGTAACAGTTCTACATTCATCAAATAATTCATGGAAAGTAATTAAAAGCTCATTGAAAGATAAATCTTCATTAAGTAAATCACTTACCTCTTCCCCCAAAGCCATTAGAGCGAAGTTGACCTCTTCTTTGATGCTTGCTTCTTCATCCTCAGAATCACTCGAGTCGTCCCATGTAACCTTCAATGCCTTCTTCTTCTTGAGTTACTTCTTCTTGGCTTGAGGGCATTCATTTTTGAAGTGCCCTGGCTTCTTGCATTTATAACATATGACTTGGTCTTTTTTGGTTCAAGTTTGTTCTTGAATTTATTTTTAAATTTGCCCTTTTTAATGAATTTTTTAAATTTTCTAGTTAAGAGTGCAATGTCCTCGTCAAGGTCCTCATCACTTGATGTTCCTTTCAAGTGCTCTTCTTGAGTTCTTAATGTCATATCCTTCATGTTCTTTGGAAGGAGGTTCTCTAGCTCATCATGAGCATGGCATGTGATTTTATAGGTCATTAAAGACCCTATGAGTTCTTCGATAGGAAAAGTCTTAAGGTCCTTGGCCTCTTGAATGGCCGTAACCTTTGGATCCCAACATTTCGGAAGGGATCTTAAAATTTTATTACTAATTCAAAATTAGAAAAATCTTTACTAAGAGCCTTGAGTCCATTAATGACATCCGTAAAGCGGGTGTGCATGTCTCCAATGGACTCACTTGGTTTTATTCGAAAAAGCTTGTAAGAATGCACAAGAATGTTGATTTTGGACTCTTTCACTTGGCCAGTGCCTTCATGAGTGATCTCAAAAGTTCGTCAAATATCAAAAGCCGATTCACAAATTGATACGCGATTAAATTCAGTTTTGTCTAGTGCACAAAACAAGGCATTCATAGCCTTGGCATTTAAAGCAAACACCTTCTTCTCTAACACATTCCATTCACTCATCGGAAGAAAAGATTTTTGAAACCCATTTTCAATGATATTCTAAAGCTCAAAATCCATAGAAATAAGAAAAATCCTCATACGAGTCTTCCAATACGTATAATCCGACCCATTAAACATAGGTGGATGAGTAATGGAGTGACCCTCTTGCATGCTAGAAAAGGCCATCTCTCTTGGTTTTAAACCAAATATGAGAGTGAACCTAGCTCTGATACCAATTGTTAGGTTCGGAGTGGCACTAAGAGGGGGGGGGGTGAATTAGTGCAGCAGATTAAAACTTAACCTTTTGAAAGCCGATTACGGAGATTTGTATAGAAACTTGATATAACTAAAGTGACTTTAACTTGAAGTAATTTAGGTAAATAAAGTCAGAAGTAGGGAGAGGAATTCGGATCAATCTTACAGCTAAGAAATTTATGAAATAGAAATTCAAACTCTCACACAGCAAATGTACGCAGCGATGTATAGTGGTTCGGTCAAATGATCTACGTCCACTCTTTGAAGCCTCCTCCAATGAGGCTCCCAACTTCCACTACCAAATCTCTTGAAGGAGAAGGACCAAACACCCCTTTACAGCCTTTTACTAGAGGTTCCCTCACTTTACAGAATTTTTACAAGTAGAAGAAGGAGGTGAACACTTGAGCAATTGAAAGCAAGAATTTGCTATAACTTAGACTCAATTCTAACACTACAAAAGGTCCCTCAACCAACTAGGAGTAACGGGGTATTTATAGAGCTTTTTGGGATTCAAAAATCCCGCTCAAAGAGGTCTCATCCAAAATTTCGGACTGTAGGCGATACTACCGCCTGACACACCTTTGCGTGTGTCGGTGTCTGTGATACTACCGCCGCACCGCGATTATCGCATTACGTGTGGTTGCAACCACCTGTCAGGCGGTACCATCGCCTGCCTGAGTGCTACCGCTCGGCCTTCAGTCAATAGGCAGTTCTACCGCCTGGGTTCGGCGGTGCTACCGCCGGCCCTTACTAGAAACTACATGGGCCTTACCTTTGGCCCAATACAGCCCATTAAAGGCCCAAATGGCCCAATACAGGTCTAGAAAAGATTAACACCTAGTCTATACCCTAATTAAGTGCTAACTATGAACTTTTAAAGCCAAATTAAACCGACACCATCAAGTTATCTTCCAAAGAGCTTTCCGGCGATCTTCCGACGGACTTCCAACACTCCCTCGAATTCCTTCCGGCAGATTCCCAACAGGCTCCTGGATTCTTTGGCGAGTTCAATGAGTCTTTGACACCCTTCCAAACCTTCTCGGTGATCTCCACAAACCTCCGACGATCTTTCCGATGAACTTCCGAAACCTTTGGCAAGTCCCCGATTTCATCTCAGTTGGCTCCGGCAGCACATCCGATGATCCTTGGACTTCGGTGGACTCTTGAACTTCCAGCAACTTGACTCTGGTAATTTGCTCTATCATAGTTAATCCTACACACTTATCTCAAAAATGGATTAGATCAAATAACCATCAATTGACTTCATCATCAAAATTCGAGATTCAATAGATGCGCTTTCATGGCTACCCGACCAAGCTAAATTTTCAATCATTTCACTTCCGATCAGCGACTTCTTTGAGGATATTAGGAGGGAATGGAAAGATGATCCAAAGACTAGTAAGATCATAAAAAAGTTGGAGGAAGCACCAAGCTCCATGGCTCATTATAGTTGGGACTCAAAAGACTTATGCTATAAGGGACACATTGTGCATGTGCCAAATTCTACATACATAAAAATAATCCTTCAAGAGATGCATTCCACACCGGTTGAGCACTTTAGGTTTCTTAGAATTTATAAGAGAATTAAGTAAAATTTTTATTGGGTTGGGATGAAAAATATTATTGTTGAATTTGTAGAATAATGTGATGTATGTCAACAACATAAAGGCGAGATAGTGGCAAGTCCCAGAATGCTACAACCTCTACCCATCCCGGGCTCAATATGGGTCGGTATATTAATGGACTTCATCAAAGGGCTTCTCTCATCATAAGGAAAAGGTATAATTTTTATCATGGTTGAACGTCTTACAAAGTATGCTCACTTTTACGTTGTTCATAATCCCTACACTGCTTCTAGTATTGCTCGATTCTTTATGGAGAATATTATAAAATTACATGGCATGCTGAGATCTATTGTAAGTGATCGTGATAGGGTTTTCACAAGTAAATTTTGGACAGAATTATTCTAGATGTAGGGCACTAAATTAAATATAAGTATGGCATATCACCTACGAACCGATAGCTAGACTGAAGTGGTGAACACGTGCTTGGAGACATACCTCAGATGCTTCACTAGTGATTAGCCAAAAGAGTGGACAAAGTGGCTTCCCTAGGCTGAGTCATGGTATAATATAATTTATCATTTATCCACAAAATGTACTCCCTATGAGGCTATATATAGCTGACCTCCCCCTGTAATCCCAAAATATATGTTGGGCACCTCTAAAGTATAACAAGTAGATAGGAAACTTTAGGATAGAGACAAAATTCTGAAGTTGCTAAAAGATAATCTCACTAGGAATATGATTAACATAAAGGTGAAAGAGAATTTTCAATAGGAGATTGGGTCTTCCTACGGTTCCAACCATACAAGCAAACATTAATCCAGACCAGAGCATCCATGAAGCTTTCACCATGGTTCTATGGACCCTACTAGATTTTGGAGTGTATCAAAGCAATAACATACAGATTGGACTTACTCGCCAGCTCCCGAATCTCTCTAATCTTCCATGTATCATGTTTGAAGCTCAAGTTGGGACAAAACAAGACAACCCAAAGCCACCTACCAAATATGACTACCCAAGGAGAGCTCCAGACTCAACCGAGTTCCATTATTGATCGACGGATCATGACTCGACGATGACGACCCACTACTGAAGTGCTAATATAGTGGGCGAACCTACCAATAGAAGGTGCCACTTGGGAGAACTATAACAACTTAAAATCAAGGAGACGTCAACCAAGGAGAAGGCTGATTTGTTAGACTCTAGTTAGAGAGTCCTAATTTGTTAGGACAGAGCAAACAAATAAATCCTAAGGGAATTCATGTAAAGTTGATAGGACCCTAGTAGGGTTAGGTCCTATTCAACCATATAGCAGCTAATAAAAACCCTGTGAGAATGTAATAAACCCCACCTAGCCACCTCTATCCTATAAAGAAGAGAGGCTAGGGTTTATATTTGGGTCTTTGGGCTTCTTAGCCGCCGCCCCCCTTGTTACTGGGCCGGCCCACTAAAGTTGAGGGCAAATTGGGTAGTTCACTTAGGAAGCAGCCCCTAGGGCTAGGGTTTGGAGCTCTATATAAGCTTGTAGCCTCCACCTCTTTGGAATAAGAAAGATCAATCTACAATTGCAACCACCAGGCTACTTGGAGGGTGGAACCCCTATAGCGTTCCAAGGGTTGATCCCCCTCAAAGATCAATCTCCATAGAATTTCTCTAGGGTTCTATCATCTGCATCGAGCAGCGATCTTGTTGCTTTTGCTTCCATCCCTACTGCTCACCATTAGCCAAGCAATTCCCACAATTGCTCTTGACGTCGTCGTCTCCACCGTCATCTCTTGACATAGATCAAATCAATCTACAGTCGCCACCTCTAATTGCATCAAAGATCTGGTATTTTTCTACCACCAATACCTTTTGCTGCTGCAATTTTTCATCTAAAATATCAAAAAGAAGTTTTTCTATCGATCCCTTGCTGCGGATGCCTTGCGCCGCAAAAAGTTACCATCCTTGCGAACGAAGGATCGTTGCAGAAAAATTTCAGCCACGTGTTGCTGCCTTTAACCGATCTAATTGTTATCCTTTTTGAACGAAATTTTTTGTGCACCTTATAGATCATCTTGGCTCCCATCCGTGATTGATCTATTGTGAATTCATCACAAAAACCAAATTCGTGTGTTGCTACAATCTCGTCACAAATCGCTGAAATTTTTGACGAGAATTCTGCTATTGCAACTTGCACCGATTTCTTTACTGCTTTGCTGCCGAAATTTCTTGATCCAATTTATTATCCTTGTTGCTATCTAAACTAAGATTCTACCATCAAACCCCCTCCTCAAACCCCTGAGTTTTCACTGGAAATTTCGTCGAGAAACCGCTATTTCTTCGACGACAATTCTGCTCTTACAAGATAGCGCATATTGGCAGCAATTTCTACTGATTTTTGTCAAATCTTTGCTGCGAGCTACCACAGATCTCAAACCCTCTTCCCTAACCTTCATCCACTACCATCTCAGCCCAAAACTCCATCAAATCGCAGCCCCAAACAGCACCCAAAACAGCCACAAAACAAGCCTAAACCGTAGCCTACATTCACCAATCTACCAACCCTTTCAACCACCACTTCTCTCAACCAATACATGCCTTTAACTCGACAGCAAAAAAGAGATCTTAATATTATAGATTTGGAGACATATGCTATGGCATCCGAGGAGGCAATTGATGCTAAATTTGAAGCCTTCGAGACACGAATGGAGGAGAAGATTCGGACTCTCTTTGTCGAACTTAGTTTGGGTCGACCACCGAGCCCAAAGAAATCACATCAAGGAGAGAGCTCTAATTGAAGAGATGACCTCCAAGAGAGGGGAGGCTCTATGACCAATCCCCACTATCCACGCATGAGGGTGGACTTCCCTAGATGGGAAGAAGGAGACCCGATTGGTTGGATCTCGCGCGCGGAGCGATATTTTCGGTACCACAAAACCGTAGATGCATCTATGGTAGAAATTATAGCTATACATCTTGAAGGAGATGCCATACAATGGTTTGATTGGTTTGAACATACTCATGGAGTCCTCTCATGGCGACAATTCAAAGAAGGACTGCTGATCCATTTCGGACCAACCGATTATGAGAACATCGACGGACAACTAGCAAAGATCCGACAAACCTCCACCATCCAGGAGTATCAAACCAGGTTTGAAAGGTTATCTAATCAAACTCATGATTGATCTAAAAAATAGTTATTGGGGACATTTATTGAGGGCTTGAAGTCGGAGATCCGAGGAGAAGTTAAAGCGTGACAACCATACATGCTTATGGCAGCCATCTCTTTCGCACGACTTCAGGAGGAGCGATTGAACCATGAAGCTCGGAGGACTAGGGTCGCTCCCCGACCAGCAATATTGAAGCCCTCAGCCCCCCCTACTATCAGCCGAGCTCCTGCACCAAAAAGGTTGACAAGAGAAGAGCTTCGAGACCGATCTGCCAAGGGGTTATGTTGGCATTGTGACGAGCCGTGGAGCCGCGAGCATCGCTGTAAAAGGGGAGACTTCTTGTGATTGAACCAGTGGAAGAAGAGATCAGTGAATAGCCAGAAGAGAGTCTTGAACATGAGGATAAAGATATGGAAGAAGAGCCACAATCGGTCGACTTTATGGACAATCGGTCGACTAAATGATATTACCATCAAGGATAAGTACCCCATACCAGTGGTGGATGAACTTCTTGATGAATTAAAAGGAGCTCGAGTCTTTACGAAGTTGGACCTTCGATCCGGTTACCACCAAATTCGGGTATGTGAAGGTGACATCCCAAAATCGCTTTCGCACTCATAACGGCCATTATGAATTCTTGGTAATGCCCTTTGGACTCACTAATGCTCCTTCAACCTTCCAAAGTCTCATGAATGATATTTTTCAGAGCTTTCTTCATAAATTTGTGCTGGTATTTTTCGATGATATTCTCATTTACAGCCCTTCTCTTGAGACTCACTTTCAGCACTTACGAATTATTCTGACGATCCTTCAGGAGAATACTCTTTTCGTTAAGCTATCAAAGTGTAGCTTTCTCTAGCAAAAAGTAGAGTACTTTGGGCATATAATATCAGAAGAAGGAGTGATCGTAGACCCAACAAAAATCGAAGCAATACAAGGCTGGCCGAAACCTACAAATGTGAAATTGCTGCGTGGGTTCCTTGGACTAACGGGCTACTACCAAAAATTTGTGAAGGACTATGGGAAGATTAGTGCCCTCTCACTTCTCTACTAAAAAAAGATGCCTTCCTATGGTCGAACAAAGTCTCCGCTGCCTTCGATAGACTTAAGACAGCCATGACGACAACACCGGTGCTAGCACTACACTGCATTTCACGACCCTTCATCATTGAGGCCGATGCATCTGGAGTTGGAATTGGAGCTATTCTCATGCAAGATGGTCGACCACTCGCATACACTAGCAAGTCATTGTCTCTCTCCTATCAAAAAATGTCTATCTATGATAAGGAGATGCTCGCCATTGTGCACGCAATAACAAAGTGGAGACCCTACCTGATTGGCCGACGATTTCAGATTAAGACCGACCATAAAAGCTTTAAGTACTTTTTGGAGTAGAAGATATCATCCCCGGAGCAACAAAAATGGGTAACCAAACTTCTAGGATTTGATTATGAAATTATTTACAAAAAGGGGAAAGAAAATGTTGTTGCAGATGCACTCTCACGGCTCCCTCAACAAACTGAATTTTCAGCTATCTCTCTTCCTACCACTGGCTTTCTCGAGGGCATTAGGGACGAATGGAAGAAGGATCCGGAAACCAGCAACATCATCAAAAAATTGGAGGAGGATCCAAGCGCAATAGCTCACTATACTTAGGATTCGAGGGATCTACGCTATAAAGGTCGTATTGTGCTTATACCCAACTCCCTTGCATTAAAGTCATTCTGCGAAAATGCACTCCACACCTTCAGCAGGGCACTCTGGATTTCTAAAACCTACAAAAGAGTGAAGCAAAACTTTTATTGGAAAGGGATGAAAAAAATTATTTCTGATTACATAGCATAATGTGATGTATGTCAACAGCAAAAAGGTGAAACAGTAGCGAGTCCAGGGAAACTACAACCACTACCCATACCAGACTCGGTGTGGACTGACATCTCCATGGACTTCATCGAAGGGCTGCCACCTTCCAAAGGTAAAAGCACAATCCTTATGGTGGTTGATCGACTTATGAAATATGCTCATTTTTGTGCTATGCGAAATCCCTACACTGTTGTTAGTATTGCTCAGATTTTCATAGAAAATATTGTTAAACTGTATGGAATGACAAGGTCCATCGTAAGTGATCATTGTTAGGGATCGAGCGGCACTAAGAGGGGGGCGGGGTGAATTAGTGCAGCGGATAAAATGATAGATTTTCAGCGATTTAAAACAAGCTTTGGAAACTTCGTACGAATGAATGCAATGTTTCATTTGAACCTGGAAAGATTGCGTTTTAACTTTAAAGCATACGTAATAAGATGATAAGGAAGTTGAGTAAATAAGGCAGTAAGTAAAAATGGTTTGCAGCAAAGTAAATAGCAAGAACGTAAATACAAACCAGATTTTTATAGTGGTTCGGTCATCCGACCTACGTCCACTCCCGATTCCCCTTGCTTGAGGCCACCGGCTTTCCACTAGCTATCCTCCTTCTAATGGGCGAGGATGAACTCCTCACAGCACCTCTCCTTTGACAGGCTTAGGAGATAACCCTTACAAAGCACTCTTACCCCTCTCTTGAACTAGAACACTCTTAAGACTTAGGGAAGATTTGACACACTTTCAAGAGAGTTTCCCCCTTCCTTTTTTTCAGTTCTAGACACCTTTCATCCAAGAATATGAGGGGTTTAAAGCTGGAGTTATCTAATCTAACTTCCCAAAGCCGTTACTAACTACAATTTTAAGATGTTTCTAATGTTTATGAATTAGTGCAGCTTGATAAACGATAGATTTCAAATGTATTTAAAACAAGCTTTGGAAACTTAAACCATTCATGAACTCTGCAAGCTCTGAACCCTAAAGATTACGCTTTAAACTTTAACTGCTGGCAGCTCTTTCACCCAGGAAGTTGGAGAAATAAGGCAGCAAGTAAAAATGGTGCAGTAATTAAATAGCATGAACACTCAAACTCCCAGATATAGTTCGGCGGTTCATCATCCGACACGCCCAATCCCGATTCGGCCCTTTGCTTCGCCACTAGCTTGAACATCAGCTATCCGATGATTCATCACATCACCTTTCACAGCACCTTTTTGACAGCTTTTAGACCATTCCAAAGTCTTCTTTACCCTATCAATTGACTAGATCACTCCTAAGACTTAGGGAAAGATACAGCACTTCAAAAGACTCTATTCAGTTGCACCTGGCGTCAGACATCATGAGGGGTTATTTATAGGTTTCAGCTATTCAGACGTTGAGCCCATTGCGGGAGCCATAATTTGACATCTTGAGTTTATTCGTGCTTACTTTACCCCGCACAGACGCCTGCAATCGCGGCCGCTATCGCAACTAGCTTGTTAATATCCAGAGTTTAACTCGCAACTTCTTGGCCGCGCGCTATGCTCCCGCAGCAGGCACATAAGAGCTCTAAAGTGCTACCGCCCATCGATACTGGTTTACACCGCTCAAAGTCTGGCCTCTAGCGATATTACGAGCAAGACGCATGGCTCGACATCAAATATCTGTTGATGCTCCAAAGTCAACCTAACGTCAGTTCTCCAATCCAACTATCTAATCCTAATTGATAGTGAGCGATAGCATAACTAATGATCTGTTGAAAGATGCAAGCTATTAGACCATAAACTCACATGGATCACTTCTTCCGCGAGTTTCCCCAACAAAAGTACCAGATTCTTTTCCGACACTTAATCTCTCCCCTTCCGATGATTTAATAAGCTATGTTCGGACATCGACGATGTTAACTTGGTAACGAAGTTAACCGAGCTGCTCGAGTTAACTGAACACTCCCCTATCGATATATGCAATTGATAGAACCGCTTCCACTATCTCCAAATCCTCCAAGTAATCATCATCAATAATGTTAAGAGAATCCATTTAAACCATCATGCAAATATATAAAATATTCAAGCATCATTACATTGCATGAAGTCATCAATCTACTTCTCCCCTATGTCATCAACAAAAGGAGAAGTAGCATTATAGCTAGTTTAAAAGATATGCAGATTTTTACAACAAACTAGCTTGCACTTTGCAAGATATGTAGATTTTTACAACATTTTGCAATACAACATTAAGTTATACCATTCAATCATAGCAAGTTTCAAAGATGGGCAATGATGGTAATTTTCACTTGCTGTTGAGATGTGCAAGTTGCACTTTCTTTGCTTCCTTTGCATGTTTCTAGCTAGCAAAATTTTTCTTTACGATACACAAGCTAGCAATTAATCTTCTCCCCCTTTGTTTTGTCAAAAAGTGGAGTACAAATAGCCAATGCTTTGATCATGACAAAATAACAAATTTACAATATGAATTTTTAGCATATTAAGTCATGAATTCAAGGGAGTCAAAAATCAAGATATGAGATAAAAAGATGATAAGCAAGCTAACATACTTTGCGACACGCAAGTTAGCTTCCTTTCAATTCTTCTCTTTTGTAACTAAGTTTCACCTTTGCAAGCTATCAACTTTTGTTTGCAATGAGCTAGCAATTATGTATGATCACTTTAAACATATATGCTAACTTTTCATACAAATATAAAGGCATGGCAAGTGTAACATTCCAAATTTTTGAAGTTTTGCATTTTGCTTCTTTCAAGATAGCAATATTTGCATCCTTTGAAATAACAATCCTTCTTCTTCTTGTGAAATTGCAAGGTAGCAATTTTTCTCCCCCTTTATCTTTGTCAAAAAGAAGGGAGGACTAAATGGCTAAAAAATTTAATCATTATACATGCCATTTTTCATATCAATTATAAATTTGCATCAATAAAAATATACATCAATTGTTCAATTATTACATGATGCAAATAAGATAACAATGCAAAGAAATCATGTCATGATGGATATCAATATATAAATTCAACAAGGATCACAACCAAAAGATATCATTCATGATTCATAATTTTCTTTTTAGCAAGATCAAAATTCATATTTATCAATTTTTTAATTCAAGATAAATATCATACAACCAAGAATCATGATATATAAAAGTATATCAAAATCATAGATCAAGTCATGATTCATAATTTATCATAAAGAAAATTAATTTTCAATCATTGTACAAAGAAATCATATCACTTCTAGGATCATGAAATATATGACATCAAGGCTCATGATCCATTTGAAAAGATATAGCATAAAGAGTAACTTGATTCATGTATAAGATTTTTCATCAAGATCACATTTCATAAGAATCAAGATATCAAGATCACAAATTCATAAAAATTCAAGTATTAAATTCCGAGAGATCAAAAGACAAGTTACATTTCATTTAAAGAATTTTCTTTTGATAAGACGGAAGGAGCATGGTAAAAGATCTTGATTTATAAAGAGTTTCAAGTCATAGTTGTCAAGATCATGATTTCAATAAAATTTCTTTATAACAAAATGAAATCTTTTTAAAACTTGATTCAAGCATTAAATATGTCTTAACAAGTCATAATTCCAAAAGATTCAAGAATCGTTAAAAGAAAAATCATTCAAGCTCAATTTATCAACTCAAGACTTATAATCAAATTATTATTTTTGAGATTCATAACATGAATAAAGTCATTACCGTATCATCAAAATCTCATTCGTAGTTCTAATGATTTACAAAATATCATAAACGAATTTGTCACTTGTTTTTCGAAAACTTTAGAGATGGAAAGATTTCCAGAATCATGCATTAATATTTCATATGAGCATGCCTTTGTCTTTTTTTATATCGAATAAAAATAAGCATAAATATTCAAGACATAAAGGCTAAATCTCATAACACAAATTATCAAGCATATTCATTTGGAAGGTTCTCCCTTTTAGTAAGTAAAAAAAATTATAGGAGAACAAAATGAATTAAGCGAGATAGGACATAAAATGTATCTTATGTCATAAATACAAATCAAGCATTTTAAATCTAAAATCATCCTCAAAAATCATATTCAATAAATTCATACATGATAAGCATAGATTTATTGAAGAATCGAAAAGATAGAGGATTGTATTTCATTCTTGTAAATTTCTATTCATATGATTTGCTTCTTATAAGCATGCCTTTGCCTTAAAACAAAATGTCAACATTCAAGATGGAAAGATAAATTTCATCATAATGATCATTAAGTCAAATCACATTAAGTATATGGTATTTTCTAAAGGATTTGATTCAAAAGATTCACATGGATTCATCAAAATCAAAGCCAAACTTTATCATAAAATTGTCAAGGCAAAAATACAACATATTATTCCAAGACATGAGATTCAATTTATCATGATAATATGTTTCATGTTTCAAAAGATAAGTATCAAATTTTAAAATTGAAACATGAGTTTGTCATCAAGATATGATATCACAAGGTCATTAAGCATGATAACAAACTTCTAATATTTTCATTTCAATGATGATTTCATAATGTATGTTCAAATATTTATACGGAAGCCATCATTGTATAAATTCAAAATACAAGTTTGTCATTAAACCCATTAAGATCAAATGCATCAAAATCTTTCATTCAAAAATTTTAATAAGAGCAACATAAATTGATTACATGTGAGCATGTATCAAAATTTTTATGAAAACATGTATCAAAATAAAACACAAGCTTAGTCATAAAATCGTCAAGACCAAATACATAAAAATGATAGCACACTTTCAATTTTTATGTTAAAAGGCCATGTTCAAATTTTTGCCAAAATCATGCATCTATTTATAAATTTGAAAAATATGTTTCATCATCACAATATGACACTTTATTACTTCAAAAGCTCATGCATGATACAAAATCATCAAGCATCATGTTTAGAAATGAAAAGCAATATAAATCATCAAGATACACATGCATAGATCAATCCTAAGCATTATCACAAATCTTGCATCATTCATATTTTTACTTTTCAAAAATACTATAAAGAAAAGCATAGTATAATTTTGAAATTTTTTTATTTCTAAAAACACAAGAAAAGCATAAAAAAAATTCCTACTAACTAAGTTAAGCATTCATGGAAATCATCAAGTAATTTCAAAATAATTCAAGGAAGTTAAGTTACTTATCTCATTGTCGAAGCCCATTAAAGCGTAGTTTGCTTCTTTCCTTGATTCTTCTTTGCAAGCCTTCTTCTTCTTCTTTGGCCTCTTTCTCCATTCAAGTTCATTTATGTTTTTTAATTTTTGTTTAATGAACTTGTTAACATTCATTGTTTTGTGTTCAATGTCTTCATTGTCCTCATCACTTGAGTCATTACTCAAGTGGCATTTCATAGTTCGGAGTTCAAAAACCTTCTTGTTCTTTAGAAGGTGGTTCATGTATTCATCATGTTCATCATATTCATCATGTTCCATTTCATAGGTCTTTAAAGACCCAATGAGTTCATCAATAGAATAATTATTTAGATCCTTTGATTCTTGAATCGTCATTATTTTAGGATCCCACCATTTTGAAAGGGATCTTAAGATCTTGTTAGTGAGTTCAAAATCGAAAAACTTTTACCAAGACTTTTCAAGCTATTGACGACATCCGTGAAGGTGTACATGTCGTATAGATTCGCTGGTGTCATTTGGAAAAGCTCAAAATCATGCAACAAGAGGTTTATTTTGAGTCTTTAACTCTACTAGTTCCCTCATGCATGATTTCAAGTGTTCGCCAAATGTCAAAAGCCGTTTCGCACATAGAAATCTGATTGAACTCGTTCTTGTTCAAAGCGCAAAATAAGACATTCATAGCCTTTGCGTTTAAAGAAAACGACCTTTTCTCCAAAACCAACCATTCGTTCGTCGGTTTAGAGGAAGGTTGAAAACCATTTTCGATGATGTTCCATAAATCTAAATCCATTGAAAGCATGAAAACTCTCATTCGAGTTTTCCAATATGTGTAGTCCGAACCGTTAAAAAACGATGGACGAAAAACCGAAAAGCCCTCTTGAAAATCATTTAGAGCCATTTCTCATGGGTGTAAATCCGAAAGAGAAAAACGTGGCTCTGATACCATTTGTTAGGGATCAAGCGGCACTAAGAGGGGGGGGGGTGAATTAGTGCAGCGGATAAAACGATAGATTTTCAGCGATTTAAAACAAGCTTTGGAAACCTCGTACGAATGAATGCAACGTTTCGTTTGAACCCGGAAAGATTGCGTTTTAACTTTAAAGCATACGTAATAAGATGATAAGGAAGTTGAGTAAATAAGGCAGTAAGTTGAAAGGGTTTGCAGCAAAGTAAATAGGTAGAACGTAAATACAAACCAGATTTTTATAGTGGTTCGGTCATCCGACCTACGTCCATTCTCGATTCCCCTTGCTTGAGGCCACCGGCTTTCCACTAGCTATCCTCCTTCTAATGGGCGAGGATGAACTCCCTCACAGCACCTCTCCTTTTGACAGGCTTAGGAGATAACCCTTACAAGCACTCTTACCCCTCTCTTGGACTAGAACACTCTTAAGACTTAGGGAAGATTTGACACACTTTCAAGAGAGTTTCCCCCTTCTTTTTTCAGTTCTAGACAACATTCATCCAAGAAAGTGAGGGGTATTTATAGGCCTTAAAGTGATTCAAATTTGGAGCCCAAACTTGGAGCCAAAAATTTGAATCTTTCTTGTCGCTGATCTAGAGAGACTGGTGCGGTGCTACCGCACAGCGGTGTGCTACGCATGCTATAGTCGCGGTGCTACGCGCTACTATCGCTGGCGCGCTACAGTGCGCTATGTAGCAGCTACAGTAGCCGGGCGGTGCCACCGCCCAGCATGCATGTACGTAGCATGCATGCACGTAGCAGCACGCATGCTGCTGGTTTGGTTTGGGCCAAAATTTTGGCCCAAACTCATCCTAATCAAGGCCCAATGGGCCCCCACTTTGGGTTATCTAATCCTAACCCAAAATATATGCTAACTATAAATTTTAAAGACGTTTCCTAAGCTATTACAAAGTCCACATGACAACTTCTTCCGGCGAGCTTCCGGTCAACTTCCGACGGTCTTCCGACGAACCTTCGGAAACCATTCCGCGGACTCACAGCAAGCTCTCGGATTTCACGATGATCTTGGTGAGTTCCCCCGAGCTTCTTTGGCAAGCTCCGATCTTTCTTGGCAAGCTCCGCGAACTTCCGACGAACCTCCCGGCGAACTTTCGAAAACCCTTCGGCAAGCTCCCTACTCGTTCTCGGCCGGTTCCGGCAACGCTCCCAATGAATCTTCGGACTTCCGTTGAACACTCGAACTCCCAACGATTCATCACACTTGTCTTCGGCCCTTTGTTTCGCTTTACGTCTTCATCCCTATCATAGTCACTCCTGCACAAACAAACACCAAAAACTCTACTTCGATCTAGACAGTTATTACAACGCGAATTGACATTCAGTTGTTGGCACATCATTGGTCGGTGCTTCGTCCGATCCTTCGGCACATCGCCCTCTCTAGCGGCTTGTTGCCCAATCGACGATTGACCTCCGCAACCTCGATATCCATGGCGCAACTCCGCACTTCTTGGCCCGATGCCCGACGTACGAAGCCTCCTGCCGATAGTCGACCGAACCTCTAGCGCGACATCCAATATCCTGACGTGATCACCTCCGACAACGTCAATTCCTCCAGCGTCAACTGTCTAATCCTGATCGATAGTAGACCTGCATAACTCAAAACGCAGTTAGACTACAAATCACACTCAATTAGTTTCATCATCAAAATCCGAGATTCAACAATCGTGACAGGGTCTTCACTAGTAAATTTTGGACCGAGTTATTTCAGTTATAGGGCACCAAACTCAAGATGAGCACTGCATATCATCCACAAACTAATGGCCAAACAGAAGTGGTGAACAGATGTTTAGAGACATACCTTCGATGTTTCACTAGTGATCGACCAAAGGAGTGGACGAAATGACTCCCCTGGGCCGAATGATGGTAAAATACTACATATCATTCATCTACAAAATGTACCCCATATGAAGCATTATATGGTCGATCGGCCCTTGTGATTCCAAAGTATGTAATTGGCTCGACTAAGGTAGATCAGGTCGACTAAGATTTAATTGATAGGGACAAACTCCTACAGCTGCTAAAGGATAATCTCTCTACCGCTCAAGCTAGAATGAAGCAAGCTGACACACGAAGAAGTGAAAGAGAATTTTTAGTAGGAGACTAGGTTTATCTTCGCCTACAACCATACAAGCAACTATCCATCAACACACGAGCCTCCATGAAGCTATCTCCACGTTTTTATGGGCCCTATCAGATCATAGAGCATATTGGAGCCGTGGCGCATGCACTTAAATTACCCAAGATGTCAAAATTCATCTTGTCTTCCACGTGTCATGCTTGAAGCCCAAGTTAGGAGAACACGAGACACCCCAGATCCAACTGCCCAACACCACTGATGATGAAAATATTCAAGCCCAACCACAAGCCATCCTCGATCGCAAAGTCGTGATGCGTCGTCGACGTCCCTCTACTGAAGTACTAGTACATTGGACTAATTTACCACTCGAAGATGCCACATGGGAATCTTTTGAGGAGCTAAAGTCCCGGTTCCCTGAGTTCATGGAACCCCAGCCATGAGGACAAGGCTGATTTGAAGAGGGCGAGCTTGATAGGACCCTAGCAGGGTTAGGTCCTATTCAACCATGTAGCAGCTAATAAAAACCCTGTGAGAATGTAATAAACCCCACCTAGCCGCCTCTATCCTATAAAGAAGAGAGGCTAGGGTTTATATTTGGGTCTTTGGGCTTCTTAGCCACCGCCCCCCTTGTTACTGGGCCGGCCCACTAAAGTTGAGGGCAAATTGGGTAGTTCACTTAGGAAGCAGCCCCTAAGGCTAGGGTTTGGAGCTCTATATAAGCTTGTAGCCTCCACCTCTTTGGAATAAGAAAGATCAATCTACAATTGCAGCCACCAGGCTACTTGGAGGGTGGAACCCCTATAGCGTTCCAAGAGTTGATCCCCCTCAAAGATCAATCTCCATAGAATTTCTCTGGGGTTCTATCAAAAGTCTATCTAGCCGACCCTTTTAAAGAGGTGAAGAGGCCGGCTAGGTTAAGATTAGTTTGAAGGTTGATTCTTAGAGAAGCATTAGGAGTTGATTAGAAGTAGGGGTCTTGAGTAGGAGTTCTATGAAGAGTTGGGGTTTAGAAACCCTATAAATAGCCATGTATTCACCCTCTTTTCTTTATGAATAGATCAATCCTTTTAGTAGCCTTTAAGCAGCAACTTGGAGGAAGGAACCCCTATAGAGTTCCAAGGAGGCCAATAAATCTCATATTTTAATGATGAAACTAATTGATCATGTTTTGTTTATCTAATTATGTTTTAAGTTATGCAGGTCTACTCTCGATCAGGCTTAGATAATTGATGTAAGAAGAATCGATGTTGCGCTAGAGGAAAACACGTCAGGAAATTAGATGTCGAGCTGGAGATCTGGTCGATGATCGGCAGAAGGCTTCAAACAAAGAAATCAGGCATCAAGCTAGGAAGAGTGGAGCTGCACCAAGAAGATCATAGTTGTAGGCGTTAACTACTGGTTGGGCAACAGGCTGCAAGAATGGACGATGTGTTGAAGAAACGGACGAAGCAACGATGTGCTAATGATGTGCCGGGCAACATTTCGATTAAGTATTATAATAATTATCTAGATCGAAGTAGGATTGAGGACTAATTGGGTTGTAATTGGGCTAACCTAGTTAAGGACCAGTTGGGCCCATACATAGATAAGTTTGGGTCGAACTCAAGGCCAAAACAGGATTGCTGTACCTTATCTGGCAGTGGCACCGCCAGATTGGGGTGATGGTACCGCTTAGGTTTAGTCCCCCAAATGGTCTGGGTGGTAGCACCGCCTAGACTGGGTAGTGGTAATGCCTAGACTAGGCGATGGTATTGCCTTGGGGCAAAGTATTTAAGCAGTGGCACCACTGGTTGGGTGGTGGTACCGCCCAGTACATTGACCGTGTCAGTATGTCATGCGGTGGTACCACCAGATTGGGCGATGGTACCACCGAATACATTGATAGAACCAGAGTGCACTAGTGGTGGTACCGCTAGTGTCAGGCAGTGGTATCGCCCGTTGAATCTCGGATTTTGATGATGAAACTAATTGATTATAGTTTATTGTTTAACTATGTTTTGAGTTACGCAGGTCTACTATTGATCAGGATTAGACAATTGACGCTGGAGGAATTAATGTTGTGCCGGAGGTGATCATGTCAGGATATTGGATGTCGAGTTGGAGGTTCGGTCGATAATCGGTAGAAGGCTTCGTACGTCGGGCATCGGGCCAAGAAGAGCGTGTTGCGCTAAGGATATCGGGTTACGGAGGTCAACCACCAATTGGGCAATGGATCGCAAGAGAGGACGATGTGCCGAAGGATCGGACGAAGCACCGACCAATGATGTGCCGAGCAACTGAATGTCAATTTGCGTTGTAATAACTGTCTAGATCGAAGTAGAGTGTTTGTTGTTTGTGTGCAGGATTAACTACGATGACGATGAAGACAAAGTGAAATAAAGTGCTGGAAGACAAGTGTGATAGATCGTTGGGGGTTTGAGAGTTCGATGAAAGTCCAAAGATTCATTGGGAGTGTTGCCAAAACCAGCCGAGAACGAGTAGGCAGCTTGCCGAAGGGTTTTTGAAAGTTCGCCGAAAGGTTCATCGGAAGTTCACGGAGCTTGCCAAGAAAGATCGGAGCTTGCAATGAAGCTCGTTGGAACTCGCCAAGATCATCGTGAACTCGGGAGCTTGCCGAGTCCAGAATGGTTTCCGAGGTTCGCCTAAGACCGTTGGAAGTTCACCAAAGCTCGCCGAAAGAAGTCATCTTATGGACTTTGTAATAGCTTAAAAATATCTTTAAATTTGTAGTTAGCACATAATTTGGTTTAAGATTAGGTGTTAGCTTGCCGAAGGGTTTTCGAAAGTTCACCAAAAGGTTCATCGGAAGTTCACGGAGCTTGCCAAGAAAGATCGGAGCTTGCCAATGAAGCTCGTTAGAACTCACCAAGATCATCATGAAGTCCAGGAGCTTGCCGGGAGTCCATAGAATGGTTTCCAAGGGTTCGTCGGAAGACCATTGGAAAGTTGTCCAAAGCTCATCGAAAGAAGTCTTGTCTTGTGGACTTTGTAATAGCTTAAAAAATATCTTTAAAATTTGTAGTTAGCACATAATTTAGTTTAAGATTAGGTGTTAATCCTATAAACCAAATTTGGGCCAATTCGAACTTCATTTGGATAAGTTTCGATCGAAACCACTATGCTGAAATGACCTGGGAGGTAGTACTGCCCAGGCTGGGTGGTGGCACCGCCTAGTGGCCGAGAGCTAAGCGGTGGCACCACTTGGCTAGGGCGGTAGCACCGCCCAGCACCCGCGAGCACCAGCGGTGGCACCGCCCAGTACTGCCAAGGAAAAATTCAAAATGGTTCAAATTTTGGCTCCAAGTTTGGGCTCCAAATTTGAATCACTTTAAGGCCTATAAATACCCCACTCATTCAGAGTTTAGAGGGAGTCTAGAACTAAAAAAATGAAGGGGGAAACTCTCTTAAAAGTGTGTCAAATCTTCCCTCTAAGTCTTAAGAGTGTTCTAGTCCAAGAGAGGATAAGAGTGCTTGTAAGGGTTATCTCCTAAGCCCGTCAAAAGGAGAGGTGCTGTGAGGGAGTTCATCCTCACCCGTTGAAAGGAAGATAGCTAGTAGAAAGCCGATGGCCTCAAGCAAGAGGAATCGGGAGTGGACGTAGGTCGGATGACCGAACCACTATAAAAATCTGGTTTACATTTATGTTCTTGCTATTTACTTTGCTGCAAACCCTTTCCACTTAATTTGATGCTCTACTTCTTTAAGTTAGAGCTTTTCTTATATAATTCCATCGATATGACTTTCATAATATGAAATGAAGTTTTCACCATACGAAGTTTCCGAAACTTGTTCAAATCGCTGAAAATTTATCGTTCCTTACCGCTGCACTAATTCACCCCCCCCCCTCTTAGTGCCGCTCGATCCCTAACAATTAGTATCAGAGCCACGTTCTTTCTTTTTTGGATTTACACCCGTAAGAAATGGCTCTTCATGACTTTTAAGAGGGCTTTTCGGGTTTTCATCCACCGTTCTTTAACGGTTCGGACTACACATATTGAAAAACTCGAATGAGAGTTTTCTTGATTTCTCTCGATTTAAACTTATGGAACATCGTTGAAAATGGATTTTATCTTTCCTCTAAACCAACGAACAAATGGTCGGATTTGGAGAAAAGATCGTTTCTTTAAATGCAAAGGCTATGAATGCCTTATTTTGTGCTTTAGACAAAATGAGTTCATCCGGATTTCTACATACAAAACAGCTTTTGACATTTGGCGAACTCTTAAAATCATGCATGAAGGAACGAGTAGAGTCAAAGACTCGAAAGTTAATATTTTGATGCATGATTTTGAGGTTTTCCAAATGGCACCAAGTGAGACTATCGATGACATGTTCTCCCATTTCTCGGATGTCATCAATAGTCTAAAAGCTCTTGGTAAATATTTTTTGGATTTTGAACTCGTAAATAAGATCTTAAGATCCCTTCCAAAAAGGTGGGATCCTAAAGTAACGGCAATACAAGAAACAAAAGATCTAAATAACTATCCGATTGAAGAACTAATTGGCTTTCTAATGACATATGAAATGAGCCTCCTAGAATATCTAGAACATGATGAACATATGAACCACCTTCTAAAGAACAAGAAGGTTTTGGAACTCCGAACTATGAAATGCCACTTGAGTGATGACTCAAGTGATGAGGACAATGAAGAGGACATTGAACTTTTAATGACACTTAATAAGTTCATTAAACAAAAATCTAAAATGAACAATGAATTTGAATAGAGGATGAGGCCAAAGAAGAAGAAGGCTTGCAAAGAAGAATCAAGTAAAGAAGAGGTGAAATGGGCTTTGATGGTTTTCGACAATGAGGTAAGAAACTCACCCAAGTTGCTTTTATCTTATTTTGAAATTACATGATGCTTTTCATGAATGCTTAACTTAGTTAGTAGTTTTTTCTTATTTTTTGGAAATTAAAACAAATTGTTTGAAAAATTATGCTATGCTTTTCCTTCTAGCATTTTGAAAATTATAAAAATGATCATGAAAAACTATATTGTTAAAGTTTCATGCATGTTATGATTCAAAACTTTGAATGATTATGAATGATGATTGCTTAGTTTATGATTTCCATATCATATTTTGATGCATGGTTTAACACAAAAGTTAATTAGCATGATTATGCTTAATTGGGTCAATCCATGATTATGTACTTCGGTTTTCATGCAATGAGGATTTGAAGTAATGTTGATTTAAAAACATCTATCTTGGATTATCGTGTCTAATCTTTTTATGATCAAGTTTTTAGATGATGCATGTCTTCATGAAATCAATTGCAAAACTAAAAGATCTAACCCACAAATTTTCAAAATGAAAGAAATATGGTTTTGATGTTGCCTTGTGTTATATTTGGACTTAATGGTTTTCATGACAAAAATTATTTTTCAGATTTTTAAAATGATGTATGATTTTAGCAAAAGTTTGAGCATTGATCATCTTGTTATAACAAATGACAAAGAATTAAAATGATTTTGATGATGCATCATGAAAACATGCTTAATTATTGTATCATACTTGATGACTTGAAATCTCATATTTTGAAATAATATATTCATAATGAATCCATGTATATTATGTTCTTGAATTTCGAGAATGGTTTTGATAATTTGATTACGAGTTTTGAGTTAATAAAATGAGTTTGAATGACTTTATGACTCCTCACATGATCTCTTGATATCTTGACTTTAAATTCTTGACTTGAAATATTGTTGTGAATCACTTAAATTATGAATGAGATTTTGATGATATGTTAAATAATTCATCTATGTGAATATCTTATGAATAAAATTTTAATGATGAATTGACAAGTTGACAAATTGATTTGAATGAGATCATTTGTTTCAAGTGAATCATGAACCTTCTTTTGATTTCTTGACAAAATTTCTTATGCATGAAACAAATTATTTTCCTTGCTATTTACTATCAAATGAATCATGAACGATATTATTGCTATTATATCTCTTATAATTCATGTGTAGAGAAAGAATTCATAAATCATGATGCAATGAGATTTCTTATGCAATAATGAAGTGCTTATGTGATTCTTTGCTAAAGTAAATATTTATTAAAATCTTGATCTTGATAATTAGAACTTGAAACTTTTATAAATCAAGATCGTTTACTATGCTCCTTTCGTTTTATCAAAACAAAATTCTTTAAATGAAATGTAACTTGTCTTTTGATTTATCGAAATTCAATACTTTAATTTTTTTATGAATTTGTGATTTTGATATCTTGATTCTTGATCTTGATGAAAATTCTTTTACATGAATCAAGATGCTCGTTGTGCTATCAAGTCTCAAATAAATCATGTTCTTCTTGAGCCTTGATATTATATCCTAGAAGTGACATGATTTCTTTGCCTTGTGTGGTAATTAAAGAATTGATATAAAAGAAATTTGCCTTATGATGAATCAATGAATCATGATTTGATCCTTAATATTGATATGCTTTTATATATCATGATTCTTGGTTGTATAACATTTATCTTAAATTGAAAATTGATAAATGTGAATTTTGATCTTGCTAAAAAGAAAGTTATGAATCATGAATGATATCTTTTGGTTTTGATCCTTGTTGAATTTTCATATTGATATCCTTCATGACATGATAACTAATATATATTTTGATGCAAATTTATATTGATATGAAAAATGGATGAAATTAAAATTTTTAGCCATTGAGTCCTCCACTTCATTTTGACAAAACTAAAGGGGGAGCTAGCTTGTTAAATTTATATTAATGACTTGATGATTGAAATATTCATGTAGAATTTTGATATGTATCACTTGTCATGATTTGAATATTGAAGTAAAAGAAATTGTGTTCTTCTTGATATCTTTTATGATGAATCATGAATCATGACTTGATCCATTAGATTGATGTAAACTTTTTATGCAAAATTATGTGAAATGTTTATATCATCATATTTGATCCTCGCTTTCTTTTGACATTGATAAAGGGGAGAAAGTTTATTGCTAGCTTGCACCTTAAATGAAAAGTTTGCTACCTCATTCAAGAGGAAGAAAATTGCTAGCTTGGCATATCACAAAGAAATCAAAGTGCAAACTTGCTATATTGCTAGCCTACAAAAGAGGAAAAAAACTTGAATATCAAAAATTGCTACCTTGCAATTTCAAGAAAAATAAATTGTAAATTTACATAAAAAACAAGTGTTGAATTGCTGTCTTTAAAAACCTTGCTATGATTGAATGTCTTAAAGTGATATATGTTGTATGATGTGATTGATAGCTAGTATGATTGTAATATTTGCATATCCTTAAAAACTAGCTATGATGTTACTTCTCCTTTTTGTTGATGACATAGGGGGAGAAGTAGATTGATGACTTCATGCATTGAATTGAATATTTTATATATTTGCATGATGGTTTTGTTGTTTTCTCTTAACATTGTGATGAATGTTGCTTGGATTTAGGATAATCCAAGGTTTCTATCAATGGCATATTGATAGGGGGAGTTTGGTTAAACTCCGAGGAGTTATGGTTAACTCCGTTAGTCATCAATTAGTTGTCATCATCAAAAAGGGGGAGATTGTTGAATCTCATTTTGATGATGAAACTAATTGATTGTGGTTTATTATTTAACTGTGTTTTGAGTTACGCAGGTCTACTATCGATCAGGATTAGACAGTTGATGCTGGAGGAATTGACATTGTGCCGGAGTTGATCATGTCAAGATATTGGATGTCGAGCCGGAGGTTCGGTCGACTATCGACAGAAGGCTTCGTACGTCGGGCATCGAGCCAAGAAGAGCATGTTGCACCAAGGATATCAGGGTTATGGAGGTCAACCACCGATTGGGCAACAGACCGCAAGAGGGGACGATGTGCCGAAGGATCGTACGAAGCGCCGGCCAATGACATGCCGGGCAACTGAATGTCAATTCGCGTTGTAATAACTATCTAGATTGAAGTAGATTGTTTGTTGTTTGTGTATAGGACTAACTACGATGATGTTGAAGACATAAAGTGAAACAAAGTGCCGGAAGACAAGTGTGATAGATCGTTAGGGGTTTAAGAGTTTGACGGAAGTCCGAAGATTCATTGGGAGTGTTGCCGAAACCGCCGAGAACGAGTAGGCAGCTTGCCGAAGGGTTTTCGGAAGTTCACCGAAAGGTTTGTCGGAAGTTCACGGAGCTTGCCAAGAAAGATTGAAGCTTGCCAATGAAGCTCGTTCGAACTCGCCAAGATCATCGTGAAGTCCGGGAGCTTGCTGGGAGTCCGCAGAATGGTTTCCGAGGGTTCGTCGGAAGACCGCCGGAAGTTCGCCGAAAGCTCACCGAAAGAAGTCTTGTATTATGGACTTTATAATAGCTTAAAAATATCTTTAAAATTTGTAGTTAGCACATAATTTGGTTTAGGATTAGGTGTTAATCCTATAAACCAAATTTGGGCCAATTCGGACTTCATTTGGACCGGTTTCGGTCGAGTTTTCGATCGAAACCACTATTCTGAAATGGCCTGAGTGGTGGCACCGCCCAGTGGCCAAGAGCCAAGTGGTGGCACCACCTGGCTGGGGCGGTAGCACCGCTTAGCACCCACGGGCACCAGCGGTGGCACCACTAGATGGGTGGTGGCATCGCCCAGTACTACCAGCATTGGGAAATTCAAAATGGTTCAAATTTTGGCTACAAGTTTAGGCTCCAAATTTGAATCACTTTGAGGCCTATAAATACCCCACTCATTTAAAGTTTAGAGGGTGTCTAGAAATAAACAAAAAGGAGGAAACTCTCTTGAAAGTGTGCCAAATCTTCCCTCTAAGTCTTAAGAGTGTTCTAGTCCAAGAGAGGGTAAGAGTGCTTGTAAGGGTTATCTCCTAAGCCCGTCAAAAGGAGAGGTGCTGTGAGGGAGTTCATCCTCATCTGTTGAAAGGAGGATAGCTAGTGGAAAGCCGGTGGCCTCAAGTAAGAGGAATCGGGAGTGGATGTAGGTCGGATGATCGAACCACTATAAAAATCTGGTTTGCATTTACGTTCTTGCTATTTACTTTGCTGCAAACCCTTTCCACTTAATTTGATGCTCTACTTCTCATGCAAACATCTTTAAGTTAGAGCTTTTCTTATATGATTCCACCGATACGACTTTCATAATATGAAATGAAGTTTTCACCGTACAAAGTTTTTGAAACTTGTTCAAATCGCTGAAAATTTATCGTTCCTTACCGCTGCAGTAATTTACCCCCACCCCCCCCCCCCCCCCCGCGCCCCTCTTAGCGTCGCTCGATCCCTAACACCGCCAACACTTAGAAATCCAGGATGATTTAAATTTAGGCTCTAAATTTGAATCACATTGAGGCCTATAAATACTCCTCTCATCTATGGTTGAAATACACACTAAAACTAAGAAAGAAAAAGGAAAACATTGCTTTAATAGTGTCAAATTCCTTCCTCTAATTCTAAAGTGTGATCTAGCCTTAGAGAGGGTTGAGAGGCCTTATAAGGATTACCTCCTAAGCCCGTCAAAAGGAGAGAGCTATAAGGAGTTAGTCTTTGCTCGTTGGAAGGAAGACAACTAGTTGAAAAGCTAATGGCCTCAAGAGAAGAGGAATCGGGAGTGGACGTAGGTCAAATGATCGAACCACTATAAAACTTAGTTTGCATTTATATTCTTGCATTTACCTTTCTGTAAACCTTTACTTTTCTTGTTCACTGCCCTTCATCTTCTCTAAACATTCTCAAGTTTAAGTTAGAGTTTTTCCGACACCGTTTTAGTCAAAACAAAGTTTTCAATGTTTGAAGTTTTAGAAAGCATTGTTTTAAATCTAAAAATTTATTGTACTTAACCGCTGCACTAATTCACCCCCTCTTAGTGCCGCTCTAAATCCCAATAATTGGTATCAGAGCCTCATTATTTCTCTTTCGGATTTATAGCCGCGAGAATGGCTCTTCACGGCTTTCATAAGGTTTTTTTTATTGTTCGTCCTCCTTTGTTTAACGGTTTGGACTACACATATTGAAAGATTTGAATGATAGTTTTCTTGATTTTTTTGGATTTAAACTTATGAAATATCATTGAAAATGGATTTCAACTTCTCTCTAAACCGATGAAAGAATTATCAGATTTAGAGAAAAAATCTTTTTCATTAAATGCAAAGGCTATGAATGCCTTATTTTGTGCTTTAAATAAAAAAGAGTTCAATCAGATTTCTACATACGAAATGGTTTTTGATATTTGGCAAACAATTGAAATCGCGCACGAGAGAACTAGTAGAGTTAAAGACTCAAAAGTAAACCTCTTATTGCATGATTTTGAGCTCTTCCGAATGATACCAAGCGAGTATATTAACGACATGTACACCCATTTCACTGATGTCATCAATAGCTTGAAAAGTTTTAGTAAATGTATTTCAAATTTTGAACTCACTAACAAGATCTTAAGATCCCTTCCAAAAAGGTGGGATCCTAAAGTAACCGCAATACAAGAGACTAAAAATTTAAATGATTTTTCATTGAAGAACTCATTGGCTCTTTAATGACATATGAAATGAGTTTCTTGGAACATGTTAAACTTAATGAATATATAAACCACCTTCTAAAGAACATGAAGGATTTGGCACTTCGAACAAGAGAATGCCACTTGAGTGATGATTAAGTGATGAGAATAATGTTGAGAACAATGTTGAGAACGTTGAACTTTTGACATTAAAATTTAAAAAGTACATTAAACATGAATTAAAGAATACAAATGAAAAGAACACCAACTCTTGCTATGAATGCAAGAAACCAAAATGCTCCAAAGACGAGTATACAAAAATAAAGAAGAGGAAAGCACGCAAAGAAGATGAAGATGTAAACTACGCTTTATTGAGCTTCGACTACAAGGTAAGCAACTCAACCAAAGCCCTTTACTTTATGAAATTACTTAAAAATTTTCATGAGTGCTTAATTTAGGAAATAAAAAAATTAAAATTATTTTCAAAAATTATATCATGCTTCTCTTTTTAGCATTTTTTAAAAAATTAAAAATTTAATCATGAAAATTATATTGTTAAAGTTTCATGTATGTTATGATTCAAAATTTTGAATGATATATGCAACATTATGGATTATAATTACATTATGTGTGATAATGCAATTTCATGCATACGATTTTCGTATCGGTTTCGGTTACAATCTTGATGTATGGTTTTGACATAATAAATCAATTAGCATGATTATGTTTGTACACCTAATAGGATTAACCCATAATTGTGTATTTCGGTTTTCATGTTTTTATGATGTCATGCATGAGGATTTGAAGGTATTATATTTTGACAATGAAACTCATGTTTTGGTCTTAAACATGATACTCATCTTTGCATGTTCTAAATCTCTTGAATTGAATTATCATTGAAATTAAAATGATGATATCACTCTTGATGTTTATGATTGCAATATATTCTTCTTAAAATACCTTTCGATATAATCCTAGTGATGTATAATTTGAATCGTGTTTGACGATCTTTCACCCATCTTGAAATAATTTATGATAAGTAATGCAAGGTATTCCTTCACCCGATCTCTAAATATCTCGAATGCCTAATCTAAGATAATGTGAGGAAGACATCTTTTGATTGAGTCTTACCTTCTTCACGATAAAAAATTGATCATTATTGATATGCAAGTCCTTGTAACCTTCGCAAATCTTCTTTCATTTATCATTTGAAAATTTTCTATATCTATGATCACTCTCTATCCATTTAAAAAGTTTATTTTCAATGTCTCTTGATAACAACACTTCATAATTCGATGAGTCATTTCTTTTTGTCACATAATTATCATGTGATTGGAAGTAATAGAATGACATCACTCTATAAAAATATAGTGATCAGATGAATGGGAAACAACAAAGCAATTTGATCAAAATAAAGTGTTGCAGCCCTCCCTGAAAAGTCTAAGTCAGGGTGCCAGCGGTGGCACCGCCAGGGCTAGTGGTAGCACCGCTTGGGCATTCTGTTCCCAAGCGGTGGCACCGCCCGAGAGCCCCTTTATAAAGAGGACTTAGGGCCAGTGGTGGAACTGCCACCAAGTCTTGAGGCTACTTTCAAAATCACCTCCCACCCTCTCTAAACTTCATCTTCCCTCTCGAGAAGACTAAGAGAGGCTTCCATCCCCTTGAATCTTGAATCAAGACCTTCACTTCTCAAGAAACATCATCCAAGGTAACATTTGATTCTCCCTCTTTGTTTTCTCAATACATGGCTACTTCCTTAAAATTTCTTTATTCTATCATCATGTTTAGATAAATAGCTCCTAAGAGATCATCTAGAGACAAAGGGAAGAGGAGGCAAGGAGATTCATTTGACCAATCCCTCTTTAGCTCAAATGAAATAGCCCTTAGGTACCATAATCTTGAAACAAGAACCATACACAAGGGAAAACATGTTGATTTAGGTGAACTAGGAAACCTAAAGCCCATTAGGTGGTTTGTCGAATTGGATGTCTTACCCATCTTGCAAATCAACGAACTAATTTATCCTAGATTAGTTAGTTTGTTTTACACTAATCTGAGCTTAGATGATGATGATAATATGTCAACCTACCTATTAGGAAATCAAATTCTAATTACGGACAACACAATATGTGACCTAATTGGAATCTCTGAAAAAGATAGAGGTTGCTACTTTAGAGGACAATGGGATATGGATGCAATCGGAGTAACCTACTCCGAGGCTTTAGAGACCGTTTTTGAAAATCCCAACCTAGCTATAGTCCCTAAAAGCTGTGAGCACTTATTACCTTTTAGCTCCAAGATCCTCCATCATATCATCATGAGTATCCTAATTCCTAAACAGTATCACCACGATGAGATTAGTCAAATGGAGTTAGGTACCATGCACTGGATAATGTCTAGGCAAAATAATTGTTTTGGATACTTGATTCAACAACATATGTTAGAAATACTTTCTAAAGACTTAATGTTATTATATAAGGGCTTAATCACTAGAATGCTATATGCATATAATATTAGAATACCACCCGACGAAGAAGTGATAAAAGTAGATAGATATAACACCATAAATAGAAACTTGCTTAAGAGACTGAGGTACATTTTTAGAAATGGACTATGGACTAGGCAGCCTCGAAGGATCGATCCAGCTCCCCCTAGTAGAACAACTTGAAACACCAGTTTTTAGGGGTGGTGAATCTCTCCTCCTAGTCCCTTTAGTGCAACACCATCGTAACTAGCACTGCTCCATTTATTGAGGATCCGATCATATCAGAGATAAATCAAATCAAATCATAACAAGCTAAAATTTTGAGTGAAGTACGATAGATGAATCAGAAGTTAGATCACTTGTATAGGCACTTTGGTATTCTACTTGAGGAATAGTTGTTGTTATGTATCTTTTGACTTCTATTTTGTAAACCACTATGCTATTATGGTACACTTTTAAGATTATCCTAATGCATGATTGATAGGACCCTAGCAGGGTTAGGTCCTATTCAACCATGTAGTAGCTAATAAAAACCCTGTGAGAATGTAATAAACCCCACCTAGCCACCTCTATCCTATAAAGAAGAGAGGCTAGGGTTTATATTTGGGTCTTTGGGCTTCTTAGCCGCCGCCCCCCTTGTTACTGGGCCGGCCCACTAAAGTTGAGGGCAAATTGGGTAGTTCACTTAGGAAGCAGCCCTAGGGCTAGGGTTTGGAGCTCTATATAAGCTTGTAGCCTCCACCTCTTTGGAATAAGAAAGATCAATCTACAATTGCAGCCACCAGGTCGACTACTTGGAGGGTAGAATACCTATAGCGTTCAAGGGTTGATCCCCTCAAAGATCAATCTCTATAGAATTCCTCTAGGGTTCTATCATCTGGCATCGAGCAGCGATCTTGCTTCTTTGCTGCCATCCCTACCGCCCACCATTAGCCAAGCAATTCCCATAATTTGCTCTTGATGTCGTTGTCTCCACCATCATCTCTTGAGCGTAGATCAAATCAATCTCTGATCGCCACCTCTAATTGCATCAGATCTGGTATTTTTCTACCACCAATACCTTTTTCTGCTGCAATTTTTCATCTAAAATATCAAAAAGAAGTTTTTCTATCGATCCCTTGCTGTGAATTCCTTGCGTCGCAAAAGTTACCATCTTTGCGAATGAAGGATTGCTGTAGAAAATTTCAGCCGTGTGTTGCTGCCTTTAACCGATCGAATCGTTATCCTTTTTGAATGAAATTTTTTGTGCACCTCATAGATCATCTTGGCTCCCATCCATGATTGATCTATTATGGAATTCATCATAAAAACAAATTCGTGTGTTGCTGCAATCTCTCGTCACAAACTGCTGAAATTTTTTGATGAGAATTCTGCTATCGCAACTTGCACCGATTTCTTTACTGCTTTGCTGCCAAAATTTCTTGATCCAATTTGTTATCCTTGTTGCTATCTAAACTAAGATTCTACCATCAAACCCCCTCCTCAAACCCTTGAGTTTTCGCTGGAAATTTCGTCGAGAAACCGCTATTTCTTTGACGACAATTCTGCTCTTACGAGACAGCGCATATAGGTAGCAATTTCTACTGATTTTTGTCAAATCTTTGCGAGCTACCACAGATCTAAAACCCTCTTCCCTAACCTTCATCCACTACCATCTCAGCCCAAAACTCCATCAAATCGCAGCCCTAAACAGCACCCAAAACAGCCACAAAACAAGCCTAAACCGCAGCCTACATTCACCAATCCACCAACCCTTTCAACTACCACTTCTCTCAACCAATACATGCCTTTAACTTGATAGCAAAAAAGAGATCTTAATATTACAGATTTGGAGACATATGCTATGGCATCCGAGGAGGCAATTGATGCTAAATTTGAAGCCTTCGAGACACGAATGGAGGAGAAGATTCGGACTCTCTTTGCCGAACTTAGTTTGGGTCGACCACCGAGCCCAAAGAAATCACATCAAGGGGAGAGCTCTAATCGAAGAGATGACCTCCAGGAGAGGAGAGGCTCTATGACTGATCCCCACTATCCACGCATGAGGGTGGACTTCCCTAGATGGGAAGAAGGAGACCCGATTGGTTGGATCTCACGCACGGAGTGATATTTTTGGTATCACAAAACCGCAGATGCATCTATGGTCGAAATTACAGCTATACATCTTGAAGGAGATGCCATATAATGGTTTGATTGGTTTGAACATACTCATGGAGTCCTCTCATGGCGACAATTCAAAGAAGGACTACTGATCCGCTTTGGACCAATCGATTACAAGAACATCGACGGACAACTAGCAAAGATCCGACAAACCTCCACCATCCAGGAGTATCAAACCAGGTTTGAAAGATTATCTAATCAAACTCGTGATTGGTCTGAAAAATAGTTATTGGAGACATTTATTAAGGGTATGAAGCCGGAGATCCGGGGAGAAGTTAAAGCGTGACAACCGTACACGCTTATGGCAGCCATCTCTTTCGCACGACTTCAGGAGGAGCGATTGAACCATGAAGCTCGGAGAACTAGGGTCGCTCCCCGACCAGCAATATTGAAGCCCTCAGCCCCCCCTACTATTAGCCGAGCTCCTGCACCAAAAAGGTTGACAAGAGAAGAGCTTCGAGACCGATCTGCCAAGGGATTATGTTGGCATTGTGACGAGCCGTGGAGCCACGAGCATCGCTGTAAAAAGGGAGACTTCTTGTGATTGAACCAGTGGAAGAAGAGATCAGTGAACAGCCAGAAGAGAGTCTTGAACATGAGGATGAAGATATGGAAGAAGAGCCACAATCGGTCGACTTTATGGTACATGCGCTAGCCGGCTACTCAAATCCGCAAACGATGAAAGTTGGAGGCCTGCTCAAACAACAACCGATCACCGTTCTCATCGATACAGGCAGCACTAATAACTTTCTAAATAGTAAGGTTGCTGCTTGGATGGCGCTCCACATCGAAGGTTGCAGCAAGTTCGACGTAGGTCGCCGACGGTCGAATCCTAAAATGCGACCAAAGATGCCCGCAGGTGAAACTATTACTACAGGACCAAGAAATTGTTGCTGACTTCTTCCTCCTACCAATTGATGATTATGAGGCTGTGCTGGGCATAGAATGGCTGATGACACTAGGTGATGTCTCTTGGAACTTTTCCAAATTGATTATGAAATTCTATTGCAAAGGTAAATAGGTCACCCTACGCGGGAAGCGCGGAAGCAACGTAACCACCGTTTCAACTCAACGAATGGAGAAAGTTTTACATAAGATAAATGGTGGCTTTCTTATGCATCTCCAGCAGCAACCAGAGGGGGAGAAAACAGAAATTAAAAATCAAAAGATCACCCAACTGCTTATTGAATTTGATGATGTTTTTGCTGAACTACGCGGTCTTCCTCCTACTAGGCAACATGACCACCGGATTCCAATCCTTCCGGGCAAACCACCAGCAAACACTCGGCCTTACCACTATCCTCACCTCTAGAAAGATAAAATTAAGAAAATCATGAAGGAAATGCTTGAAACAGGGGTGATTCGACCAAGCTGCAGCCCTTACTCCTCACCGGTGCTACTTGTGCGCAAGAAAGACGGAACCTGGTGGATGTGCATCGACTACTGAGCTCTAAATGATATTACCATCAAGGATAAGTACCCCATACCAGTGGTGGATGAACTTCTTGATGAATTAAAAGGAGCTCGAGTCTTTACGAAGTTGGACCTTCGATCCGGTTACCACCAAATTCGGGTATGTGAAGGTGACATCCCAAAAATTGCTTTCCGCACTCATAATGGCCATTATGAATTCTTGGTAATGCCCTTTGGACTCACTAATGCTCCTTCAACCTTCCAAAGTCTCATGAACGATATTTTTTGGAGCTTTCTTCATAAATTTGTGCTAGTATTTTTCGATGATATTCTCATTTACAGCCCTTCTCTTGAGACTCACTTTCAGCACTTGCGAATTATTCTGACGATCCTTCAAGAGAATACTCTTTTTGTTAAGCTATCAAAGTGCAGCTTTCTCCAGCAAAAAGTAGAGTACCTTGGGCATATAATATCAGAAGAAGGAGTGGCCATAGACCCAACAAAAATCGGCAATACAAGGCTGGCCGAAACCTACAAATGTGAAATTGCTGCATGGGTTCCTTGGACTAACGGGCTACTATCGAAAATTCGTGAAGGACTATGGGAAGATTAGTGCCCCCCTCACTTCTCTATTAAAAAAAGATGCCTTCCTATGGTCGAACAAAGCCTCCGCTGCCTTCGATAGACTTAAGACAGCCATAATGACAACACCGGTGCTAGCACTATCAGATTTCAGCCGACCCTTCATCATTGAGGTCAATGCATCTGGAGTTGGAATTGGAGCTGTTCTCATGCAAGATGGTCGACCACTCGCATACACTAGCAAGGCATTATCTCCCTCCCATCAAAAAAATCTATCTATGATAAGGAGATGCTCGCCATTGTGCACGCAGTAACAAAGTGGAGACCCTACCTGATTGGTTGACGATTTCAAATTAAAACCGACCATAGAAGCCTTAAGTACTTTTTGGAGCAGAAGATATCATCCCCGGAGCAGCAAAAATGGGTAACCAAACTTCTAGGATTTGATTATGAAATTATTTATAAAAAGGGGAAAGAAAACGTTGTTGCAGATGCACTCTCACGGCTCCCTCAGCAAGCTGAATTTTCAGCTATCTCTCTTCCTACCACCGGCTTCCTCGAGGGCATTAGGGAGGAATGGAAGAAGGATCCGGAAACCAGTAACATCATCAAAAAATTGGAGGAGGATCCAAGCGCAATAGCTCACTATACTTGGGATTCGAGGGATCTACGCTATAAAGGTCATATTATGCTTATACCAAACTCCCCTTGCATCAAAGTCATTCTGCATGAAATGCACTCCACACCTTCAGCAGGGCACTCCAAATTTCTAAGAACCTACAAAAGAGTGAAGCAAAACTTTCATTGGAAAGGGATGAAAAAATTATTTCTGAATATGTAGCACAATGTGATGTATGTGAATAGCAAAAAGGTGAAACAGTAGTGAGTCTAGGGAAACTACAACCACTACCCATACCAGACTCAGTGTGGACTGACATCTCCATGGACTTCATCGAAGGGCTGCCACCTTCCAAAGGTAAAAGCACAATCCTTGTGGTGGTTGATCGACTTACGAAATATGCTCATTTTTGTGCTGTGCGAAATCCCTACACTGTTGTTAGTATTGCTCAGATTTTTATAGAAAATATTGTTAAACTGCATGGGATGCCAAGGTCCATCATAAGTGATCGTGACAGGGTCTTCACTAGTAAATTTTGGACCGAGTTATTTCAATTACAGGGCACCAAACTCAAGATGAGCACTGCATATCATCCACAAACTGACGGCCAAACAGAAGTGGTGAATATGTTTAGAGACATACCTTCGATGTTTCGCTAGTGATCGACCAAAGGAGTGGACGAAATGGCTCCCTTGGGCGGAATGGTGGTACAATACTACATATCATTCATCTACAAAATGTACCCCATATGAAGCATTGTATGGTTAGCCGGCCCTTGTGATTCCAAAGTATGTAATTGGCTCAGCCAAGGTAGATCAGGTCGACCAAGATTTAATTGACAGTACAAACTCCTACAAACAACTAAAGGATAATCTCTCTCGCTTCAAGCTAGAATGAAGCAGTGACACGAAGAAGTGAAAGAGAATTTTTAGTAGGAGATTGGGTTTATCTTCGCCTACAACCTTACAAGCAACTATCCATCAATACACGAGCCTCCATGAAGCTATCTCCACGTTTTTATGGGCACTATCAGATCATAGGGCGTATTGGAGCTATGGCGTAAAGACTTAAATTACCCAAGATGCCAAAATTCACCCTGTCTTCCACGTGTCATGCTTGAAGCCCAAGTTGAGAGAACACGAGACACCCTAGATCTAACTGCCCAACACCACTGATGATGGAAATATTCAAGCCCAACCACAAGCCATCCGCGATCGCAGAGTCGTGATGCATCGTCGACGTCCCTCTACTAAAGTACTAGTACATTGGACTAATTTACCACTCGAAGATGCCACATGGGAATCATATGAGGAGCTAAAGTCCCGGTTCCCTGAGTTCATGGAACCCCAGCCTTGAGGACAAGGCTGATTTGAAGAGGGAGGGCTTGATAGGACCCTAGCGGTTAGGTCCTATTCAACCATGTAGCAACTAATAAAAACCTCATGAGAGTGTAATAAACCCCACCTAGCCGCCACTATCCTATAAAGAAGAGAGGCTAGGGTTTATATTTAGGTCTTTGGGCTTCTTAGCCACTGCCCCTTGGTATCGAGGGCAAATTGGGTAGTTCACTTAGGAAGCAGCCCCTAGGGCTAGGGTTTGGAGCTCTATATAAGCTTGTAGCCTCCACCTCTTTGGAATAAGAAAGATCAATCTACAATTGCAGCCACCAGGCTACTTGGAGGGTGGAACCCCTATAGTGTTCCAAGGGTTGATCCCCCTCAAAGATCAATCTATATAGAATTCCTCTGGGTTCTATCAATGATGTTGTATGTTTCTTTTCAAATTGTTTAAACTTCAGTTTTGATAGTCTCAACTTGTTATTATTTTCGGATTTTTGATGACATCTCTTCGATATCATATTTTGAACGGAGCTCTCATTTTTTTTATCGTAATATTTTAATGAAGCTATCATTTTCGATAGTAATATTTTTAATCTTGATGAAGCCTACATGATGTTGTAATATTTTGGATGATTTGATATCATGATGTTGTTCTCCTCCTTCTTAAAATGATGGATCTTAATGGTGTAGTAAAATTGATTTTATAACTTGCATTTCATATGCATAAATTAATGTCATGAATATTGCTTAAAAATTAAACTCTTAAATGTTCATTTTGGATTTTTATTCTTGTGCCAATCTCTATAATTCGAGATTTTAAGACTTAATATCTTTCACTTCATAAATTCATAAATGCAAAGTTAAAGCTTTATGAATTTTTCATCTCTTTCTCATAGATTTTACCTTACAATTGATATGAGATAATTGATGAATGGCTTTAATGATCTATCCTTCCACTTTATAATTTTATGCTTGGATTTTCAAAATTGCATCTTAAGCCTTTCATCCTCTTTTATGTATAAATCTTTCATAACTTGATAAATGATAATTGATCATTTTTTGGATTTCATAAACATGAATTAAACTGATGATCAAAATATTTTTCGGATTTATCCATCGAGGATAACTTATTTTGCATTATAATTCAACTCGATTTCTAAGCAAATATTAGCCTCATGTATTATGTGTGTTTGATATGCTTGATAAATGACTACTTACAATTTTTTATTTTCACCTCCTTTTGTTGATAACAAAGGAGAAGTAAGTAATGATGAATGATTGAAAATCTTAATGTTTTGGTATCATGTATGTTATACCTAAAGTGATGTTGATTTATTGTGATTGTGTATATTATACTTCGATGATTTGAAATTATGATGCACAATGTATGAAATCTTGATACAATATGTTATATATGATCAAAATTGTTTCATTGGAATTCAAAAGTTATTATTTCTTTTGAATTCAAGTTTACCTTATTTCGATATGGCATATTGATAGGGGGAGTTTGGTTAAACTCTGAGGAGTTAAGGTTAACTCCTTCAGCAATCAATTAGTTATCACCATAAAAAATGGAAAGATTATTGAATCTCGAAATTTGATGATGAAACTAATTGATCATGTTTTGTTTATCTAATTATGTTTTAAGTCACGCAAGTCTACTCTCGATCAGGCTTAGACAATTAACGCAGGAAGAATCGATGTTGCTGGAGGAAAACACGTCAAGAGATTGGACGTCGAGCCGGAGGTCCGATCGACAATCGGCAGAAGGCTTTGAATAAAGAAATTGGGCATCGGGCCAGGAAGAGCAGAGTTGCACCAAAAAGATCAGGGTTGTAGGAGTTAACTACTGATTGGGCAACAGGTCGCAAGAATGGACGATGCACTAAAGAAATGGATGAAGCACCGATGTGCCAATGATGTGTTGGGTGACATTTCGATTAAGCGTTGTAATAATTATCTAGATCGAAGGAAGATTAAAGATTAATTGGGTTGTAATTAGGCTAACCTAGTTAGGGGCCAATTAGACCCATACCTAGACCCCCTCAAAGATCAATCTCTATAGAATTCCTTTGGGGTTCTATCAATGATGTTGTATGTTTCTTTTCAAATTGTTTAAACTTCGATTTTGATAGTCTCAACTTGTTATTATTTTTGGAGTTTTGATGATATCTCTTTGATATCTTATTTTGAACGGAGTTCTCATTTTTTTTTTCAACCGTAATATTTTAATGAAGCTATCATTTTCGATAGTAATATTTTTAATCTTGATGAAGCCTACATTATGTTGTAATATTTTGGATGATTTGGTATCATGATGTTGTTCTCCTCCTTCTTAAAATGATGGATCTTAATGGTGTAGTAAAATTGATTTTATAACTTGCATTTCATATGCATAAATTAATGTCATGAATATTGCTTAAAAATTAAACTCTTAAATGTTCACTTTGGATTTTTATTCTTGTGCCAATCTCTATAATTCGAGATTTTAAGACTTAATATCTTTCACTTCATAAATTCATAAATGCCAAGTTAAAGCTTTATGAATTTTTTCATCTCTTTCTCATAGATTTTACCTTACAATTGATATGAGATAATTGATGAATGGCTTTAATGATCTATCCTTCCACTTTATAATTTTATCCTTGGATTTTCAAAATTACATCTTAAGCCTTTCATCCTCTTTCATGTATGAATCTTTCATAACTTGATAAATGATGATTGATCATTTTTTGGATTTCATAAACATGAATTAAACTGATGATCAAAATATTTTTTGGATTTATCCATCGAGGATAACTTATTTTGCATTATAATTCAACTCGATTTCTAAGCAAATATTAGCCTCATGTATTATGTGTTTGATATGCTTGATAAATGACTACTCTTATAATTTTTTTTTATTTCACCTCCTTTTTGTTGATAACAAAGGGGAGAAGTAATGATGAATGATTGAAAATCTTAATGTCTTGGTATCATATATGTTATACATAAAGTGATGTTGATTTATTGTGATTGTGCATATTATACTTCGATGATTTGAAATTATGATGCACAATGTATGAAATCTTGATACAATATGTTATATATGATCAAAATTGTTTCACTTGAATTCAAAAGTTATTATTTCTTTTGAATTCAAGTTTACCTTATTTCGATATGGCATATTGATAGGGGGAGTTTGGTTAAACTCTGAGGAGTTAAGGTTAACTCCTTCAGCAATCAATTAGTTATCACCATAAAAAATGGAAAGATTATTGAATCTCAAATTTGATGATGAAACTAATTGATCATGTTTTGTTTATCTAATTATGTTTTAAGTCACGCAAGTCTACTCTCGATCAGGCTTAGACAATTGACGTAGGAAGAATCGATGTTACGTTGGAGGAAAACACATCAAGAGATTAGACGTCGAGCCGGAGGTCCGATCGACAATTTGCAAAAGGCTTTGAATAAAGAAATTGGGCATCGGGCCAGGAAGAGCAGAGTTGCACCAAAAAGATCAGGTTGTAGGAGTTAACCATCGATTGGGCAACAGGTCGCAAGAATGGACGATGCACTAAAGAAATGGATGAAGCACCGATGTGCCAATGATGTGTTGGGTGACATTTCGATTAAGCATTGTAATAATTGTCTAGATCGAAGTAAGATTAAAGATTAATTGGGTTGAATGGCTAACCTAGTTAGGGGCCAGTTAGACCCATACCTAGACCCCCTCAAAGATCAATCTCTATAGAATTCCTTTGGGGTTCTATCAATGATGTTGTATGTTTCTTTTCAAATTGTTTAAACTTCGGTTTTGATAGTCTCAACTTGTTATTATTTTTGGATTTTGATGATATCTCTTCGATATCTTATTTTGAACAGAGCTCTCATTTTTTTCAATCGTAATATTTTAATGAAGCTATCATTTTCGATAGTAATATTTTTAATCTTGATAAAGCCTACATGATGTTGTAATATTTTGGATGATTTGGTATCATGATGTTGTTCTCCTCCTTCTTAAAATGATGGATCTTAATGGTGTAGTAAAATTGATTTTATAAGTTGCATTTCATATGCATAAATTAATGTCATGAATATTGCTTAAAAATTAAACTCTTAAATGTTCATTTTGGATTTTTATTCTTGTGCCAATCTCTATAATTCGAGATTTTAAGACTTAATATCTTTCACTTCATAAATTCATAAATGCCAAGTTAAAGCTTTATGAATTTTTCATCTCTTTCTCATAGATTTTACCTTACAATTGATATGAGATAATTGATGAATGGCTTTAATGATCTATCCTTCCACTTTATAATTTTATGCTTGGATTTTCAAAATTGCATCTTAAGCCTTTCATCCTCTTTTATGTATCAATCTTTCATAACTTGATAAATGATAATTGATCATTTTTTGGATTTCATAAACATGAATTAAACTGATGATCAAAATATTTTTCAGATTTATCCATCGATGATAACTTATTTTGCATTATAATTCAACTCGATTTCTAAACAAATATTAGCCTCATGTATTATGTGTGTTTGATATGCTTGATAAATAACTACTCTTATAATTTTTTTTATTTCACCTCCTTTTGTTGATAACAAAGGAGAAGTAAGTAATGATGAATGATTGAAAATCTTAATGTTTTGGTATCATGTATGTTATACCTAAAGTAATGTTGATTTATTGTGATTGTGCATATTATACTTCGATGATTTGAAATTATGATGCACAATGTATGAAATCTTGATACAATATGTTATATATGATCAAAATTGTTTCACTTGAATTCAAAAGTTATTATTTCTTTTGAATTCAAGTTTACCTTATTTCGATATGGCATATTGATAGGGGGAGTTTGGTTAAACTCTGAGTAGTTATGGTTAACTCCGTCAGCCATTAATTAGTTATCACCATAAAAAATGGAAAGATTATTGAATCTTGAAATTTGATGATGAAACTAATTGATCATGTTTTGTTTATCTAACTGTGTTTTAAGTCACGCAAGTCTACTCTCGATCAGGCTTAGACAATTGACGTAGGAAGAATCGATGTTGCGCCAGAGGAAAACACGTCAAGAGATTGGACGTCGAGCCGGAGGTCCGATCGACAATCGGCAGAAGGCTTTGGATAAAGAAATTGGGCATCGGGCCAGGAAGAGCAGAGTTGCACCAAAACGATCAGGGTTGTAGGAGTTAATTACTGATTGGGCAACAGGTCGCAAGAATGGACAAAGCGCTAAAGAAATGGATGAAGCACCGATGTGCCAATGATGTGTTCGGTGACATTTCGATTAGCGTTGTAATAATTGTCTAGATCGAAGTAAGATTAAAGATTAATTGGGTTGTAATTACGCTAACCTAGTTAGGGGCCAGTTAGACCCATACCTAGACCCCCACAAAGATCAATCTCTATAGAATTCCTCTAGGTTCTATCAATGATGTTGTATGTTTCTTTTCAAATAGTTTAAACTTCGGTTTTGATAGTCTCAACTTGTTATTATTTTTGGATTTTTGATGATATCTCTTCGATATCTTATTTTGAACGGAGCTCTCATTTTTTTTTTCAATCGTAATATTTTAATGAAGCTATCATTTTCGAGTAATATTTTTAATCTTGATGAAGCCTACATGATGTTGTAATATTTTGGATGATTTGGTATCATGATGTTGTTCTCCTCCTTCTTAAAATGATGGATCTTAATGGTGTAGTAAAATTGATTTTATAAGTTGCATTTCATATGCATAAATTAATGTCATGAATATTGCTTAAAAATTAAACTCTTAAATGTTCATTTTGGATTTTTATTCTTGTGCCAATCTCTATAATTCGAGATTTTAAGACTTAATATCTTTCACTTCATAAATTCATAAATGCCAAATTAAAGCTTTATGAATTTTTCATCTCTTTCTCATAGATTTTACCTTACAATTGATATGAGATAATTGATGAATGGCTTTAATGATCTATCCTTCCACTTTATAATTTTATGCTTGGATTTTCAAATTGCATCTTAAGCCTTTCATCCTCTTTCATGTATGAATCTTTCATAACTTGATAAATGATGATTGATCATTTTTTAGATTTCATAAACATGAATTAAACTGATGATCAAAATATTTTTCAGATTTATCCATCGAGGATAACTTATTTTGCATTATAATTCAACTCGATTTCTAAGCAAATATTAGCCTCATGTATTATGTGTGTTTAATATGCTTGATAAATGACTACTCTTACAATTTTTTTATTTCACCTCCTTTTCGTTGATAACAAAGGGGGAGAAGTAAGTAATGATGAATGATTGAAAATCTTAATGTTTTGGTATCATGTATGTTATACCTAAAGTGATGTTGATTTATTGTGATTGTGCATATTATACTTCGATGATTTGAAATTATGATGCACAATGTATGAAATCTTGAAACAATATGTTATATATGATCAAAATTATTCACTTGAATTCAAAAGTTATTATTTCTTTTGAATTCAAGTTTACCTTATTTCGATATGGCATATTGATAGGGGGAGTTTGGTTATACTTTGAGGAGTTAAGGTTAACTCCGTCAGCTATCAATTAGTTATCACCATAAAAAATGGAAAGATTATTGAATCTCGAAATTTGATGATGAAACTAATTGATCATGTTTTGTTTATCTAATTACGTTTTAAGTCACGCAAGTCTACTCTCGATCAGGCTTAGACAATTGACGTAGGAAGAATCGATGTTGTGTTGGAGGAAAACACATCAAGAGATTGGACGTCGAGCCGGAGGTCCTATCGACAATCGGTAGATGGCTTTGGATAAAGAAATTGGGCATCGGGCCAGGAAGAGCAGAGTTGCACCAAAAAGATCAGGGTTGAGGAGTTAACTACTGATTGGGCAACAGGTCGCAAGAATGGACGATGCGCTAAAGAATTGGACGAAGCATCGATGTGCCAATGATGTGTTGGGTGACATTTCGATTAAGCGTTGTAATAATTGTCTAGATCGAAGTAAGATTAAAGATTAATTGGGTTGTAATTAGGCTAACCTAGTTAGGGGCCAGTTAGACCCATACCTAGACAAGGCCCAAACAGGTTGCCAACCCTATCTAGTGATGGTACTACCAGATTGGGGCGGTGGTACCGCTTGGGTTTAGTCTCCTAGGTGGTCTAGGTGGTGGTACTGCCCTGGGGCAAAGTGCTTAGGCGATGGTACCACCCAGTACATTGACCGTGTTAGTGTGTCGAGCGGTTGTACCGCTAGACTAGGTAGTGGTACCACCTAGTACATTGACAGAACTAGAGCACACTAGCGGTGGTACCGCCAGTGTCAGGCGGTAGTACCGCTAGCACTTGGAAATCCAAGATGATTCAAATTTGGGATCCAAATTTGAATCACATTGAGGCCTATAAATATCCCTCTTATCCATAGTTGAAATGCACACTAGAACTGAGAAAGAAAAAGGAAAATGCTACAGTAATAGTGTCAAATTTCTCCTCTAATTCTAAAGTGTGATCTAGCCTTAGAGAGGGTTGAGATGCCGTGTAAGGGTTGCCTCCTAAGTCTATCAAAAGGAGAGAGCTATAAGGGAGTTAGTCTTCGCCCATTGGAAGAAAGACAACTAGTTGAAATGCTAGTGGCCTCAAGAGAAGAGGAATCGGGAGTGGACGTAGGTCGGATGACCGAACCACTATAAAACTTGATTGCGTTTATATTCTTGCATTTACCTTTCTACAAACCTTTACTTTGCTTGTTCACTACCCTTCATCTTCTCTAAACATTCTCAAGTTTAAGTTAGAGCTTTTTCGACATCGTTTTAGTCGAAACGAAGTTTTCAACGTTCGAAGTTTTCAAAAGCAATATTTTAAATCTATGAAAATTTATCATACTTAACCGCTGCCTATCACCCCCCCTCTTAGTGCCGCTCTTGATCCGAATAGCTGATACCCTAAAGAGATCAACCCCAAGCTTAGAATCCGTAAGGGTTCTAACAAAACTATTTCTCTCTCAATCCAAATGACCTTGGCCAAGGATTTGCCTAAGCAAGAATATATGTGATATTCCTCTAATGATACCGAGAGTGGATGATCCTTTATTAACACTTAATTACTCTAGTAAGGTTGGCTGCCACTCCAGATGACCAGCTGTGCTAGATCTAGAACTTCTAGACCTATAAGTCTGGTATCAAAGAGTGAAGTACTCATATAGGATATCTTTGGTATCTCAAGTCTAAGGACTAGATATACTACTAGGATTACAGAATCGCTATCTGATAATAAGGTATCATCAACCATCCAACATTTCATAAATAGATCAATTAGTTAATAAGACCCCTAGGGTTTTATCGTATAAGAAAAGGGATGATTACTTTGAGAGGATCGACCTCCTTGATCATTTTGAGGGGATCGACTTCTTTGATCACTTTGAGGGAATCGACCTCCTAGGGTTTGTCAAAAGACTAGAATAATATTTTATTGATAGGTAAAAAGAAACAGATATATCCCTATTTATAAAGTTCCACCCAAAGTCCATCATGACTTAGTAAATAAATAAATATCAAATAAAACCTTATCTAACTCTTACTGAACTAGACAAACTAAATAAAATATTATTCAAAGCTTAGAAAATAAAGGGATCCTAATAATTCCTCCCCCTTTAAATCAACCTTGTCTTGAAGGCTGAGCAGCATCAACTCTAGGAGCTTCTCTTTCAGTACTTCAATCATAGGATATCACAACTCATTGATCAAGTAAACAGGGTCCCACTTCTTGATAGTGTAAGCAATTAGCTAACCTTCGGGTATAGTAGTTATTGTAGTCTTTAGAAGAACCCTCTCCATCCGATAGCTAGTGGTAGTTGTGACCTTACTTCTACGTCTTCCCTTTAGGATTTCCTATTTTTTATTAATAAAATTTTTTTTAATTAATTTAGAAAAATTCCAAGACACATCACTCAGGGTTGATAGCTATTCAATTCTAAGCACTACTTTGAAGTTTTCCAAGGGTAGTAAAAAGAAATCTACAAGTAACTCTTAGCCCTATATAATCAATTTTATCTTTGAATATTTGCTATCACAAGTTAAAATCCATCCATCAACAACTTTTACTTTGAATTTGTCATAGCCTTCAATGTGGTAGGCCAATCGATCAACAATCTTACTATCCATAAAATTGTTAGTACTACCAGTATCAATCAAAATTATAACAGTTTGATGTTTCAAAATTCTTCCAACTTTCATAGTTTGTGGGTTAGAGTAGTTGGTTAATGCATGCACTATATGTATGATAGGTCTAACATCTTCATCAGAATTCATACCTTCATGATTGGAGTCCACATTGTTAGCTTTCGTTTCCTCCCCAATTGATTCAATCATTAGCAGTTGCCCTTGTTTACATTGGTGACCCATACTCCATTTTTCATCACAATGCCATCACAAATCCTTTACTGATCTTTTCTTGAGGCCTTCTTAGGTTAGCCTTCAAATGTTAGGGTTTTAGATAAGAATAGATGGGGCTGGTGGCTTCTTGATCATTTGTTTATTACTTCTATTTCAATGATTTTCTACTGATTTTTTTCTTATATATACTTACTATCATCTACCACAGATCTAAAACCCTTTTCCCTAACCTTCATCCACTACCATCACAACCCTAAAACTCCACCAAATTACACCCCCAAATTGCATCCAAAATAACCATAAAATAAGCCTAAACCGTAGCCTACATCCACCAATCCACCAACTCTTTCGCCCACCACTTCTCTCAATCGATACATGCCTTTAACCTAACAACAAAAGAGAGATCTTAATATTGTAGATTTGGAGGCATATGCTATAGCATATGAAGAGATAATCAATACTAAATTTGAAGCGTTCAAGATGTGAATGGAGGATAAGATTCAGACTCTTTTTGCCGAACTCAGTTTGGGCCGACCATCGAGCCCGAAGAAATCACATAAAGGAGAGAGCTCTAATTGAAAATAGGACTTCCAGGAGAGGGGAGGCTCTATGACCAATCCTTACTATCCACTCATGAGGGTGGAATTCCCTAGATAGGAAGAAGGAGACTCCATTGGTTGGATCTCATGCATAGAGCGATATTTTCAATATCACAAAACCACGGATGCATCTATGGTAGAAATTATATACATTTTGAAGGAGATACCATACATTAGTTTAATTGGTTTGAACACACTCATGAAGTCCTCTCATAGTGACAATTCAAAGAAGGACTACTGATTTGCTTCGGACCAATTGATTATGAGAATATTGATGGACAACTAGCAAATATCCGACAAACCTCCACCATTTAGGTGTATCAAACTAGGTTTGAAAAGTTATCTAATCAAACTCATGATTAGTCTGAAAAATAGCTATTGGGGACCTTTATTGAGAGCTTGAAGCTGGAGATCCGGGGAGAAGTTAAAGTGCGACAACCGTATACGCTTATGATAGCCATTTCTTTCACATGACTTCAAGAGGAGCAATTCAACCATGAAGCCTGGAGGACTAGGGTCACTCCCGATCAGCAATACCGAAGCCCTCAACCCCCCTACTATCAGTCGAGCCCCTACACCAAAAATGTTGATAAGAGAAGAGCTTCAGGAGCGATCTAAAAGGGGTTATATTGGCATTATGAGGAGCCGTGGAGCTACGAGCATCGCTATAGAAAAGGGAGACTTTTTATGATTGAACTAGTAGAAGAAGAGTTTATTGAACATCTAGAAGAGAGCCTTGAACTTGAAGAAGAAGATGTAGAAGAAGTGCCAGAACCAACCGACCTTATGGTGCACACGCTAGCCGGCTACTCAAATCCACAAACGATGAAAGTTGGAGGCCTTCTCAAACAACAATCGATCACTATTCTCATCGACACAGGTAGCACTAATAACTTCCTAAATAGTAAGATTGCTACTCGGATGGTGCTCCACATCAAATGTTGTAGCAAGTTTGACATAAAGGTCACCAACAGCCGAATCCTAAAGTGCGACCAAAGACCAAAAAATTATCGTCGACTTCTTCCTCCTACCAATTAATGATTATGAAATCATGCTTGGCATAGAATGGCTGATGACGCTAGGTTACGTCTCTGGAAACTTTTCTAAATTAATTATGAAATTCTACTGCAAAGGCAAATTGGTCATCCTATGCAAGAAGCGTGGAAGCAACATAACCACCATTTTAACCCAACAAATGGACAAAGTTTTACACAAGGTATATAGTGGCTTTTTGATGCATCTCTAGTAGTAACCGGAGGGAAAGAAAATAGAAATTGAAGATCAAAATCTCGCTTAATTACTTGCTGAATTTGATGACGTTTTTGCTGAACCGCATGGTCTTCCTCCTACTCAGCAATAGAAACACCAGATTCCAATTCTTCTAGGTAAACCACCAACGAACACTCAGCCATACCACTATCGTCACTTCTAAAAGGATAAAATTAAAAAGATTATAAAGGAGATACTTGAAATAGTGGTGATTCGGCCAAGCTACAGCTCCTATTCCTCACTGGTGCTACTAGTACGCTGTTGGGAAATCCGATAAGGGAACGACATCACAAGCGCTGAAGAATAGAAAACAAAACCCTAGATTTCCCTTAGAAAGTTTTCATCATCATGCGAAAATCGGTGCATCAAAAACAAATCCGCAAAACTGCATGTGTAAAAGAAGATACCTAGGGAGATCGTATATCCCTGAATTCCTGAAGATCTGTGGGAGATGATGAAGGAGGTCAAGCGTCCTTCTCTCTAGTGGTATCCACACAGAAGGGATCACAAGAAAGCACCTCTTTCTCTAGGGAGAGGAGAATAGGAGGTGGCTACCAAAAGAAACCCTCAACATATAGAGCTTTGATTCCCTCTTATTTATAGAGGCCCCCTGAAAACCCTAATGGATCTTTTGCCCTATTGGACATTGGATCTCCATCCAATTACCCAAGCCTCTTGGATTAGTGGGTCTCTACCTAATAATCTCTTATTAGCAATTATTGGATCTCATCTCAAGATCCAATAATTCAGGGGCTTAATGGATATCCAATAAGATAGGGGGTTCAGCAGATATCTCATATCCGAACATCTACTCGTCGCAACACCTATCATATGTGTGTGACCCTCTAAGCCCAATATCGAGCTAGCCATTAGTCATACTTGTCAGAACTCCTTTTGACTTAGTGAATTATTATCTCTATAATAATTCACCCAACTCATCGACTGCGGATGTACCAGGCCACTACGCTGTAGCCCTAAACGATACAGGGGAATCCAATCCTTTAGACCTATTTATCCTCAGTTACCATGTATCTATAGTCCCTCATCCATCCAATATCCTAGAGACCCTATACCGGGCATGGTGCTGTCAGGCCTATACGGTCTCTCATCGAGTCTTGCTCTTATCGGATTCTCTCAGATAACCCTTTCTCTCTCAATCCAAATAACCTTGGCTAAGGATTTGTTCGAGCAAGAACACATGGGATATTCCTCTCATGATACCGAGAGCGCATGATCTTTTATTGACACTCAATAGCCCTCGTAAGGTTGGCTACCACTCCCAATGACCAGCTGTATTAGATCTGAAACTTTCCAAACCTATAAGTCTGATATCAAAGAGTGGAGTACTCATACAGGACATCCTTGGTGTCTCAAGTCTAAGGACCAGATACACTACTAGGACTACGGAATCGCTGTCTAACGTGAGGTATCAATAACCATCCAACATTCATTAGGCAGATCAATTAATGAACTCATTCCCTAATGAGTACTTGCACTGTACCCTTAGTGTTGTTGAATCTCGGATTTTGATGATGAAACTAATTGAGTGTGATTTATGATCTAACTGCGTGTTGAGTTACGTAGGTCTACTTTCGATCAGGATTAGACAGTTGACGCCGAGGAATTGGACGCCAGCCAAGGATCGGACAAAGCGCCAACCAATGATGTGTCGCAAATCGAATGTCAATTCGTGTTGTAATAACTGCCTCAGATCAAGTAGAGTGTTTGGTGTTTGTTTGTGCAGGAGTAACTACGAAAGGGATGAAGACGTAAAGCGTAAATCAAGGGTCAAGTCCGCGCGATGAAGTCGTTGGGAGTTCGAGAGTTCGACGGAAGCCCAAGATTCATTGGGAGTGCCGTGAACTGCCGAGAACGAGTAGGAGCTTGCCGAAGGGTTTTCGGAAGCTCACGAGGTTCGCCGAAGTTCGCGGAGCTTGCCAAGAAAGATCAAGCTTGCCAAAGAAGCTCGGGGAACTCGCCAAAATCATCGTGGAGTTCGAGAGCTGCCAGAGTCCGCAGGATGGTTTCCGAGGATCGCCTGAAGACCTAAGTTCGCCTAAGCTCGACTTTAAGAAGACTTGACTCATGGACTTTGTAATAGCTTAGGAAACGCCTTTAAAATTCATAGTTAGCACGTATTTTGGGTTAGAATTAGATAACCCAAAGTGGGGGCCCATTGGGCCTTGATTAGATGAGTTTGGGCCAAAATTTATCGTAGCGCTATCGAAAGCGCGGTGGAACCGGCCGGGCGGTGGCACCGCCCGTCTCGACAGAGCGTAGTACCGCCGTCTGGGCATGGTCGTCAGACACGCTACCAAATGATCGACAAAGTGTACCGCTCGCGTGTGGCACCGCCTTGACCAGCAGAAATCTGGGAACTCCAAATTCACTTGGAATTTGGAGCCCAATTTTGAATCCACTTTGGATCTATAAATACCCCCCCTTTCTCAGCTGAAAGAAGTAACCTTTGAGTAAGAAAAGTCTAAGTCTTGAGCCTTTGAGAGCTTTGAAAAGTGTTGTTTCTTTTGCTAAGTGTTCACCTTCCTCTTCTTCTTGAAAGATCTTGTACAAGTGTGAACATCTTGTAAAGGGTTGTAAAGGTGTTTGATCCTTCCTCCAAAGGAATTGCTAGTGGAAGAGCGAGCCTCATCGTAAAGGCTTCAAGAGTGGATGTAGGTCATTTGACCGAACCACTATACATCACCGTGTCCATGAATGTGTGAGTGTTTACTTTGCTGCAAGTTGTTATTTCATTTTCGCAAGTAATTACTTCCAAGTTCTCTTCGTCGAATCAAATCTTCCTACGAACTTGTGTTTTAGCGAAATCGGTTTCAAGAGCACGACTTTAATCCGCTGCACTAATTCACCCCCTCTTAGTGCCGCCGATCCCTAACACTGGTATCGAGCCACGTTTCTTTCTCTTCGGATTTACACCCGTGAGAAATGGCTCTAAATGGTTTTCAAGAGGGCTTTTCGTTTTTCGCCCACCGCTCTTAACGGTTCGACTACACATATTGGAAAACTCGAATGAGAGTTTTCATGCTTTCAATGGGTTTGGATTTATGGAACATCATCGAAAATGGTTTTCAACCTTCCTCTAAACCGACGAACGAATGGTCGGTTTTGGAGAAAAGGTCATTTTCTTTAAACGCAAAGGCTATGAATGCCTTATTTTGTGCTTTGAACAAGAACGAGTTCAATCGGATTTCTATGTGCGAAACGGTTTTGACATTTGGCTAACTCTTGAAATCACGCATGAGGGAACTAGTAGAGTTAAAGACTCAAAGTAAACCTCTTGTTGCATGATTTTGAGCTCTTCCAAATGACACTGTGAATCTATCGACGACATGTACACCGCTTCACGGATGTCGCCAATAGCTTGAAAAGTCTTGGTAAAAGTTTTTCGATTTTGAACTCACTAACAAGATCTTAAGATCCCTTTCAAAATGGTGGATCCTAAAATAACGCGATTCAAGAATCAAAGGATCTAAATAATTATTCTATTGATGAACTCATTGGGTCCTTAAAGACCTATGAAATGGAACATGATGAATATGATAAACATGATGGACACATGAACAACCTTCTAAAGAACAAGAAGGTTTTTGAACTCCGAACTATGAAATGCCACTTGAGTAATGACTCAAGTGATGAGGACAATGAGGACATTGAACACATAACAATGAATGTTAACAAGTTCATTAAACAAAAATTAAAAACACAAATGAACTTGAACGGAGAAAGAGGCCAAAGAAGAAGAAGAAGGCTTGGAAAGAAGAATCAAGAAAAGAAGAAGCAAACTACGCTTTAATGGTCTTCGACAATGAGGTAAGTAACTTAACTTCCTTGAATTATTTTGAAATTACTTGATGATTTCCATGAATGCTTAACTTAGTTTGTAGGATTTTTTTTATGCTTTTCTTGTGTTTTTAGAAATTAAAATTTTTTTCAAAATTATACTATGCTTTTCTTTATAGTATTTTTGAAAAGTAAACATATGAATGATGCAAGATTTGTGATAATGCTTAGGATTAATCCATGCATGTGTATCTTGATGGTTTACATTGTCTCCAAATATGATGCTTGATGATTTTATATCATGCATGAGCTTTTGAAGTAATAAAGTGTCATATTGTGATGATGAAATATATTTTTTGAATTTATAAATAGATGCATGATTTTGGCAAAAATTTGAACATGGCCATTTAACATAAAAATTGAAAGTGTGCTATCATTTTTACATATTTGGTCTTGACGATTTTATGACTAAGCTTGTGTTTTATTTTGATACATGTTTTCATAAAAATTTTGAATATGCTCACATCAAATTGCTTAAAATAAAAATGTATTTTTTTCTCATTCTATTGAGATGAATGAATTCATGTTATGAGTCTTGTGAATCTCATAAAAATAAAAACATGATGAATATTTTAAAAAAATGTGCCTCATGTTTTCGGTCTTAATGATTTCTCTTGAAATATGCAACGTCAAATCACTTGAAATGGAACACATAAAAATGAGAAATTACACTATCATGATGCTTTACGGTAATGCTTTTGATCTTAATGGGCTAAATGACAACTTGTATTTCAATTTATACAATGATGGCTTCCATATAAATGTTTGAACATACATTATGAAATCATCATTGAAATGAGAATATTAAAAGTTTGTTATCATGCTTAATGATTTTGTGATATCATATCTTGATGACAAACTCATGTTTTGGTCTTAAATTTGATACTCATCTTTTGAAACATGAGCACACTTGTTTGAAATAAAGTGAAACACATTATCATGATAAGTTGAATCTCATAATGTGTTATATTGTTGTCTTGACAATTTTTATAATGAAGTTTATCTTTCGATGTTGAATGTTGATATTTCTATTTTATTTGACATTAAAAGATAAAGGCATGTTTATTTGAAGTAAATTATAAAAAGGAAATGCATGATTCTTGAAAATTTTTCTATCTCTAAAGTTTTTAGTCTTGATGAATCCATGTGGATCTCTTTGAATCGAATCTTTTGGAAAGTACCACATGCTTAATGTGATTCGACTTAATGACAATTTGTCTTTTCGTCTTGAATGTTGACATTTACTTTTATTAAGGGCAAATGCATGGTTATAAGAAGCAAATCACATATAAAAACAAAATACAATCCTTTATATCAATCTTATCAATTTTTCTATAAGAAATTCATGAATCCATGCTTATCATGTATGAATTTATTGAATGAGATTTTGAGGATGATTCTAGTTTTGACTAATGCTTGATTTGTCATAAGACACGCTTTTAAAATTGAATCATGCTTCAATCATGTTCTATCTCCTTAATTCATTTTGTTCTCCTATATTTCCTTTTATTTACCATAGAGGAGAATCTTCTAAATGAATTATGAAATTGATGATTTGATAATAAGTGTTTATCAAAAATCTATTTATCATTTTGCAATCTCTAAAAAGTTGATAATTACTCATTCATGTTGTGAATCTCAAAATGTTTTTGATTTGATTAGGAGTTTCGAGTTGACAAAATGAGTTTGAATAATTTTATGACTCCTCTCTTGATCTCTTGAAATCATGACATTGAATTCTTGACTTGAGATATTTTTGCAAATTGAAATACCTTCCTCTATGATTGCTTCCTTTTCATTTACTAAAGAGGAAAACAATTCAAGTCTTGATATATCGATAAGTGATACTTGAAATTATTTTTATGATTCATGATGAATTTAGATCTATCATGTATAAATCAAGTTGTTGCTCTTACTATCAAATGAATCATGAGCCCCGACATCACATCTTTTATGATATAAAAATGATATGATTTCCTTACCTTGTATGCCTTTTGTGATGATTTGAACATTGATGTAAAACAAAATTTATATTCTTCCCTTTCCCTTTATTTCCTTCTTTAACGACAAAAGGGGAAAGAAAGCATGTTAACATCATTAATCATGACTTGATTTTGATTTCTTGGAACTATATATTTGAGATTCTATTTATGAAATCATGATCGTGATGATTTGAAAACTCCTACATGTAAATCAAGATTTTCTTCATGACAAATATATATAAACTTTGTTTATTCATGAATTGATCTTTAATGAGATGACTTCCTTGTGTGATGATTGAAAATTAATTTTCTTTCTGATGAATCATTGAATCATGACTTGATCTATGCTATTTGTTTTTATATATATCATGATTCTTGATTGTATACCCTTTATCATGAATTGAAAATTGATGATAAAGAAAGTATTTCTGAATCATGATTTTGATTTGAACTATATGTTTAGAATTTGTTTGAAAATCATGATCTTGACCTTGCTAAAATGAATGGTTATGAATCATGAATGATATCTTTTGATCCTTATTGATTTTTCATATTGATATCTATCATTACATGATATGATTGAATGATTGATTGATACAAATTTAAATGATGTGAAAAGTTGTTAAAGGAAGAAAACAATCTAAATTTTGATATTTCAATATTTGATACTTGGAATATTTTAAAATGTGTTCTTGATGAGAATGTTTGAAATTGCTCTTTATCTCATGAATCTTTATCTTAATCTTGTTAAGAAAAATTTTAATGAACCATGAATCATATCTTTGGTATTCACGAATTAATCCTTATTGATATCTTTCATGAATTCTTTGAATCTATTGCCTTGAACTTTTGAATTGTGATGAATCAAAAATTTTTCTCCTATATGACTTCTCCTATATGTCATGCTTTGAATATTGATGAAGATTTTTTATTGATGGAAGTTGATATATGATATGAAAAGAGGATGTAAAAGAAAATCTTTGTATTTGATCCTACTATTCTTTTGACAAAAACAAAGGGGGAGAAGATTTATTGCTAGCTTGCAACTTCAATGAAAAATTTCCTAGCTCGATCATTGAAATGAAGGAACATCCTATCATGAACATTTTAAATGTTGCTAGCATGCTACAAAAGCAAACTGCAAACTTGCTATGATGAATTGTAAGAAGCAAGTGATGGATTGCTATGCTTGGACATCCTTGAAAAATTTGCCATGATTGAATGTTGAATGTTGATGAAAATTTAGCTAGTATGATTGTAAAACTTGCATATCTTTTAAACTAGCTATGATGATTACTTCTCCTTTTGTTGATGACATAGGGGAGAAGTAAATTGATGACTTCATGCATTGTATTGAGTATTTTATATATTTGCATGATTGTTTGATTTATTCTCATAAACATTGTGATGAATGTTGCTTGATCCGGGATAATCCAAGTGTTCTATCAATGGCATATTGATGGGGGAGTTTGTTTAAACTCCGGGAGTTAAGGTTAACTTTATCATCAATTAGTTGTCATCATCAAAAAAGGGGAGATTGTTGAATCTCGGATTTTGATGATGAAACTAATTGAGTGTGATTTATGATCTAACTGCGTGTTGAGTTACGCAAGTCTACTTTCGATCAGGATTAGACAGTTGACGCTGGAGGAATTGACGCAGCCGGCGATCGGACAAAGCGCCAACCAATGATGTGTCGGGCAACTGAATGTCAATTCGTGTTATAATAACTGTTTAGATCGAAGTAGAGTGTTTGGTGTTTGTTTGTGCAGGAGTAACTGCGAAAGGGATGAAGACGTAAAGCAAAATCAAGGGCCAAGTCAAGTGCGATGGATCGCTGGGAGTTCGAGAGTTCGACTAAGCTCAAGATTCATTGGGAGTGCCGAATCGCCGAGAACGAGTAGGAGCTTGCCAAGGGTTTTCAAGCTCACGGAGGTTCGCCGAAGTTCGCGAGCTTGCCAAGAAAGATCAAGCTTGCCAAAGAAGCTCGGGGAACTCGCCAAAATCATCGTGGAGTTCGAGAGCTTGCCGAGTCCGCAGGATGGTTTCCGAGGATCGCTTCAAGACCACCGGAAGTTCGCCTAAGCTCGACTAAGAAGACTTGACTTGCGGACTTTGTAATAGCTTAGGAAACGCCTTTAAAATTGTAGTTAGCACCATTTTGGGTTAGAATTAGATAACCCAAAGTGGGGGCCCATTGGGCCTTGATTAGATGAGTTTGGGCCAAAAATTTGGCCCAAAACCGAACTGGCTTACGTGGTCAGCTGGCCATCAGATATCAGAGTATACCATCAGAGCCTGGCATCGTGAGCTGTACCAGCCGCGGTGGAACCGGTTAAGCGGGGCCTCGCTCGACAGTGGCATGGTAATCACCGCTCGCGGTACCGTGGTACTGCGTCAGACAAATAAATGATCGACATCAAAGTGGTACCTTCACAATGGCACCTGACCAAATAGAATTGGGAACTCCAAATTCACTTGGAATTTGGAGCCCAATTGAATCTACTTTGGATCTATAAATACCCCCTTTCTCACCGAAAGGGGTAACTCGAGTAAGAAAAGTCTAAGTCTTGAGCCTTTTCAGAGCTTAAAAGTGTTGTTTCTTTTGCCAAGTGTTCACCTTCCTCTTCTTCTTGAAAGATCTTGTACAAGTGTGAACATCTTGTAAAGGGTTGTAAAGGGGTGTTTGATCCTTCCTCCAAAGGAATTGCTAGTGGAAGAGAGCCTCATCGTAAAAGGCTTCAAGAGTGGATGTAGGTCATTTGACCGAACCACTATACATCACTTGGTTCATGAATGTGTGAGTGTTTACTTTGCTGCAAGTTGTTATTTCATTTTCGCAAGTAATTACTTCCAAGTTCTCTTTCGTCGAATCGAAATCTTCCTACGAACTTGTGTTTTAGCGAAATCGGTTTCAAGAGCACGACTTTAATCCGCTGCACTAATTCACCCCCCCCCCCCTCTTAGTGCCGCTCGATCCCTAACAAGTGTCCCCACATGAGTAGCTATGAGACCAGCTACCTCCATCATATGGACGGTATATAGCACACCAGTCTATCCGGTTATCTCGATATCCTTCTCGAGTAACCTATGACCAGGATAATTCAGGTCTGTGTTTAAAGGTGAATCAGTCTCATTATCGTGATCTCATCACGATCCAATTCCTATTGCACAAATCCAAGGATATCACAATATATGCAACACATAAGATAAAGTGATAAAACGCCTAATAATGAGCAAAGAGATAGAGTGCATATTAAGTCACAAGTGCCATCACTCATGTGATTGGCTTGCAGGACACATATGACTAGCATACGCAAGAAAGACGAAACTTGACAGATGTGGATTGACTACCAAGCTTTAAATGGCATCACCGTTAAGGACAAATACCCAATACTAATAGTGGATGAACTTCTTGATGAGTTAAAAGGAGCTCGAGCCTTCTCAAAGCTGGACCTCCATTCTGGTTTATTGAATCACGGATTTTGATGGTAAAATTAATTGATAAGTTTATTATCTAATCTATGCTGAGATAAATGATGCAGGACTAACTTCGATCAAAATAATTAAAGCAAGAAATATCAAATGTTGGGTCGAAGTCAAAGTTCAGGCATCGTATCGGAAGAATCAGACAATGCATCAAGAACGAATGTTGTAGGAGTCAACATACTGGTGGATCGAGCTTATAAATACCCCTTACTTCTCAGCTACTTGTACATTGAGAAGTGATCAAAACTGAGCCAAAACTCTAGTGAAATAGCCTCGGAAAGTTTGAGTGTTCACCTCTCGAAATCTCACTTGTAAAAATTCTATAAAAGGGTGTGAGCCACTTGTAAAAGTATATAAGAGGGGTGTTTGATCTTTCTCCTTCAAGAAGGATTGATAGTGAAAGCCAGGAATCTCATCGGAGGAGGTTTCGGAAGTGGACGTAGGCCATTTGATTGAACCACTATAAATCGTTGTGTACTTCTCTTGGTGTGTAAGTTTTAAATTGTTACATTTCAATTTTTACTTGGCTGCAATCTTTCAATCTCCTTCTCTTAACTCTCTTATGTATCCACTTGAATCAAACTTCTTTTTCGAAATCATTTTCGTCGAACAAAACTTCTCAACGCACAATATTTTTCTAGAATCAGTTTAAATCTTTGATTTTTAATCTAATTTCATATTATCTTATGACATCTTTTCAATTTTGTATTTTGAATGGAACTTTCATTTTTGTCTTCCTCTAATCTTGGATTGATACTATTGTTTCATCTATTGATGATTTTTAGCATCATAACATGACTTTCGATTGATGATTTTTTTTAATATCATACCCATTTAATGACTTGGCAAAATTGATTCTATCGATTTTATACTCCTACTTCCATTAGCATGAATTAATGATTCACTTTTCAGACCTTCGTATCATGAAATTTGAAGTTTGATAAATTTTTGATAACCTAAACAAATTATCTTCATGACACATGAAACTATTCTTTTATACATATCATTATGTCATGAACTCTATATGAAAAGAAGGAACTCTCAAATTTTTTATAGCTTGAAAAATCTCTTGAAATCTATTCGGATATCATTCATTTTAGTTTCTTAACTCTATGAATTTCTATGAACTTTTATGAATTTTATGAATGTAAAGATTTCTGATGTCATGAATTTCTATAAATTTTTAATGGCTTGATTGTTTGTTTTCCACTTGATAAATTTTCCATGAAAATGCCAAGTTAGCTCTCATGAATTCTTCTTTATGTTGTGAGCCCTTTATGAATTTTTGATGCTCTTTCATGAGTCTTTAAGTATACATCATAAGCTTTGTGTTGAAATGATCTCTTCTTTATAGCTCACGAATTTTATTTAGTGAAAACGATTCTTGTATGAATTTTTATTGACTTGAATGATTCATTTTTCTACTTCATGGATTATTTTTGCTGAATTAACTCTTAGTGCTGAATTATATCTATGATATGAATTTTTGATGAATTATAAGTCTTCTTGATGAATTCATGGATATAAGCCTTCTCTTTTTGCCATTTTCACAAAAACTCTATCATAACAATTGGTATCAATAGCCCATTTCCTTTTTGTTGATGACAAAGGGGGAGAAAAATATGGCAAATTAATAACTTGATGGCATTGAGAAATGCAATTTGTAAAATGAATTGTTTGCAAAATGATGACATGCTTTGTAACGTAAATTGCCATGCTTTGTTTCATAAAATGCTTAGTATTGTCAAAAGCATCACAAACACTTGAAATGTTTTGTAATGGATTGAAAATGCTTGAAAAATGATTGGTATCACAAATACTTGAAGTATATTGTAATGTATCACAAATATATAAATTTTATCGTATGCATCGCAAATGAATCATGTATTCAATATGATCATTACCGTATCATGCTACTTGATTTTGGAATTTTTCCTTGTTATGACAAGCTATCATTTGGTTTCATTCTTGTAATGATGTATCATCAATTCATATCATGCCTTAGATTTGTAAATTTTAATTTGATATCATTTGATTCTTTTGATATTTCAAACTTAAAGCTTGTATCATTTGTTGAGATGATGATTGTTTATCATCATTCAACATTGGACTTGAAAATGGATGTCATGCCTTGGCATCATTTTCAAATTAGGAAAATATGAAGTTTCGTATTTGGGATGAAAAATCATGCTTGTTAAGCATATCGATAAGTTCGAATGTATGCAACTTATCAGTTTTGGCTTGAATTCAACGGGTTTGAATTCAAGTGTTTCTTATCTTATATATGGCATATAGATAGGGGGAGTTAAGGTTAACTCCGTCATCAATTGATTCTCATCATAAAAGAATGTGAGATTGTTAAATCTCATATTTTGATGATAAAGTCAATTGATTGGTTATTTGATCTAACCCATATTATTGAGAAAAGTGTGTAAGATTAACTACGATAGCAATGAAGACATAAAGCAAATTGCTAGAGTCAAGTACGTTGAGAGTTTGAGAGTCCATCGGAAGTCCATAGGTTGGTCAGAAGTGGTGCTGGAATTGGCCAAGAATAAATAAGGGACTTGCCAAAGGATTTTTGTAAGTTCGCTGAAAGGTTCGTCGTAAATTCACGAGTCCACCGAGAAAATTGAAGCTTGCCGAAAAGATTCATCGAACTCGCCAAGGTCATTTCAAAGTCTAGGAGCTTGTTGGGAGTCCACGAAAGTTGTCCAAGGGTTCATCGAAAGTCCGCTTAAGTTCACCTAAGTCGTCAGAAGAAGAATTGATGTGCCGATTTAAGTTCTTGCTTTGTGTATGTCCTTAATGTTATAGTTAGCACATAATTAGGGTTAGGATTAGATGTTAATCTTTTAACTTCGGTAGGGGCCAATTAAGCCTATAGATTAATTGGATTGGGCCGGATACAAGGCCCATCCAAAAGTGCTAGACCTATCTAGCATTGACACCGCTAGACTAGAGCGGTGGCATTACCCTGAGAATAGATTCCCAGAAGCTCTAGGCGATGGTACCACCCCAGGCCAATGGTGGTACCATTGATAGTTATTATCTGTCAATGGTGGTACCGCCTGACAAGTAGTAGTACCACTTGACAAGTAGTGGTACCACCTAACAGGTAATGGTACCACCCCTCCACAAAGCCCAAGGACTTTGTCAAAGCGATTGTACCACCAAACCGGGTAGTAGTATCGCTAGTGTCATGGTCGGACTAGCGGTGGTAAAGCTAGTACTCAAAATTCCGGATATGTCCTTTTTTGGCTCCATTTCTGAAGTTAACTGAGGCTATAAATACCCCTTACTTCTTAGTTGGCTAAGCACATTGAGAAGTTATAAAAACTGAGCCAAAAGTCCAATGAAACATCCTTGGAAAGCTTGAGTGTTCACCTCCTGAAGTGTCACTTGTAAAAGTTCTAGAAAAAGAGTGTGAACCACTTGTATAAGTCTGTAAGAGGGTGTTTGATCCTTTCCTTTTAGAAGGATTGATATTGGAAGCTAGGAACCTCATCGGAGGAGGTTTCAGAAGTGGACGCAAGTCATTTAACCGAACCACTATAAATCGCTACGTACTTCTCTTGGTGTATAAGTTTTAAATTGTTGTATTTCAATTTTTACTTGGTTGCAATCTTTCAATCTCCTTCTCTCAACTCTCTTATGTATCCACTCAAATCAAACTTCTTTGTCGAAATTATTTTCATTGAACAAAACTTCTCAATGCACAACATTTTTCCAAAATCTGTTTAAATCTTCGGTTTTTAATCTAATTTCGTATTTGTTGAATCTCAAATTTTGATGATGAAACTAATTGATCGTGTTTTGTTTATCTAACTATGTTTTAAGTCATGCAAGTCTACTCTCGATCAGGCTTAGACAATTGATGCAAGAAGAATCGATGTTGCATTGGAGGAAAACATGTCAGGAGATTGGACGTCGAGCCGGAGGTCCGATCAACAATCGGATGACTTCGAACAAAGAAATTGGGCATAGGGCTAGGAAGAGTAGAGGTGTGCTAAGAAGATCAGGTTGCAGGCATCAACTGTTGATTGGGCAATAGGCTGCAAGAAAGGATGAAGCACCGAACAAACGGATGAAGTGTCGAAGTGCCAATGATGTGCCGGGCGACATTTCGATTAAGAATTATAATAATTGTCTAGATTAAAGTAGGATTAAGGAATAATTAGGTTGTAATTGGGCTACCCTAGTTAGGGGCTAGTTGGGCCCATACCCGGACAAGTTTGGGCTGGACTCTTATAGATTTTTGATAAAGAAAAAGAGAGAGGTGAACACTCAAACTATTGAAACAAGATTTTGCTAAAGCTTTAACTCAGTTTTCAACTTCTCAAAAGGTGCTTTACCAGCAAAGAAAAGATGGTATTTATAGACTCAATTGGCTTTCAAAAATGAAGCTAAAAAGACTCACATCCCGAATTTCTAGGCACTAGTAGTACCACTGCCTGGCACTAGCAGTACCACCGCTTGTTCACTCTGCTTTGTCAGTGAACTGGGTGGTACCACTGCCCAGACTAGCGGTACCACCATATGATAGAGTCCTCGAGCTCTGTAGACTAGCAGTACCACCATTGGTGGGTAATAACTACCACCGGTACCACCGCTGACCTAGGGCGGTACCACTATCTAGACCATTTGGGAAGTTGTTCCTAGGGCGGTGCCACCGTCAGACCTAGTTCAGCACTACTAAATGGGCACTAAATCCGGCCCAATTTAGTCCACATGAGGCCTAGTTGGCCCCTACTAGGGTTAATAAGAATTATTACCTAATCCTTACCCAAATTACGTACTAACTATGTAATTAAAATTTAATTCTAATTAAATTAACAACCGGCAATGTCGAGTCTTCTTCCGGTGAGCTTTCCGATGAACTTCCGGCGGACTTCCGAGACAGCATCGAGCTTCTTCTGACGTACTCACAACAGGCTTCCGGACTTATGGCGAGTTTAATGAATCTTTGACAAGCTTCCAAACCTTCTCGGTGAGCTCTGCAAACCTCCGACGATCTTTCCGACGAACTTTTGAAACCTTCGGCAAGTCCTCGATTCTTTCTCGATTGGTTCCGACAGCACTTCCGATGATCCTTCGGACTTCCGGTGGACTCTCGAACTCCCAACAACTTGACTCTGATAATTTGCTTTATGTCTTCAAGCTATCATAGTTAATCCTGCACACTTATCTCAATAATATAGATTAGATCAAATAACCTATCAATTGACTTCATCATCAAAATCTGAGATTCAACAATCTCCCCCTTTTTGATGATGACAATCAATTGATGATAGAGTTAATCTTAACTCCCCCTATCTATATGCCATATTATGAGAAAGAAAACACTTGAATTCAATTTCCTTGAATTCAAGCCAAAATCGATAAGTTCCATTCGTTGAACTTATCGTCATGCTTAACAAGCATGATCTTTCATCCATAAATACGAAACTTCATATTTTACACAATGTCAAGGCATGATACTTATTTTCAAGATGAATGATAGACATTTATTACTTCGATAAGAGATACCAATTATAATTTGAAATATAACATGGATCAAATGATATCGATATAAAGAGCACAAATGCAAAGCATGATATCATTTTTGACACATCATCAAATGAGATGATATCTTATCATATCAATAAAGGATACCAAATTTTAAACATGATATGATAACAATTTTTCAAAAAGGTTAAGCATTTGCGATACATTGCAATATGATACAAATTTTATTACGATGCTTTTAAAGACATCAACCAATTTTTGATTATAAAGCATGGCAAAGGTAATCATATTGCAATTTAAAGCATATAAGATATTTTTCATTTCATCATATTGCAATACACAACATATAAGTCATTGCGATTCGATACGATACACATAAGTCATTTATTTGTCATATTCTTCTCAATACGATGCATGCAAGACATTTTATCAAGTCATTTGCATATGTCATCAATTTATTTGTACATTCTTCTCCCCCTTTGTCATCAACAAAAAGGAGGTGAAGTAGTCATCATAAGGTATCATATCACATGAAAAAATGTAAGAGTAGTCATTTATCAAGCATATCAAACACATATGATACATGAGGCTAATATTTGCTTAGAAATTATAATGTAAAATATGTCACCCTCGGCCAATAAATCCAAAAATGTTTTTATCATCATTTTAATTCATATTCATGAAATAAAAAATGATCAATTATCATTTATCAAGTTATGAAAAATTCACACATGAAAGAGGATGAAAGAATAAAATTATAAAGTGGAAGGATAGATCATTAAAGCCATCAAACATCTCAAATCAATTTTAAGGTAAAATCCATGAGAAAGAGATGTCAAAATTCATAAAGCTTCAACTTGTTTAGAATTTATGAAGTGAAACATATTAACACTAAAAATTTCATACAAAGATTCAACACCAAAAATTGGCATTCTTATAGAAAACATGAGGTGAAAGATATTATGTCTTAAAAGCTCGAATTGTAGAGATTAGCACAAGAATAAAAATCCAAAATGAATATTTAAGTGCTTAATTTTTAAGCAAAATTCATGACATTAATTTATGCATATGTTAAGCTTCATATGAAATGCAAGTTATGAAATTTCTTAATCATGCTTAAAGGAGGTGGAGGGAGTATAAAATTAATTTTACTATATCATTAAGATCTATCATTTGAAGAAGGAGATGAACAACATCATGATGCCAAATCATCCAAAATATTACAACATCATGAAGGCTTCATCAAGATTAAAAATATTATGAAGGATAAAAATGAGAGCTCCATTCAAAAAATGATATAAAGATGTCATAAAAAAATCCGAGAATAATAACAAGTTGAGACTATCAAAAGTTTAAACATTTTGAAAAGAAACTTGCAACATCATGTATTAGGACAATCTCAAAAGTGTACCACAATAGCATTGAGGTTTACACAATAGAAGTCAAAAGATTTATTACAACAACTATTCCTTAGGTGGAATACCGAAGTGTCCATACAAGTGATCTAACTTTCGATTCATCTATTGTACTTCACTCAAAATTTCAGCTTGCTGTGATTTGATTTGATTTATCTCTGACATGATCGGATCTTCAATAAATAGAGCATGTACTAGTTCTGATGGTGCTGCACCAAAGGGACTAGGAGGGGGAGATTCACTACCCCTAAAAACTGGTGTTTCAGGTTGTTCTACTGGAGGGGGAGCTGGATCGGTCCTTCTAGGCTGCCTAGTCCATATTTCATTTCTAAAAATGCACCTAAGTCTTTTGAGCAGGTTTCTGTTAATGGGATTATATCTATTTACTTTTATCACTTCTTCGTCGGGTGGTATTTTTATATTATATGTATGTAGCATTCTAGTGATTAACCCCCCATATAGTAATATTAAGTCTTTAGATACTATTTTCATCATATTTTGCTAGATCAGGTATCCAAAATAGTTATTTTGCCTAGTCATTATCCAGTACATGGTACCTAACTCAATTTGACTAATCTCATCATGGTGATACTATTTAGGAATAAGGATACTTATGATGATGTGATGGAGGATCTTAGAGCTAAAAGGTAACAAGTGCTCATAGCTTTTAGGGACTATAGCTAGGTTGGGATTTCCGAAAATAGTCCCTAAAGCCTCGGAGTAGGTTACTCCGATTGCATCCATATCCCATTATCCTCTAAAGTAGCAGCCTCTATCCTTTTCGGAGATTCCGATTAGGTCACATATTGTGCTATCCAAAATTCGAATTTGGTTTCCTAAAAGGTAGGTTGACATGTTATCATCATCATCTAAGCTCAAATTAGCATAAAAAAACCTAACTAATCTAGGGTAAATTGCTTCGTTGATTTGCAAGATGGGCAAGACATACAATTCGGCAAACCACCTAATAGGTTCTAGGTTTTCTAGTTTACCTAAATCAACATGTTTTCCCTTGTGTACGATTATAGCTTCAAGATTATGGTACCTAAGGGCTGTTTCATTTGAGCTAAAGAGGGATTGGTCAAATGAATCTCCTTTCCTCCTCTTCCCTTTGTCCCTAGATGATCTCCTAGGAGCTATTTATCTAAACATGATGATAGAACAAAAAATTTTTAAGGAGGCAGCCATGTATTGAGAAAACAAAGAGGGAGAATCAAATGTTACCTTGGATGAGGTTACTTGAGAAGTGAGGGTCTTGATCCAAGATTCAAGGGGATGGAAGCCTTTCTTGGTCTTCTTGAGAGGTAAGATGAAGTTTAGAGGGTGGAAGATGATTTTTAGAGCAGCCTCAAGAATTGAGGGAGGTTCTACCGCCTCCTCCTTATAAATGGGGCTCTCGGTGCTTAATCGATGAGCGATACCACCGCCTGGGAATAGAATGCCCAGGTCGTGCTACCTCCAGCCTTAGCGGTGCCATTGCTGGCACCCTAACTTAGGAAATTTTTGGAGGGCTTCAACACTTTATTTTTAATCAATTTACTTTGTTGTGTTTTTTTATTTATTTATCTTATAGATGTCTAATTTGATCATTACATGTTTGATTAAAATAGGATGATGTTTTGTATCACTTCCAATCTCATGTTAATCATATGATAAATATATTTTTTTATTAAGCACAATGACTCATGTTGTAATCATGAGACATCAAAAACTTTTGGATCAAGAGAATGGTAACACAAATATAAGAAATCCCAAACAATAAATGAAAGAAGATTTACGAATATTTTAAGGACTCATGCATCAAAATTGACAACGATTAATTTGTAAAATCATAAAGAAGGTAAAACTCAATCAAAAGATGTCTTCATCATATTAAACATCAGAGATATGAAGATCAAGGGAAGTAATTTTTATGATGTGAATTATCAATTTATTTGCATCACTCATCATATATAAATTTGAAATAGGTAAAGGATTGTCAAAGATGATTCAAGGCATACATCAGTAGGATTATATCTAAAAGGTATTTTAAGAAGAATATATTACAATTGTAAACATCAAGCGAGAATGTGTTTTATGCGTTGGGAGAATCAAGTTTTTAAGTAAGTCATGAATTTTATAAAGTTGTGATTCTAAGAATTTGAAGTCATGAGTCATTTTGAGGAATTCATCAACTCTAAATTTGTTATTACAATTATATACGTGGATTTTCCAAATGAGTCAATCTACATTGATGTCTAAAAAAAATATCACATCGTTTTAAAGTGAAGGATTTTAAATTGTAAGGTGACACAATTGTTTCTATCGAAATCAATTTTCAAGAGACTTAATGGAAGTTATGGTACATAATGTATAACACTCAAGGATCTTTTATTACTTGAGCTAGTGAGCTTGATTATGATCAAGAATTATATTACTACCCGCTCCTAGCTTGTGTGGGTGAGTGTGTCTACAAAAGAGGATGGTTTTTAGGTACCCATTTGAACTTGGGTGCCTCAAATATTGATCTACTAAACTTATCATTATTCATTGAGTTTCTTATCGTTCTTTTAGGAACCCATATTAACCTATGTAGGTTAAGTTTCTTATATGGACATTTGTAAGCAACATATCCGGATTTGCAACAAAAATTACATTTCAAGTGAGATGATATATATAGTGTGGGTCCTTTAACGAAAGTGGTTCGAGTTCCGTGAGATCTTGTTAGAACCCTTGGATTCTAAGCTTGGGGTTGATCTCTATAGGGGATCGGCCTCCTTGGAACTCTACAGGTTGCTGAATCTCAGATTTTGATGATGAAGTCAATTGGTGAATTATTTGTTCTAATCCATATTGTCAAGATAAGTGTGCAGGATTAACTACGATGGGATGAAAACATAAAGAGATTAACCGAGGTTAAGTTTGCCGGGAGTTCGAGAGTTCATCGGAAGTCCGAAGGATCGTCGAAGTGTTGTCGGAATCAACCGAGATAGAATCAGGGACTTGCCGAAGGTTTCGAAAGTTCATCAGAAAGATCGTTGGAGCTTCGTAGAGATCTCTAAGAAGGTTCAAAGCTTGCCAAGACTCATTGAACTCACCACAGAACTGGAGCTTGTTGGGAGTCCGTCGAAAGAAATCCGAAGGAGTGTTGGAAGTCCACCGAAATTTCGCTAGAAAGCTCACCGGAAGAAGACTTGAAGAATGTCAGTTTAAATCATTTAGAATTATGTTTCAATTTTATAGTTAAGCATATAATTTGGGTTAGGATTAGGTGTTAATCCTATAACCCAAAGTAGGGGCCCATTAGGCCTTATTTTGGACTGGTTTGGGTCATGTTTAAGGCCCAAACCGATGTGCTGAAACATGCTGGGCGGTGGCACCGCCTAGCACCCGAGAGACTGGGCGGTGGCACCGCTGCCTTGGGTAGTGGAACCGCCTAGTGCATTGTCAGTCTGACAACTAATAGGCGGTGGCACCGCCACTGATAGGCAGTGGCACCACCAGCACCGGGAAACCCAAATTTGAATCCTCTTGGGGTCTATAAATACCCCTCCTTTCTCAGCAGAAAGATCACCCTTTTAAGAGTTAAAAATTGAGTAAAGCTTTGGCTAAGTCTTATTTTCGATGGCTAGTATTTGCCTCCTCTTTCTCTTTGAAAAATCTATAAGAGTGTGAACCTCTTGTAAAAGGGTTGTAAGAGGGTATTTGGTCCTTCCCCTTCAAAGTGACTTGCTAGTGGAAGTTGGGAGCCTCATCGAAGAAGGCTTCAAAAGTGGATGTAGGTCACTTCACCGAACCACTATAAATCGTGGGGTTCTTGAATGTGTGAGTGTTTAAATTTCTGAATCATTTCTATACTTAGCTGTAAATCATTCGGTTTTCATCTCCTTTACTCAAGCTACTTCAACTAAGTCATCTTTGTCGAATCAAAATCTCAATACGAACTAGCTATTTACGAAATCAGTTTCAAACTTATGAGTTTTAATCCACTGCACTAATTCACCCTCCCCTCTTAGTGCCTCTCCGATCCTAATAGGGGTTCCTTCCTCCAAGCTACTGCTCAAAGACTACTAAAAGTTTGATTAATTCCTTATGAAAAGATGGTGAATACATGGCTATTTATAGGGCTTCTAACCCTCAACTCCTAATAGGAGTCTTACTCAAGACTCCTACTTCTAACCAATTCCTACTTCTAATTAGGACTCCTTCTCTAGTAGGACTCCTACTTCTAATAGGACTCTTTCCCTAATAGGACTTCTACTTCTAATAGGACACATTCTCTAAGAAGTAACCTAACCTAATTTAGCCGGCCTCTTCACCTCTTTAATAGGGGTCAGCTAGATAGGATTTACATGAATGCCCTTATCAATTAGGACTCTCATAACTAGAGTCCTAACAGACCCGCCCTCTTCAAATCAGCCTTGTCCTCGAGACTGATGTTCCATGAATTCTGAGAATTTGATCTTCAAGTCGTCATAGTTCTCCCAAGTGGCATCTTCTGCTAGTAGGTTCACCCACTGTATTAATACTTCAGTAGCAGGTCATCATCGTCGAGTCACGATCCATCGATCAATAATGGTACTTGGTTGGGTCTGGAGCTCTCCTTGGGTAGTCATATTTAGTAGATGGCTTTGGGCTATCTCATGTTATCCCAACTTGAGCTTCAAACACGATACATGGAAGACTGGATGGATTCGAGAGCTAACGGGTAAGTCCAATCTGTATGCTATTGCTCCGATGTACTCCAAAATCTGGTAGGGTCCATAGAATCACGGTGAAAGCTTCATAGATGCTCTGGTTTGGATTGATGTTTACTTTTATGGTCTGGAGCTAGGAAGACCCAATCTCCTACTAAAAATTTTCTTTCGCCTTTGTGTTGTTGACATATATCACATTGTGCTACAAATTCAACAATAATATTTTTCATCCCTATCTAATAAAAATTTTACTTAATTCTTTCATAGGTTCTAAGGAACCTGGAGTGCCTAGCTGCAAGTGTGGAATGCTTCTCTTGAAGGATGGTCTTTATGTAAGTAGAATTTGGCACAAGCACAATACGTCCCTTATATCGCAAGTCCTTTGAGTCCCAACTATAATGAGCCACAGAACTTGGTGCTTCCTCCAATTTTTTTATGATTTTACTCATTTCTGGATTATCTTGCCATTTCCTCCTAATATCCTCAAGGAAGTCGTTGGTCGGAATTGAAATAGCCAAAAATTCAGCCTGCTCGGGTAGCCGTGAAAGCGCATCTACAACAATATTATCTTTCCCCTTTTTGTAAGTTATTTCATAATCACATCCAAGAAGAATTGTTACCCATTTTTGCTGCTTAGGGGAAGATATCTTCTACTCCAAGAAATATTTTAGGCTTTTATGGTCGGTCTTGATTTGAAAGCATCGCCCGATCAAGTACGGTCTCCATTTGGACACCGCATGCACAATCGCGAGCATCGCCTTGTCGTAATAGTCATCTTGAGATGGGAAGAAGATAACGCCTTACTGGTATAAGCGAGGGGGCAGCCATCTTGCATTAGTACAGCACTAATTCTGACTCTGGAGGCATCGGCTTCAATAATAAAAGTCTTGCCGAAGTCGGGTAACACTAGTACCGGCGTTGTTATCATTACGCCCTTAAGTTCATCGAAGGCGGTGGTAGCTTTGTCTAACCACTGGAAAGTATCTCTTTTTAGCAAGGATGTAAGGAGTGCACTGATCTCTTCATAGTTTTTCACGAACTTACGATAGTAACCTATTAAACCAAGAAAGCCGCGCAGCGATTTTATGTTCCTCAGGGTCGGCCAGTTCTGCATTGCTTCAATTTTGAGGGGTCCACTGCCACCCCTTCCTCTGATATGATATGCCCAAGATATTCCATCTTTTGTTGAAGAAAGCTACACTTCATTTTTTTGACAAAAAGAACATGTTCTCACAAAATTGTCAAAATAAGTCATAAGTGCTGAATATGACTTTCAAGAGAAGGGCTGTAAATAAGGATATCATCAAAGAAAACTAGCACAAACTTATGAAGATAACTTTGGAAAATATCATTCATAAGGCTTTGGAAGGTGGAGGGAGCATTAGTGAGACCAAAGGGCATTACCATAAATTCATAGTGACCGTTGTGCATTCGAAAGGTAGTTTTCGGTATGTCTTCTTCGCACACTCGTATTTGATGATACCTGAATCGAAGGTCCAGCTTTGTGAAGACTCGTGCTCCCTTTAATTCATCAAGCAATTCATCTACTACTGGAATAGGTACTTGTCTTTGACGGTTATGCCGTTGAGAGCCGGTAATCAATGCACATTTGTCATGTTTCATCTTTCTTTCATACGAGGAGCACCGGTGAAGTGTAGGGGTTACAACTTGGCTGAATAACTCCTATTTCAAGCATCTCTTTTACAATCCTTTCTATTTCATCTTTCTAGAGATGTGGATACTGATATGGCTAAGTATTTGCTGGAGGTTTGCCTAGAAGAATCGGTATACGATGATCATGCCGGCGGTTAGGAGGTAGGCTGCATGGTTCATCAAATATATCTGAAAATTCAGCAAGCAAGGGAAGTAGGTTTGGATCTTCAAATTCAGTTGGCTCTCCTTAGATTGCTGCTCAAGTTGTACCAAAAAGTCACTACATGCTTTGTGCAAAACTTTCTCCATTCGTTGTGTGCAAATCATTGTTACGTCGCCCCCACGTTTCCCGCACAGTATCACTTGTTTCCCCTTACTGTAAAATTTCATAATTAATTTCAAAAAATTCTAGGAAACATCACCTAATGTCATCAACCATTCAATGCCAAGCATGGCCTCATAATCATCGAGAGGGATGAGGAAAATATCTATAATTATCTCTTGGTCCTGCAGTAACAGTTTCGCTCATTAGCACCTACGATCACACTTCAAAATTCATCCATCTGCGACCTTAACATCAAACCTACTGTAATTCTCAATAGGTAAGGCCATCCACACAGCAACCTTACTGTTCATAAAATTATTATTGCTTCCGGTGTCAATAAGAATGATAATCAATTGTTGCTTTAGAAATCCTCCCACTTTCATTGTTTGTGGGTTCGTGTAACCAGCAAGAGCATGCATCGTAATATCAATTGGCTGCCATTCTTCATCCATGACCTCTTCCTCATGCTCCTAGACCTCCTCCTCTATGTCTTCAAGAGGTTCAATCAGTAGGAGGTGGCCCCTTTTGCAGCGATGATCGTGGTTCCACGGCTCGTCCAATACCAACAAAGATCCTTTACTAATCGGTCACGTAGTTCTTCTCTTGTCAATATTTTTGGCAGTGAAGGATGATTGGGATTAGAAGAGAGTTTATATGCTGAGATTCTAGGAGTGGTTCTCATCCTCTAAGCACCTTGGCTGAGCCGTTCTTGTATTCGGGCAAACGAAATTACGGCCATCACGGTACGGGGCTATCGCATCTTAACTTCCCCTTTTATCTCTGGCTTGAGTCCTTCGATGAATGTTCCTAACAATTAACGGTTAGTTCAATCACAAGCAAGGTAGGATAGCTTCTCAAACCTGATTTGATACTCTTAAATCATAGAGTTTTGTCAAATCTTTGCGAGTTTGCCATCGATATTTTCATACTCCGTAGGTCCAAAACGGTTCAAAGATGTTCTAATATTAATTCCATGTCAGAGCCCTATGATTATATTCTAGCCAATTGTACCATTGAATAGTATCTCCTTCAAGGTGGATGACAACAATCTCCACCATAGTATTATCCAACATTCGGTAGTAGCGAAAGTAACATTCGGTGCACGAAATCCACCCTATCGGGTCTCCTTCTTCCTATCGTGGGAAGTCCACCCTCATACATGGCTGAAGCATGTCCATGGGCTGTTCCTCCTTCTCTGGGGTCCTTTCTAAATTCTCTCCTTGCTACAATTTGGTTGGACTCAGTGGTTGTCCAATTTTGAATTCTACAAACAAAGCGCGCAATTTGTCTTCCAAGCGCAATTCAAGCCGTGATTCAATCCGAGATTCCCATGCTTCAAATTTGGCATCAATTAGATCTTGAGAAGCCATAGCATATGCCTGTAGATCAGAGATGCCCTTGTCTTTTTTCTGTTGATGGGTCAATGGCATGGGGTGGTGGAAGGTTCGGACAATAGATCGGTGATAGAATGTAATGGTTTACTATTTTGGGTTGTGGTTTTTGATGCTATTAGGGTTATGAAACTAGGTTATGATGGCTGAATCTTAAGGCTAGATGGATGCCCTAAAGACATCTTGGTTGGTGGTAGCAAGGCGGCTAGGGTTTGGTAGGTTATGGAGGAGAAAATGACAAAGGTGCAGACTAAAATTTTTGTTTAATAAATTTCAGCAGTAAAGATGCAATTTTTTTTCAGAAATTTACAATAGAGATTCAAGCAAAACTTTAAATAGAATCTACTGGTAAGGGAGAGATAATACTGTTAAAAATTTTGTAGAAAGAAACAACAGCAAGAGGTTTGGCAAAATTGAGGATCACGGAGAGGTACTATAGTAGATTTTTAGATCTAAAGTGCAACAGCTTGGATGTCAAAGATAAGTTTATATTGAGAACTTTTTGATAAAACTAAAGGGAAAACCACTGTTAGGAAGTGTCAAAGCCATCGTAAAAATTTCATAGACATTTGGATAGAAAAAATGCAGTAGCAAGATCAAAAAGATAGTGCTATGCGGTTGAAATTCTGCAGTGCAACTTTCATTGTAGAGATGAAAACTTTGCAACGAAAAGTTTATGTAGCATATAGGAATGAATTTTTTAGATTTTTTGAATAAGGATAACTAAATTGCAACAGCAGTAAGGTAGATAACTAGAACCTATTATAATTCATGGGAAGATCAAAGGATGATCTGCGATGGTGGAGATGATGGCAAAATTCGACGATGATCTTCTAAGCAATTGTGGGAATTGCTTTGGGTGGTTATGGAGGGCTGGTGGATGGCTGTGGAAGGTAGCGAGACACCAAGAACACTGCTCTAATACCAAATGTTAGAACCCTTATGGATTCTAAGCTTGGGGTTGATCTCTATAGGAGATCGGCCTCCTTGGAACTCTATAGGGGTTCCTTCCTTCAAGTTGCTGCTCAAAGGCTGCTAAAAGATTGATCTATTCCTTATAAAAGAGGGTGAATACATGGCTATTTATAGGGCTTCTAAACCCCAACTCCTAATAGGACTCTTACTCAAGACTCCTACTTCTAACCAACTCCTACTTCTAATTAGGACTCCTTCTCTAGTAGGACTCCTACTTCTAATAGGACTCTTTCCCTAATAGGACTCCTACTTCTAATAGGACTCATTCTCTAAGAAGCAACCTAACCCTAATCTAGCCGACCTCTTCACCTCTTTAATCTGGCTAGATAGGATTTACATGAATGCCCTTATCAATTAGGACTCTTATAGCTAGAGTCCTAACAGATCTACTCACGAATCCAATTCTACTTCTATTTCCAACATGACCCTTGTTTGTAAGAATCATGTCTAGGCTCATGCTACCGACCTTAAACTTGTTTAGAGTCTCCTTGAGTAGCAAGTTCTCATTTTTGATTACTTCTAAGTATTCACACTTAGAGTATGGGGTAAAGAGGAGTTTGAAGATATCAAACATCTTATAATAAAGCATGCTCCTTCTTTAATAAATTAAACTTCTTACTAATACTTCTACACTCATCAAATAATTCATAGAAAGCAATTGAAAGTTCATCAAACGATAAATCTTCATCAAATAACTCACTTACCTCTTCTCCTAAAGCCATTAATGCGAAGTTGGCCTCATCTTTGTTGCTTGCTTCTTCATCTTCGGAGCCACTTGAGTCATCCCATGTCGCCTTTAGAGCTTTCTTCCTCTTTGGTTGCTTCTTCTTGGCATGGGGGCATTCACTTTTGATGAGCCCTAGCTTCTTGTATTCATAACATATTACTTAGTCCTTCTTTGGTTCAAGTTTGTTTTTAGTGTCATTTTTAAATTTATTCTTTCTTATAATTTTTTTGAATTTTCGAGTTAGAAGTGCAAGTTCATCATCAAGGTCCTCATCACTTGAAAATTCCTTCAAGTGGTCTTCTTTTATTCTCAATGTCATATCCTTCCTATTTTTTAGAAGGGGGTTCTCTAGCTCATCATGAGCATGACATATCATTTCATAGGTCATCAGACTTAATGAGTTCTTCAAGAGAAAAATTTTTAAGGTCCTTGACCTCTTGAATGATCGTAACTTTCGGATCCCAACTCTTTGGAAGGGATCTTAAAATTTTTGTTACAACTTCAAAATTAGAAAAACCTTTACCAAGTGCTTTGAGTCCATCGATGATATCCGTGAAACGGGTGTACATGTCTCTAATGGACTCACTTGGTTTCATTCGAAAAAGTATGTAAGTATGCACAAGAAGGTTGAGTTTGGACTATTTCACTCGGCTAGTGCCTTCATGAGTGATTTCAACAGTGTGTCAAATGTCAAAAGCCAATTCACAAATCAAAATATAATTAAACTCATTTTTATCAAATGCATAAATCAAGGCATTCATAACCTTTGCAATAAGTGCAAAAATCTTCTTCTCCGATTCATTCCATTCATTCATCGGAAGAGAAGATTTTTTAAATCTATTTTTTATAATATTCCAAAGCACAAAATCCATAGAAATTAAAAAAATCCTCATATGAGTCTTCCAATAGGTGTAATCCAACCTATTAAACATAGGCAGACGTGTAATGGAATTACCCTCTTGTATGCTAGAATAAGGCATCTCTCTTCGCTTTTAAACCAAATGAGAGTGACCAAGATCTGATACCAATTGTTAGGATCTAAGCGGCACTAAGAGAGAGGGGGTAAATTAGTGTAGCAGATTAAAACTCGTAAACTTGAAATTGATTTCGGAGATAGTTGGTTCATATAGAAAGTTCGATTTGATGAAAGAGGTTTTAGCTAAAATGATTCGAGTGAATGCAAATGAGAGTAGGGAGAAGAAGACCAAATGATTTGCAGTGAAGTAAAGGTAAGATGCAGAAATGTAAAAACTCACACATCCAAAGTACGCAGTAATGTATAGTGATTCGTCAAATGACCTACGTCCACTTCCGAAGCCTCCTCCGATGAGGCTCTCAACTTCCACTATCAAACCTCTTTGAAGGGAAAGGACCAAACACCCCTCTTACAAACTTTTACAAGTGGTTCACACTCTTACAAATTTTTGACAAAGAAAAAGAGGGAGGTGAACACTCAAGCTATTGAAATAAGATTTTGCTAAAGCTTTGACTCAGTTTTCAACTTCTCAAAAGGTGCTTTACCAGCAGAGAAAAGAGGGGTATTTATAGACTCAATTGGCTTTCAAAAATAGAGCCAAAAAGAGTCACATCCCGGATTCTCGCATCGGGTGGTACCACCTGCTCACTCTACTCTGTCAGTGTACTAGGTAGTACCACTACCCAGACTGGTGGTACCACCACCTGATAGAGTCCTAGGGCTCTATGGACTAGTGGTACCACCGCTTGTTACGTAGTACCACCATTGGTAGGTAATAACTACCAGCAGTACCAGCGCTGACTTGGGGCGGTACCACCACCCAAACCATCTGGGAAGTTGTTTCGTGGCAAGCCACCGCTGGACTTTGGTTCAAAGATCACTGAATGGGCCTTGAATCCGACCCAATTCAGTCCACATAAGGCCCAATTGGCCCTTACTAGGGTTAATAAGGATTATTACCTAATCTTTACCCTAATTACATGCTAACTATAAAATTAAAATATAATTCTAATCAAATTAACAATCGACAACGTCAAGTCTTCTTCTAACAAGCTTTTTAGTGAACTTCTGGCGGACTTCCGACACACCATCGGGCTTCTTCCGGTGGACTCACAGTAGGCTTCTGGACTTATGGCGAGTTAAATGAATCATTAGCAAGCTTTCGAACCTTCCCAGTGAGCTCTGCGAACCTCCGACGATCTTTCCGGTGATCTTTCAAAACCTTTGGCAAGTCCCCGATTCTTTCTCAGTTGGTTCCGGTAACACTTCGACGATCCTTCGGACTTTCGATGGACTCTCGAACTCCCAACAACTTGACTTCAGTAATTTGCTTTATGTCTTCAAGCTATCGTAGTTAATCCTGTACACTTATCTCAATAATATGGATTAGATCAAATAACCTATCAATTGACTTCATCATTAAAATCCAAGATTCAATAACCCTATACACCGAGCCAGAGTGCACTGGCGGTGGTACGGCCAGCACTTGAAAATCTGGGATGATTCAAATTTGGGCTCCAAATTTGAATCACATTGAGGCTTATAAATACCCCTCTCATCCATGGTTGAAAGATACATAAAACTTGAGAAAGAAAAATAAAAAACTCTATTGTAATAGTGTCAAAATCTTCCCTCTAAACTTGAAGTGTGATCTAGTCCAACAGAGGGGTGAGAGGTTTTGTAAGGGTTACCTCCTAAGCCCGTCAAAAGGAGAGAGCTGTAAGGGAGTCAATTCTCACCTATTGGAAGGAGGACAACTAGTGGAAAGCCAATGGCCTCAAGAGAAGAGGAATCGGGAGTGGACGTAAGTCGTATGATCGAACCACTATAAAATTAGGTTTGCATTTACTTATTGTCATTTACATAGCTGCAACCCTTTACATTACTTGCTCCACCTCCTCTTCTCATTCTTACGAATGGCTTCAAGCTTTACATCTTTCAATACATGCAATCGAGATTGGTTTTCATCGAAATGTACTTTTATCACATAAAGTTTCTGAGAAATCATTTTTAATCACTGAATTTATCATCTTTAACAGCTGCACTAATTCCCCTCCCCCCCCCTTTAGTGCTGCTCTAGATCCTAACAGTATTAGCTTATGACATCTTTTCAATTTCGTATTTTGAATGGAGCTTTCATTTTTATCTTCCTCCAATCTTGGATTGATACTATTGTTTCATCTATTGATGATTTTTAGCATCATATACATGACTCTCGGTTGATGATTTTTTTTAATATCATGCCCATTTAATAACTTGGAAAAATTGATTCTATCGATTTTATACTCCTACTTCCATTGGCATGAATGAATGATTCACTTTTCACACCTTCGTATCATGAAATTTGAAGTTTGATAAATTAATGATAACTTAAACAAATTGTCTTCATGACACATGAAACTATTCTTTTATACATATCTTTATGTCATGAACACTATATGAAAAGAAGGAGCTCTCAAATTCTTTATAGCATGAAAAGTCTCTTGAAATTTATTCGGATATCATTCATTTAGGTTTCTTAACTCTATGAATTTCTATGAACTTTAATGAATTTTATGAATATAAAGATTTATGATGTCATGAATTTCTATAAATTTTTCATGGCTTGATAGGTTGTTTTCCACTTGATGAATTTTCCATGAAAATGTCAAGTTAGCTCTCATGAATTCTTCTTTATGTTGTGAGCCCTTTATGAATTTTTGATGCTCTTTTCATGAGTCTTTAAGTATACATCATGCGCTTTGTGCTAAAATGATCTCTTCTTTATACCTCACGAATTTTATTTAGTGAAAACGGTTCTTGTATGAATTTTTATTGACTTGAATGATTCATTTTTCTACTTCACGGATTATTTTTGCCAAATTAACTCTTAGTGCTGAATTATATCAATGATATGAATTTTTGATGAATTATAAGTCTTTTCGATGAATTCATGGATATAAGCCTTCTCTTTTTGCCATTTTCACAAAAACTGTATCATAACAATTGGTATCAATAGCCCATTTCCTTTTTGTTGATGACAAAGGGGGAGAAAAATGTGGCAAATTGATGACTTGATGGCATCAAAAAATGCAATTTGTAAAATGAATTATTTGCAAAATGATGACATGCTTTGTATCGTAAATTGCCATGCTTTATATCATAAAATACTTAGTATCGTCAAAAGCATCGTAAACACTGGAAATGTATTGTAATGGATTGCAAATGCTTGAAATATGATTGGTATCACAAATACTTGAAGTATATTGCAATGTATCGCAAATATATAAATTTTATCGTATGCATCGCAAATGAATCATGTATTAAATATGATCGTTATCGTATCATGCTACTTGATTTTGGAATTTTGCCTTGATACGACATGCTATCATTTGGTTTTATTTTTGTAATGATGTATCATCAATTGATATCATGCCTTCGATTTGGAAATTTTAATTTGATATCATTTGATTCTTGTGATATTTCAAACTTAAAGCTTGTATCATTTGTTGAGATGATGATTGTTTATCATCATTCAATATTGACTTGAAAAGGATGTCATGCCTTGACATCATTTTCAAATTAGAAAAATATGAAGTTTCATATTTGGGATGAAAAATCATGCTTGTTGAGCATGTCGATAAGTTCAATGTATGCAACTTATCAGTTTTGGCTTGAATTCAAGGGGTTTGAATTCAAGTATTTCTTTTCTCATATATGGTATATAGATAGGAGGAGTTAAGGTTAACTCCATCATAAATTGATTCTCATCATAAAAAAGAGGGAGATTGTTGAATCTTAAATTTTGATAATGAAAGGTTATTTGATTTAATCCATATTATTGAGAAAGATGTGTAGGATTAATTACGATAGCAATGAAGATGTAAAGCAATTTGCCGGAGTCATATACATTGTGAGTTCGAGAGTCCACCAGAAGTCTATAGGTTCATCGAAAGTGTTATCAGAACTAGCTGAGAATAAATCAGGGACTTGCCAAAGGATTGTCGGAAGTTTGCTGAAAGGTTCATCGAAAATTCGTGGGGCCCATCGAGAAAAACCGGAGCTTGCCGAAAAAGATTCGTCGGAATGTTAGAACCCTTGCGGATTCTAAGCTTAGGGTTGATCTCTTTAGGGGATCAGCCTCCTTGGAACCCTATAGGGGTTCCTTCCTCCAAGTAACTACTCAAAGACTACTAAAAAGATGATCTATTCATGATGAAAAGAGAGTGAATACATGACTATTTATAGGGCTTCTAAACCCTAACTCCTAATAGGACTCCTACTCAAGACTCTTACTTCTAACTAACTCCTACTTCTAATTAGGACTCCTAATTCTAATAGAACTCTTTCTCTTATAGGACATTCACTTCTAATAAGACTCCTTCTCTAAGAATCAACCTAAACCTAACCTGGCCGACCTCTTCACCTCTTTAATAGGGGTCGACTAGATAGGATTTACATGAATGCCCTTATCAATGAAACTAAATTAGAACTCTCCTAGCTAGAGTCCAAATAGATTAGGACTCTAGAGTCCCAATAGATTATGACCCTCCTGGCTAGAGTCCTAATAGATTAGGACTCTTCTAGCTAGAGTCCTTATTGGATCTTAAATTTTGATGATAAAACTAATTGATCATGTTTTGTTATCTAACTATGTTTTGAGTCACACAGATCTACTCTCGATCAGAATTAGACAATTGATGCAGGAAGAATCGATGTTGTGCTGGAGGAAAACACGCCGAGATTGGATATCGAGCCAAGAGGAGTGGAGTTGCGCTAAGGAGATCGAGGTTGCGGAGGTCAGCTGCTAATTAGGCAACAAACCACAAGAGAGGATGATGCGTCGAAGTGTTGGATGAAGCGCCGATGGACCAATGATGAATCGGCAACTAATTACAATTCACATTATAATATTTGTCTAGAACAAAGTAGGATTGAGTCAAAATTGAGTTGGTTTTGGGTGAAATAATACGAACTCAATTTTGGACCAATTGGGCCTAAATTAGGACTGATTTGAGCTCATTGGGAGGCCCATTTAGTAAAAAGTGCTTGCTGCAATAGCAGCTAAACCGGCGGTGGAACCGCCTATGAGTGGAAAAGTGAAAAACACACTTTTCTAAGTTACAGTGTGGTGGTATTGCTCATCTAGGCGGTGGTACCACCTAGCAGAAAGCTGCACGGTGGTACCACTGTGCCAGCAAGTAGCACCGCGTAACCTCGCTGAGGTTTTGCAAGTGGTGGTACCACCCAATGCAAAGTGTGGTACCGCCAGCACTTAGAAATCCGGGATGATTCAAAATTGGGCTCCAAATTTGAATCGTCCTTGAGGTTTATAAATACCCCTCTCATCCATGGTTTAAACACATACAAAACCTGAGAAAGAAAAATTGAAAACTCTATTGTAGTAGTGTCAAAATCTTCCCTTTAAGCTTTAAGTGTGATATAGTCCAAGAGAGGGGTAAGAGGCTTTGTAAGGGTTTCCTCCTAAGCCCGTCAAAAGGAGAGAGCACTGTAAGGGAACATGTCCTCGCCCGTTGTAAGGAGGATAGCTAGTGGAAAGTGGCCTCAAGAGAAGAGGAATCAAGAGTGGACATAGGTCGTATGACCGAACCACTATAAAATTGGGTTTGCATTTTCTTATTGTCATTTACATTGCTGCAAGCCTTTACTTTACTTGCTCCACTTCCACTTCATCATCTTACGTATGTGTTCAAGTTAAACGCAATCGAAATGCTTTTAATCAAAACATTGCTTTGAATCGTACGAAGTTTTCAAACTTATTTTAAATCGTCAAAATTTGTCATCTTTATCCGCTACACTAATTCACCCCCCTCTTAGTGCCACTCTAGATCCCAACAATTGGTATCAGAGCCTCGTTATTTCTCTTTTGGATTCACACCCATGAGAAATGGCTCTTCATGGCTTTCAAGAGGGTTTTTCGATTGTTTGTCCCCGTTGTTTAATGATTCGGACTACACATATTGAAAAACTCAAATGAGAGATTTTTTTATTTCTATGAATTTGGATTTATGGAATATTGTTAAAATTAGTTTTCAACTTCCCTCTAAACTGACAAAATGAATGGTCGGATTTAGAGAGAAAATCTTTTTCTTTAAATGCAAAGGCTATGAATGCCTTATATTATTCTTTAGATAAAACTGAGTTTAATCGGATTTCTATGTGTGAAACGACTTTGGATATTTGACACATACTTGAAGTCACACATGAAGGAATGAGTAGAGTCAAAGAATCAAAAGTTAATATTTTGATGCACGATTTTGAGCTTTTTTGAATGAAACCAAGCGAGACTATCAGTGACATGTACACCCATTTCACGGTTGTCGTCAATAGTTTGAAAAGTCTTGGTAAATCTTTTTCGAGTTTTGATCTCATTAACAAGATTTTAAGATCCCTTCCAAAGAGTTAGGATCCAAAAATAATGGCTAGTCAATAGTCTAAAAACTTGAATGTTTATTCACTTGAAGAACTAATCGGGTCTTTAATGACCTATGAAATGACTCTTGAACTTGATGAACATGAGTACCACCTTTCAAAGAATAGGACGGATTTGGCACTTCGAATAATAGAATGCCACTTGAGTGATGACTCAAGTGATGATGATAATATTGAGAACTTTGAACTTTTGATATTAAAATTTAAAAAGTTTATTAAACAAGAATTAAAGAACACAAATGAAAAGAACACTAACTCTTGCTATGAACGCAAGAAACCGGAATGCTCCAAAGACGAGTACACAAAAATGAAGAAGAGGAAAGCATGCAAAAAGGATGAAGATGCAAACTATTCCTTGTCAATTTTCAACAATGAGGTAAGAAACTCACCCAAGTTGCTTTTACCTTATTTTGAAATTATATGATATTTTTCATGAGTGCCTAATTTAGATAGTAGGAAATAAATAAATTATTTTCAAAAATTATATCATGTTTTCTTTCTAGCATTTTTGAAAAGTAAAAATTAAAATGATACTTGCATGATTTGTGATAATGCGTGCACTCCTAATAGGATTAATCCATGCATGTGTATCTAATCCATGCATGTGTATCTTGATATTTTATATTATTTTTCATCTCTAAACATGATGCCTGACGATTTTATATCATGCATGAGTTTTTGAAGTGATGTTGATTTGAAACTATGTTTTGGATTAACGTGTTTTTTGTCAAATTGTTTTCATGACAAATTAAGATGATGCAATTCCATGTATACTTTTCGTATCAGTTTTTGATTTTAAATATGATATATATCTATGTATGAATTTTTGAAAATCTTTAACGATAGATGTGTATCATGCTTATAATTTGAAAACATCCATCTTGGATTAATGGGTCTTGATCATTTTTATGTTGAAATTTTTAGATGATGCATGTCTACATGAAATCAATTGTAAAATTAAAAGATCCAACCCACATTGCTATCAACAAATTTTTTGAATGAAAGAAACATTGCTTTGATAATGATTTTGAATTTATATGATACTTGGCTTTTGTGTGAAAATGTGAACATGCTTTTATGAGATCAATCAATTTAAAGTGAAACACATAAAAATGAAAAATACACTATAAGAATGTTTTATGGTATGATGCTTGATGATGCATGAGGATTTGAAGTAATAACTTGAAATCTCACATTTTGAAACAATGTGTTTGGTCTTGATGGTTTTTATGAAACTTATGTTTCATTTTTAAATTTTGATACATGTTTTCATAAAAGACCTGAAATGCTCATATAAAATCAATTGCATGAAATGGAAATGCATTTTATATCCTATTGAGATTAATGAATTCATTTAACCAATCTTATGAATCTCATGAAAATAAACATGATGAATATTTTGAAAATAAATGAGTGTATCATGCGTTTGATCTTAATGATTTCTCTTGAAATTTACTTTTTGGATCTATCACGATGATACATGAATCTAAGTAGAAAAGACAAGAGCATGCTTACATGTAAACCATCTCTGTTGCTCTTGATAAAAGTTTGAATGAAAGATTTTGATGCATTTGATCTTGATGACTTTAATGACAAAACTTGCATTTCAATTTATACGATAATGGCTTCCATTGAACATACCTTATGAAATCATCATTGATAATGATGAAATGAAAATATTAAAAGTTTATTATCATGCTTAATGTGTTTCAACTTAATTTTTAAGATGAAATTTGCTTTTCATCTTAAATGTTGACACTTGTTTTATTAGAGATAAAGGTATGCTTATAAGAAGCAAATCACATGAATAAAAATTTATAAAATAAATGCAATCCTCTATCTTATCGATTTTTCAATAAATATATGCTTGTCATGTATGAATTTATTGAATGCAATTTTGAGGATGATTTGGATTTGACAAATGCTTGATTCATATTTACGATATGAGATACATTTTAAATATGAATCATGTTCAATGCTTCAATCATGTTCTATCTCCCTTAATTCATTTTGTTCTCCTATAATTCCTTTTCATTTACTAAAGAGGAGAACCTTCCAAATGAATCATGAATTCGAATGAAATGATACAAATGAATCACTTATCGATATATCTTTTTGAAATATCTTTTAATGTGATATTGATAACATGAGATATCTTTTGGAATTCATGACATGCGATGATTGAATCTTTGACTTACTCTTTTTATCATGGCTTGAAAATGGATGTTTAAAATCATGCTTGATGAGTTGTTTTATGAGATTTTGCCTTTATGTCTTGAACTTTCATGCTTATCTCTATTTGACATTAAAAGACAAAGGTATGCTTAAATAAAATTAATGCATGATTCTTGAAATTTTACTATCTCTGAAAGTTTTTCAATTTTTTCCATGAAAGACAAGTGACAAATTCATAAATCACTTGAATTATGAATGAGATTTTGATGATGTGGTAATAACCTTATTCATGTTATGAATCTCAAAAATGATAATTTGATTATGGGTTTCAAGTTGTCAAATTGGTTTGAATGAGATTTTTGTTTCAAGCGAATCATGAACTCTCTTTTGATTTCTTGACTTGAAATATTTTTTTATGCAAATCGAAATACTTTCCCTCTATGACTCATTCATTCTATCATTTGGTAAAGAGGAAAACAATCCAAGTCTTGATATCTCGATAGTTGATACTTGAAATTATTTCTTATGATTCATGATGAATTTAGAAATATAATGCATATATCGTAATCTCTTCTTTATTTTCCTAAGATCTTTTGCTATTTACAAAAGAAGAGACATATTGAAATGAATCATGAATTGATAATTGATATTGATATCTTAATTCTTTATATTGGTTGTCATGATTTAAAGAATGATGTAGAATATTGATTGATGCAAATTTACAATTGATGTAAAAGTCTATATTATTGGTTCTTTCCTTCTTTTCGATAATGATAAAGGGGGAGTTAGATTGTTAGCTTATGCATTAAAAATTGCTAGCTTATGCATCAAAAGTTGCTAGCTTAAACATTGAGAAGCAAAAAGTTACTATCTCAAGAGGCAAAAATTTTGCTAAACTTCACTCTTTCAATAAAATTGCTTGCATTTTTATTACCAATTGTTGAATCTCATCCAAGATTATTTGAAGTATTAATCCTTCCATTCTTTTGACATGACAAAGGGGGAGAAGGGTTTGCTAGCTTGCGCATTGAAAATGAAAGCAAAATTGCTAGCATGCTAAGGAAGCAAACCTTGTAAGCTTGCACTTCTGAAAAGAGAAGAAAGAAATTACAAAGTTGATTTTTTTTTTTAAGTTTGCATGTTTAAAGTGAAATTACTAGCTCATTGGGTACAAAAATTGCTAGTATAAATACCATAAAGAGAAGAAAAAAGTGTTGAATCTCGGATTTTGATGATGAAACTAATTGATTGTGGTTTATTGTTTAACTGCATTTTGAGTTACACAGGTCTATTATCGATCAGGATTAGACAGTTGACGCTGGAGGAATTGACATTGCGCCAGGTGATCACGTTTGGATATTGGATGTCGAGCCGGAGGTTCGATCGACAATCGGCTGAAGGCTTCGTACGTCGGGCATCGGGCCAAGATACATGTTGTGCCAAGGATATCGGGGTTGTGAAGGTCATCCGCCGATTGGGCAACGGATCATAAAAGAGGACGATGTGCCGAAGGATCAGACGAAGCGCCGACCAATAACGTGCCGGGCAATTGAATGTCAATTCGTGTTATAATAACAGTCTAGATCGAAGTAGAGTGTTTATTTGTTTGTGTGCAAGATTAACTATGATGACGATGAAGACATAAAGCGAAACAAAGTGTTGGAAGACAAGTGGGATGGATCATTGGGAGTTTGAGAGTTCGATGGAAGTCCGAAGATTCGTTGGGAGAAGTTGCCGGAACTGACCGAGAATGAGTAGGGAGCTTGCGGAAGGGTTTTCAGAAGTTCACCGGAAGGTTCATCGAAAGTTAATGGAGCTTGCCAAGAAAGATCAGAGCTTGCCAATGAAGCTCATTGGAACTCGCCAAGATCATCGTAAAGTACGGGAGCTTGCCGGGAGTCCACAGAATGGTTTCCGAGGGTTCGTTGGAAGACCGCCGAAATTTCGCCGAAAGCTCACCGAAAGAAGTCTTGTCTTATGGACTTTGAAATAGCTTAAAAAATATCTTTAAAATTTATAGTTAGCACATAATTTGGTTTAAGATTATGTGTTAATCCTATAAACCAAATTTGAGCCAATTTGGACTTCGTTTGGACCGGTTTCGGCCGAAACCACTATGCTGAAAAAAATGACCTGGGCGGTTGAACCGCCCTAGGCTGGGCGGTGGCACCACCCAGAGGCCGAGACCTGGGCGGTGGAACCGCCCCAGGCAGGCGGTAGCACCGCCCAGCACCTGCTGTGTCAATCTGCCAGTTGATGGCGGTAGAATCGCCTTTGTGAGTACCACGACACCGAGAAACTCAAAAAAATTCAAATTTGGAGCCCAAATTTGAATCACTTTGAGGCTTATAAATACCCCACTCATTCAGAGTTTAGGGAGTGTCTAGAACTGAAAAAAAAAGGGGAAAACTCTCTTGAAAGTGTGTCAAATCTTCCTCTAAGTCTTAAGAGTGTTCTAGTCCAAGAGAGGGGTAGAGTGCTTGTAAGGGTTATCTCCTAAGCCCATCAAAAGGAGAAGTGCTGTAAGGGAGTTCATCCTCGCCCGTTGGAAGGAGGATAGCTAGTGGAGAAGCTGGTGGCCTCAAGTGAAGAGTGTTGAATCTCGGATTTTGATGATAAAATCAATTGGTGAAATATTTGTTCTAATCCATATTGTCAAAGATAAGTGTGCAGGATTAACTACGATGGGTCAGAAACATAAAAGTGATTTGCCGAGGTCAAGTACGTCGGATGTTCAAGAGTTCATCGGAAGTCCGAAGGATCGTCGGAAGTGTTGCCGAAACCAACCAAGATCGAATCAGGGACTTGCCGAAGTTTTTGGAAGTTCATCCCCAAAAATCATTGAAGGTTCGCAGAACTTTGCCGAGAAGGTTCGGAAGCTTGTCGAAGACTCGTTGAGCATGCCATACAAGCCGGGAGCATGCTGGGAATCCACCGAAAGAAATCCAAGGGAAATATCGGAAGACCACCAAAGTCTCATTATAAAGCTCGCTGGAATAAGACTTGAAGAATGTCGGTTTAAATCACTGTTAATTATGTTTTAATTTCATAGTTGGCACGTACTTAGGGCAAGGATTTCGAATTAATCCTACTCTAAATTAGTAGGGGCCAACCGGGCCCTTACTGGGCTTTTTAGGCCTTGAATAAGGTCCATTCAAAGGCGAATGGGCGGCAACACCGCTTTGGCCGTGTCTTTGGATAGTGCTACCGCCCAGCCTGGGGCGGTAGTACCGCCCGGGTGCACTGAACAGTGGTGGTAGTACCGCCTGCTCCAGGCGGTAGCACCGCACTCACTATCGATCGATGACGACCGACAGCGCCACTCGAACCGATTTCAAATTGCCGACAGAAACCATTTTGGATCTATAAATACCCCCCCTTTCTTAGTTGAAAGGGTACCCTTTTGAGAGTTAGAATCTTGAGTTAAAGTCTTGAATAGCCTTGAAAAGTCTTGTCTCTTACTAAGTGTTCACCTCCTTCTTTTTCTTGAGAAATCTTGTAAGAGTGTGAACCTCTTGTAAAGGGTTTTAAAGAGGGGTATTTGGTCCTTCCCCTTCAAAGGATTTGCTAGTGGAAGTCTGAGCCTCATCGTAAAGGCTTCAAGAGTGGATATAGGTCATTTGACCGAACCACTATACATCATTGTGTTCATGAATGTATGAGTGTTTACATTTTTGAATCATTTTATTACTTAGCTACAAATTGCTTAGGTCCTTGCTATTTCCTTTAATCAAGCAACTTCTTACAAGTTCCTTTTCATCGAATCGAAATCTTCCTACGAACTTGTCTTTGTGCGAAATTGATTTCAAAGTTACGTTTTTAATCCGCTACACTAATTCACCCCCCCTCCCCCCTCTTAGTGCCTTTTTGATCCTAACAATTGGTATCAGAGCAAGGTTTACTCTCATATTGGTTTAAAACCCAAGAGAGATGGTCTACTCCGGTATACAAGAGGGTCACTCCATTACTCGTCCGCCTATATTTAATGGGTCGGATTATACGTATTGGAAGACTCGTATGAGGATTTTTCTCATTTCTATTGACTTCTAACTTTGGAACAATGTTGAAAATGGCTTTGCAAAATCTTCTCTTTCGATGAGTGAGTGGAATGAGTCGGAAAGGAAGATTTTTGCTCTAATACAAAGGCTATGAATGCCTTATTTTGTGCACTTGATAAGAATGAGTTTAATCGGGTTTCTATTTATGAATCGGCATTTGATATTTGGCGCACTCTTGAAATCACTCATGAAGGCACTAGCCAAGTGAAAGAGTCCAAAATCAACATTCTTGTGCATTCTTATGAACTTTTTCGGATGAAACCAAATGAGTCCATTGGAAACATGTACACCTGCTTTACGGATGTCATCAATGGACTTAAAGCTCTTGGTAGAGGTTTTTCTAATTTTGAGTTGGTAACTAAAATTTTAAGATCCCTTCCAAAGAGTTGGGATCCAAAGGTTACGGCCATTCAAGAGGCTAAGGATCTTAAAATATTTTCGCTTGAAGAACTTATTGGGTCTCTAATGACCTACGAGATGACGTGCCATGTGTTGAATCTCGGATTTTGATGATGAAGTCAATTGGTGAAATATTTGTTCTAATCCACTTTGTCGAGATAAGTGTGCAGGAATTACTACGATGGAAGAAGACATAAAGTGATTTACCGAGGTCAAGTCCGTCGGGAGTTCAAGAGTTCATTCGGAAGTCCAAGAGATTTTCGGAAGTGTTGCCGAAACCATCCAAGATCGAATCGAGGACTTGAAGTTTTGAAGTTCATCTCAAAGATCGAAGGTTCGTGGAACTTAGCAAGATTCGGAAGCCAAGACTCGTTGAGCTCGCTATACAATCCGGAGTATGTTGGGAGTCCACTAGAAGCAATCCGAGGGAAGCATCGGAAGCTTGCCGGAATCTCGCTGTAAAGCTCGCCGGAAGCTGACTTGAAGAGTGTCGGATCAAATCACGATGAGTTGTGTTTTGTGTTCATAGTTTGCGCATGAAGTTGAGCAAGGATTTAAAAATAAATCCTGCCTAAATTCAGTAGGGGCCAACCAGGCCTCCACTGAGCCAAGTTGAGGATTAAACAGGGCCCATTCGGCTTTGTCCGAATGGGACGGGATGAACCGCCCGGCTGAAGCGATGGGCAAGCGGCTGAGCGTGGCTGAGCGTACCGTTGAGCGAACACTTTGCAGGCGCTGCATGCAGGCGGTGGAACCACGCTGGGCGTGCCGATCACGGCTAGCCGCACAGCGGTGGTACCGATCAACGATTGAGGCAGCGGTGGCAGCGGTGGCACCGTCGGACCTTGGAACTCCAAATTTATTTTAAATTTGGAGCCTAATTTTGAATCCACTTTGGATCTATAAATACCCCCCCCCCTTTCTCAGCTGAAAGGGTACCCTTTTTCTTGAGCAAAAATTCTAAGTCTTGAGCTTGTGAAGAGTTTTGGAAAGGCTTGTGTTTGCTAAGTGTTCACCTTCTTCTTTTCTTGAGATCTTGTACAAGTGTGAACTTTTGTAAAGGGTTGTAAGAGGGTGTTTGGTCCTTCCTTCAAAGGAATTGCTAGTGGAAGAGCAGAGTCTCATCGAAAGGCTTCAAGAGTGGATGTAGGTCATTTGACCGAACCACTATACATCATTGTGTCCTTAAATGTGAGTGTTTACTTCTTAAATCATTTCATTACTTGGCTGCAAGTAGTTTAGTTCATAGTCATTTCCTTTACGTAAGTAATTACTTTCAAGTTCTCTTTCGCCAAATCGAAATCTTCCTACGAACTTGTGTTTTTATAAAATCGGTTTCAAGAGTACGATTTTAATCCACTACACTAATTCACCCCCCCCCTCTTAGTGCCTTTTAGATCCTTTCAATTGGTATCAGAGCGAGGTTCGCTCTCATATTGGTTTAAAACCCAAGAGAGATGGCCAACTCCGGTATGCAAGAGGGTCTCTCCATTACTCGTCCACCTATGTTTAATGGGTCGGATTATACGTATTGGAAGACTCGTATGAGGATTTTTCTCATTTCCATGGACTTCGAACTTTGGAACATTGTTGAAAATGGCTTTGCAAAATCTTCTCTTCCGATGAGTGAATGGAATGAGTCGGAGAAGATTTTTGCTCTCAATGCAAAGGCTATGAATGCCTTATTTTGTGCGCTTGACAAGAATGAGTTTAATCGGGTTTCTATTTGTGAATCGGCATTTGATATTTGGCGCACTCTTGAAATCACTCATGAAGGCACTGGCCGAGTGAAAGAGTCCAAAATCAACATTCTTGTGCATTCTTATGAACTTTTTCGGATGAAACCAAATGAGTCCATTGGAGACATGTACACCGCTTTACGGATGTCATCAATGGACTTAAAGCTCTTGGTAAAGGTTTTCTAATTTTGAATTAGTAACTAAAATTTTAAGATCCTTCCCAAGTGTTGGGATCCAAAGGTCACGGCCATTCAAGAGGCCAAGGATCTTAAAGTATTTCGATTGAAGAACTTATTGGATCTCTAATGACCTCGAGATGACGTGCCATGCTCATGAAGAGCTTGAGAACCCCCTTCCAAAGAACAGGAAGGATATGGCACTTAGAGCACAAGAAGACCACTTGAAAGGAACATCAAGTGATGAGGACAGTGACAATGACATTGCACTTCTAACTCGAAAGTTTAAGAAATTTATAAGAAAGAACAAATTTAAAAATGACACAAAAAGCAAATTTGAACACAAAAAGGACCAAGTCATTTGCTACGAATGCAAGAAGCCGGGACACTTCAAGAATGAATGCCCTCAAGCCAAGAAGAAGCAATTCAAGAAGAAAAAAGCCTTGAAGGCCACGTGGGATGATTCAAGTGACTCAGGTTGAAGAAGCTAGCAACAAAGAGGAACTTAGCACTAATGGCATTTGGAGAAGAGGTTAGTGAGTTACTTAATGAAGAGTTATCTTTCGATGAACTTTCTATGGCTTTTCATGAGTTATTTGATGAATGTAGAACTATTAGTAAAAAGTTCAATTTGCTTAAGAAAGAGCATGCTTTATTACAAAGTAAGTTCAATAGTCTTCAAAACCCTTCTCTACCCCCATGCTCTAAGTGTGAAGACTTAGATGCAACAAGAGGAGAACTTGCTACTCAAAGAGACCTAAACAAGTTTAAGGTCGGTAGCAAGGGCTTAGACATGATTCTTGCTAACAAAGGTCACGTCGGAAATAGAAGTGGTATTGGATTTGTGAGAGGTTCTCACCAAAATCCCACCACCTTCATTAAAGGGCCTACATTGCATGTATCACCTCATTTGAAATGTAACTTTTGTGGCAAAACGGGACATATTGCCTACAAATGTCCATACAAGAAAATTAATCCACAAAAATTGATATGGGTTCCTAAAGGAACCATAAACAATTCAATGATAAATTACAAAGTAAGTAGATCATTTTGTAAGGCACCCAAAATCAAATGGGTACCTAAAAACCATCCTCTTTTGTAGACAAACTCACAAGCTAGGAGCAAGAAATGGTATCTTGATAGTGGATGCTCAAGGCACATGACCGGAGATCCATCTCATTTCTCTATGCTCTCTAGCAAAGAAGAAGGATATGTCACCTTCGGAGACAACAACAAGGGTAAAATCATTGGCAAGGGAACCATAGGTAACAAATCGAGTTTTACAATTGATGATGTATTACTAGTTGATGGTTTAAAACATAATCTTTTAAGTATTAGTCAACTATGTGATAAAGGTTATGTTGTTAGATTTGAATCTAATGTTTGCATCATTGAAAAACCCAACAACAACATATCCATGATTGCTTTAAAACAAAACAATGTCTATACCATAAATATTGATAAATTAAGTAATGAAATGTGCTTTTGGTTTTGAATGATGATGCATGGCTTTGGCATAGGAGATTAGGCCATGCAAGCATGAAACTAATCTCTAAGATTTCATCTAGAGATTTAGTAAGAGGTATCCCAAACATGAAATTTGTTAAGGATAAGGTATGTGATGCATGTCAACTAGGAAAACAAATAAAGACTAGTTTCAAATCAAAAAATCAAATTAGCACCACTAGACCATTGCAATTGATCCATTTGGACTTATTTGGACCAATTGACATAACAAGCCTAGGAGGTAGCAAATATGCCTTTGTAATTGTGGATGACTATAGTAGATACACTTGGACCTATTTCTTGGCTCATAAAAGTGATTGTTTCAAATGTTTCTCTAAATTTTGTAAACTCACTCAAAATGAAAAAGGCTTTATAATTTCATCAATTAGATGTGATCATGGAGGTGAATTTCAAAATCATGACCTCCAAAATTTTTGTGAAATAAACGAATACAATCACAACTTCTCTACTCTAAGAAATCCACAACAAAATGGAGTAGTGGAAAGGAAAAATAGAAGTTTGCAAGAAATGGCTAGAACCATGTTAAATGAATATAATTTACCAAAATATTTTTGGGCTGAAGCCGTGAATACGACTTGCTATGTTATGAATAGAGTTCTAGTGAGACCATCCCTATCTAAAACTCCATATGAATTATGGAATGATAAAACCCAATGTTTCTTATTTTAAAGTTTTTGGTTGTAAATGCTTTATTTTAAATGAAAAGGATGCCTTAGGAAAATTCGATGCAAAATCCAATGAAGGCATATTTCTTGGTTATTCTTCGATTTCTAAGGCCTTTTTCGTGTTTTCAACAAAAGAACCTTACTTATAGAAGAATCTATTCATGTGGTTTTTAATGAAATTTCCAATTTAAGAAGAAAGATTTTGATGATGATTTTGGTCTTGATAATTTGAATTTGAATGAACCCTCTCCTCAAAATGACAACTTGGATGCATCTTCTTCCCAAATTTCCTTACCCAAGGAATGGAAGTATGTAGATGCTCATCCCAAGGAGTTAATTATAGGAGATGCATCGAAAGGGGTTCAAACTCGCTCTTCTTTCAAAAATTTTGTGCCCATACAACTTTTCTTTCTCAAGTTGAACCAAAATGCATTGTTGATGCCTTGAAAGATGATTCATGGGTTATCGCAATGCAAGAAGAATTGAATCAATTTGAGAGGAATGAGGTATGGAAGCTTGTTCCTAGACCTAATGACCACTTAGTTATTGGTACTAAGTGGGTCTTTAGAAACAAGCAAGATGAATACGGTATCGTGGTTGAAACAAGGCTAGACTAGTGGCCAAAGGTTTCAACCAAGAAGAAGTTATCGATTACGAAGAGACCTTTGCTTCGGTGGCAAGATTGGAAGCCATTAGGATGCTCCTTGCCTATGCTAGTAGTAAAGATTTCAAATTATTTCAAATGGATGTCAAAAGTGCATTCTTAAATGGTTTTATTTCCGAAGAAGTGTATGTTGAACAACCACCCGAATTTGAAAACTCTCTATTTCCTAACCACGTGTTTAAGCTAACTAAGGCTCTATATGGTCTAAAACAAGCCCCTAGGGCTTGGTATGAGAAACTTAGTTCTTTTTTAATTTCAAATAATTTCACTAAAGGCAAGGTTGATACTACATTGTTTATTAAACATTTTGAAAACGATTTTCTTATTGTTCAAATTTATGTTGATGATATTATTTTTGGGTCTTGTAATAAATCACTATGTGAATTATTTGCTAAGGATATGAGTGATGAATTTGAGATGAGCCTAATGGGAGAACTAAATTTCTTTTAGGACTACAAATCAAGCAACTAAGTGATGGAATATTTCTAAATCAATCAAAATACACATTGGAATTGTTAAAACGATTTAACATGGATGGATCAAAAGACATTAGCACTCCTATGAGCACCTCCGTTAAATTAGATATGGATGAAAATGGAGAAAGTTTTGATCAAAAAACTTATAGGGGCATGATAGGTAGCCTGCTTTATCTCACTGCAACCAGACCTGACATCATGTTCAGTGTAGGGCTATGTGCAAGATTCCAAGCTAATCCTAAGCTATCTCACTTGAAAGCTGTCAAGAGGATTCTTAGATATCTTAAAGGGACCCCTAATCTTGGATTATGGTATCCAAGATCTGATAATTTTGATTTGAAAGCTTATGCTGATGCGGACTTTGGTGGATGTAAAATAGATAGAAAAAGCACATCCGGAACATGCCAATTTCTAGGACATGCACTTGTTTCTTGGACTTCCAAGAAACAAAATTCGGTTGCACTATCTACGGCAGAAGCTGAATACATAGCTGCAAGTGCATGCTGTGCACAGGTTATCTGGATGAAAAATACACTAGAAGACTATGGAATCTACTTAAAAAACATTCCTATAAAATGTGATAACACGAGTGCTATTTGTCTAACTAAAAATCTGATTCAACACTCTCGAACTAAGCACATTGACATTAGGCATCATTTTATACGTGATCATGTAAGTAGTAGAAATGTCACCCTTGAATTTGTTGATACAAATCATCAATTAGCGGATATTTTTACGAAACCTTTAAATGAGGAACAATTTGATTTTATTAGAAGGGAATTAGGCATGTTGAACTGTCCAAATAAGTGAGCTCTATTTGATGATATCTTTCCTTGAAATTATGGTTTTTCATTGATTTGATTCCACACATTCCACACATTATGGTTTCATTCCACACATTATGGTTTTCATCGATTTGATTTCACACATTCTGATTTTCATCAAATTCTTTTTGACTTCATCCCATCTCTAAGACCATTTCTTTTAATAAAAAAAATTAATTAATTAAAAAAAAATTGAACTGCAGATTTTTGTGCTGCCGGCGGTAGCACCGCCAGATACTGTGGCACCTGGGCAAGCCACCCAGTGGTGGAACTGCCAAGCAGTACGCTTGAACACCCCTTTTATATGGGGTGAGTTAGGGCCGGCGGTAGAACCGCCCGAACACTCTGCCTCATTCGGTAGAACCGCCCGACCACTCTTCCTCACCGTTCTAACTCCTCTAAACTCTCCCAAATATCATTTTGACATCATTTCTTCCCTCTAGAGGAGATCTAACTTTGATTCAAGCTTGCTGCATCTCCAAGGAACAACCTAAGGTAAAAACAGATTTATCACTCTTTCCTTTTCTTGTCTAGTTTAAATTCCTTTCTTCATTTGATTATTGATCAATCCTAAATAGAAATGGCTCCTAGAAGAACATCAAGAGACAAAGGAAAAAGGATGGAGGTAGATTCATTTGACCAATCCTTGTTTAAATCACAAGAAGCTTCCCTTAGATTTTCGAACTTGGTTCTAGATCCATTCATAAAGGAAAATATGTTGATTTGAATCAATTAGGACTTAGAACCTATCATGTGGTTTGCAGACTTAGAAGCCTTACCCATTTTGCAAATTATTGAACCTGTTTATCACGCTTAGTTAAATTATTCTATGCTAATTTAAGCGAGATGATGATGGCTTGTCAACTTATCTTCTAGGTAATGAGATACAAATATGTGATAATACTATATGCTCATTAATTGGAATTGTTAAAAAGAGCTTGGATGTTATTTTAGAGGAAAATGGGATATGGACACGATTGGTGCCACCCACTCTGAAGCTTTAGAAAGCTGTGTTTTCAAACCCAAATTTAGGTATAATCCCCAAGAGTTGTGAACATTTACTACCTTTTAACTCTAAAATTTTGTATCACATTCTTGTAAGCATTATCATTCCTAAACAGTTTCATCTTGATGAAATCAGTTTCATTGAGTTAGGTACCTTATATTGGATCATGACCAGACAACATTTTTGTTTTGGTTACCTAATTCGGTAGCACATGATAGAGTCCTTTCTAAAGGATCAATGTTACCATATGGAGGTTTAATAACTAAACTATTGCATGCCCATAATATCTGCATTCCACCAGATGAAGAAGCATTACAAGTGGACCGATTTAATATCATTGACGTTAAACTACTTAGGCGACTTAGGTGTACCTTCGAGCATGGAATAGGGGTTAGACAACCTAGGAGAAGTGATATACCTCCCCCACCACTAGACCATCCTGAAACACTAGTCCTTAGGGGAAATGAATCTCCTCCTCCTGATCCTTTTGTTGCAGCTACATCGGTGACATTTTCTGCTCCATCTTCTGACGATCCGATCATGAGAGAGTTAAATGAAGTAAAACTACAGCAACTTGAAATTTTGAAGGAAATGCGGAAGATGAACCTAAAGATCGATCACATGTATAGGCATCTTGGCATTCCTCCTGAGGAGTAGCTTGCTGTATTTCTTTTAGAACGATGTAAACTTGTGATGTTGACATATATGTTGTATTATCGTCATTACATCTTGACATATATGTTGTATTATCTTCATTACATCTTCTTAGCCACTATGAAATGATTTTCGGCTTTCTAATTGATTTCCTTTTCAACATTTGTGATATTTTTCGGCCATCCTTTATTGTTACATATGAATCCCTCGTTTCCTTTTTGTTGGTGACAAAGGGGAAAAAATAATATGTGTATTGCCATATGTTGACAGTTATATGCATCTCCAATGCTTTACAAGTTATTGCAAGCAAAATGTTTATTTAGGTTCTTGATATCATGTTTTTAATGATGTATACTTCTTTGATATCCTTGATACCTATTTGACATCTTATTGTCCAATATCAACTTTGTCATCATGACGTTAAAATTTATAGTGTTGAATTCAAAAATTGAATTCAAGCAATTTCTCTTTATGGCATATTGATAGGGGGAGTTAATAGTAACTCCATAACCAATTGATTGTCATCATCAAAAAGGGGGAGATTGTTGAATCTCGGATTTTGATGATGAAGTCAATTGGTGAAATATTTATTCTAATCCACTTTGTCGAGATAAGTGTGCAGGAATTACTACGATGGAAGAAGACAAAGTGATTTACCGAGGTCAAGTCCGTCGGGAGTTCAAGAGTTCATTCGGAAGTCCGAGAGATTTTCGGAAGTGTTGCCGAACCATCCAAGATCGAATCAGGGACTTGCCGAAGTTTTCGGAAGTTCATCTCAAAGATCATCGAAGGTTCGCGGAACTTACCGGGAAGATTCGGAAGCTAGCCGAAGACTCGTTGAGCTCGCCATACAATCCGGAGTATGCTGGGAGTCCACTGGAAGCAATCCGAGGGAAGCATCGGAAGCTTACCGGAATCTCGCTGTAAAGCTCGCCGGAAGCTGACTTGAAGAGTGTCGGATCAAATCACGTTGAGTTGTGTTTTGTGTTCGTAGTTTGCACATGAAGTAGAGCAAGGATTTAAAAATAAATCCTGCCTAAATTCAGTAGGGGCCAACCAGGCCTCCACTGAGCCAAGTTGAGGATTAAACAGGACCCATTCGGCTTTGTCCGAATGGGACGATGAACCACCCACTGAGCGTTGGAACCGCCACTAGGGCGGTGGCACTGCCAGCCGAGCGTAGCACCGCCTCAGAGCGAGCGCGGTGGAACCGCTGCAGCGATAACACCGCCTGACGCATGAACCGCCGTCAGCGGTGGCACCGGCGCACTTTTATGAAAGATCGTAGCACCCGCGCTCCGGGCGGCGGTACCGCGACCCTCGCACGTACAGATTGGAGCCCAATTTTGAATCCACTTTGGATCTATAAATACCCCCCCTTTCTCAGTTGAAAGGGTACCCTTTTTCTTGAGCAAGTCTTGAGCTTGTGAAGAGTTTTGAAAAGCCTTGTGTTTTGCTAAGTGTTCACCTTCTTCTTTTCTTGAGAGATCTTGTACAAGTGTGAACTTTTGTAAAGGGTTGTAAAAGGGGTGTTTGGTCCTTCCCCTTCAAAGGAATTGCTAGTGGAAGAGCGGAGCCTCATCGAAAAGGCTTCAAGAGTGGATGTAGGTCATTTGACCGAACCACTATACATCATTGTGTCCTTAAATGTGTGAGTGTTTACCTTCTTAAATCATTTCATTACTTGGCTGCAAGTAGTTTAGTTCATAGTCATTTCCTTTACGTAAGTAATTACTTTCAAGTTCTCTTTCGCCAAATCGAAATCTTTCTACGAACTTGTGTTTTTGTAAAATCGGTTTCAAGAGTACGATTTTAATCCGCTGCACTAATTCACCCCCCCCCCCCTCCTAGTGCCTTTTAGATCCTTTCACCATGCTCATGAAGAGCTTGAGAACCCCCTTCCAAAGAACAGGAAGGATATGACACTTAGAACACAAGAAGACCACTTGAAAGTAACATCAAGTGATGAGGACAGTGACAATGACATTGCACTTTTAACTCGAAAGTTTAAGAAATTTATAAGAAAGAATAAATTTAAAAATGATAAAAAATAAATTTGAATACAAAAAAGACCAAGTTATTTGCTACGAATGCAAGAAGCCGGGACACTTCAAGAATGAATGCACTCAAGCCAAGAAGAAGCAATTCAAGAAGAAGAAAGCTTTGAAGGCCACGTGGATGATTCAAGTGACTCCGAGCATGCAGAAGCTAGCAACAAAGAGGAGGCCAACTTCGCGCTAATGGCATTAGGAGAAGAGGTTAGTGAGTTATTTAATGAAGAGTTATCTTTCGATGAACTTTCTATTGCTTTCATGAGTTATTTGATGAATGTAGAACTCTTAGTAAGAAGTTCAATTTGCTTAAGAAAGAGCATGCTTTATTACAAAATAAGTTCAATAGTCTCCAAACCCCTTCTCTACCCCCATGCTTTAAGTGTGAACACTTGAAGCAACAAAGGGAGAACTTGCTACTCAAAGAGACCATAAACAAGTTTAAGGTCGATAGCAAGGGCTTGGACATGATCCTTGCTAACAAGGGTCACGTCGGAAATAGGAGTGGAATCGGATTTATGAGTGGATCTCACCAAAATCCCACCACCTTCATTAAAGGACCTACATTGCATGTATCACCCCATTTGAAATGCAATTTTTGTGGTAAAACGGGACATGTTGCTTACAAATGTCCATTCAAGAAATTTAGTCCACAAAAATTGATATGGGTTCCTAAAGGAACCATAAACAACTCAATGTTGAATTACAAATTAAGTAGATCAATTTGTAAGGCACCCAAAATCAAATGGGTACCTAAAAACCATCCTCTTTTGTAGACAAACTCATAAGCTAGAGCAAGAAATGGTATCTTGATAGTGGATGCTCAAGGCACATGACCGAGATCCATCTCATTTCTCTATGCTCACTAGCAAAGAAGAAGGGTATGTCACCTTCAGAGACAACAACAAGGGTAAAATCATTGGCAAGGGGACCATAGGTAACAAATCAAGTTTTTCAATTGATGATGTGTTGCTAGTTGATGGTTTAAAACATAATCTTTTAAGCATTAGTCAATTATGTGATAAAGGTTATGTTGTTAGATTTGAATCTAATGTTTGCATTATTGAAAAACCAAACAATGACATATCCATGATTGCTTTAAAACAAAACAATGTCTACACCATAAATATTGATGAATTAAGTAATGAAATATGTTTTTCGGTTTTGAATGATGATGCTTGGCTTTGGCATAGGAGATTAGGCCATGCAAGCATGAAACTAATTTCTAAGATTTCATCTAGAGAGTTAGTAAGAGGTATCCCAAACATGAAATTTATTAAGGACAAGGTATGTGATGCATGTCAACTAGGAAAACAAATAAAAACTAGTTTCAAATCAAACAAATTAGCACCACTAGACCATTGCAATTGATCCATTTGGACTTATTTGGACCAATTGACATAACAAGCCTAGGAGGTAGCAAATATGCCTTTGTAATTGTGGATGACTATAGTAGATATACTTGGACCTATTTCTTGGCTCATAAAAGTGATTGTTTCAAATGTTTCTCTAAATTTTGTAAACTCACTCAAAATGAAAAAGGTTTTATGATTTCATCGATTCGAAGTGATCACGGAGGTGAATTTCAAAATCATGACTTCCAAAATTTTTGTGAAATAAACGGATATAACCATAACTTCTCTACTCCAAGAAATCCACAACAAAATGGAGTAGTGGAAAGGAAAAATAGAAGTTTGCAAGAAATGGCTAGAACCATGTTAAATGAATATAATTTACCAAAATATTTTTGGGCCGAAGCCGTGAATACGGCTTGCTATGTTATGAATAGAGTTCTAGTGAGACCATCCCTATCTAAAACTCCATATGAATTATGGAATGATAAAAAACCTAATGTTTCTTATTTTAAAGTTTTTGGTTGTAAATGTTTTATTTTAAATGAAAAGGATGCCTTAGGAAAATTCAATGCTAAATCCAATGAAGGCATATTTCTTGGTTATTCTTCCGTTTCTAAGGCTTTTCGTGTTTTCAACAAAAAAACCTTAGTTATAGAAGAATCTATTCATGTGGTTTTTAATGAAATTTTTGAATTTAAGAAGAAAGATTTTGATGATGATTTTGGCTTTGATAATTTGAATTTGAATGAACCCTCTCCTCAAAATGACAACTTGGATGCATCTTCTTTCCAAACTTTCTTACCCAAGGAATGAAAGTATGTAGATGCTTATCCCAAGGAGTTAATTATAGGAGATGCATCGAAAGGGGTTCAAACTCGCTCTTCTTTCAAAGATTAAAGATCTCTCTTCTGTTGTCTAGTTAAAGGCATGTATTGGTTGAGAGAAGTGGTGGCCGAAAGGGTTGGTGGATAGGTGGATGTAGGCTATGGATTAGGTTTGTTTTGTGGCTGTTTTGGATGTGGTTTGGGGGTGTGGTTTGGTAGAGATTTAGAACTATGATGGTAGTGGATGAAGGTTAGGGAAAAGGGTTTTAGATCTGTGGTAGATGGCAATAAAGTTTTGATAGAAATCGATGGAAGTTACTACAGATAGGTGCTGTCATGTAAGAGCAGAATTGTTGTCAAAGAAATAGTGGTTTCTCGATAAAATTTTCTACAAAAATAAAGAGATTTAAGGAGGGGATTTAATAGCAAAATCTTTGTTTAGGTAATAGAAATAATGACAAATTAGATTAAGGAAATTTCGGTAGCATAATAGCAAGGAAATTGGTGTAAGTTACAATAGTAGATTTCTCATTAAAAATTTCCAATGGTTTGTGATGAAAATTTACAACAATACAAGAACGTTTCAGAGATGAATTCCATAATAGATCAATCATAGATGAAAGCCAAGATGATCTATAAAGCATATAAGAAATTTCGTTCAAAAAGGTTAGCAAATAGATTGGTTAAAGGTAACAATATGTGGCTGAAATTTTCTATAGCAATCCTTAATTCGCAAAGATGTTAACTTTTACGACGAAAGGAATTCGTAGCAAGGGACAGATAGAAAGACTTCTTTTTGATATTTTGAATGAAAAATTATAGTAGCAAAAGATATTGGTGATAGGAGAATATCAGATCTCTGATGCAATTGGAGATGGCAGTAGTAGACTAATTTGATCTACGGTACAAGATGATGGTGGAGACGATGACATCAAAAGCAATTATGAGAATTACTTGGCGGATGATGAGTGATAGGGGTGGCAGCAAAAGTAGTAAGATTGCTGCTCTAATATCAGATTACAGAACCCTAGAGGAATTCTATGTAGATTGATCTTTGAGGGGGATCAACCATTAGAATACTATAAGGGTCCCACCCTCCTAGAAGTCGACTAGATGGTTGAATTGTATATTGATCTTTGTTATTAAAAAGAGGTGGAGGCTACTTACTTATATAGGGCTCCAAACCCTAGCTCTAGGGGGCTACTTCTTAAATAAATTACCCCTTTTACCCTTAACATAGCTAACCTGCCCAGTAAAGGGGGCGTGGCCTAGGAAGCCCTGAGGCCCCAAATATAAACCCTAGCTACTCTTCTTTATAGGATAGAGGTGGCTAGGTGGAGTTTATTATAATCTCATAAGGTTTTTATTAGCTGCTACTTGGTTGAGTAGGACCCAACCCTACTAGGGTCCTATCAGTATCCTATGAACTTGCACTGTTCTGTCTTGGATTCCAACTTATCGGGATTGTGTCCCTTAACATAGGCAAGATAGCCCCATATCTTAACAACGTTAAGATCAGGCTTCTCTTTCGATATCTCATATGGTATAGACACTACCAACTTAGTTGGAACTTTGTTTAGAAAGTAAGTTACGGACTCTAGGGCATACCCCTAGAATGAGATGGGTAGATCGATGAAACTCATCATGGACCGTACCATATCTAATAGTGTGTTATTCTTTTTTTTAGATACACCATTGAGTTGTGGTGTATAAGAAGGTGTCTATTGGGATAGAATCTCATGGTCCTTAAGGAACCGGGTAAACTCTGTACTCAAGTACTCACCTTCTCGATCTAATCAAAGAGTTTTGATACTCTTTCCAATCTAAACCTCTACTTCATTCTCATACTCCTTGAATTTCTTGAAAGCTTCAGACTTAGTACTTCATCAAGTACACATGTCCGTACCTAGAGAAATCATCACTGAAAATATTGAAGTAGGAATAATCACCGATGGCCTGAGTTGACATGGGACCATATACATCACTATGTATGAGTTCCAACAACTCAATGGCTCTCTCTCCAATTCCACAAAATAGAGAGTTAGTTATCTTTCTCCGAAGAAAAGGTTCATAAGTTGCATATGACTCATAATCGAATAGATTTAGATATTCATTCTTTAGCAACTTTTGAATCCTTCCCTCATAGATATGACCTAGCCTACAATACCATAGATATATACTATTCACCTCATCTCGTTTCCTCTTGGACTCACTTACATTCATGATATGTGAAGTAGTGTCTAGCATAATCAAACTAATATGCAATGTTCCTCTCATGATGACCTCATCATCCTTAATAATTGAACAACTATTATTCTTAAAAACTACTTTATAACCATTTAATGTCAAATATGAAATAGAAATAATATTTTTGATAATAGAGGGAACAAAATAACATGTATCTAATGCAATAGTAACTGCACCAGGCAAATGTAAATTGACCTCATCGACGGCAATAATAGCAACTCTTGCATCGTTGCTTATCTTTAGGTCCAACTTGCCTCTCATCAATTTCCTAGGTTTTGCCAAAATCTACGATGAATTGCACATATGATAAACATTGTCGATATCCAATACGCATGTATTATTATATGAATATGATAAATAGAGACTAATCATGAATACATATCTGAAGCTTCTCTAAGCTTCTATTTCGCCTTCTCTGTAATGTACTTTATGTAGTTCCTCTTCCAGTGCCTATCTTTGCCGTAGTGGAAGCACTAGCTTTTGTCCTTTATCGGGTCCTTGATAGCAACCTTTGCTTTACCCAATTTACCCTTACCCTTGCCCTTCTTAAGGGACTTCTTTGCCTTCCTTTTCTTTCTAGTTTTACTAGCATAGAGAAATGTGAAAAGGAATTTAGTAGGGACTAAAGCACAAGATCCATATATAAGTTATCTTCTAGGACCATTCCTAGATGTGTGGGTTTCTCTATCCACTCAATTATCTTAAGGATATAGTTCTGAATCGGTGTCGCCTTAGTCATCCTAGCACGGAAGAGACTCTTCGATAGCTCATATCGTTGAGTTCTTTCCTATTCTTTAAATAATTTGTAGAGATGTAGGAGTATGGATCTGACATCCATCTTTTCATATTGTCTCTATAACTTGGGAGTCATAGAGCCTAACATGTAACACTGAGCAAGAGTGAAGTCATCAGTGTGCTTTACGTAGCGAGTGATCTCATCCTCGCTTGCCCCTTCCTTGGGCATAGGCATCACTATATCAAGGATATATGTGATTTTTTTTCGTTGCGAGAACTATTCTCAAGTTACAGAGCTAATTCGCATAGTTTGGACCAGTGAGGCGGTTGGCATCAAGCATGCCACAAAGAGTCTAATTATGATATTTTCTAAAAATAAAGATGTAGTAGAAATAAATAACATACGAATTTTATAGAATTATAAATAATCAAAATATGAACTTCTATCTTGACGTACTCCCACTATTTTTCTAATGAGTCACGCAACATCCTCAACACGTGAAACGAAAGTCTCTAGCAGACTTCCAGTGGGGATCGAGATCCAATTAGCATGTTAGTATAACCTCGAGGGAATCGACCAATCACACTAAGCTCAAAAGGTAGGCAACTTTTACCAATCACAACTCTTTGTGATTCCCATCCTATTTGGCCTCTGAACTACCATGGCCTCAAGGGACTCGACCAACCATGATGTTCGGTTAAGTCATCACCATCGTTACAAGATGAGTCTAATTCAATGATATACCCTCGAGGGACTCGACTAAGCATACCATATCCTTAGGTCACTAGTGATATCTCTATGTCGTAGATAAGATAGCGAATCATGATATAAGTGAGTCTCGAGGGACTCGACCAACTCATACTACACCGAAAATCGGTTCCTACCTATAACGATAGAAGGCCACATGGGTCAATCTAATTGCCTCATGTTTACCAAATTAATATTATTAAGAGGGGTTTTTTTTATTTGATCTCCTAATATGATGTATCACACACATACATATTTAATATATATCTACATCACATACAAATATATATATATATATATATATATATATATATATATATATATATCTAGCAGGTGTATAAGCAATCACATATTGCATGAGCAATCACACTAGATGATGATGGACCACATCCTAATGTGATCAAGCCCGGGCTAATGGGCCTAATCACTTACATCAAAATCTATGTGTGCATCGGCTTATCTTCATGCCCTATGATCATCTATCTCGTCTTGTTGGTTTGATCGGCATCTCAACGCATCTCCATGCTGTCACGGACAAAATTGTAAACGGCTTGTTCGATGTAATGCTTATGCATGTCCGTGTCCATTTTGGTTGGTTGTCACTTGTAAAACTTGTAAAGGGCTTGCCAAAGGCAAAATGCCTCATTTGAGCGAGTTTGTAAGCCATTGTAGGCTTGTACATAAAGCTTGCGTCGAGTGACATACTTGTACTAGAATTCGGTCTGTAGTGGACCAATTTTATACCTTTGTTGTGCAACTGTTCTGAGCTTGTAATATGCATGGTTGGCTATAAAGTGTTTGCTAAAAGAGTGGCTTGTGGATCCGTGTGAGCGCTTTCTGTCCCGTTCTCTCTTAGTAGGTCTAAGGGATTCTAAGAGATTTGGGAGGCGACCTTTGCGGTGATACGCATTGGTGCCGCCGCGGCAGGCAAAACCAGCTAAGTCCGTGACAGATGGTATCAGAGCGGGACAAGCCCACTTACAAACACTTAGCATGCAAACGTGGGGTACCTAGCGAGGCACCACGAATACAAGCTAAGAGGAATTGCAGAGCGCACAAAGGTCGGGATGGCTGAGTTCGAGCGGTGGCTTGGCGTTAACACCGACTTGATAGTGCTCGAGGCAAGCAGAGTGCTTGGCAAAGGATGAGACCGTGCAAGGTGGAGTGGGTTGTTCAACGATCGAAAGAGTTGTTAACTCGAGGAATTCGATACTCATGCAAGGCCTTGCATGCGGACGATGGATTGTTCGCGGCCATCCCAAGGCGACCGAAGGTCGGCGCCATGGAGCATTAAAACTTTCTCTTCGGCATGTGCAGGATACTTTCGTAAGAGGCTGAAGTGTGCAGCAGGTTCGGCATGTTGCTAGACCCAGAGTGCGGCGATGTATTGGTGAAATGTCACAATCTAGCAAGTGCATTTGCAAAGGCGAAATTGGGCACAGTTTGTTGTGAGGCTAGTAGTCGATGGGATGGTGGTATCCAAAACTTCCAAAGGAAGAAGGCGAAGAAGCGAAGTTGCTCCAACAGACAGATATCCAAGAGGATAATCTTGTGCAATGAACCGCACTAGTTGAGGAGTACCTCAAGTCGAGCTCGATGGATCGAGTAAGCGGTAGGAGTCATTGCATGATCTCGCCAATGGTGATGCGTTGGTGGACGCATAGCGAGATCAAGTGGGGGAGCAACCCAGGCAATACAAAGTGAAGGCACACTTGGAGCCGATAGTGAGATCGGACTCAACAAAGGGCTGACCCGTGGAATGGTGGGCGTGAGGGCCACCATTAACTCAATGCAAATCGAGAAGCAGAGCAACTTGGGGTAACTTGGTGATGTACCCAAACCGCATGAAGGGAGTTGGCGAAGAAGATAGAAACGATGGAGCGGAGGCTTGGAGCTTTCCTTGAAGGCAGAGGTCAAGGACATGGACTCTTGCGTGGCGGGAATCGGATCATGTCGTTCCATGGGTTTCATATTCGGATGGAGCCGACTCATCTTGCATGGTGCCAAAGACAAAGGAGCTTTGAGGCACATGCACCTTATCTCGATGAAGCATTTGGGAGATTCTAAGCGGCCTTGATTTCTTTGAGAGCAAAGTTGGTGTCAATAGGCCTTGACACGGGGCAAGAGGATGCGTGGCGGATACTCTTGAAGAATATGCCATAGTGTAGCTATTCAAGTTGCCATGAGGAAAGCGGTGCGCAGCGGAGATTATCTTTGGTAGGGGCGGTCGGGATCCGAACAATGGTGCACCTATTTCAGGTGAAGTCGAGGAAGTCGGTGAACGCGAGCAAGAGAGCTCCGGTGACAGGTACAACATGCCAAGCAAGAAGGCCTTATGGTTCAGCCATGGAGATACCGTCTTCGTCAGTGCGGGAAGTTCGATGAGTGGCATCGAGAAGAAGTTCGTGCAAGTACCCTGAGTCATGGGGACCGATCATGCAGGTATGATCGAGTGGAGCCGTCGGTCCATGTAGGAGCTGGATCGCAGTATGATCGCGAGGCGCAGAATTGCGATGGAAGCCACATCGAAGCCACGGAGAACGAGTAATACGAACATGACATGAATAAACAGGCCCAGCCATAGTGTTGGCCAAGCTTCCACATGAATGGCAGGTGACATACATGGGAGTTGTATGTCTGTCTTCCAGCGAAGGCAGTGGGGCGAGAGTGAATGGACGAGAGAAACGGACAGTGCAATCGGCAAGATCAATCAGAGCGTCAAAAAGACCCGAGATCAAAGGAGAGTCAAATCGCCGAGATCGAGATGAGGAAACCTATGGGCCAGATATTGCCGACTTTCCATCAAGATAGCCGTGAGTGAAGGACTTGGTCGATGCAAGAGTGCATGACCAAGGATCGGAGTAAGCGATGCAGCGTGCTGTACCTTTGCTACTCGGAGAGTCGAGAAATGATGGAGAAGGCGGTACAATCCCAAAGCGACAGATCTATCGGAGACTTACTCCAAGTTGGAGTGATAACTTCTTGCATTCCAGAAGTTCAAGGGCAATGAGAAGGCGAATCATAGTAGCGACTCGGTGCAAGGATTTGCAAACACTTCAAGTGCTTGGAAGTGTGAGCTAAGAAGCGGCGAAGTCTAGTAACCACTTGATGCACAGTACAACCTCGAGGAGGCGGGCGAAGTCAAGTAACCTTTGCCTTCTTAACTCTCAAGAGAATGGGCGAAACCGAGTACCCCAGCTCTCTTAGTTATCCAGCAGAGGAGCTCTGCACAGATTTGAAGACCCTTCGAAGAGACTAATGGAAGATAACAGCTTGTCAGTCCTCACCAACGGTGATCGTGCTCTTGAGAGTAGATGCGCTTCATTTCTCAACCGAATACCAATCGAAAGCGGAAGTGATGCGAGCCTACTTGGGCAAGACAACTGAGTGGAAGAAGATTCGATGAGCAAATTTTGCGGAGGAAGGACACTGAAAAATTTAAAGGTTGCGGCGATGCTCATTAAAGCTCCAACAAGCATCTATCCAGTTGAAGAGACAAGAAGAATTTGAAGACTGGCGCATATCAAAGATGGTCTTTTCCCTTCATCAGATGAATCCATAAGACTCAACAAGGATCAGCACAACTTCCCCGACCCCACACCAGAGTCAGAGTTATTGGCGAGTTGAAGCGGCATGGCGGATTAAAGTTTGATGACTCAACAACAACAAGTGGAGAGCAATTGGGAGCCAAGGGGCGCATTGCCGCAGGAGCAGAAGATCGAAGATCCAACAAGGAAAAGAAGTTGCAGCGTCAGCAAAGGCTTCGACGAGGACGTCAAAGGAATAAGTGGGGGAGAATGTCACGGACAAAATTGTAAGCGGCTTGTTCGGTGTAATGCTTATGCATGTCCGTGTCCTTTTTGGTTGGTTGTCACTTGTAAAACTTGTAAAGGACTTGCCAAAGGCAAAATACCTCATTTGAACGAGTTTGTAAGCCATTGTAGGCTTGTACATAAAGCTTGCGTCGAGTGACATACTTGTACTAGAATTAGGTCAGTAGTGGACCAATTTTATACCTTTGTTGTGCAACTGCTCGAGCTTGTAATATGCATGGTTGGCTATAAAGTGTTTGCTAAAAGAGTGGCTTGTGGATCCGTGTGAAGCGCTTTCTGCCTTCCGTTCTTCTGTAGGTCCTAAAGGGATTCTAAGAGATTTCGGGAGGCGACCTTTCATGCGGTGATACGCATTGGTGCCGCCACGGCAGGCAAAACCAAATTAAGTCCGTGACAATGCGTCGGATCACTTCTCCTTCCACCTCCACGCCTCCTCGTATAATTACAATATAATTACAAGTATGTAGGCCCAATAATAAATGAGAAAAATTGAGGCTTGTAGCCCCCAATAATAATAATGATCACATGTACACACATCACACTGTCCATGATCATCTATCCACATCATACATTACATGTACACATCATCATCATATAGGACTACTAGATAAATAATAATAGTTAATCAAACTATTTAATTAAATAATATTATTCTAAAATCAGGGATATAAAGGAAATATACTAAATTATGAAGGGTATTTCAATCATTCAGCCAGAAGGGACAAAAGCGAATATTTAAAAATTTCAAGGGTAAAATTATCTTTCGGTCGAAAACCCTAATCCGCTTCCACTACCTTCACTGCGTTGCGATCACCGCCGGTAGGTGCGGTGGGGTGCCGCCCTTGCCCGCGGGCGGTGTCGTTGCGGCATGCGGGCGCAAAGCCCGCAGGCGCTGCCCTTGCGGGCCGACGCCCCTTACGGGCTGGCCGTTGTGGGCGGCACTGCCTAGTTGGGCGTAGAGCTCGCACGTAGCCCGTAGGGGTGTTCACCCGCAGGCCTAGTGCCTGCAGGTACCACCCCTTTATGGGTGCCATCGCAGCGGGCGGCGCTGCCTCCCTATGCGTGGGTGGCTACGGTCACCCAGTGACGCCACAAGCATTGCCCGTGAGCGATGCTAACCCCGAGGGCGCAGTGCCCACAAGCACTACCCCCCCCCCCCTACAGGTGTTTCAGCCTGCGGGTGCAGCGCAAGTGCATGTTGCCCTTACCGAGCGCCACTGCGCTCATGCAGCCCGGCATTGCTGGCGCTTGCAAGCGGTGCCTACTTGCAACCGCGGACCATCGGCGCTGCACAGAGGCCATTGGCACTACAGTTGCCTATGTGCGGCCAAAGGGCAACAATAATTGTTGTCCTTTTTCTACTTTTACGTCAATGATTTTGAAGTCAAAATCCTCACTAATTCATAACACATGTAGTTAAAATCTGATTTTCGCATGAACAACCTTGCTCTGATACCACTATTGGGAAATCCAAGGGTGACATTACATGCGCAGTGGAAGAACAGAAAACAAAAATCTTGGATTTTCATGAAAAAATTTTCATCGTCATGCGAAGATCGATACATAAAAAACAAATCCATGAATTTGAATACTGTGTATGTAAAAAAGATAATACCTAAGGAGATCGTATATCCCTAAATTCTTACAGATCCATGGGATGGATGAAGGAGGTCAAACGTCCTCCTCTCTAGCGGTGATCCACACGGTAAGGCTACAAAGATGCTCCTCTCTTGGGAGAGGAGAATAGGAGGTGGCCCCCAAAAGCCCTAGCCTATGGACTTTTAGTTCCCTCCTATTTATAGAGGCCTACTGTATACCCTAATAGATCCTGCACTATTGGGTATTGGATCTCTATCCAATTACCCAAGCTTCTTAGATTAATGGGTCTCTACCCAATAATCTAGCTCTTATTGGATCATTTATTACAAATGAACTACTTCAATCTAAACAATTATTATAAATCATGAATCATTTGTTATCCGGCATATCATTGGTTCATCGATGCTTCATCCGATCCTTCACCGCATCGTCCTCTCTTGCAACCTATTACCCAATCGACATGTTAACCCCGCAACTTCGATCTCCTTGGCGCAATGTTTGGTCTTCTTAGCCCGATGCCGAAACTCGTGGCACAAAGCCCTCTGTCGATACGTCAACCAATCCTTCGGCTCGACGTCCAATCTTCTAACATATTCCACTCAGGCCCAATTTTCGATTCCTCATGCTTTAATTGCCTCTCCTTGATCAAAGCTTCTCCTACGTCATCAAAACACATATTAGATCATAAACTTTATCAACTGGTTTCATCAACAAAATTTGAGATTCAACAATCTCTCTCTTTTTGATGATGACAACCAATAGATGACGGAGTTAACCTTAACTCCCCTTATCAATATGCCATATTGATAAAAACATAAATTCATAAATAAATTATGAATCCAAGCAATATGTCATCATAAAATCATGCATAATCAAAATTTCAATATATCATTCCATGCATGATCATCATCATCACCATAACTTTTTCCCTTTATCATTAACAAAAGGAGAAGTGCAACTAGCAAGTTTTGATATATGTAACTTTTATAACATACAAGCTCTCAACAATTTTGAGTTATGCAAGTTAGCAAATTTTGCTTCTCTTTTGAGATATGCAAGTTTGCAAGTTTTTCTTTTGCTTCTCTTTTGAGATATGCAAGTTTGCAAGCTCTCAATATAGCACTTTTGCTTCTCTTGAGATTGCAACTTAGCAATTCTTGGTGATGTTCAAGATAGTAAGTTCTTTCTTCTCTTTTGTAAAGTGCAAGCTAGCAATTTTTTGCTTCCTTTGCAATGAGCAAGCTAGCAATTTTTTGCTTTCCTGAAATGTGCAAGCAAGCAAACTTTGCTTTCATTTGTGATGCACAAGCTAGCAAGACTTTCTCCCCTTTTATCATTGTCAGAAAGAAGGGAGGAGTATAATTTTTCTTTCACATCAATGCTCTAATCATGACAAAAATTAATAACAAATATAAATCAATGATTCATCATATCACGAGGTATATAAATCACAAATACAAAGGAGTATTGAAACATAGGAGAAAAATCAATTTATGCATACAATGTTTCAACCATCAAAGCACATCATTTCAAGTTGTGAGTATTTAAAAGAAACAAGGAAACATTATGATTCATTTGGACAAATATTCTCTTTAATAAAATGAGAGAATCATACGAGAATAAGGAGTAAAGGATCTTGATTCATATAAAGAAAATCTCAAGTTATCAAGATCACGATTCGATAAATAATCTCTTTAGCAAAATGAAACATAGGAGATAAAATAGCAATGATACCAATCATGATTCATTTGGATAGTAAATAGTAAAAAGTGTTGAATCTTAGATTTTGATGATGAAATCAATTGATAAATTTATGATTTAATATGCACTTTGAGATAAGTGTTTTAAGACTAACTTTGATTAGAAAAGGTAAAATAATTAAAGCAAGATAAGACGCTGGGCCGGAGTCAGAAATTGGGCATCGGGCCAAAAGAATCAAACGTTGCGCCAAGATTGAAAGTTGCGAAAGTCAACATGCCGAAGGATCGCGATGCTGAAGATCATGTCGGAAGTTCGAATGATGTTCAGATAAAATGACATGCCGGGCAACAAAGAATACTTGTCTTTAATTATTTATGTCTTAATTATCAAAGGTTAGATCAAATTTGAGTTAGATTCAAGTGTAACCAAGCTAACTCAATTAGGGGCTAATTGGGCCTAAATTGGGTTTGATTGAAACTCATTGGGAGATCCATTTAGTAACCTAAAAGTTACTATAGGTGGTGGCACTATCAAAGTGGCGGTGGAACCACCTCTGAGTTGGAAAACTAAAAAAGTACACTTTTCTAGGCTACAAGCGGTGATACCACCTAGGCCAGCGGTAGCACCGCTAGAACCTTTGTTTTCGAGGTTACGTGAGTGATAGCATGTTAGAACCTTTACAGATTCTAAGCTTGGAGTTGATCTCTTTAGGGATCGGCCTCCTTAGAACTCTATAGTTCCTTTCTCCAAATTGCTACTCAAAGGCTGCTAAAAGAATTGATCTATTCATCATGAAAGAGGGTGAATACATAGATATTTATCGGGCTTCTAAACTCCAACTCCAAATAGGACTCCTTCTCAAGACTCCTACTTCTAATCAACTTCTCCTACTTAAGACTCCTACTTCTAATCAACTTCTACTCAAGACCCCTACTTCAAATCTGTTGAATCTCGGATTTTGATGATGAAACTAATTGATTGAGGTTTATTGTTTAACTGCGTTTTGAGTTACGCAGGTCTACTTTCGATCGATTAGGCGGTTGTGGCTGGAGGAATTGGCGTTGCGCGGAGGTGATCACGTCGATATATTGGATGTCGGCCGGAGGTCCGGTCGACTATGGGCAGGAGGCTTCGTACGTCGGGCATCGGGCCAAGAAGAGCGTGTTGCGCCATGGATATCGAGGTTGCGGAGGTCAACCGTCGATTGAGCAACATGCCGCTAGAGAGGGCGATGTGCCGAAGGATCGGATGAAGCGCCGACCAATGATGTCTTAGAACAGCTGAATATCAATTCGCGTTGTATTAACTATCTAGATCGAAGTAGAGTTTTTGGTGTTTGTTTGTGCGGGAGTAACTACGAAAGGGATGAAGGCGTAAAGCGAAATCAAGGGCGAAGTCAAGTGCGATGGATCGTTGAGAGTTCGAGAGTTTGTGGAAGTTTGAAGATTCATTGGGAGTGCTGCCGAAACTAGCCGAGAAGGAGTAGGGAGCTTGCCGAAGGGTTTTCGGAAGCTTCGCCGGGAGGTTCGTCGGAAGTTCGCGGAGCTTGCCAAGAGAGATCAAAGCTTGCCAAAGAAGCTCGAGGAACTTCGCTAAGATCATCGTGGAGTCTCGAGAGCTTGCGGAGTCTGCAGGATGGTTTCCGAGGGATCGTCGGAAGACCGCCGGAAGTTCGCCGGAAGCTCGGCGGAAGAAGACTTGACTTGCGGACTTTGTAATAGCTTAGGAATGTCTTTAAAATTCGTAGTTAGCACGTATTTTGGGTTAGAATTAGATAACCCAAAGTAGGGGCCCAATTGGGCCTTGATTAGGATGAGTTTGGGCCAAAATTTTGGCCCAAACCAGAACAACTACGTGCATGCTACAGTAACATGCATGCTACTGTAGCAAGTGCACTGTAGCATGCTACTGGCAAGGGCACTGTAGCCCGGTACTGTAGCAGGCGGTGGAACCGCTGTGGCAGCACCGCCACTGCAGCGGTAGCAAGCGGAGTACCGCTGTGTGCATAGGCGTAGCGTCACTGCCCGATCACCAGCGGTGGTACCGCTGTGGGCGGTACCGCCCGATCTGTACCATAAAAAGAAGCAGTCAAAAGATCGACATAGGCCGCACTACGTGTCAGCAGCGACACACAGTAGGACCGCCATGACCAATTCACTTGGAATTTGGAGCTCAATTTTGAATGCATTATGGATTTATAAATACCCCCTTTCTCGGTGAAAGGGTAACCCTTTGAGCAAAAATCTAAGTCTTGAGTTCTTGAGAGCCTTGAGAAATTGTTGTTTTGTTTGAGTTCACCTTCCTCTTCTTCTTGTAAGATCTTGTACAAGTGTGAACATCTTGTAAAGGGTTGTAAAGGGTGTTGATCCTTCCCCTCAAAGGAAGTGCTAGTGGAAGAGCGGAGCCTCATCGTAAAGGGCTTCAAGAGTGGATGTAGGTCATTTGGACCGAACCACTATACATCGCTGAGTTCATGAATGTGTGAGTTTTACTTTGCTGCAAGTTGTCATTTCCTTTACACAAGTAATTGCCTCTAAGCTCTTTTCCGTTGAATCGAAATTTTCCTACGAACGTGTGCTTTAGTCTAAATCGGTTTCAAGAGCACGATTTTAATCCGCTGCACTAATTCACCCCCCCCTCTTAGTGCCTTTCCGATCCTTTCAATTGGTATCGAGCCACGTTCTTTCTCTTTTTTACACCGTGAGAAATGGCTCTAAATGGTTTTCAAGAGGGCTTTTGGTTTTTCGTCCACCGTTTTTAGCAGTTCGGACTACATATTGGAAAACTCGAATGAGAGTTTTCATGCTTTCAATGAACTTGGATTTGTGGAACATCATCGAAAATGGCTTTCAACCTTCCTCTAAACCGAGCAGAATGGTGAATTTGGAGAAAAGGTTATCTTCTTTAAATGCAAAGGCTATGAATGCCTTATTTTGCGCTTTGAACAAGAATGAGTTCAATCGGATTTCTATATGCGAATCGGCTTTTGACATTTGGCGGACACTTGAAATCACGCACGAGCGAACTAGTAGAGTCAAAGGCTCAACAGTAAACCTCTTGTTGCATGATTTTGAGCTCTTCCAAATGACACCAAGCGAATCTATCGGCGACATGTACACCGCTTCACGGATGTCGTCAATAGCTTGAAAAGTCTTGGTAAAAGTTTTGGATTTTGAACTCACTAACAAGATTCTAAGATCCCTTTCAAAATGGTGGGATCCTAAAATAGCGATTCAAGAATCAAAGGATCTAAATAATTACTCTATTGATGAACTCATTGGGTCCTTAAAGACCTATGAAATGGAACATGATGAATATGATAAACATGATGAACACATGAACAACCTTCTAAAGAACAAGAAGGTTTTTGAACTCCGAACTATGAAATGCCACTTGAGTGATGACTCAAGTGATGAGGACAATGAGGACATTGAACACATAACAATGAATGTTAACAAGTTCATTAAACAAAAAGTAAAAAACACAAATGAACTTGAACGAAGAAAGAGGCCAAAGAAGAAGAAGAAGGCTTGGAAAGAAGAATCAAGAAAGAAGAAGGAAACTACGCTTTAATGGGCTTGACAATGAGGTAAGTAACTTAACTTCCTTGAATTATTTTGAAATTACTTGATGATTTCCATGAATGCTTAACTTAGTTTGTAGGATTTTTTTATGCTTTTCTTATGTTTTTTAGAAATTAAAATTTTCGAAATTATACTATGCTTTATAGTATTTTTAAAAAAGGAAAACATATGAATGATGCAAGATTTGTGATAATGCTTAGGATTAATCTATGCATGTGGTTTACATTGTCTCCAAATATGATGCTTGATGATTTTATATCATGCATGAGCTTTTGAAGTAATAAAGTGTCATATTGTGATGATGAAACATATTTTTGAATAGATGCATGATTTTGACAAAAATTTGAACATGGCCTTTTAACATAAAAATTGAAAGGTTGCTATCATTTTTACATATTTGGTCTTGACGATTTTATGACTAAGCTTGTGTTTTATTTTGATATATATTTTCATAAAAATTTTGAATATCGCACATCAAATTGCTTAAAATGAAAATATCTTTGTTATTCTATTGAGATGAATGAATTCATGTTATGAGTCTTGTGAATCTCATGAAAATAAACATGATGAATATTTTAAAAAATGTGCTTCATGTTTTCGGTCTTAATGATTTCTCTTGAAACTTGCTTTTTGGATTTATATGAAAAACATGAGTATACTCATATGAACGTCAAATCACTTAAAATGGAACACAAAAAATGAGAAATTACACTATCATGATGCTTTACGTGTAATGCTTTTAATCTTAATGGACTACATGACAACTTGTATTTCAAAGTAATACAATGATGATTTTCATATATATAATTGGACATACCTTATGTAATCATCATTGATAATGATAGTTGGTTGTCATGCTTAATGATTTTATGATATCATGAGTATTTAAAGACATTATATCTTGATGACAAACTCATGTTTTGGTCTTAAATTTGATACTCATCTTTTGAAACATGAGCACACTTGTTTGAAACAAAATGAAACACATTATCATGATAAGTTGAATCTCATAATGTGTTATATTGTTGTCTTGACAATTTTATAATGAAGTTTGTCTTTCGATGTTGAATGTTGATATTTCTATTTTATTTGACATTAAAAGATAAAGGCATGTTTATTTGAAGTAAATTATAAAAGGAAATGCATGATTCTTGAAAATTTTTCTATCTCCCTTAATTCATTTTGTTCTCCTATATTTCCTTTTATTTACCATAGAGGAGAATCTTCTAAATGAATTATGAAATTGATGATTTGATAATAAGTGTTTATCAAAAATCTATTTATCATTTGCAATCTCTAAAAGTTGATAATCACTCATTCATGTTGTGAATCTCAAAAATGTTTTTGATTTGATTAGAAGTTTGAGTTGACAAAATGAGTTTGAATAATTTTATGACTCCTCTCTTGATCTCTTGAAATCATGACGTTGAATTCTTGACTTGAGATATTTTTGCAAATTGAAATACCTTCCTCTATGATTGCTTCCTTTTTCATTTACTAAAGAGGAAAACAATTCAAGTCTTGATATATCGATAAGTGATACTTGAAATTATTTTTATGATTCATGATGAATTTAGATCTATCATGTATAAATCAAGTTGTTGCTCTCAAATGAATCATGAGCCACTGACATCACATCTTTTATGATATAAAAATAATATGATTTCCTTACCTTGTATGCCTTTTGTGATGATTTGAACATTGATATAAAACTAAATTTATATTCTTCCCTTTCCCTTTATTTCCTTCTTTAACGACAAAAGGGGAAAGAAAGCATGTTAACATCATTAATCATGACTTGATTTTGATTTCTCGGAACTATATGTTTAGAATTTGTTTGAAAATCATGATCTTGACCTTGCTAAAATGAATGGTTAATGATATCTTTTGATCTTGACCTTTCGGTTTTGAATATTTTGATTTGACATATAAAGGCAAAAGACATACTTATATGAAACATAAAGAAATTATATTTACTATCTTACGAGATTAATGATTTCATGATATCTTAAGAATCTCATAAATTATAGAAGTGATTTGATGAATTGATTATGATTTGATGATTTGAACTTTTCTCTCATGTTTCAATACTACTTTGTATGCTTCATGACTTGTTGATTGAAATCATGATGTAGACTTTTGATGTATCACTTGTCATGATGGCTAGCATTTTGAATCTCAAAAATAATTACTTCTTGTTATCATTTACTAAAGAGGAAAATAATTCAAGTTTATATCATTTGTGAATCTCACAAACTATGGTAATAATTTTGATGATTCGAACTTGAATGAGCTTTGTCATAATCCAAGTCTTGATAGTTTGATATTTGATACTTGGAATTCTTATACATGAATCTAGTTACTCTTTGTGCTATATTTTTTCAAATGGATCATGAGCCTTGATGTCATATATTTCATGATCTTAGAAGTGATATGATTTCTTTGCCTTGTGTGGTAAATTGAATATTTGATTTTCTTTATGATAAATTATGAATCATGACTTGATCTATGAGATTGATATGCTATTATATATCATGATTCTTGGTTGTATGATATTTACCTTGAATTAAAAATAATGAATCATGAATGATATCTTTTGGTTGTGATCCTTGTTGAATTGATATCCGTCATGACATGATTTCTTTGTATTGTTGTCTTATTTGCATCATGCAATGATTGAACAATTGATGTATATTTTTATTGATGCAAACTTTTAATTGATATGAAAAATGGCTTGTATAATGATTGAAATTTTTAGCCATTTAGTCATTCCTTCTTTTTGACAAAGACAAAGGGGGAGAAAAATTGCTACCTTGCAATTTCATAAGAAGAAGAAGGATTGCTATTTCAAAGGATGCAAATAATTGCTATCTTGACTATATCAAAAGAAGCAAATGCAAAACTTCAAAAACTTGAAATGTTGCATGCCTTTATGTTTGTATGTGTAAATGAAAAGTTAGCATATATGTTTAAAGTGATCATACATAATTGCTAGCTCATTGCAAACAAAAGTTGATAGCTTGCAAAGGTGAAACTTAGTTACAAAAGAGAAGAATTGAAAGGAAGCTAACTTGCGTGTCACAAAGTATGTTAGCTTGCTTATCATTATTGATTGCTTGCTTATCATCTTTTTATCTCATATCTTTATTTTTGACTCCCTTGAATTCATGACATAATATGCTAAAAATTCATATTGTAAATTTGTTATTTTGTCATGATCAAAGCATTGGCTAATTATACTCCACTTTTGACAAAACAAAGGGGAGAAGAATTATTGCTAGCATATGTATTGCGAAGAAAAATTTTGCTAGCTAGAACATGCAAAGGAAGCAAAAAAGTGTAACTTGCACATCTCAAGAAGCAAGTAAAAATTACCATCATTGCCCATCTTTGAAACTTGCTATGATTGAATGGTATAACTTAATGTTGTATTGCAAAATGTTGTATGATGTTGTAAAAATCTGCATATCTTGCAAAGTGCAAGCTAGTTTGTTGTAAAAATCTGCATATCTTTTAAACTAGCTATAATGCTACTTCTCCTTTTTGTTGATGACATAGGGGGAGAAGTAGATTGATGACTTCATGCATTGATTGAATATTTTATATATTTGCATGATGGTTTGATGTATTCTCTTAACATGAATGATGAATGTTGGGATAATCCAAGTATTCTATCAATGGCATATTGATAGGGGGAGTTTGGTTAAACTCCGGGGAGTTAAGGTTAACTCCGTTAGTCATCAATTAGTTGTCATCATCAAAAGGGAGATTGTTGAATCTCGGATTTTGATGATGAAACTAATTGATTGAGGTTTTATTGTTTAACTGCGTTTTGAGTTACGCGAGTCTACTTTCGATCAGGATTAGGCGGTTGTGTGGAGGAATTGGCGTTGCGCGGAGGTGATCACGTCGATATATTGGATGTCGGCCGGAGGTTCGGATCGACTATCGGCGAGGAGGCTTTGCGTCGGGCATCGGGCCAAGAAGAGCGTGTTGCGCCATGGATATCGAGGTTGCGGAGGTCAACCGTCGATTGAGCAACATGCCGCTAGAGAGGCGATGTCTTGAAGGATCGGATGAAGCGCCGACCAATGATGTCTTGAACTGAATATCAATTCGCGTTGTAATAACTATCTAGATCGAAGTAGAGTTTTTGGTGTTTGTTTGTGCGGGAGTAACTACGAAGGGATGAAGGCGTAAAGCGAAATCAAGGGCGAAGTCAAGTCGATGGATCGTTGAGAGTTCGAGAGTTTGTGGAAGTTTGAAGATTCATTGGGAGTGCTGCGGAACTAGCCGAGAGCAGTAGGGAGCTTGCCGAAGGGTTTTGGAGCTTCGCCGGGAGGTTCGTCGGAAGTTCGCGGAGCTTGCCAAGAGAGATCAAAGCTTGCCAAAGAAGCTCGAGGAACTCGCTAAGATCATCGTGGAGTCTGAGCTTGCGGGAGTCCGCGGATGGTTTCGAGGATCGTCGGAAGATCGCGGAAGTTCGCGGAGCTCGGACGGAAGAAGACTTGACTTGCGGACTTTGTAATAGCTTAGGAATGTCTTTAAAGTCGTAGTTAGTACGTATTTTGGGTTAGGGATTAGATAACCTTAAAGTAGAGGGCCACCGGTGGGCCTTGATTAGGATGAGAGTTTGGGCTAGGTACTTTGGCCCTAAACCGAACCCAACTTCCGTGCATGCTACGGTAACATGCGTATGCTACAACAAGTGCACTGTAGCATGCTACTGTGGCAAGGAGGGCACTGTAGCCGATGCTATGCAGAAAGGGTGCGGTGGAAACCTTTGCCGGAAACGCGCAGCAACTGGCCAGGTAGTCAAGGCGTGTGTCCATGTAGTCGTAGCGAGCTTTGGCAGGCATAGCATAATCGTGTGATGATAATGCCGCCCAGTCTTGTCACAGCGGTGAGTGCAAGCAGTGCAGAAGCCGGTGTCTTCGAGCAGCCTGTCACGTCGATCAAAAAATGACATAGGCGATAATGCCGCCAAACAAGCAGTAACACCGTGACCTCGAAAACATAGGGCACTGCTTTCGGCTACAAAGCGTGGTACCGCCGACCAGAAGCCGGGGAACCCAAATTCACTTGGAATTTGGAGCTCAGTTTTGAATCCACTTTGGATCTATAAATACCCCCCCCTTTTCTCAGTTGAAAGGGTAACCCTTTGAGCAAAAATCTAAGTCTTGAGTTCTTGAGAGCCTTGAGAAATTGTTGTTTTGTTTGAGTTCACCTTCCTCTTCTTCTTGTAAGATCTTGTACAAGTGTGAACATCTTGTAAAGGGTTGTAAAGGGGTGTTGATCCTTCCCCTCAAAGGAAGTGCTAGTGGAAGAGCGGAGCCTCATCGTAAAGGGCTTCAAGAGTGGATGTAGGTCATTTGACCGAACCACTATACATCGCTGAGTTCATGAATGTGTGAGTTTTACTTTGCTGCAAGTTGTCATTTCCTTTACACAAGTAATTGCCTCTAAGCTCTTTTCCGTTGAATCGAAATTTTCCTACGAACGTGTGCTTTAGTCTAAATCGGTTTCAAGAGCACGATTTTAATCCGCTGCACTAATTCACCCCCCCCCCTCTTAGTGCCTTTCCGATCCTTTCAAAATCAACTCCTAATGCTTCTCTAAGAAGCAACCTCCAAACTAATCCTAACCTCACCGGCCTCTTCACCTCTTTAATAGGGGTCGGTTAGATAGGATTTACATGAATGCCCTTTGGATTTACATATTTTCCCCCTTCAATGAAACTAAAATTAGGACTCTCATAGCTAGAGTCCTAACACACCCACTCTCTTCAAATCTGCCTTGTCCTCAAGGCTGACGCTCCATCAATTCGGGGAATTTGATCTTCAAGTCATCATAGTCCTCCCAAATAACACCATCTGCTGGTAGGTTAACCCATTGTATTAGTACTTTAGTAGTGGGTCATCGTCGTCGAGTCACGATCCGTCATTCAATAATGGCACTCGGCTAGGTCTGGAGCTCTCCTTGGGTAGTCATATTTAGTAGGTGGCTTTGGGCTATCTCATTTTGTCCCAACTTGAGACTCAAACATGACACATAGAAGACTAGATGGATTCGGGAGCCAGCGGGTAAGTCCAATTTGTATGCTACTACTCCGATGCACTCCAAAATCTAGTAGGGTCCATAGAATCAAGGTGAAAGCTTCATGGATGCTCTTGTCTGGATTGATGTTTGCTTGTATGATTGGAGCCCTAGGAAGACCCAATCTCCTACTAAAAATTCTCTTTCGCCTTTGTGTTGATCATATTATTGTTTCATCCTTGCTTGAGCTTTTCCTTGTGATAAGGGAAACCTTTTGATGAAGTCCATTAATTTATCAGTCCATATTGAGTCCGGGATGGGTAGAGGTTGAGCTTTCCGAGACTTGCCACTGTCTCGCCTTTATGTCATTGACATACATCACATTGTGCTATAAATTCAAAAATAATATTTTTTATCCCTACCCAATAAAAATTTTACTTAATTCTCTTATAGGTTCTAAGGAACCCGGAGTACCCAACCATAGGTGTGGAATACATCTCTTGAAGGATGATCTTTATGCAAGAAGAATTTAGCACAAGCACAATTCGTCCCTTATAGTGCAAGTCTTTTGAGTCCCAATTGTAATGAGCCATGGAGCTTGGTGCTTCCTCCAAATTTTTTATGATCTTACTGGTCTCCATATCATCTTGCCATTCCCTCCTAATATCCTAAAGAAAGTCACTAGTCGGAAGTGAAATGACTGAAAATTTAGGTTGCTCGAGTAGTTGCGAAAGTGCATCTGCAACATCATTCTCTTTTCCCTTTTTGTAAGTTATTTTATAATCATATCTAAGAAGCTTTGTTATCTATTTTTGCTACTCGGGGAAGATCTCTAATACCAAGTTTAGAACCCTTGCGGATTCTAAGCTTGGGGTTGATCTCTTTAGGGGATCGGCCTCCTTGAAACTCTATAAGGGTTTCTTCCTCCAAGTTGCTACTCGAGGGAAGATATCTTCTACTCCAAGAAATATTTTAGGCTTTTATATTCGATCTTGATTTGAAAGCGTCACCCGATCAAGTACGATCTCTATTTGTCACCGCATGCACAATCGTGAGCATCTCCTTATCGTAAATAGTCATCTTAAGATGAGAAGGAGATAATACCTTACTAGAATAAGCGATGGGGCAGCCATCTTGCATTACTATGGCACCAACTCCGACTCTGGAGGCATTGGCTTCAATAACAAAAGTCTTGGCGAAGTTGGGTAGCGCTAGTACGGGCGTTGTCGACACTGCGACTTTAAGTTCATCGAAAGCTATGGTGGCTTTGTCCGACCATTGGAAAGCATCTTTTTTTAGTAAGTAAGGGGTGCACTAATCTTTCTATAGTTTTTCATGAACTTGCAGTAGTAGCTTGTTAAACCGAGAAAGCCACGTAGCGATTTTATGTTCCTCAAGGTTTCCTAGTTCTCCATTGCTTCAATTTTGGAGGAGTCCACTCCCATACCTTCCTTTGATATGATATGCCCAAAATATTCCACCTTCTGTTGAAAAAAGTTGTACTTCGATTTTTTGACAAAAAGAACATGTTCTTGTAAAATTATCAAAACAAGTCGTAAGTGCTAAAAATAACTTTCAAGAGAAGGGCTTTAGATAATGATACCATCAAAGAAAACCAGCACAAACTTATATAGATAACTCTGAAAAATATCATTTATAAGGCTCTAGAAGTTGGAGGAAGCATTGGTGAGACCAAAAGGTATTACCAGAAATTCATAATGTGCATTTGAAAGGTGATTTTCGGTATGTCTTCTTTGCACACTCGTATTTGATGATACCTAGATCGAAGGTCCAACTTTATGAAGACTCATGCTCCCTTTAATTCATCAAGAAATTCATCTACTACTAGAATAGGGTACTTGTCCTTGATGGTTATGCCATTGAGAGCTCGGTAATCAATGCACATTCGTCATGTTCCATCCTTCTTTCATACGAGGAGCACCGGTGAAGAGTAAGGGTTGCAACTTGGCGAATAACTCCTGTTTCAAGCATCTATTTTACAATCCTTTCTATTTCATCCTTATGGAATGTGGATACCAATATGGATCGAGTATTTGCTAGAGGTTTGCTTAGAAGAATCGTATAATGATGATCATGTCGGCGGGTAGGAGGTCGGCTACGTGGTTCATCAAATATATCTGAAAATTTAGCAAGCAAGGGAAGTACATTTGGGTCTTCAAATTTGGTTGGCTCTCCTTTAGATTGCTGTTCAAGTTATACCAAAAAGCCACTGCATGCTTTGTGCAAAACTTTCTCCATTCGTTGTGTGCAAATCATTGTTACGTTGCCCCCACGTTTCTCGCACAATATCACCTGTTTCCCCTTACTGTAAAATTACATAATTAGTTTTAAAAAATTTTAAGAAATATTACCTAATGCCATCAGCCATTCGATGTTGAGCATAGCCTCATAATCATCAAGAGGGAGGAGGAGGAAATATAGAATTATCTCGTGATCCTGCAGCAATAGTTTCACCTGCGGGCACCTACGGTCACACTTCAAAATTCGTCTGTCGGTGACCTTAACGTCAAACCTGCTGTAATTATCAATAGGTAAGGCCATCCAGACAACAACCTTGCTGTTCATAAAAATATTAGTGCTCCCAGTATCAATAAGAATAGTGATTGGTTGTTGCTTCAAAAGTCCTCCCACTTTCATCGTTTGCGGGTTCGCATAACAGGCAAGGGCATGCATCATAATATCAACCAGCTACTATTCTTCATCCACAACCTCTTCCTCATACTCTTTGACCTCCTCATCCATGTCTTCAAGAGGTTCAATCAGTAGGAGGCAGCCCCTTTTGCAGCAATGATCGTGGTGCCACGGCTCATTGCAATGCCAACAAAACCCTTTATTGATCAACACGTAGTTCTTCTCTTGTCAATATTTTTTGCAGCGAAGGACAGCTGGGAGTAGAAGGAGGTTTTTATGCCATGAGCCTAGGAGAGGTTCTCATCCTCCGAGCATCTTGGTTGAGCCATTCTTCTTGTATTCGGGCGAAAGAAATCACAGCCATCATGGTACGGGGCTGCCATGCCTTAACCTCCCCTTTTATCTCTAGCTTGAGTCCTTTGATGAATGTTCCTAATAATTGACAGTCAGTACAATCATGATCAAGGTAGGATAGCTTCTTAAACCTGATTTGGTACTCTTGAATCGTAGAGGTTTGTCGAATCTTTATGAGTTGGTCATCGATATTTTCATACTCCGTAGGTCCAAAATGGTTCAGTAGTGTGTCCTTAAATTGATTCCATGTTGAAGCCCCTTGATTGTATTCCAGCTAATTATACCATTAAATAGCATCACCTTCATGATGGATGATAGTAATTTCTACCATAGCATCATCTGACGTTCGGTAGTAGCGAAAGTAAGGTTCGACGTCCGAAATCCACCCTGCTGGGTCTCCTTCTTTCTATCATGGGAAGTCCACCCTCATGCATGGTTGAAGCATGCCCAAAAACTATCCCTCCTTCTCTAGAGGCCTCTCTGAACTCTCTCCTTATTGAAATTTAGTTGGACTCAGTGGTTGTCCAATTCTGAATTCTGTAAACAAAGCGCGCAATTTATCCTCCAAGCGCAATTCAAGTCACGATTCAATCCGAGATTCCAAAGCTTCAAATTTGACATTAATTAGATCTTGAGAAGCCATAGCATATGCTTGTAGATCAGAGATATCCTTGTTTTTTTCTATTGATGGGTTAATGGCATGGGGAGGTGGAAGGTTCGGACAATAGATCGGTGATAGAAGGGTTCCGCTATAATGGTTTACTGTTTTGGGCTATGGATTTTGACGCTGTTAGGGTTATGAAAATAGGTTATGATGGATGCATCTTAAGGCTAGAGGGATGCCCTAAAGATTGGTTGGTGGCAGCAAGGTGGCTAGTGTTTGGTAGGTTACGGAGAAGAAAAAGGACAAAGGTTGAGCACTAGAATTTTTGTTGAAACAATTCCAATAGTAAAGATACAATTTTTTTTCAACAATTCTCAATAGAGATTCAAGTAAAACTTAAAGAGAATCTATTGGTAAGGGAGAGATAATGCTATTAAAAATTTCGTAGAAGGAAACAACAACAAGAGGTTCAGCAAAATTGAGGATCACGGAAAGGTACTACAGTAGAATTTTACGTTTAAAGTATAGCAGCTTGGACATAAAAAATCAATGGTTTATATTAAGAATTTTTTGATGAAACCAAAAGAAAATCTAATGTGAAGAAGTGTCAAAGCCATTGTAAAAATTTCATAGAGATTTGGATAGAAAATATTTAATAGCAAGATAAAAAAAATAGTGTTATGCGAATGGAATTCTGTAATGCATCTTTCGTCATAGAGATAAAAACTTTACGATGAAAAATTTATGCAGCAATATAAGAATAATTTTTTAGAATTTTTGAATAAGGATAACTAAATTGAAGCAGTAATAAAGTAGAAAACCAGAACCTATTGCAATTCATAGGGAGATCAAAGGATGATCCACAATGGTGGAGATGGCAGCAGAATTCAACGATGATTTTTAAGCAATTGTGGGAATTGCTTTAGGCGACTATGGAGGGCTCATGGATGGTTGTAGAAGGGCAACGAGACGCCAAGAACGATGCTCTAATACCAGGTGTTAGAACCCTTATGGATTATAAGCTTGGGGTTTATCTCTTTAAGGGATCGGCCTCCTTGGAACTCTATAGGGGTTCCTTCCTCCAAGTTGCTACTCAAAGGCTACTAAAAGAATTGATCTATTCATCATAAAAGAGGGTGAATACATAGCTATTTATAGGGCTTCTAAACCCCAACTCCTAATAGGACTCCTACTTCTAATCAACTTCTCCTACTCAAGACTCCTACTTCTAATCAACTTCTCCTACTCAAGTCCCCTACTTCTAATCAACTCCTAATGCTTCTCTAAGAAGCAACATCCAAACTAATCTTAACCTAGCCGGCCTCTTCATCTCTTTAATAGGGGTTGGCTAGATACGATTTACATGAATGCCCTTAGGATTTACGTAATTGCCCCCTTCAATGAAACTAAATTAGGACTCTCCTAGCTAGAGTCCTAACATAGCACCACCCAATGCAGGCAGTGGTACCGCCCGCACCCGAAAGACCCAAAAATTTAAATTTTAACATCATTTTTGAAGCCATTTGGGGCCTATAAATATCCCACTCATCCCTATTGGGAAATCCGTCAGGGGAGTGACATCACAGGTGCAGCGGAAGAACAAAAAACAAAAAAAAACATATTTCCCATAGAAAGTTTTCATCATCGTGCGAAGATCGATGCATCCAAACAAATTCGTGAAAAACTACATGTGTAAAAGAAAGTACATAGGAAGATCGTATATCCTTAAATCCCTGCAGATCTGTAGGAGAGGATGAAGGAGGTCAAGCATCCTCCTCTTTAGCGGTATCCACACGACAAGAATTACGTGATGCACCTCTCTCTAGAGAGAGGAGAACAGGAGGTGGCTACCAAAAGAAAACCCTCAGCATATAGAGCTTTGGTTCCCTCCTATTTATAGAGGCCTCCTGAAAACCCTAATGGATCTTTTACCCTATTGGGTATTGGATCTCCATCCAATTACCCAAGCCTCTTGGATTAGTGAGTCTCTACCCAATAATCTCTTATTAGCAATTATTAGATCTCATCTCAGGATCCAATAATTCAAGGGCTTAATGGATATCCAATAAGATAGGGGGTTCAACGGATATCTTATATCCGAACCTCTACTCGTCACAACACCTACCATATGTGTGTGACCCTCTAGGCCCAATATCAAGCTGGCCATGAGTCATACTTGTCAGAACTCCTTCTGACTTAGTGAATTATTATCTCTATAATAATTAACCCAACTTATCAACTGTAGACGTACCAGGCCACTACGTCGTGGCCCCCAGACGATATAGGGGAATCCAATCCGTTGGACCTATCTGTCCTCAGTTACCATGTATCAATAGTCCCTCATCCATCCAATATCGGGCATGGTGCTGTCAGGCCCATATGGTCTCTCCTCGAGTCTTGCTCTTGTCGGATTCTCCCGGAGAACTCTTTCTCTCTCAATCCGAATAACCTTGGCCAAGGATTTGTTCGAGCAAGAATACATGGGATATTTCTCTCATGATACCAAGAGCGGATGATCCTCTATTGACACTCAATAGCTCTCGTAAGGTTGGCTACCACTCCCAATAACCGGTTGTACTAGATTTGGATGGATCAATCATCCAGCATTCCGTAGACGGATCAATCAGTGAACTCATTCCCCAATGAGCACCTGCATTGTACCCTTAGTGTCCCTACACGAGTAGCTTTGAGACTAGTTACCTCCATCATATGGACGGATATATAGAACACCAGTCTATCCAATTATCTCGATGTCCTCCTCGAGTAACCTAAGACCAGGATAATTTAGGATCGGTGTTTAAAGGTGAATCGGTCTCATTATCGTGATCTCATCATGATCCGATTCCCATTGCATAGATCTAAGGACATCATAATATATGCAACACGTAAGATAAAGTGATAAAATGCCAAATAATAAGCAAAGAGAAAAAGTACATATCAAGTCACAAGTGCCATCACTCTTGTGATTGGCATGTAGGGCACATATGACTAGCAATCTTCCACTTGACCTAAAGCCAATCACCAACATGTCTAATCCCCATCAAACCTCTATGATGCTCAAAGACAATATGAGTCAATGGCTTTGTCAATGGATCTACAATATTATCTTTGGATGGAACTCTTTCTATTGCTACATCTTTTCTAGCGATAATCAATCTTATCAAGTGGAACCTCCTTATCCAAACTCCCTCCATTGCTGCCTCTGCCGCAACAATATATTCCGCCTCTGTGGTCGAGTCAATAGTAGTGTCTTGCTTGGAACTCTTCCAACATACTGCTCCTCCATTCAAGGTGAACACATACCCTGAATTAGACTTGCTATCATCGACATCAGATTGGAAGCTCGAGTCCGTGTAGCCCTCAACCCTGAGGCTACTACCTCCATATACAAATAAAACATCCTTAGTCTTTCTCAAGTACTTAAGGATACTTTTTACTGCTTTCCAAAGGTCTCCAAGCTTGGATATGCCTGATATCTACTCATGACACTCAGAGCATGCGCTATATCAGGCGTGGTAAATAGCATAGCATACATGATAGATCCTATCGCTGATGCATATGGTATCATATCCATGTGTGCTCTTTCTTTAGGAGTCTTTGGGGACATACTTCTAGAAAGTGATATTCCATGTCTCATTGTTATGAGACCTCTCTTAAAATTTTTCATGTCACACCTTTTGATAATGGTGTCTATGTACCTGGATTGGGACAAGCCAAGCATCCTCTTGGATCAATCTCTATAGATCCATAACCCTAATATACAAGATGCTTCCTAAGTTCTTCATGGAGATGTGCCTAGATAACCAAGTCTTTACTGTGGAGAGCATTCCTACATCATTCCCAATGATCAGGATGTCATCTACATTTAATATCAAAAAGGTGATAGTGCTCCCACTTACTTTCCTCTACACACAAGGCTCATCTTCGTTCTTAACGAAGTCATAAGATCTGATCGCCTCATCAAATCTTATGTTCCAACTTTAGGAAGCTTGCTTGAATTCATAAATGGACCTAAGCAACTTGCACACCTTATCTGGGTTACCCCTGGACACGAATCCCTTAGGTTGTATCATATACACCTCCTCCTCGAGGTTATCATTGAGGAATGCGATTTTGACATCCATCTGCCAGATCTCATAATCATAGTATGCTACAATAGCCAATAGAATTTGAATGGATTTTAGCATGGCTATAGGTGAGAAAGTTTTATCATAGTCAACACCTTGCCTTTGACGATACCCCTTAGCCACTAATCATGCTTTATAGGTCTCTATCTTTCCATCTACTCCAATCTTCTTTTAAAGATCCACTTGTAGCCAATGGGTACAATACCCTAGGGTGCATTAACTAGGTTCCAAACCTTGTTGGAGTACATGGAATCCATTTCTGAATTCATGGCTTCTTGTCATTTCCCGGAGTCTATACTCATAATAGCCTCCTCGTAGGTCTGAGGATTAATATCCTCAACATCCTCTCTTCTGATATATCTCACATATCTCTCAGAAGGATGGGATACTCTATCGGACCTACATAAAGTTGGAACTTGTGTGTTAGGTATCTGAATAGATTCTGGAATGGTGCTTGAGCTAGGTTCTCCAACCTCGCTCAACTCTATTATGCTCCCACTGTCTCCACCAAGAATGTGTTCCTTCTCAAGGAACACTGCTCTCTTGGCTACAAAAACCTTTTGGTCCTTAGGATGATAGAAATAATACCCACAAGTTTCCTTGGGGTATCCCACGAACTTGCACCGTTCTGTCCTAGATTCTAACTTGTCAGGGTTGTCTCTTAACATGGGCAGGGCAGCCCCAAATCTTAACAATCTTAAGATCAGGCATCTTCTCAATTCATATCTCATATGGAGTAGATATCACTACTTGGTTAGAATTCTATTCAGAAGATAAGCTATGGTCTCTAAGGTATATCCCTAGAATGAGATAGGTAGGTCGGCGAAACACATCATGGAACGCACCATGTCTAACAATATACAATTCCTCTTTTCTGATATACCATTAAGCTATGGTGTATAAGGAGGTGTCCAATGGGATAAGATCCTATAGTTATTGAGGAACTGAGTGAACTCTGTACTCAAGTACTCACCTCCTCGATCTGATCGAAGGGTTTTAATACTCTTTCCTGTTTGGTTCTCCACTTCATTTTTATATTCCCTGAATTTCTCAAAAGCTTCAGACTTGTACTTCATCAAGTACACATGTCCGTATCTTGAGAAATCATCAGTGAAAGTAATGAAGTAGGAGTAACCACCTATGGCATGAGTCGACATGGGACCACATACATCACTATGTATGAGTTCTAGTAACTCAGTGGCTCTCTCTCCAGTTCTACTAAATGGAGAGTTGGTCATCTTTCCCCGAAGGCAAGGTTCATATATCGCATATGACTCATAGTCAAATAGATCTAGATATCTATCTTTTAGCAACTTTTGAATCCTTCCCTCGTGGATGTGACCTAGCCTATAATGCCAAAGATATGCATTATTCACCTCTTCTCGTTTCCTCTTAGACTCACTTACACTCATGATATGTGGAGCTATATCTAGCATAAATAAACTATTATGCAATGTTCCTCTCGTGATGATCTGATCATCTAATATTATTGAACAACCATTGTTCTCAAAAACTAATTTATATCCACTAACTGTCAAACATGAAATGGAAATAATATTTTTGATAATAGAAGGAACATAATAGCATGCATCTAATGTAATAATAGCTCCACCAGGCAGATGTAAAGTGACCTTGCCAATAGCCACTACAGCAACCTTTGCTCCATTGCCCATCTTAAGGTCCATCTCGCCTCTGTTCCATCTCCTAGGTCCTGCCAGAATCTGCAACGAATTGCAAATATGATAAGTACTCTCGGTATCCAATACCCATGTGTTATTATAAGATTCTGACAAATGGAGACTGATCATGAATGTACCTGAAGCTTCTCCAAGCTTTTGTTTCACCCTTTCTGCAAGGTACTCTTTACAGTTCCTCTTCGAGTGCCCATCTTTGCCACAGGAAGCGGCCTTTGTCCTTTGTTGGGTCTTTCTTAGCAACCTTTGCCTTACCCATTTTGCCCTTGCCCTTGCCCTTCTTAAGGGTCTTCTCAACCTTCCTTTTCTTTCTAGTCTCACTAGTGTAGAGAATCGGCTTCTCTTTCTTGATGGTGCTCTCTGCTTCTCTCAACATATTGAGGAGCTCTGGGAGGGTCATCTCAAGTTTGTTCATATTAAAATTCATTATGAACTGAGAAAAGGAATCTAGTAAGGACTGAAGCACAAGATCCACGCACAGGTTATCCTCTAAGACCATTCCTAGACCTGTGAGTTTCTCGATCCACTCAATCATCTTAAGGACATGGTTCTGAACTGGTGTCCCCTCAGTTATCCTGGTATGGAAAAGACTCTTTAATATCTTATATCGTTGAGTTCTTCCCTGTTCCTCAAACAGCTTATAGAGATGTAGGAGTATGGAATTAGCATCCATATTTTTATGCTATCTCTGTAACTCAGTAATCATACAGGCCAACATATAACACTGAGCAAGAGTGGAATCATCTAAGTACTTCACATAACGAGCGTTCTCATTCTCACTTGCTTGTTCATCAGGCGTAGGGATCACTGTATCATAGACATATGCGATTTTCTCTGTCGTGAGAATGATTCTCAGTTTGTGAGGCCAATCCGTATAATTTGGACCAGTGAGGCAATGGCATCAAGTATGCCATGTAAAGGATTTGAAAGCGATATTTTTCTGAAATAAAAGATGTAGCAGAAATAAATAACATGCAGACTTTGAAAAAATTTAAACAATTAAGATAAGGACTTCTATCTTAATGTATTCTCACTAATTTTTTTTGTGAGACACATAACACCCTCCAGTATGTGAATCGGAGGCCCCCGACGGATCTCTAGTGGGGATCGGGATCCAATCGGCGTCTTAACGTAACCTCGAGGGACTCGACCAATCACGTTAAGCCCATAAAGGTGGGCAACTCTTGCCAATGACAACTCCTTGTGATTCCTGTCCTGTTCGACCTTCGAACCACCATGGCCTCGAGGGACTCGACCAACCATGATGTTCGGTTAAGTCATCACCATCGTTATAAGATGAGTCTGATTCGATGATATACTCTCGAGGGACTCGACCAAGCATACCATGTCCTCAGGTCACCGGTGACATCTCTATATCGTAGATAAGATAGCGAGACATGATATAGGTGAGTCTCGAGGGACTCGACCAACTCAACCTACACCGGGAATCGGTTCCTACCTATAACGATGGAAGGCCACATGGGTCAATCTAATTGTCTCACGTTTACTGACTTAATATTATTAATGGAGAGGATTTTTGATTTGGTCTCCTAACATAATATGTCATACACATACGTATTTAATATATATATCTACATCGCATGCAAATATATATATACATATCTAGTAGGTGTATATCTAATCACACATCACATGAGCAATCACACAAATGAACATGGACCACATCCTAATGTGATCAGGCCCGAGCCAGTGGGCCCAATCACTTACATCAAGATCTATGTATACTTCAGCGCATTTCTATGCCCTATGATCGTCCATCTCGCTTCGTCGGATACATCGGCATCTCAACGCATCTCCATACGTCGGATCATTCGTCTCGGCCTCGTGAGTCACGCTACCGCTGCGCCTCCTTATGTAATTATAACATAATTACAGGCACGTAGGCCCATCAATAAATGAGAAAAGAATAGAGGCTCACAGGCCCTAATAATAATAATAATCATATGTACACACATCACATCATAGGTCCATGATCATCTGTCCACATCATACATCACATGTATATATTATTTTATAGGATTACAAGATGAAGAAAATAATAGTTAATTAAACTATTTAATTAACATATTTATTTTTTTGAAATCAAGGATAATTTTTTTTTGAATTCCCAGTGGTATTTTGGTAATTCGGCCAAAAGGGTATTTTGGTAATTTTATCAAAAGGGATAGAATCTGAAATTTCTAAAATTATGAGGGGTAAAACCATCATAAAACCATCGTAATCTGTGATTGATTATACACCTACTAGATATGTATATATATTTGCATGCGATGTAGATATATATTAAATATGCATATGTGTGACACATTTTGTTAGGAGACAAAATCAAAAATCCCCTCTATTAATAATATTAAATCGATAAATGTGAGGCAATTAGATTAACCCACATGGCCTTCCATCATTATTGCTAGGAATCGATTCTCGGTGTAGGTTGAGTTGGTCGAGTCCCTCGAGACTCACCTATATCGTGTTTCGTTATCTTATCTATGACATAGAGATGTCACCGGTGACCTGAGGACATGGTATGCTTGGTCGAGTCCCTCAAGAGTATATTATCGAATTAGACTCATCTTATAACGATGGTGATGACTTAACCGAACATCATGGTTGGTCGAGTCCCTCGAAGCCATGGTGGTTTGGAGGCCGAACAGGACGAGAATCAGAAGGAATTATGATTGGCAAGAGTTGCCTACCTTTACGGTCTTAACATGATTAGTCAAGCCCCTCGAGGTTACATTAAGATGTCGATTGGATCCAGATCCCCGAGATCCATCAGAGGTCTCCGATTCACATACCGGAGGGTGTTGTGTGTCTCATGAAAAATTAGTGGGAATACATTAAGATAGAAGTTCTTATCTTAACTATTTAATTTTTACAAAATCTGCATGTTATTTATTTCTGCTACATCTTTAATTTCAGAAAAATATCGCTTTCAAGTCCTTTACGTGGTATACTTGATGCCAGTTGCCTCACTGATCCAAATTATATGGATTAGCTTCGTAATCTAAGAATCATTCTTACGACAGAGAAAATCACGTACGTCCTTGATACAGTGATCGCTACACCCGACGAAGGGGCAAGCGAGGATGAGATCGCTCATTATGTGAAGTACATAGATGATTTCACTCTTGCTCAGTGTTATATGTTGGCCTCTATGATCTTGAGTTACAGATAGCATGAAAATATGGATGCTAATTCCATACTCTGCATCTCATAAGCTATTTTGAGAATAGGGAAGAACTCAGCGATATGAGATATCAAAGAATCTTTTTCGTGCCAGGATGACTGAGGGGACATTGGTTCAGAACCATGTCCTTAAGATGATTGAGTGGATTGAGAAACTCATATGTCTAGGAATGGTCCCAGAGGATAACATATATTTGGATCTTGTGCTTCAGTCCCCCAACGATTCCTTTTCTTAGTTCATAATGAATTTTAATTTGAATAAACTTGAGGTGACCCCCCCAAAGCTTCTCAATATATTAAGAGAAGCAAAGAGCACCATCAAGAATGAGAAGCTAATTCTCTATTCTGGTGAGACCAGAAAGAAAAGAAAGGTTGTGAAGTCCTTTAAGAAGGGCAAGGGTAATGGCAAAATGGGTAAGGCAAAGGTTGCCAAGAAAGACACAACAAAGGACAAAGGCCAGTGTTTCCACTACAGCAAAGATAGGTATTGGAAGAGGAACTGCAAAGAGTACCTTGTAGAGAGGGCGAAATAGAAGCTTGGAGAAGCTTTAGGTATATTCATGATCAGTCTCCATTTGTTAGAATCTTATGATAATACATGGGTATTGGATACCGGAGTGCTTATCATATCTGTAATTTGTTATAGGTTCTGGCAGGACCTAGGAGATAGACAGAGGCGAGATGGACCTTAAAATGGGCAATGGAGCAAAGGTTGCTATAGTGGCTATTGGCAAGGTTACCTTACATCTACTTGGTGGAGCTATTATTGCATTAGATGCATGCTATTATATTCCTTCTATTATCAAAAATATTATTTTCATTTCATGTTTGATAGTTAGTGGATATAAATTAGTTTTTGAGAACAATGGTTATTCAATAATATTAGATGATGAGATCATCATGAGAGGAACATTGCATAATAGTTTATTTATGCTAGATACTCACATATCATTAGTATAAGTGAGTCTAAGAGGAAACGAGAAGAGGTGAACAATGCATATCTGATGGCATTGTTGGCTAGGTCACATCTATGAGGAAGGATTCAAAAGTTGCAAGAATGGATATCTAGATCCATTTGACTATAAGTCATATGTGACTTGTGAACCTTGACTTGGGAAAGATGACCAACTCTCCATTTAGTAGAACTGGAGAGAGAGCTACTGAGTTATTGGAACTCATACATAGTGATGTATATGGTCCCATATCGACTCATGTTATAGGTGGTTACTCCTACTTCATTACTTTCACTGATGATTTCTCAAGATATTGACATGTTGATAGGACCCTAGTAGGGTTAGGTCCATTCAACCATGTAGCAGCTAATAAAAACCCTGTGAGAATGTAATAAACCCCACCTAGCCGCCTCTATCCTATAAAGAAGAGAGGCTAGGGTTTATATTTGGGTCTTTTGGCTTCTTAGTCACCGCCCCCCTTGTTACTGGGCCGACCCACTAAAGTTGAGGGCAAATTGGGTAGTTCACTTAGGAAGCAGTCCCTAGGGCTAGGATTTGAAGTTCTATATAAGCTTGTAACCTCCACCTCTTTGGAATAAGAAAGATCAATCTACAGCCACTACTTGGAGGGTGGAACCCTATAGCGTTCCAAGGGTTGATCCCCCTCAAAGATCAATCTCTATAGAATTCCTCTGGGGTTCTATCATCTGGTATCAAAGCAGCGATCTTGCTGCTTTTGCTGCCATCCCTGCTGCCCACCATTAGCCAAGAAATTCCCACAATTGCTCTTGACGTCGTCATTTCCACCGTCATCTCTTGACGTAGATCAAATCAATCTACAGTCGCCACCTCTAATTGCATCAGAGATCTGGTATTTTTCTACCACCAATACCTTTTGCTGCTGCAATTTTTCATCTAAAATATCAAAAAGAAGTTTTTCTATCGATCCCTTGCTGTGAATTCCTTGCGTCGCAAAAGTTACCATCTTTGCGAATGAAGGATTGCTGCAGAAAATTTCAGCCGTGTGTTGCTGCCTTTAACCAATCTAATCGTTATCCTTTTTGAACAAAATTTTTTGTGCACCTCATAGATCATCTTGGCTCCCATCTGTGATTGATCTATTGTGGAATTCATCACAAAAACAAATTCGTGTGTTGCTGCAATCTCTCCTCATAAACTGCTGAAATTTTTTGACGAGAATTCTGCTATCGCAACTTACACCGATTTCTTTACTGCTTTGCTGCTGAAATTTCTTGATCCAATTTGTTATCCTTGTTGCTATCTAAACTAAGATTCTACCATCAAACCCCCTCCTCAAACCCCTAAGTTTTCGCTGGAAATTTCATCGAGAAACCGCTATTTCTTCGACAACAATTCTGCTCTTACGAGACAGCGCATATAGGCAGCAATTTCTACTGATTTTTGTCAAATCTTTGCTATAATCTACCACAGATCTAAAACCCTCTTCCCTAACCTTCATCCACTACCATCACAGCCCAAAACTCTATCAAACCGCAGCCCCAAATAGCACCCAAAATAGCCATAAACAAGCCTAAAGCCTACATTCACCAATCCACCAACCCTTTCAACCACCACTTCTCTCAACCAATACATGCCTTTAACCCGACAGCAAAAAGAGATTTTAATATTATAGATTTGGAGACATATGCTATGGCATCCGAGGAGGCAATTGATGCTAAATTTGAAGCCTGCGAGACACGCATGAAGGCGAAGATTCGGACTCTCTTTGCGAACTTAGTTTGGGTCGACCAGAGCCAAAAGAAATCACATCAAGAAGAGAGCTCTAATCGAAGAGATGACCTCCAAAAGAGGAGAGGCTCTATGACCGATCCCCACTATCCACGCATGAGGATGGACTTCCCTAGATGGGAAGGAGACCCGATTGGTTGGATCTCATGCGTGGAGCGATATTTTCGATACCACAAAACGCAGATGCATCTATGGTCGAAATTGCAGCTATACATCTTGAAGGAGATGCCATACAATGGTTTGATTGGTTTGAACATACTCATGGAGTCCTCTCATGGTGATAATTCAAAGAAGGACTGCTGATCCGTTTCGGACCAACCGATTACGAACATCGACGGACAACTAGCAAAGATCCGACAAACCTCCACCATCCAGGAGTATCAAACCAGGTTTGAAAGGTTATCTAATCAAACTCATGATTGGTCTGAAAAATAGTTATTGGGGACATTTATTGAGGGCTTGAAGCCGGAGATCCGGGGAGAAGTTAAAGCGTGACAACCGTACATGCTTATGGCAGCCATCTCTTTCGCACGACTTCAGGAGGAGCGATTGAACCATGAAGCTCGGAGGACTAGGGTCACTCCCCGACCAGCAATATTGAAGCCCTCAGCCCCCCCTACTATCAGCCGAGCTCCTGCACCAAAAAGGTTGACAAGAGAAGAGCTTCGAGATCGATCTGCCAAGGGGTTATGTTGGCATTGTGACGAGCCGTGGAACCACGAGCATCGCTGTAAAAAGGGGAGACTTCTTGTGATTGAACCAGTGGAAGAAGAGATCAGTGAACAGCTAGAAGAGAGTATTGAACATGAGGATGAAGATGTGGAAGAAGAGTCATAATCGGTCGACTTTATGGTACATGCGCTAGCCGACTACTCAAATCTGCAAACGATGAAAGTTAGAGGCCTGCTCAAACAACAACCGATCACCGTTCTCATCGATACAGGCAGCACTAATAACAATCTAAACAATAAGGTTGCTGCTCGGATGGCGCTCCACATCGAAGGTTGCAGCAAGTTCGGCGTAAAGGTCGCCGGTCAAAATGCGACCAAAGATGCCCGCAGGTGAAACTATTACTATAGGACCAAGAAATTGTTACTGACTTCTTCCTCCTACCAATTGATGATTATGAGGTTGTGCTAGGCAAAGAATGGCTAATGACACTAGGTGATGTCTCTTGGAACTTTTCCAAATTGATTATGAAATTCTATTGCAAAGGTAAACAGGTCACCCTACGCGGGAAGCGGAAGCAACGTAACCACCGTTTCAACCCAACGAATGGAGAAAGTTTTACACAAGATAAATGGTGGCTTTCTTATGCATCTCCAGCAGCAACCAGAGGGGGAGAAAACAGAAATTAAAAATCAAAATATCACCCAACTGCTTGTTGAATTTGATGATGTTTTTGCCGAACCGCGCGGTCTTCCTCCTACTCGGCAACATGACCATCAGATTCCAATCCTTCCAGGCAAACCACCAGCAAACACTCAGCCTTACCGCTATCCTCATGTCTAGAAAGATGAAATTGAGAAAATCGTGAAGGAAATGCTCGAAATAGGGGTGATTCGACCAAGCTGCAACCCCTACTCCTCACCGGTGCTACTTGTGCGCAAGAAAGACAGAACTTGGCAGAAGATATCATCCCCGGAGTAGCAAAAATGGGTAACCAAACTTCTAGGATTTGATTATAAAATTATTTACAAAAAGGGGAAAGAAAATGTTGTTGCAGATGCACTCTCATGGCTCCCTCAGCAAGCTGAAGTTTCAGCTATCTCTCTTCCTACCACCGGCTTCCTCGAGGGCATTAGGGAGGAATGGAAGAAGGATCCAGAAACTAGCAACATCATCAAAAAATTGGAGGAGGATCCAAGTGCAATAGCTCACTATACTTGGGATTCGAGGGATCTACGCTATAAAGGTCGTATTGTGCTTATACCAAACTCCCCTTGCATCAAAGTCATTCTGCATGAAATACACTCCACACCTTCAGTAGGGCACTCCAGATTTCTAAGAACCTACAAAAGAGTGAAGCAAAACTTTTATTGGAAAGGGATGAAAAAAATTATTTCTAAATACGTAACAGAATGTGATGTATGTCAACAGCAAAAAGGTGAAACAATGGCGAGTCCAGGGAAACTACAACCACTACCCATACCAGACTCAGTGTGGACTGACATCTCCATGGACTTCATCGAAGGGCTGCCACCTTCCAAAGGTAAAAGCACAATCCTTGTGGTGGTTGATCGACTTACGAAATATGTTCATTTTTATGCTGTGCAAAATCCCTACACTACTATTAGTATTGCTCAGATTTTTATAGAAAATATTATTAAACTGCATGGGATGACAAGGTCCATTATAAGTGATCGTGACAGGGTCTTCACTAGTAAATTTTAGACCGAAAGTTATTTCATTTACAGTGGCACCAAACTCAAGATGAGCACATATCATCCACAAACTGACGGCCAAACAGAAGTGGTGAACAGATGTTTAGAGACATACCTTCGGTGTTTCACTAGTGATCGACCAAGGGAGTGGACGAAATGGCTCCCCTAGGCCGAATGGTGGTACAATACTACATATCATTCATCTATAAAATGTACCCCATATGAAGCATTATATGGTCGACCGGCCCCTGTGATTCCAAAGTATGTAATTGGCTCGGCTAAGGTAGATCAGTCGACCAAGATTTAATTGACAAGGATAAACTCCTACTACTAAAGGATAATCTCTCTACCGCACAAGCCAGAATAGAGCAGCAAGTTGACACATGATGAAGCGAAAAAGAATTTTTAGTAGGAGATTAGGTTTATCTTCGCCTACAACCATACAAGCAACTATCCATCAATACACGAGCCTCCATAAAGCTATCTCCACGTTTTTATGGGCCCTATTAGATCATAGAGCATATTGGAGCTTTGGCGTACAGACTTAAATTACTTGAAGATGCCAAAATTCACCTTGTCTTCCACGTCATGCTTGAAGCCCAAGTTGGGAGAACACGACACCCTGCATCCAACTACCCAACACCACCGATGATGGAAATATTCAAGCCCAACCACAAGCCATCCTCGATCGCAGAGTCATGATGCATCGCCGACGCCCTCATCAAGTACTAGTACATTGGACTAATTTACCACTCAAGATGCCACATGAGAATCATATGAGGAGTCAAGTCCTGCCTTCCTCGAGTTCATGGAACCCCAACCATGAGGACAAGGCTGATTTAAAGAGGGCGGGCTTGATAGGACCCTAGCAGGTTAGGTCCTATTCAACCATGTAGCACTAATAAAAACCTGTGAGAATGTAATAAACCCCACCTAGCCGCCTCTATCCTATAAAGAAGAGAGGCTAGGGTTTATATTTGGGTTTTGGGCTTCTTAGTCGCCGCCCCCCTTATTACTGGGCCAGCCCACTAAAGTTGAGGGCAAATTGGGTAGTTCACTTAGGAAGCAGCCCCTAGGGCTAGGGTTTGGAGCTCTATATAAGCTTGTAGCCTCCACCTCTTTGGAATAAGAAAGATCAATCTATAATTGTATCCACCAAAGTTACTTGGAGGGTGGAACCCCTATAGCTGCTCCAAGGGTTGATCCCCTCAAAGATCAATCTCTATAGAATTCCTCTGGGGTTCTATCACATGTGTACTTGATGAAGTACAAGTCTGAAGCTTTTGAGAAATTCAGAGAATATAAAAATGAAGTGGAGAACCAAACAGGAAAGAGTATTAAAACCCTTCGATCAGATCGAATTCTATTGAATTCTATTTGAATTCTCACTTGTAGCCATGCTAAAATTCATTTGAATTCTATTGGCTATTGCTGCACACTATGATTATGAGATTTGGCAGATAGACGTCAAAACCATATTCCTCAATAACAACCTTGAGGAGGAGGTGTATATGATATAGCCTGAGGGATTCGTGTTTAGGTCCATTTATGGACTAAAGCAAGCTTCCCGAAGTTGGAATATAAGATTTGATGAGGCGATCAGATCTTATGACTTCGTTAAGAACAAAGATGAGTCTTGTGTGTACAGGAAGGTAAGTAGGAGCACTATCACCTTTTTAGCATTATATATGGATGACATCTTGATCATTGGGAATGATGTAGGAATGCTCTCCACAATAAAGGCTGGGCTATTTAGGCACTTCTCCATGAAAGACTTAGGGGAAGCATCCTGCATATTGGGATATGGATCTATAGAGATAGATCCAAAAGGATGCTTTGTCCTAGTATAGGTACATAGATGCCATTATCAAAAGGTTTGGCATGGAAAATTTCAAGAGATGTCTCACCAATGAGACATGGAATATCACTTTTTAGGAGTATGTTCCCAAAGACTCCTTAAGAAAGGGCACACATGGATATAATATCCTATGCCTCAGCGATATGATCTATCATGTATGCTATGCTATGTACCAGGCCTGATATAGCGCATGCTCTGAGTGTATTGAGTAGATATCAAGCAGATCTAAGCTTGAGCATCGAAAGCAAGAAATGTATCCTTAAGTACTTGAGAAGGACTAAGGATCTTTACTAGTATATGGAGACAAGAGCCTCAAGGTTGAGGACTACATGCACTCGAGCTTCGATCCGATGTCGATGATAGCAAGTCTAATTCGTGGTATGCTCACCCCTGAATGGAGGAGCAGTATGTTGGAAGAGTTCCATGCAAGACACTACTGTGACTCGACCACAGAGGCGGAATATATTGCTGCGGCAGAGGCAGCAAAGGAGGGAGTCTGGATGAAGAAGTTCATCACAGATCTTGGAGTCATCCCGATCAGCGAGGAGCTGATTCCCTTATAATGTGACAACTACGGGGCAATTACTCAAATAAGAGAACCTAGGTCTCATCAGAAATCTTCTGAGAAAGTTTCAACTTATTAGAGAGATTGTGACCCGAAAAGATGTAGTAATGGAAAGAGTTTCATTCGAAGATAACATTGCAAATCCATTAACAAAGCCATTGACTCAGATTGTCTTTGAGCATCACAGAGGTCTGATGGGGATCAGACATGTTGGTGATTGGCTTTAGGTCAAGTGGTAGATTGCTAGTCATATGTGCCCTACAAGCCAATCATATGAGTGATAACACTTGTGACTTGATATGCACTTTATCTCTTTACTTATTATTAGGTATTTTATTATTTTATCTTGCATGTTGCATATACTGTGATGTCCTTGGATCATGCAATGGGAATCGGATCTGATAAGATCATGATAATGAGATCGATTCACCTTTAAACACAGACCCTAAATTATCCTGGTCATAGGTTACTCGAGAAGGACATCGAGATAATCGGATAGATTGGTGTGCTGTATACCCATCCATATGATGGAGGTAGCTGGTCTCATAGTTACTCGTGTGGGGACACTAAGGGTACAGCAGTAGGTGCTCATTGGAGAATGAGTTCACCGATTGATCCGCCTACTAAATGTTGGATAGTTATTGATACCTCACGTTAGATAATGATTCCGTAGTCACAGTAGTGTATCTAGTCCTTCGACTTGAGACACTAATAATGTTTTATATGAGTACTCCACTCTTTGATACCAGACTTATAGGTTTAGAAAGTTTCAGATCTAGTACAGCCGGTCATTGGGAGTGGTAGCCAACCTTACGAGGGCTATTGAGTATCAATAGAGGATCATCCGCTCTCGGTATCATGAGAGGAATATCCCATGTGTTCTTGCTTGAACAAATCCTTGGCCAAGGTTATTCGGATTGAGAGAGAAAGGGTTCTCCAGGAGAATCCGACAAGAGCAAGTCTTGAGGAGAGACCGTATGGACCTGACAACACCATGCCCGGTATAGGGTCTCTGGGATATTAGATGGATGAGGGACTATAGATATATGGTAACTGAGGACAGATAGGTCAAAAGGATTGGATTCCCCTGTATCGTCTAGGGGCCGCGGCGTAGTGGCCTGGTACGTCCGCAATCGATGAGTTGGGTGAATTATTATAGAGATAATAATTCACTAAGTCCGAAGGAGTTCTGACATGTATGACTCACGGCCAACTCGATATTGGGCCTTGAGGGTCACACACATATGGTAGGTGTTATGACGAGTAGAGGTTCGGATATGAGATATCTACTGAACCCCTATCTTATTGGATATCCATTAAGCTCCTGAATTATTGGATCTTGAGATGGGATCCAATAATTGCTAATAAAAGATTAATGGGTAGAAACCCACTAATCCAAGAGGCTTGGTAATTGGATGGAGATCCAATACCCAATAGGGTAAAAGATTCATTAGGGTTTTCAGGGGGCCTCCATAAATAGGAGGGAACCAAAGCTCTATAGGCCGAGGGTTTCTTTTGGTAGCCACCTTCATTCTCCTCTCCCCAGAGAGAGAGGTGCATCGTCGCAATCCCTGCCGTGTGGATACCGCTAAAGAGGAGGACACTTGACCTCCTTCATCCTCTCCCACAGATCTGTAGGAATTCAGGGATATACGATCTCCCTAGGTATCTTCTTTTACACGTGTAGTTTTACGAATTTGTTTTTGATGCACTGATCTTCGCACGACAACAGAAACTTTCTATGAAAAATCTGGGGTTTTGTTTTTGTTCTTCCGCTGCGCATGTGATGTCACTCCCCTGAAGGATTTCCCAACAGTGGTATCAAAGCCAGGTTGTTCGTGCGAAGATCGGATCTTAAACTACGTGTGTTGTGTTTTGGATCTACTTTTGATGCCAAAATCATTGGTCCAAAAGGGCCAGGAATGGCAGCAACTGTTGCTACCCTTGCGGTGCTCGTGCAGCAGCCACCGGCCGGCGGGCTGTTGGTTGTAGGCCGGCTGCCTACGCCGACGGCCTGCGACCCTCTGATAGGGGCGCTGGCTGGCGCTGCGCCCACGGGCCAGCGCCATAGCGCCGCCGGCGCTGGGTGCTCGCGCCCATGGGCCAGCACCGCAGAGGGGCCGGCGTTGGGCACTTGTGCCCGCAGGCCAGCACCGCAGAGGCGTCGACGTTGGGCGTTCCTCCCGCGTGGTAATGACGACACACCGCTTCCTCGCGCAAGGGGCACAGCCGATATGGTGGCGGCGATCGCAAGCACAGTAAGGGTGAGGGATTAGGGTTTTAGGGCAAAAGATAGTTTTGCCCCTCGGAATTTTAAAAATTCCAGAATTACCAAAATACACCTCAGAATTTCAGAAATTCCAGATTCTGTCCTTATGACAGAATTACAAAAAATACCCTTTTGGCTGAATTACCAAAATACTCCTAAGAATTTAAAAATTCTATTTATGTCCCTGATTTCAGAAAATTAAATATGTTAATTAAATAGTTTAATTAATTATTATTTTTTTTATCTAGTAGGCTTATAAAATAATATATACATGCGATGTATGATGTAGACAAATGATCATGGACCTGTGATGTGATGTGTACATGTGATTATTATTATTGGGGCCTACGAGCCTCTATTCTTTTCTCATTTATTGTCGGGCCTACGTGCTTGTAATTATGTTGTAATTACATGAGGAGGCGCAGTGGTAGCATGACTCACGAGGCCGAGACGGACGATCCGACGCATAGAGATGCGTTGAGATATCGACGGATCCGACGAAGCGAGATGGACGATCATAGGGTATGGAGATGCACCGAAGCACACATAGATCTTGATGTAAGTGATTGGGCCCACTAGCTCGAGCCTGATCACATTAGGATATGGTCCATGATCATCTGGTGTGATTGCTCATGTGATGTGTGATTAGATATACATCTACTAGATATGTATATATATATTTGCATGCGATGTAGATATAATACGTATGTGTATGACACATCATATTATGAGACCAAACCAAAATCCCCTCTATTAATAATATTAAGTCGATAAACGTGAGACAATTAGATTGACCCATATGGCCTTCCATCGTTATAGGTAAGAATCGATTCCCGGTATAGGTTGAGTTAGTCGAGTCCCTCGAGACTCACCTATATCACGTTTCACTATCTTATCTATGACATAGAGATGTCATTGGTGACCTGAGGACATGGTATGCTTGGTCGAGTCCCTTGAGAGTATATCACCGAATCAGACTCATCTAGTAATGATGGTGATGACTTAACAGAACATCATGGTTGGCCGAGTCCCTCGAGGCCATGGTGGTTCGGAAGTTGAACAGGATGGGAATCACAAGGAGTTATGATTGGCAAGAGTTGCCTACCTTTATGGGCTTAACGTGATTGGTCAAGTCTCTCGAGGTTACATTAAGATGCCGATTGGATCCTGATCCCCACTAGAGATCCGTCGGGGGTCTCCGATTCACATACCGGAGGGTGTTATGTGTCTCGCAAAAAATTAGTGGGAATACATTAAGATAAAAGTCCTTATCTTAATTGTTTAAATTTTTGCAAAGTTTGCATGTTATTTATTTCTGTTACATCTTTTATTTCAGAAAAATATCGCTTTCAAATCCTTTACATGGCATACTTGATGCCAACCGCCTCACTGATCCAAATTATATGGATTGGCTTTGCAATCTGAGAATCATTCTCACAGCAGAGAAAATCATATATGTCCTTGATACAGTGATCTCTACGTCCGACGAAGGGGCAAGCATGGGTGAGATCGCTCGTTATGTGAAATACTTATATGATTCCACTCTTGCTCAGTGTTATATGTTGACCTTTATGACTACTGAGTTACAGAGACAGCATGAAAATATGGATGCTAATTCCATACTCCTGCATCTCCGTAAACTGTTTGAGGAATAGGGAAGAACTCAGCGATATGAAATATCAAAGAGTCTTTTCCGTACTAGGATAACTGAGGGGACACCGGTTTAGAACCATGTCCTTAAGATGATTGAGTGGATCGAGAAACTCACAGGTCTAGGAATGGTCCTAGAGGATAACTTATGTGTGGATCTTGTGCTTCAGTCCCTACCAGATTTCTTTTCTTAATTCATAATGAATTTTAATATGAACAAACTTGAAGTGACCCTCCCAGAGCTTCTTAATATGTTGAGAGAAGCAGAGAGTACCATCAAGAAAGAGAAGCCAGTTCTTTACACTAGTAAGACCAGAAAGAAAAGGAAGGTTGAGAAGACCCTTAAGAAGGGCAAGGGCAAGGGCAAAATGGGTAAGACAAAGGTTGCCAAGAAAGACCCAATAAAGGACAAAGGCTAGTGCTTCCATTATGGCAAAGATGGGCACTAGAAGAGGAACTGCAAAGAGTACCTGCAGAGAGGCGAAATAGAAGCTTGCAAGCTTGGTACATTCATGATCAGTCTCCATTTGTTAGAATCCTATGATAACACATGGGTATTGGATACCGAGAGTGCTTATCAGAATTCTGCAGGTGCTCTAATAAGACCTAGGAGATTGAACAGAGAGGAGATGGACCTTAAGATGGGCAATGGAGCAAAGGTTGCTGTAGTGGCTATTAGCAAGGTCACCTTACATCTGCCTAGTAGAGCTATTATTGCATTAGATGCATACTATTATGTTCCTTCTATTATCAAAAATATTATTTCTATTTCATGTTTGATAGTTAGTAGATATAAATTAGTTTTCTAGAATAATGGTTGTTCAATAATATTAGATGATCAAATCATCACGAGAGGAACATTACATAATAGTTTATTTATGCTAGATATAGCTCCACATATCATGAGTGTAAGTGAGTCTAAGAGGAAATGAGAATTGGAGAACCAGACAAGAAAGAGTATTAAAACCCTTCGATTAGATCGAGGAAGTGAGTACTTGAGTACAAAGTTCACTAAGTTCCTCAAAGACTATGGGATCTTATCCCAATGGACACCTCCTTATACACCACAGCTTAATGGTGTATCAGAAAGGAGGAATCGCACACTGTTAGACATGGTGCGTTCCATGATGTGTTGCGCCGACCTACCCATCTCATTCTGGGATATGCCTTAGAGACCGCAGTTTACCTTCTGAATAGAATTCCAACTAAATCAGTGATGTCTACTCCATATGAGATATGGAATGGGAAGAAGTCCGATCTTAAAGTTGTTAAGATTTGGGGCTGCCCTACCCATGTTAAGAGACACAACCCTGACAAGTTGGAATCTAGGACGGAAACGGTGCAAGTTCGTGAGATACCCCAAAGAAACTTGTGGGTATTATTTCTATCACCTTGAGGACCGAAAGATCTTTGTAAGTTAGAGCAAGTGTTCCTTGAGAAGGAACACATTCTTAGTGAAACGGTGGGAGCATGATAGAGTTGAGCGAGGTTGGAGAACCTAGCTCAAGCATCATTCCAGAATCTGTTCAGATACCTAACACACAAGTTCTAATTTTACGTAGGTCTGATAGAGTATCTCATCCTCCTGAGAGATATATGGGACATATCAGAGGAGAGGATATTAAGGATATTGATCCTCAGACCTATAAGGAGGCTATTATGAGCATAGACTCCGGGAAATGGCAAGAAGCCATGAATTTAGAAATGGATTCCATGTACTCCAATAAGGTTTAGAGCATAGTTAATGCACCCAAAGATATTGTACCCATTGGTTACAAGTGGATCTTCAAAAAGAAGATTGGAGTAGATGGAAAGGTAGAGACCTATAAAGCAAGGCTAGTGGCTAAGGGGTATCGTCAAAGGTAAGGTGTTGACTATGATGAAACTTTCTCACCTGTAGCCATGCTAAAATCCATTCGAATTCTATTGGCTATTGTAGCACACTATGATTATGAGATATAGCATATGGATGTCAAAATCGTATTCCTCAATGGTAACATCGAGGAGGTGTATATGATACAACTGAGGATTAGGTCGAGGATAACCCAGATAAGGTGTGCAGGTTGCTTAGGTTCATTTATGGATTGAAGCAAGCTTCCTGAAGTTGGAACATAAGATTTGATGATGCGATTAGATCTTATGACTTGTTAAGAACGAAGATGAGTCTTGTGTGTACAGAAAATTAAGTGGGAGCACTATCACACTTTTGGGATTATATGTGAATGACATCATGATCATTGGGAATGATGTAGGAATGCTCTCCATAGTAAAGACTTGGTTATCTAGGCACTTCTCCATGAAGGACTTAGGGGAAGCATCCTGCATATTGGGGATACGGATCTATAGAGATAGATCCAAGAGGATGTTTGGCTTGTCCCAGCCCAGGTACATTGACCCCATTGTCAAAAGGCTTGGCATGAAAAATTTCAAAAGAGGTCTCATACCAATAAGACATAAAATATCACTTTCTAGGAGTATATCCCCAAAGACTCCTAAAGAAAGGGCACACATGGATATGATGCCATATGCATCAGCGATAGGATCTATCATGTATGTTATGCTATGTACCAGGCCTGATATAGTGCATGCTCTGAGTGTCATGAGTAAATATCAGGCAGATCTAGGCTTGGAGTACTGGAAAGCAGTAAAATGTATCCTTAAGTACTTAAGAAGGACTAAGGATCTTTTACTAGTATATGGAGGTAGTAGCCTTAAGGTTGAGGGCTACACGGACTCGAGCTTCTAGTCCGATATCGATGATAGTAAGTCTAATTCAGGGTATGCGTTCACCATGAATGGATGAGTAGTATGCTGGAAGAGTTCCAAGCAAGACACTACTGTGACTCGACCACAGAGGCGGAATACATTACGACGGTAGAGGCAGCAAAGGAGAGAGTTTAGATGAAGAAGTTCATCACAGATCTCGGAGTCGTCCCAATCAGTGAGGAGCTGATTCCCTTATAATGTGACAACTTCGGGGCGATTACTCAAGTAAGGGAACCCAGGTCTCAACAGAAGTCTTCTGAGGAGGTTCCAACTTATTAGAGAGATTGTGGCCCGAGAAGATATAGTAATGGAAAGAGTTTCATCCAACGATAACATTGCAGATCCACTAACAAAGCCATTGACTTAGATTGTCTTTGAGCATCATAGAGGTCTGATGGGGATCAGACATGTTGATGATTGGCTTTAGGTCAAGTGGGAGATTGCTAGTCATATGTGCCCTGCAAGCCAATCACATGAGTGATGGCACTTGTGACTTAATATGCACTTTATCTCTTTGCTCATTATTAGGCATTTTATCACTTTATCTTGCATGTTGCATATACTGTGATGTCCTTAGATCTGTGCAATGGGAATTGAATCATAATGAGATCATGATAATGAGACCGATTCACTTTTAAACACAGAACCTAAATTATCCTGGTCATAGGTTACTCGAGAAGGACATCGAGATAACCGGATAGACTGGTGTGCTGTATACCCATTCATATGATGGAGGTAGCTAGTCTCATAGCTACTCATGTGGGGACACTAAGGGTACAATGCAGGTGCTCATTGGAGAATGAGTTCATTGATTGATCCGCCTACTGAATAATGGATGGTTATTGATACCTCACGTCAGACAGCGATTCCGTAGTCCCAGTAGTGTATCTGGTCCTTAGACTTAAGACACCAAGGATGTCCTGTATGAGTACTCCACTCTTTGATATTAGACTTATAGGTTTGGAAAGTTCCAGATCTAGTACAACCGATCATTGGGAGTGGTAGCCAACCTTACGAGGGCTATTGAGTGTCAATAAAGGATCATCCGCTCGATGTCATGAGAGGAATATCTCATGTGTTCTTGCTCGAATAAATCCTTGGCCTAGGTTATTCAGATTGAGAGAAAGAGTTCTCCGGAGAATTCGACAAGAGCAAGACTTGAGAAGAGACCATATAAGCTGACAGCACCATGCCCGGTATAAGGTCTCCGAGATATTATGGATGAGGGACTATAGATATATGGTAACTAAGGACAAATAGGTCCAAAGGTTGGATTCCACATTATCAAATGCAGGGCCGCAGTAATGATGTTTGAAATACGTCCACGATCGATGAGTTTGGTGAATTATTATAGAGATAATAATTCACTAAGTCAGAAGGAGTTCTGACAAGTATGACTCATGGCCAGCTTGATATTGGGCCTAGAGGTTCACACACATATGGTAGGTGTTGCGACGAGTAGAGGTTCGGATATGAGATATCTGCTGAACCTCCTATCTTATTGGATATCCATTAAGCCCCTAAATTATTGGATCTTGATATAAGATCCAATAATTACTAATAAGAGATTATTGGGTAGAAACCCACTAATCCAAGAGGCTTGGGTAATTGATGGAGATCCAATACCCAATAGGGCAAAAGATCCATTAGGGTTTTCAGGGGACCTCTATAAATAGGTGGGAACCAAAGCTCTATAGGCTGAGGGTTTCTTTTGGTAGCCACCTCCTGTTCTCCTCTCCTAGAGAGAGAGGTGCATCGTCACAATCCCTGTCTTGTGGATACCGCTAGAGAGGAGGACGCTTGACCTCCTTCATCCTCTCCCACAGATTTGCAGGAATTCAGGATATATGATCTCCCTAGGTATCTTCTTTTACACATGTAGTTTTGCAGATTTGTTTTTGACGCATCGATCTTCGCTCGACGACGGAATCTTTCTATTGGAAATCTGTAGTTTTGTTTTTTGTTCTTCTGCTACGTATGAGATGTTGCCCCCTGTGGATTTCTCAACATCTTTTACCTTATTGCAATCACTCAAATCCTTCTCTTTCGCTTACAAATCTCTTTAAGTTAAAACGCAATTAAAGTTGGTTTTCATCGAAACGTAATTCTTCTCGAATGAAGTTTTCAAAATTGCACAAATCAATGTTTTTAACCACTGCACTAATTCACCCCCCCCCCTCTTAGTGCCGCTCTAGATCCTAACAACTACCTAGGCAGTGGTACCACCTAGTGTTAGAGTCAACTAGTATGGTAATGCCCAAGAATGGCGTGTGTACCGCTAGTACCTTGAAAACTGAGATGATTCAAATTTTTGCTCCAAATTTGAATCACCTTGAGGCCTATAAATACCCCTCTTATCCATGGTTAGAACATACACTAATTGAGAAAGAAAAGAGGGAAAAACTCTGTTGAAATCATGTTAAAATTTCTCCCCTATAGTTTAGTGTTGGCTAAGTTTAATAGAGGGGTGTGTAGGCTTGTAAGAGGTTATCTTCAAGCTTTTAAAAGGAGAAGAAAGCTATAAGGGTGGTTGGTCTTTGCCCACTGAAGAAAGACCGATAGTGAAAGTTGATAGCCTCGACGAAGGAGGAACGAGAGTGGACGTAAGTCAGATGACTAAACCACTATAAATTGATTTGCCTTTACTTTCTTGCTAGTTATCATTCTACAAACTACTTTGTCTACTTCCTCATCACTTTCTTACAATCACTCTCAAGCTAAAGCACTTTCGATACACTTTCAATTGAAATGATTTTTCAATTGTACGAATTGATTTTTCCAAAATTATGAAATCATCATTTTTAACTACTGCACTAATTCACCACCCCCTCCCTCTTAGTGTCATTCTTGATCCTAACATGTACCACCGATAGTTAATGCTGTCAAATGATGGTACTGCCAAAGCCTAGTCTCCAAGGCTCTGTCAGGTAGTAGTACCACTAGAGTAGGGTGGTTAGGCAGTGGTACTACCCAGTACTAGTGGTCGTATCGCTAGTACCCCGAAGACTCGAGATGAGACTAGTTTTGGCTCCAAATTTGAATCCATTTAGGGCCTATAAATACTCCACTCATCTTTGCTCGGTGGAGATAAGAACTGAGAAGAAAAACATGGAAAAATGCTATTGTAATCTTGTGAGAATTCCCCTCCTCTAGCTCTAAGTGTTGATTTGTTTAAGAGAGGGGTGAATGGCTTGTAAAGGTAATCTCTAAACCTGTGAAAAGGAGAAAAAGGTTGTAAGAGGGTAGTTGATCTTCGTCCATGAAAGAAGATTGATAGTGGAAGCCCGTAGCCTCGATTTAAGGAGGAATCGAGAGTGGATGTAGGTCATAACGATCGAACCACTATAAATCTGGTGTGCTCTCTTTCTTTATTGTTTACTTTTACTACAAATTACTTTACTTGCTCATTATATTCTTATGAACATTTTTAAGTTAAACATCTTTCCAATATGGGCTTTATCGAATGAAAGTTTTGAATCGATGAAAGTTTTCCAAAAGCATCAATTCAAACCCCCCCCCCCTCTTAGTGCCGATTTTGATCATAACAGTTAGTATCAGAGCCAAGTTTCTCTTTGTTTGGTTTAACACCCAAGAGAGATGACTTTTGCCGGCAATCAAGAGGATCATTCTATCACTCATCCTCGTATGATCAATGGGACGGACTACACGTATTGACAAACTCGAATGAGAATTTTCTTACTTTCTATGGATTTTGATTTTTAGAATATTGTTGAAAGCGGTTTTCAAAAGTCTTTTAAACCAATGAACGAATGTAATGATTTGGAAAAGAAGACTTTCTCTTTGAATGCTAAAGTGATGAATGCTTTATTTTGTACTCTAGATTAAAATAAATTTTATCAAGTTTCAAAATAGTAGAGGATATTTAGCACATACTCGAAGTTACATACGAAAGTACAAGTAGAGTTAAAGAGTTAAAAATTAATCTTTTGGTATACAGCTATTAGTTGTTTCAAATAAAACCAAGCGAGACTATTGGAGATATGTACACCCGTTTTATGGATGTCATCAATGGTTTAAAAGTACTTAGTAAAAGTTTTTCTAATTTTTAACTTGTTAAGAAAATATAAAGATCTCTTCTAAAAAGTTGGGATCCAAAAGTGACGGCAATACAAGAGATAAAGGACTTAAACAATTTTCCACTTAAAGAACTTATTGGGTTTTTGATGACCAATGAAATGACTTATTTAGAACATGATAAACATGAGAACAACTTTCCAAAGAATAGAAAGGATTTGGTACTTAGAACAAAAGAAGACCACTTAGAAGAAAATTCAAGTAATGATGATGACATTGAAATCCTAATAATAAAATTTAAAATGTTCATAAATAAAGAATCAAAAATAAAAATGAACTTAAAAAGAATACAATAACTTACTATGAATGCAATCAGTTAGGGTACTTTAAAAGTGAATGTCCGTAACTAAAGAAGAATTGCTCACACAAAAGAAGAAGAAAGCACTCAAGGTGACATGAGACAAATCGAGTGCATCCGAAGATGAGGTTGTGAACTACGCTTTGGTGGCCTTCGGCAACAAGGTAAGTAATTCAACCAAAACCCCTTTACCTCACAATGAAATTACTTAATGCTTTTCATGATTTATATGATAATTTTAAATTAGTTAGTAAGAAATATAAAATGCTAAAAAAAACATGCTTCTCTTTCTAGTGATTTTGATAAATTAAAAAAAGGAGCATGACAATTGCATATTAACTCCTTGCACTAAGTGTAATAAGTTAGACTCACTTAAGAAAGAAAATATATTATCATTGGAATTAAAATGATAAATCGAATCTTTTGTTTGAAAATGTTTTATTGTTTTAATGTGTTATACTATTGATCTTGATTATTGTAATGAAACTTATTTTTCATTTTGAAATGATGATGTAATGCTTTTGTATAGAAGACTAGGGCATCACACAAATTGAAACTAAAGAATTTTAGCTATTTTTAATCTTATAGGAATCTATCTATGTTGCTTTCAATGAATTTTCTGAATGTAAGAAAAGTGATTTTGATGATAATTTTGAATTTGACAAATTGAATTTGAATGAGATTTTCAAATAAATCATGATTTTTCTTTTGATTTCTTAGAATTATAACTTGAGATTTTTTATGAATCATGATGAATTGAGATATATTATGCATGAATCGAGATCCTTTATTTGTTCTCCTATGTCTCTTTTGCTATAGAGAAGTTTTTATCCATATCATGATTTTAGATTTTTGAATGATTTTCTTTTTTAAGAGAATATTTATCCAAATCTTTCGTTTGATACTTGAGAGGTTTTTTATGAATCAAGATCTTTGATCTCCTAAGATTTCTTTTCGTTATTTACTAAAAAAAAGATTTGTCAAAATGAATCATGTCTTTTGGAATTCACAAATTAATCTTTCATATTAATAACTTTCATGTCATGATTTTTATATGACTTATTTGTATTTATGTTTGTATATCTTATGTTATGATTAAAATATTGATATAAAAGAAAAATTCTATTAGTGTATTCTTTCCTTCTTTTGATAACAAAAGGAGGAAAGAAAAATTGATAGCTTGCATATTCCAAAAAAAAAAGTGCTAGCTTGAATGTTAAACTTAGGCATGTTAAATCTCCCAAATGCATAAATTATTCTTATACATTTTTTGGATCATTATCATGATTACTCATTTTTTTTATGACTTGAGTTCTCTTTTTGAATCAAGATTGTTTCCTATCATTCTTTCTATTTATAAAAGAAGAAATGTGTCAAAAATGACTTATCTTCTTTTGGTATTCATAACTTGATCTTTTATTTTTTGATGATTGAAATATTGATGTAAATTTTTCTTTGTTATTAATATTTATGTTGATTTGAAAATTGATGTAAAGGGAAAAATTATAATATTGTATTATTTCCTTCTTTTTGATAATGACAAAGGGGGAGAAAGTCTTGCTAGCTTGCACATTGCAAAGGGAAGTAAAAAACTTGCTAGCTTGCATATTGTAAACAAAGCAAAAATTGCTAGCTTGTGCATCGCAAAGAAAAGCAAAAGTTGCTAACTTATACATCGTAAAAAGAAAAGCAAAAGTTACTATCTCAGGAGAAGCAAAAATTTTGCTAAACTTGATTCTCAAAAACTTGCTAGCTTGCAAATGTCATAAAAGAAGCAAAACTTGCTAGCCTTCATAATTCAAAGAGAAGTAAAAGTTGCTAATTTGCTATCTTGTAAAGTGATGTAAAACTTGCTAAAATTACTAGCTTGCATATTTTAAGAACTTGCTAGTTGTACTTTTCTCCTTTTTGTTGATGACAAAGGGGGAAAGTTATAATGGTTTGAAATTTGATTTATGTATGATATGATGTATCATTTGAATCTCAGATTTTAATGATGAAACTAATTGATCATATTTAGTTATCTAACTACATTTTGAGTCACGTAGGTCTAAAATCAATCAGGATAAGATAATTAACGAGAAGAATTGACGTTATGTCGAGGAAATCACGTTAGGAGATTGGACGTTGAGCTGGAGGTCCTCGATGATCGAGAAAAGGCTGGATAAAGAGTTTATGCATCGCCAAGAAGAGTGGAGTTACGCCAAGGAGATCGGGGTTGCGGAGTTCAACCGTCGATTGGGCAACAAGCCACAAGAGAGGACGATACATTGAAGAACCAGATAAAGCACCAACCAATGACATGTCATGCAACAGAATATTGATTCATTGTAATAATTGTCTAGATCAAAGTTGGGTTAAGGCTTAATTAGGTGCAAGATTAACTACGATAGTAATGAAGGCATAAAGTAAAATGAAGTGTCGAAGTCAAGTATGATCGAATCGTTGGAAGTTCGGAGTTTGTCGAGTTCAAGATTCATTAGAAATGCTAAAAGCTACGAATGAGTTGAGGACTTGCCGAAGGGTTCTCAGAAGTTTACTGGAAAGATTCATCGAAAGTTAATGGAACTCATCAAGAAAGATCGGAGCTTGCCAACGAAGACTCGTCAGAACTCGCTAAGATCGTCGTGAAGTCCAGGAGCTTGCCGAGAGTCCACTGGAAGGTGTTTGAGGCTTCATCGGATCAGAAAGTTTGTCAAAGCTCATCGGAAGAAGCCTTGACGTTTATTATGTTTTGCTTAGAAAATATCTTAGATTTCATAGTTTGCACATAATTAGGATTAAAATTGGAAGGTAATCCCATTAACCATGTTAGGGGCGAACAAGGCCCGAGATTAGACAGAATTGGGACAGATTCAAGGCCTAACTAGTTGTTGGACCTGTTTGTAGTGGCACTACCATATTGGTAGTGGAACCGCTGGGTTCAGCCCTAGGTGGTCCGGTGGTGGTATCGCCAAGGGCCAATGTACTTGAGGTGGTACCAACTTGGCATGGTACTTGTTGGGAAATCCTAGGGCGACATCTCATGCAATGAAAGAATAAAAAAATAAAACAATAGATTTCCTATAGAAAGGTTACATCGATACTAAGATTGATAAAAACAAATCCACAAAATTACATGTATAAAAGAAAATACCTAAGGAGATCATATATCCTGAATCCCTGAGAAGAGGATGAAGAAGATCAAGTGTCCTCCTCTAGAAGATTCACATGGTAGGGACTACGACGATGCATCTCTAGGGAGAGGAGAACAGGAGGTGACTACCAAAAGGACCCCAGCCTATAGAGCTTTGGTTCACTCTTATTTATAGAAGACCCCTGTAAACCCTAATGGATCTTGCCCTGTTGGGTATTGGATTTCCATCCAATTTCCCAAACCCCTTGGATTAGTGGATCTCTACCCAATAATCTCTTATTAGCAATTATTGGATCTCATCTTAGGATCCAATAATTCAGGGGCTTAATGGATATCCAATAAGATAGCTCCAGGATATCTCATATCCGAACCTCTACTGGAGAACACCTACCATATGTGTGACCCTCTAGGCCAATATCGAGTTGGTCGAGTCATACTTGTCGAACTCCTTTTTGACTTAGTGAATTATTATCTCTATGAGACCACCAAACTCATCGATGTGACGACATACCACTAGCCCCTAAACGATAGAATCCAATGGACCTATCTATCCTCGCTACCATGTATCTATAGTTCCTCATCCAACTAATATCTAGACTTTATATCGAGCATGGTATTGTCGTGCCCATATGGTCTCTCCAGCCTGCTGGGATTCTCAGAACTCTTTCTCTCTCAATCAATAACCTTGCCCAAAGATTTGTCAAGCAAGAATATATGGATATTCCTCTCATAATATCAGAGCGATGATCCTCTATTAACACTCAATAGCCCTCAAGGTTGACTACCACTCCCAATAACCATTGTACTAGATCTAGAACTTTCTAAACCTATAAGTCTGGTATCAAAAAGTGGAGTACTCAACCAGGACATCCTTGGTGTCTCAAGTCTAAGGACTAGATATACTACTGAGACTATGGAATCTGTTTAATGTGAGGTATCAATAACCATCTAGTATAAGTGGATCAATGAACTCATTCCCTAATGAGCACTCATGCACTTTAGTGTCCCCACACAAGTAGCTAGAGACCAACCACCTCCATCATAGGATGGGTATATAGTACACCGCCATCCGTTGTCTCGATATCCTCTCGAGTGACCTATGACTAGGATTATTTAGGGTCTATGTTTAAAGGTGAATCCCTCATTATCATGATCTCATCATCCGATTCTCATTTCATAGATCCAAGGACATCACAATCAACACGCAAGATAAAATGATAAAATGCCTAATAATAAACAAAGAGAAAGAGTGCATATCAAGTCACAAGTGTCATCACTCATGTGATTGGCTCAGGTTATATGACTAGCAATCTTCAATTGACCTAAAGTCAATCACCAACATGCCTAATCCCCATCGATCTACGATGCTCAAAGATAATTTGAGTCAATGGCTTTGTCAGTGGATCTGCAATGTTATCTTTGGATGAGACTCTTTCCACTACTACATCTCTTGGTCACGATCTCTAATAAGCTGAACCTCCTAACACTGATGAGACCCGTTCCCTTATTTGAGTAATCACCCCGTAGTTATCGCAATATAAGGGAATCCTGCTGACATGACTCCCAAATCTATGATGAACTTCTTCATCCACTCACTCCTTTGTGCCTCCTGCCACAGCAATGTATTCCGCCTCTATAGTCGAGTTAGCAATAGTGTCTTACTTGGAACTCTTCCAGTATACTGCTCCTCCATTCAGAGTGAACACATACCTTAAATTACACTTGCTATCATTGACATTGGACTGAAAGCTCGAGTCCGTGTAGCCCTCAACCATGAGGCTACTACCTCCATATACTAGTAAAAGATCCTTAATCCTTCTTAAATACTTAACAATACATTTTACTATTTTCCAATGCTCCAAGCCTGGATCTGCTTGATACCTACTCGTGACACTAGAGCATATGCTATATTAGGCCTGGTACATAGCATAGTATACATGATAAATCCTATCGCTGAGGCATATGGTATCATATCCATGTGTGCCCTTTTTTCAAGAGTCTTTGGGGACATACTCCTAGAAAGTGATATTCCATATCTCATTGGTATGAGACCACTTAAAATTTTTCATGCCAAACCTTTGACATGTCTATGTACCTAGACTAGGACAAGCTACATCCATTTGATCTATCTTCTATAGATCCGTATCCCCAATATGGGATACTTCCAAGTCCTTCATGGAGAAGTGCCTAGATAGCTGCCTTTACTGTAGAGAGTATTCCTATATCATTCCCAATGATTAGAATATCATCCACATATAATACCAAGAAGGTGATAGTGCTCCACTTACTTACCTATACACACAAGGCTCATCTTCTCTTAAGTCAAGATCTAACCACCTCATAAAATCTTATGTTCCAACTTCTAAAGCTTGCATTAGTCTATAGATGGACCTAAGAACCTGCACACCTTATCTGGTTATCCTAGATATGAATCCCTCAGTTATATCATACACCTCCTCCTCGAGATTGCTATTAAGAAATACAATTTTAACATCCATTTGTTAGATCTCATAATCATAGTGTGCTGCAGCCAATAGAATCAATGGATTTTAGCATGGCTATAGGTGAAAATGTTTGCCTTAGTCAACACCTTACATTTGAGATACTTAGCCACTAGCCTTGCTTTATATGTCACCTTTCCATCTACTCCAATCTTCTTTTGAAGATCCACTTGCAGCCAATGAGTACAATACCTCTCATCAACTATGTTCCAAACCTTGTTGAGTACATGGAATCCATTTCAATTCATGGCTTCTGCCATTTCAAGTCTATGCTTATAATTTGCTCTGTAGGTCCGAGGATCAATATCCTCAATATCCTCCTCCGATTTGTCCCACATATCTCTCAGGAAGATAGAATACTCTACCAGACCTACACAATGTTGGAACTTGTGTGCTAGGTATCTGAACAGATTCTAGTGGTGGAATTGTGATTAAGCTAGGTTCTCCAACGTCGCTTAACTCTATCATACTCCCATTGTCTCTACTAAGAATGTGTTCCTTCTCAAGGAATACTACTCTCTTGGCTACAAAGATCTTTTGGTCTTCAAGTGATAGAAATAATACCCACAAGTTTCCTTGGGTATCTCATGAACTTGCACTATTCGTCTGAATTCTAACTTTGGGTTGTATCTCTTGACGTATAAGGCAAAATCTTAACAACCTTAAGATAAGAATCTATTTTGATGATGAAATCAATTGGTAAAATATTTGTTCTAATATATATTATCAAAGATAAGTGTGCAGGATTAACTATGATGAGTTAGAAACATAAAGTAATTTGCCGAGGTCAAGTCCCTGTTTTCAAGAGTTCATCAAGTCCAAGGATCGTTGAAGTGTTGGAACCAACCGAGATCGAATCAGGATTTATCGATTTTTGAAAGTTCTGCAAAGATCTAAGGTTCATGAGTTTTTGAAGGTCAGAAGCTTCGAAGACTCTTGAGCTCATACAAGCCAGTATCTAATCCATGGAAGAAATAAAGTAGAGATCAGTCTCATCGTAAGCTCACCAATAAGACTTGAAGAATGTCATTTAAATCGAAGGCACGCATTTAGGCAAGGATTTCGAATTAATCCTGCTCTAAATTGGTAGGCCAACCGCCCTTACTAGGCCTTTGGGTTTGAACAAGGCACAATGAACGGGGCCAGAGCACCGCTCTGGCTAGCACTTGGCTCGTGTGCTAGCTCTATACAGGAATAAGCTGGCGTTAGTACCGCTCCAAGCGGTAGTACCGCCTGTAATCGTTAGTCATGATATAGGTGGTAGCATCTTGAGCAGAGCACCACAACGGAACTTAATTTGATTTCAAATTTGAGCCCAAATTTGAATCCATTTTGATCTATAAATATCCCCTTTCTCAAAGGGCACCCTTTGAGAGTTAGAAATCAAGCTAAAGTCTTGCAAAAGTCTTGTTTTCAATAGTTTGTGTTCACCTCATTCTTTCTCGAAAATCTATAAGAGTGTGAACTTCTTGTAAAGGGTTGTAAGAGGGTGTTTGGTCCTTCCTTCAAAAAGATTTGCTAGTGGAAGTTGGAGCCTTATCGGAGAAGGCTTCGGAAGTGGATGCGTCACTTTGACCGAACCACTATACATCACCAAGGCCTTGAATAGAGTGTTTAAATTTCTGTTCATCTCTTTACTTGGTTGCAAACCATTCAGTTTGTCATTACTTTACTCAAGCAACTTCTACCAAGTCATCTTTCGGATCAAGTTTTCATACGAACTAGCCTTTACCAAATTGATTTCAAGTTTATGATTTTAATAATGCACTAATTCACCCCTTAGTGCTTGTCCGATCCTAACAATTGATGAGCGGTTCACTTTCATATTTGGTCTAAAACCCAAGAGAGATGGCCTATTCGATGCAAGAGAGTCATTCCATTACACGTCCGCCTATGTTTAATGGGTCGGATTATACGTATTGAAGACTCGATGAGGATCTTTCTTATTTCTATAGACTTTAAGCTTTGGAATATCATTGAGAATGGTTTTCAAAAATCTTCTTCCGATGAGCGATTGGAATGAATCGAGAAGAAGGTTTTGCTTTAAACGCAAAGACTATGAATGCCTTGTTTTGTTTGTGCAAAAAATAAATTTAATCGCGATCAATTTGTGAATCGGCTTTTGATATTTACGCTTTGAGATCATTCATGAAGGCACTAGCCGAGTGAAAGAGTCCAAAATCAATATTCTTGTGCATTCTTATGAACTTTTCCGAATGAAACCAAGTGAGTCCATTGGAGATATGTACACCGCTACAATGTCATCAATGGACTTAAGGCACTTGGTAAAGGTTTTTCCAACTTTGAACTTGTAACTAAGATTTTAAGATCCCTTCCAAAGAGTTGGGATCTAAAGGTTACATCATTCAAGAGGCCAAGGACCTTAAGAATTTTCCTCTTGAAGAACTTATTGGGTCTCTAATGACCTAGAAATGATGTGTCATGCTCAAGAAGAGCTCGAGAACCTCCTTTCAAAGAACAGGAAGGATATGGCACTAAGAATACAAAAAGACCACTTAAAAAGAACATCAAGTGATGAGGACAGTGACAATGACATCGTACTTTTAACTCGAAAATTTAAAAAGTTCATAAGAAAGAACAAATTTAAAATGACACAAAAATAAACTTGAACATAAAAAGGACCAAGTTATTTACAAGTACAAGAAGCCGGCACTTTAAATATGAATGCCCTGCCAAGAAGAAGCAACCCAAAAAGAAGAAAGCCTACATGAGATGATTCAAGTGACTCAGGTTGAAGAAGCAAGCAACAAAGAGGAGGCTAACTTCGCTAATGGCCCTTGGAGAAGAGGTTAGTGAGTTATTTAATAAAGAATTATCTTTTGATGAGCTTTCTATCACTTTTCATGAGTTATTTGATGAATGTAGAACTATTAGCAAGTTTAATTTACTTAAGAAAGAGCATGCTTTATTACAAAATAAGTTCAATAGTCTCCAAACTCCTTCTCTACCCCATGCTCTAAGTGTGAACACTTAGAAGCAATAAAAAGGGTGAACTTTTACTCAAAGAGACCCTAAACAAGTTTAAAGTCGGTTGCAGGCTGACATGATCCTTGCTAACAAGGGTCAAAATAGATGTGAGTTGGATTTATGAGTGGATCTCATCAAAATGCCACCACCTTTGTTAAAGGACCCACATTGCATATATCACCCCATTTGAAATGTAATGTGGTAAAACTGGACATGTTGTTTACAAATATCCATTCAAGAAAATTAGTCCACAAAATTGATATGGGTTCCTAAAGGAACCATAAACAATTCAATGTTGAATTACAAATTAAGTAGATCAATTTGTAAGGCACCCAAAATCAAATGGGTACCTAAACCATCCTCTTTGTAGACAAACCCACAAGCTAGAGCAAGAAATGGTATCTTGATAGTGGATGCTCAAGGCACATGATCAGAGATCCATCTCATTTCTCTATGCTCACTAGCAAAGAAGAAGGGTATGTCACCTTTGGAGACAACAACAAGGGTAAAATCATTGGCAAGGGAACCATAGGTAACAAATCAAGTTTTTGAAATGATGATGTGTTGCTAGTTGATGGTTTAAAACATAATCTTTTAAGCATTAGTCAATTAATGGATAAAGGTTATGTTGTTAGATTTGAATCTAATGTTTGCATCATTGAAAAACCAAACAATGACATATCCATGATTGCTTTAAAACAAAACAATGTCTACACCATAAATATAGATAAATTAAATAATAAAATATATTTTTCGATTTTGAATGTTGATGCTTGGCTTTAGCGTAGGAGAGATTATGTCATGCAAGCATGAAACTAATATCTAAGATTTCATCTAGAGAGTTAGTAAGAGGAATCAATATGAAGTTTGTCAAGGACAAAGTATGTGATGCATGTCAACTAGGAAAACAAATAAAACTAGTTTCAAATCAAAAATTTAGCACCACAAGACCATTGTAATTGATCCATTTAGACTTATTTGGACCAATTGACATAACAAGCCTAGGAGGTAAAATATGTTTGTAATTGTGATGACTATAGTATACACTTGGACCTATTTCTTGGCATAAAAGTGATTGTTTCAAATGTTTCAAATTTTTGTAAACTCACAAAATGAAAAAGGTTTTATGATTTCATCAATTCAAGTGATCATGAGGTGAATTTCAAAATCATGATTTTAAAAATTTTTAAATAAACAGATATAACTATAACTTCTCCTTAGGATGAGTGCCAAGAAGAATTAGTGCAATAAAATGAGTGGATTTTTGAAAACAAGCTTTAAACTTACCATGAAATAAGTTTGTTTGAAACTAGTTTTTTGCTCTAACTAAAGCATGCATAAAGATAAAAGGAACAGCAAGTAAAGTAAAGGCTTGCAGCAAAGTAAAACGGAAATTTAAACACTCACAATCAAGACGCAGTGATGTATAGTGGTTGAAAGTGACCTACATCCATTTTTTTAAAGGTTCTTCATATCAAATCAAGAAGGTAAATACTTTACATCCTTTACAAGATCACACTTGTACAAGATTTTAAGAAAAGAAGGTGAACATTACAAGAACAAGACCTTTCAACACTCTACAAAATCAAGACTTGAGAATTTTTGTATGCCCTTCTTGAGAAATATAGATCAAAGTGATTCAAATTGGCCCAAATGAAATCAATTTGATTCCATTCTTAGATGAAAGAAGAAAGCACCTTTGTGCAGGGTATCATTGCGATAAGGTGTATCATCTAAGTTATCTTGTTTATCTTTATTTTAGCTTAGATTGTTAGGTTATGATTGCTTGAAAAATCAAACATGACTTCCAGCTTTAATTCATAATGAATAATCTTTGTTTTTCAATTGTGAGATGTTATGAATTTGGAGGATTCAAATGTCATGCAACCATGAAACTAAAACATATCAAGATTTCATGAATTTAAGAATATGAAGTTTGTCAAGGACAAAGTATTGATGCTTCCTGAGTTTCAAATCAAAATTGTATCGAGCCCAAGAGTCTTGCTTTGCTTTAACTTATTTGGAGTTCCAATTAGATCTTGGATGAACTTTAAAACTTGCCTATTGATCTTGGATGTTAGAACACTGTTTCTATTGATGATCTTAAAAATGTTTTGTAAATCACTTTATATTTTCTTCTCATCGTAGTTATTCCTGCATACTTATCTCGATAAAGTAGATTAGAACAAATATTTCACCAATTGACTTCATCATCAAAATCTGAGATTCAACATTCTCTACTCCAAGAAATCCTCAACAAAATGGAGTAGTGGAAAGGAAAAATAGAAGTTTGCAAGAAATGGCTAGAACCATGTTAAATGAATATAATTTACCAAAATATTTTTGGGCTGAAGCCGTGAATACGGCTTGCTATGTTATGAATAGAGTTATAGTGAGACCATCCCTATCTAAAACTCTATATGAATTATGGAATGATAAAAAACCCAATGTTTCTTGTTTTAAAGTTTTTGGTTGTAAATGCTTTATTTTAAATGAAAAGGATGCCTTAGGAAAATTCGATGCAAAATCCAATGGGGGAATTAACCTTCTTTCTTGGATTACAAATTAAACAACTTAGTAATGATATATTCCTTAATCAATCCAAATATACATTAGAATTGTTAAAACGATTTAATATGGATAGTTCAAAAGCCATTCACACTCGAATGAGTACTTCCACCAAGTTAGACTTAAATGAAGGTGGAGAAAATTTTGATCAAAAGATATATATGGGGATGATAGGTAGTTTGCTCTATCTTACTGCAACTAGACAGGATATCATGTTTAGTGTAGGACTTTGTGTGAGATTTCAAGCTAATCCTAAGTTGTCTCACCTTAAAGCTGTTAAAAGAATTCTTAGATATCTCAAAGGTACTCCTAATCTAGGATTATGGTATCCAAAATCTGATAACTTTGATTTGAAAGCCTATGCAGATGCGGATTTTGGTGGATGTAGAATAGATAGAAAGAGCACATCTGGAACATGCCAATTTTTAGGACATGCACTTGTTTCTTGGACTTCCAAGAAATAAAATTCGGTTGCACTATCTACGATAACAGCCGAATACATAGCCGCAAGTGCATGTTGTGCTCAAGTCATTTGGATGAAAAATACACTAGAAGATTATGGAATTTATTTAAATAACATTCCTATAAAATGCGATAATACAAGTGCTATTTGTCTAACCAAAAATCCTATTCAACACTCTAGAACTAAACACATTGACATAAGACATCACTTTATACGAGATCATGTTAACAGTAACAATGTCACTCTTGAATTTATTGATACAAAACATCAATTAGCGGACATCTTCTGAAACCTTTAAATGAAGAATAATTTGACTTCATTAGGAGAGAAATAGGCATGTTAAATTGTCCGTGTGAATGAGCATCATTATAGTTTCTTTCGGCTTTCGTGGTTTTTACGAAAACTCGACTCTTGCGAATTTGCCTCCCTCATTTTAATTCTCAAGGAGTGATCTATGATTACATCTCAACTCATTTCAACACTAGTAAACAAATTTAAAAAATTTTAAAAAATATATTTTATGGGGCCAGCGGTAGTAATGCACCAACTGAACCCCACGGTAGTACCACTGGTATTAGGGTCAATGGTAGAACCCATCGGGCGATAGTACTTCTCTAACACCCCAAATAAAAGGGGGCAGGTTAGTCGGCGAGCCCACCAAATCCCTCCTCCCTTTCATCCTTCTTCCTCCTAAGCTCCTCTAAGCCTTCTCTCCATTCTTCCTCCTCCTAAGGGCAATCAAAGGCATTTTTGTGATCAAAGCTCCTCACCTCTCTAGGAAACACAAACAAGGTAATAGCTGAAATCTTCTCTTCTACTCACATTTGCTTGTCTTTTCCTTATTATTTCCTTTTGTTTGTTCATCATGAATAGATATAGATATGGCTCCTAAGAAATCAACAAGAGGCAAAGGAAAAGGTTGGAAGGAGATTCATTTGACTCAACCCTTTTTAGATCTAATGAGGTAGCCTTAAGATACCCAAATTTTGATTGTAAAACCATACATAAGGGTAAACATGTTGATCTAGGTGAACTAGGAAACCTAGAACCTATTAGATGGTTTGCTAATCTAAATGCTCTACCTATCTTGCAAATTAATGAACCAATCTACCTAGGTTGGTTAAGCTATTTATGCAAACATGATTATTGAAAATGATGTTTTGTCTACCTATGTGTTAGGAACCATAATTTAGATTTTTGATCGTATCATATGTGAGTTACTTGGAATTGAAGAAAAGAATAGAGGATGTTATTTTAGAGGGCAATGGGATATGGATGCAATCGGAGCAACCCACTCCGAAGCCTTAGAAATGATTTTTGCTAATCCTAACCTAGGCATCATCCCTAAGAGCTACGAGCACTTATTACCTTTTAACTCGAAATTACTTCATCACATTATGATAAGCATTCTACTTCCGAAGCAGTTTCATCCTGATGAAATGAGTATGTTAGAACTGAGTACGATGTATTGGATTATGACTAGACAAAACAACTGCTTTGGTTATTTGATTAGACAACACATGATAAAAATTTTCTCTAGAGACTCGATGTTGTCATATGGTGGGTTGATCACTAGATTCATTTTTACCCATAACATTTGTGTGTCACCCAATAAGGAAGTAATGAAGGTTGATAGATATAACACAATTAATAGAAGTCTCCTGAAGCAGCTTAGATGTACCTTTAGAGATGGCATATGGATTAGGCAACCTAGAAGGGTTGATATAGTTCCTCCACCGGAAGAGCAACCTAAAACACCAATTTTTAGGAAATGAATCTCCTCCGCCTAGTCCGTTGATCCAGCAGAGCCAGCTCCTACTCCATCTACTGAAGTTCGATCTTGCTTGCCTTAAATCAAATCACATCACAACAAGCTGAAATTTTGAAGGAAGTGCAACAAATGAACATAAAATAGATCACTTGTATAGGCATTTTAGCGTTCCCCCTCCGGAGTAGTTGTTGTTTTCTTTTTAAACACTTGTCCTATTATGCTTATGACTACTATGGATGATGTTGTGTGTTGTTACTTTCATTTCATCTATTCAGCTTTTGAATGAACTTTTTTCGGTTCGATCGTAATTTTATGACTTGATACCTTCCTCGAGTGGTTTCATGCTCTCTCCATGGCTCTCTCCTTGCTCTCTCCATGGCTCACTTGATGACAATGAATGGTTTCTCCACCTTCATTATTTTTGTTGATGATAAAGGGGGAGAAAAATGTAAATTGCTATGATGGAGTAATTGTTGCTATGTTGGAATAAAATGCTTAAAGTGAAATATGAATCAATTGTATCGCATTGCAAATGCTTAAGAACTCTTATTCTTAAGATAAGCTTCTTTTTTATTTGATATCATGTCTTGATATTTGATGTGGGTAATAAAGTAGGAAGTGACATGAGCCCATGCCACCTACACCAGGGTGATGTCACTTACCCCGCACACAGCCGACTGTAGCCGAGGTTGACCAACAGATGTGACGTCGTCTGCCCCTCGCAAGCCGCACAGTTCTCGAGACACATCACCATCCTGCAGGGTCAGGTCCTCGGCGTGCTCCCAGACGCAACCAGAGGCGCAGAGCTTCAAGCACGTCAACAAGCAGCGATCTGGTTCATATAAAACCCCGGCAAACGAACATAGAAAAGGGGGAAGAAAAAGTTCTTCTCTTCTTCTCAACAAGAAACCCCCTGAAAAGATAATTTTGACTGACTTGATCGTCGGAGGGGTCGGGCGGAGTTCTTCCCGACCCGACCTTTGCGTAGGATCCAGAGCCAAGCGTGACCGACGGAGGAGCTCTCGTCGTCATTTCAGACTGTTAGAACCCTCCGTGGATTCTAAGCTTGGGGTTGATCTCTATAAGGGATCGGCCTCCTTGGAACTCTATAGGGGTTCCTTCCTCCAAGTTGCTGCACAAAGGCTGCTAAAGGATTGATCTATTCATTGATTAAAAGAGGATGAATACATGGTTATTTATAGGGCTTCTAAGCCCCAACTCTTAATAGGACTCTTACTCAAGACTCCTACTTCTAACCAACTTCTAATTAGGACTCCTTCTCTAGTAGGATTCCTAATTCTAATAGGACTTTTTCCCTAATAGGACTTCTACTTCTAATAGAACTCTTTCTCTAATAGGACTCCTTTCCTAAGAAGTAACCTAACCCTAACCTAGCCGGCCTCTTCACCTCTTTAATAAGGGTCGGCTAGATAGGATTTACATGAATGCCCTTATCAATGAAACTAAATTAGGACTCTCATAGCTAGAGTCCTAACAGACCTGCCCTCTTTAAATCAGCCTTGTCCTCGAGGCTGACGTTCCATGAATTCTGAGAATTTGATCTTCAAGTCGTCGTAGTTCTCCCAAGTGGCATCTTCTGCTGGTAGGTTTGCCCACTGTATTAACACTTCAGTAGCAGGTCGTCGTCGTCGAGTCACGATTCATCGATCAATAATGGCACTCGGTTGGGTCTAGAGCTCTCCTTAGGTAGTTATATTTGGTAGATGGCTTTGGGCTGTCTCGTGTTGTCCCAACTTGAGCTTCAAATATGATACATGGAAGACTGGATGGATTCGAGAGCCGGCGGGTAAGTCCAATCTATATACTACTGCTCCGATGCGCTCCAAAATCTGGTAGGGTCCATAGAACCGAGGTGAAAGCTTCATAGACGCTCTGGTTTGGATTGATGTTTGCTTGTATGGCTGAGCCGTAGGAAGACCCAATCTCCTCTGAAAATTCTCTTTGCCTCTGTGTTGATCATATTGTTGTTTCATCCTTGCTTGTCTTTGCAGTGAGATTATCTTTTAGCAACTTCAGCATTTTGTCTCTATCTTGTAGTTCCTGTCTACTTGTTCTACTTTAGAGGTGCCCAACACATATTTTGGAATTACAGGAGTCGACCATACATGGCCTCATAGGAGTACATTTTGTGGAGGAATGATAAGTTGTATTATACCACCACTTTGGGAAGCCACTTTGTCCATTCTTTTGGTGGTCCTTTGGTGAAACATCTAAGGTATGTCTCCAAGCACCTGTTCACCACTTTAGTTTGGCCGTCGGTTTGTGGGTGATATGTCGTACTCATCTTTAATTTAGTGCCTTGCATTTGGAATAACTCTGTCCAAAATTTGCTCGTGAAGACCCTATCACGATCACTTATAATAGATCTCAGCATCCCATGTAATTTTACAATATTCTCCATAAAGGTTCGAGCAATACTAGAAGCAGTGTAGGGATTACGGATGGCACAAAAGTGAGCATACTTTGTAAGGCGATCAACCACGACAAAAATTGTACCTTTTCCTTGTGATGAGGGAAGCCCTTCGATGAAATCCATTGATATATCAGTCCATATTGATTCTGGGATGGGTAGACTTTGTAACTTTCCGGGACTTGCCACTGTCTTACCTTTGTGTCGTTGACATATATCACATTGTGCTACAAATTCAGCAATAATATTTTTCATCCCTATCCAATAAAAATTTTGCTTAATTCTTTTATAGGTTCTAAGGAACCCGGAGTGCTCGGCCGCAGGTGTGGAATGCATCTCTTTTACAATCCTTTCTATTTCATCTTTTTGGAGATGTGGATACCGATATGGTCGAGTATTTGCTGGAGGTTTCCCTGGAAGAATCGGTATACGATGATCGTCCTGGTTATGAGGTAGGCTGCGTGGTTCGTCAAATATATCTGAAAATTCAGCAAGCAAGGGAAGTAGGTTTGGATCTTCAAATTTGGTTGGCTCTCCTTAGGTTGCTGCTCAAGTTGTACCAAAAAGCCGCTGCATGCTTTGTGCAAAACTTTCTCCATTCGTTGTGTGCAAATTGTCGTTACGTCGCCCCCACGTTTCCCGTACAGTATCACCTGTTTCCCCTTGCTGTAAAATTTCATAATTAGTTTCAAAAAATTCCAGGAAACATCACCTAATGTCATCAACCATTCGATGCCAAGCACGGCCTCATAATCATCGAGAGAGAGGAGGAAAAAATCTGCAATTATCTCTTGGTCCTGCAGCAACAGTTTCACCCGTGGGCACTTACGATCACACTTCAAAATTCGTCCATCTGCAACTTTAACATCGAACCTGCTGCAATTCTCAATAGGTAAGGCCATCCGACAGCAACCTTGCTGTTCATAAAATTATTAGTGCTCCCGGTGTCAATAAGAATGGTGATCGGTTGTTGCTTCAGAAATCCTCCCACTTTCATTGTTTGCGTTCGCATAACCGCAAGGGCATGCATCGTAATATCAATTGGTTGCTGTTCTTCATCCGTGACCTCTTCCTCCCCCTCTTGTACCTCCTCTTCCCTGTCTTCAACAGGTGCAATCAATAGGAGGCGGCTCCTTTTGCAGCGATGATTGCGGTTCCACGGCTCGTCGCAATGCCAACAAAGACCCTTTGCTGATCGATCACGTAGTTCTTCTCTTGTCAATTTTTTGGGCAGCGAAGGATGGCTGTGAGCAGAAGGGGGTTTATATGTTGAGGTTCTAGGAGTGGTTCCCATCCTCCGAGAATCTTGGTTGAGTCGTTCTTCTTGTATTCGGGCAAAAGAAATCGCAGCCATGTGTGTGCCTTAACTTCCCTTTTATCTCTGGCTTGAGTCCTTCGATAAATGTTCCTAACAATTGATGGTCAGTCCAATCATGAGCAAGGTAAGATAGCTTCTCAAACCTGGTTTGGTACTCTTGAATCGTAGAGGTTTGTCGAATCTTTGCGAGTTGGTCGCCGATATTTTCATACTCCGTGAGGTCCAAACGGTTCAGCAAAGGCATTCTTAAATTGATTCCATGTCGGAGCCCCATGATTATATTCCAGCCAATTGTACCATTGAATAGCATCTCCTTCAAGGTGGATGACAGCAATCTCCACCATAGCATTATCCGACGTTCGGTAGTAGCGAAAGTAACGTTCTGCACGCGAAATCCACCCCGCTGGGTCTCCTTCCCATCGTGGGAAGTCCACCCTCATGCGTGGCTGAAGCACGTCCGAGGGCTGTCCCTCCTTCTCTGGGGTCCTTTCTAAATTCTCTCCTTGCTACAGTTTGGTTGGACTCGATGGTTGTCCAATTCTGAATTCTGCAAACAAAGCGCGCAATTTGTCTTCTAAGCGCGATTCAAGCCGTGATTCAATCCGAGATTCCCATACTTCAAATTTGGCATCAATTGGATCTTGGGAAGCCATAGCATATGTCTGTAGATCAGAGATGCCCTTGTCTTTTTTCTGTTGACGGGTTAATGGCATGGGGTGGTGGAAGGTTCGGACAATAGATCGGTGATTGAAGGGTTCAGCTGTAATGGTTTACTGTTTTGGGCTGTGGTTTTTGATGCTGTTAGGGTTATGAAACTAGGTTATGATGGCTGCATCTTGAGGCTAGAGGGATACCCTAAAGACATCTTGGTTTGTGGCAGCAAGGTGGCTAGGGTTTGCAGGTTACGGAGAAGAAAAAAGGACCAAGGTGCAATACCAGATTTTTCACTGAAAAAATTCCAGCAGTAAAGATGTAATTTTTCCAGAAATTTTCAAAAGAGATTCAAGTAAAACTCAAAGGGGATCTACTGATAAGGAAGAGGTAATACTGTAAAAAATTTCGTAGGAAGAAATGACAGTAAGAGGTTTGGCAAAATTGAGAATCACGGAGAGGTATTATAGCAGATTTTTACGTCTAAAGTGCAGCAGATTGGACGTAAAAGATAAGTGGTTTTTATTGAGAATTTTTTGACAAAACCAAAGGGAAAACCACTATTAGGAAGTGTCAAAGCCGCCGTAAAAATTCCATAGAGATTTGGATAGAAAAAACGCAGTAGCAAGATCAAAAAGGCAGTGCCATGCGGCTGAAATTCTACAGTGCGACTTTCGTTGTAGAGATGAAAACTTTGTGATGAAAAGTTTATGCAGCAATTATAGGAACGAATTTTTTTGGATTTTTTGAATAAGGATAACTAAATTGCAGCAGCAGTAGGGTAGATAACCAGAACCTGTTGCAATTCACGGGAAGATCAAAGGATGATCTACGGTGGTGGAGATGATGGCGGAATTCAGCGATGATCTTCTAAGCAATTGTGGGAATTGCTTTGCGCGGTTGTGGAGGGCTGGTGGATGGCTGTGGAAGGGCAGCGAGACGCCAAGAATGCTGCTTTGATACCAAGTGTTAGAACCCTCCGCGGATTCTAAGCTTGGGGTTGATCTCTATAGGGGATCGGCCTCCTTGGAACTCTATAGGGGTTCCTTCCTCCAAGTTGCTGCACAAAGGCTGCTAAAGGATTGATCTATTCATTGATTAAAAGAGGATGAATACATGGTTATTTATAGGGCTTCTAAGCCCCAACTCCTAATAGGACTCTTACTCAAGACTCCTACTTCTAACCAACTTCTAATTAGGACTCCTCTAGTAGGATTCCTAATTCTAGTATGACTTTTTCCCTAATAGGACTTCTACTTCTGATAGGACTCTTTTCCTAATAGGACTCCTACATCTAATAGGACTCTTTTCCTAGTAGGACTCCTACTTCTAATAGGACTCTTTTCCTAATAGGACTCCTACTTCTAATAGGACTCTTTCTCTAATAGGACTCCTTTCCTAAGAAGTAACCTAACCCTAACCTAGCTGGCCTCTTCACCTCTTTAATAAGGGTCGGCTAGATAGGATTTACATGAATGCCCTTATCAATGAAACTAAATTAGGACTCTCATAGCTAGAGTCCTAACACAGACTCCAAGGACCCAACCCAAAGATCTCCTCCACATTCGGCCCGAACCCAGCCGCGACGGCCCCGAGGCCACGGCATAAAGTTGTTTGCACTAACAGATTGGCGCTAAGAGGGCCCAATATCGAGAGGTCACCGGGTAGCCTAGACGAGCCCATGCTCGCGGAGTCGCACCTGGCTGGAGCCCCAGCAGGAGGCTCACCCCGTAATGATCCCCGAACGGAGGATCCCGTCACCATCGCGGAACGTTACTGGCGCCTGTTCAACGACCCGGGCCTGCCCCCACCCGGTGTCGCCACCACCAACCGTCACCCGTATCGACGAGGCCTTTCAGGACCTCACCCGCCAAGTTCAGACTTTGGCAAGGATGATGCAGGCCTTCATCCCGCCTGTGCCCTTGTCGGCACCACCGCCCGAGGTGGACCCGCCAATCCGGTCGAACCCACTTGCGCCGGTCCACCCGACTTCTTCGACACCCCCGACCCCACCTCGGACACGGCAGGTTCCGTTCGAGGGGCAGGTGTTGAACGACCCGAGTAACCACCCCGATCCCGAGGTATTATCCTCGGACTCGGCTGATTCCCTCCGAGCCCAGCTGCACCTCGTCAACCAGCGGCTCGACGAGGTACAGAGGGAGGTGCGCAGGTCCAAGGAAGAACCGGGGGAAGGCATGTACGGGGGATCGCCGTTCACCCCCGAGATACAGGACCAACCAATCCCCTCGAACTTCCGTCTCCCTTCCTTAGATGCATATGACGGCGCCGCCGACCCAGCGGAACATGTGGCCACCTTCTGCACCCAAATGGTGCTCTACAGCACGTCAGACGCCTTGATGTGCCGGGCATTTCCAACGACGCTGAGGGGCCCGGCCCGAACCTGGTACAGCAGTCTCAAGGCCAGGGCATTCTCTTCCTTTGACCAGCTCGCAAGAGACTTCAAGCTTAATTTTTTAGTGTATGCAAGACCGAAGCCATCCGTCACGCTGCTCCTGGGACTCAACCAAAAGGACGAGGAGCCTCTTTCCCTCTTCGTAAATCATTTCGCCACAGAAATTTGGAAGTTGCCAGATACTCATCCCTCTTTATTGATGCAGGTGTTTATGATTGGGTTACGACCCTCCAAGTTTTTCTGGTCCCTTGTGGAGTGACCCTCGGTCACAGTTCCCAAGATGCTCCAGCGAGCAAACCAGTTTGTCGTGGCAGAATCCTGGATAGGCGGGAAGCGCGAGGAGCACAAGAGACCTCGGCTCGAGACCCCACGGGAGCGGTCGGCTCCCACAACGAGTAGTAGGGCGGGCCGACCTGACCCGCGGATCCCGAGGTCCCCTCACTCTGCATTGGGCCATTCCCAGACTAAAATATTCCTTCAAATAAGGAAGAAGGGGCTGCTTAAACCCCCCACCCCGATGAGGGGTTCCCCCGGACTGCGAGATCAGTCCAGATATTGTCGTTTCCATCGGCAGCATGGACACGACACCGAGGAGTGCTATGACCTGCGTCGGCAAATTGAGGAGCTCATCCATAGGGGGCACCTGGCCCGCTACCTCCATCAGGCCGGGGGCTCGTCGCCATGCCCGAGGGCCCCATCGAGTGATAGATTGACATGATAACTGGTGGGCGGAAGGCATACGCCCAGCTGATCTTGCGAGCGCTCGGGCAAAGGTCCGACCCCGAGGTCACATTCCCGGCCGAGGAGCTGGGACAAGCCAAGCACGATGACGCGCTGGTGATAACCGCAAGGATTACCAATGCCCAGGTTAGAAGAATCATGGTCGACACGGGAAGCTCGGTCGACGTGCTCTACTTCGATGCTTTTGAGAAGCTCGGCACCGGCAGAGATGCCCTAGAGCCGATGCGCTCCACCCTCACCGGATTCACTGGCGATGCGATCTCACCACTGGGGTCAGTCACCTTGCCCCTAACTCTGGGAGACCCGCCGAGGACGAAGATGGTGATGGCGGCTTTCCTGGTCGTTGACTTGCCCACGGCATACAATGTGATACTTGGGTGACCGACCCTCAATAAGTTCAGGGTGGTCGTATCCACCTACCACAGGACGGTGAAGTTCCTGACCCGCACCAGGGTCAGTGAAGCCAGGGGAAGCCCCCTTGAGTCCAGGCGGTGCTACTTGACGACGATTTCACTGCACAAGCGACCGAGGGCCAACCAGCCCATGGAAGATCCCAGGGACGCTAAGAGGCCGGCCCAGCATCCTGAACCTACAAAGCCAACCATTGGCGTGCCTTTGCATAAGGATCGGCCGGACCAAACGGTCCGGGTCGGATCGGGGCTCCCCGAGCAGGAACGGAGGTAGCTCGTCAACTTCCTGCAAGAGAACGCTGACGTCTTCGCCTGGTCCCCGGCGGATATCCCAGGGGTCGACCCTGAGGTCACTCAACACTATCTAAACATTTCGCCTGTGCGCCGGTGAAGGAAGAAGCCCTGTTCACCTCGAGAGGCTGGCGTCCAAAAGAGGTGGAGCACCTTTGGCAGCAGGCTTCGTGGAAGAAGTCAAGTACCGCGATGGCTTTCTAATGTAGTCCTCGTAAAGAAACCCAATGGGAACTGGAGGATGTGCATTGACTATACTGATCTTAACCGCACCTGCCCGAAGGACTGCTACCCCCTCCCCAGGATCGATCAGTTGGTCGACGCCACCTCGGGCCATGCCCACCTGTCGTTCATGGACGCCTTCTCTGGTTACAATCAAATCAGGATGGCGCCTGGGGATCAGGAGCACACGGCCTTCCCATCGACTGTGGAGTATACTTCTACAAGGTTATGCCCTTCGGTCAAGAATGCCGAGCCACATATCAGAGAACCGTAAACAAAATGTTCGCCCAACAGATTGGGTGAAACATGGAGGTCTACGTTGATGACATGATCGTGAGGAGTCGCGCAGCCATAACTCATTTGGATGATCTGGCAGAGGCATTCTCCACACTCCGCAAATACGGCCTGCGTCTCAACCCCTCAAAGTGTACATTCGGCGTCAGCTCGGGTAAATTCCTTGGATTCATCATACACGAAAGGGGGATCGACGCCAACCCGGAGAAGATCCAGGCGATCATCGACATGCAGGCACCGCGGATGGTTAAGGAGCTACAGAGACTGAACGGGAGGCTGGCCGCTTTATCACGGTTCCTCTCTCGGTCAGGTGATCGGTGCCTACCCTTCTTCCATGCCCTGAAAAACCCAAAAAGTTTCGAATGGACTACGGACTGCGAGGAGGCCTTTAGCTGTGTAAAGCAGCAACTGTCTAACCTTCCTCGCCTCACTTCTGTCTCCCCCGGGGAGAAGCTCAGCGTTTATCTGGCCGCCTCTCCCCATGCGGTTAGCTCCGTTCTGATCAAGGGGACCCCGAGGGAGCAGGTGCCGATCTATTATGCCAGCCACGTCTTGAACGGTCCCGAGGAGCGCTACCCACCGATCGAGAAGCTGGCATTAGCCCTCGTACTGACGGCTCGGAAGCTGCGCCCTTACTTCCAGGCTCATCCAATCGAGGTAATTACCGACCAGCCACTTCGACATATTCTGGCTAAGTTCGACTTGGCAGGTCGCCTCCTTAAATGGTCGATGGAGCTCGGCGAGTTTGACATCCAGTATGTGCCGAGAACTGCCATCAAAGCCCAAGTGGTGGCCAACTTTATCTCAGAGATGTTCCGACCCGAGGGCGACATCCCCGAGCCGACCGACGTGGAATGGATCCTGCGCGTGGATGGGGCATCATGCTCGAAGGGCGCGGGGGTCGGGTTGGTATTGCAGGCTCCCGACAGCCGCCTATTCGAGCATTCCCTCCGCTTTGGCTTTAAGGCCACCAACAACGAGGCAGAGTATGAGGCTCTTCTAGCTGGACTTAGGCTGGCCGCCGAGATGTAGGTGGGCACCCTACATGTCCACACCGACTCACAGCTCGTGGCTGAACATCTCAACGGCGGGTACGAGGCCCGCGACCCCACCATGTCAAAGTACCTGACAGAGGTAAGGAGCCTAATCACCCGCTTTCCCAGCTTTTCATTATCTCAGGATCTGAGGGCCAGAATGAGCGGGCGGATGCTCGCCAAGCTGGCTTCGAGGTCGGGCCCTGAGGATGAGCCCGACGTCGAGGAACTCCCCTTCCGCACAATCACAGTGGCCGCGGTAACGACGGCCGACGCACCGATAACATGGGTGCAGGAGATGCTGCAATTTATGCGGCACGGTACATTACCCGACGATGAAGCCGCGGCTCGGCGCCTATGCCGCACCCAGGCACGGTATTGCGAAGTCAACAGCCGACTCTATAAGAGGTTGTTCTCGCACCCCCTCTTACGGTGCTTGGATCCCGACGAGGCACGATCGGTGCTTGCCGAGGTCCATGAGGGGATTTGTGGAGAACACGTAGGTGGCCGCACCCTGGCGTTAAAAGTACTTCGCCAGGGCTACTACTGGCCCACCATGTGCCGAGACGCCCGAACCTATGTCCAATGATGCGACGCATGCCAGAGGCACGCACAAACCCCTTGGCAGCCTACGGTTCCGCTCACACCTGTAGATTACGCGTGGCCCTTCGTGCAGTGGGTGATGGACCTCCTCGGACCATTGCCCCTAGCCTCCGGGCAGAGGAGGAACATCATCGTTGGGGTGGATTGCTTCACCAAGTGGGTCGAAGCCGAGCGATTGGCGGTGATCACAGAGCCCCAAATAGAGAGGTTCGTGTGGAGAAATATTGTGACTCGGTTTGGCTTGCCTGAGGCCATCATCACCGACAATGGAACCCAGTTCGCCAGTCCCCGATTCAAAGAATTTTGTGTGAGCTATAAGATTCAACTGAGGTTCAGTTCGGTGGCCCACCCTTAGACAAATGACCTTGCAGAGGTGACCAACCGGTCAATTTTGGATAGACTTATGAGGAGGACCCTTGCAGCTCGCTCCGCTTGGGTAGATGAGCTCTCGAGCACCCTATGGGCTCTACGCACCACCCCCAAAACCGCAAACGGAGAATCCCCCTACAGCCTCGCGTTCGGCACCGAGGCCGTGTTACCTCCCGAGGTGGTCATCCCAACCCCTCGGACAGAGAGGTACGAAGAGGCCACCTCGGCTGAGGGGCTCCGAGCAGGGTTGGATCTGCTCGAGGAGCGGCGAGCCGACGCGCACCTGAAGGCCCTTTCTTACAAAAGAGCCGTCGCCAGGATTTACAACCGCAGGGTCCGCCCCCGACCCGTCAAGCTCGGCGACCTGGTATTGCGCAGGGCCGAGGTAAGCAACCCGACCCGTGCACATGGCAAACTTACCCCTAATTGGGAGGGACCTTATCGGGTCATAGGAGTCGTCCGAGCAGGGACATATCGACTTGCGACCATGGACGGCCACACCTTGCCAAGGACATGGAATATGCAAAACCTTAAGAAATTTTTCGTCTAGAAAAACGATGGAAAGCAACATAAGAAACCTTTTGACAAAAGGACTTTTCATTAAATTGGAGTCAAGTTATAGGACTAGATGACCGGACTTACAGACTTACTCCTTAGAGAAAGTTCATGGTAGCTGACCCTTCGGGGGTTCTGGGCTGTCGTCAAAAGGAACCTTCTTGGGCATCTCCACCCCTGAGTCCTCAGGGAAGGAGGCAAAGGGGTCCTCTGCCACCTCAAGGTCAGGGTGGTGAGCCCGGAACCGGGCCAGGGCGATCCGATACCCATATTCGTAGGTAACCTACCCTGACCGGGTTAACCCAAGCTGGAAGCCCTCGGACTTCTTGTAGTCCTCAAGCAGCTGCCTGTCCCTTTCCGGCCTCTGACGGGCCTCCTCGGCTAAGGCCTTGGAAGCGGACTCTGCCTTGGCTTTTGCCGCCTCCAGCTACTTGGTCAACTTCAATGCCTCGGCCTTCCGTAGGCGAAGCTCGGTCTGCTCAACCGGAAGAGCCCCTGGAGGCCGTTGTTCTGCTCTTTGGCCGCCTGGAGCTCATCCTTGAGGTGAGTCACCTCCGCGTCCAAATCGGACGCATGCCGCTCTGCGACAGCTATAGCCTCGGGCCCCGCCACCGCGCGGACCTCCTCGAGTTGCCAGCGCAGCTCGGCATTGCGCTCACCCAGTCCACTGATGATCTGACCAGCGTCCCGCACCCGGTCCATCAGTGCCACGATGTAGTGGTGGCTCTGCAGACCAAAACATGTCAGAACTAGCACATACCGGTGCCAGTAAGAAGCCTAGGGTATAATACTTACCCACACCACTGACTTGGCAGACTTGCCAAGCAGAGTCTCGGAGGGCAGGGTGTATAGCTCCCCGGCCATCCCGGGGTGAAGCCCTCCTCGGAGGAACGTGGCTGCGATGTCGCTGTCAGCCCATACCCTATCCCCGATAGACAGGTTCTCCTAGCGGGCCAACAGGGGGTCGTTCGCCCCCACTAGCCGGTCTCCTACCATCTGAGCATGAAAAGGCTCCTCCTTGGCGTCGATGGGAAGCTGGCATAGCTCCCGGACCAAAGGAAGCCGGGGCTCCTTCCCCGTGCCCTCTCGACTGGCCTCGCCCTCGGCTTGCTTGGGCCTCACCTCCGCCCGCTCCGCGCTGGCCTCATCCGGCTGTGTTGCTGCTGCGGCGGGCCGCTTGGAGGCAAGGACCTTGGCCCTCTTCCGCGGACGATCCGCCTCGACCTCCACCGGCGCCTCTTTGGTACCAGTCTTCGGCTCGGCCGCGCGCATAGAGGGGGTAGACGGGATCCGTCCGCCACGGACCGATCTAAGGTTCACCATCCCTGCAAGCAAGCACCAGTCAGTACCCGCAGGAGCCCAGAAAGCCCTAAATCACGCATGACAAGCATACCCAGAGGCATCGGGCTAAGCCCCGCCTCGATCAGCCATGACTCGGTTATGTCTTGATTGGCTGTGGAAGAAGGGAGGATCTCCTTCAGCCGCTGGAGATCCCTGAGCTCATCATCGCTCAAGCCGGGGGTAGTGTTGTCGATGGTGTGAGTCGACCACTGGAGCCCGAAGCCCCAGTCCCTCACGCAACTCACGAAGAAGAACCGCCCTTTCCATCCCTTGTTACTGGAAGGGGTGCCGCCTACTCTAAAACCCGATCGAGCGGAAAGATAATACCCCCCTGGTCCCTTGGAGAGGCGGAAGCAAGATAAGAACAGGTTCAAAGATGGGGTGATGCCGGCGTAGTGGCACTCCCCCAGAAACGCTACTAAACCCCGCCAGCAGTTGGGTGCCATTTGCGATGGCGAAATACGCCACCTAGAAATACAGGAGACGATGATTGGGTGCAGGGGGAAGCGCAATCCCACTTCCAGGGCGTCCATGGATAACGCGAAGCCCCTAGGAATGGCATCATATGCCCGCTGCCCTGCCTCCAAGGCCACTAAAGCATAATCCTCTGGTACACAAAAGCGACCCCGAAGGTCGAGAAGCTGTGACCCACATACCACGGAGTCAAGATTGTGGGGAGATCGCATGGCCTCAAGGGCCCGCGCCGCCTTCTCGCCAGAAGGCGAGCCGCAACCATGCGGCAAAGGGTTTCGACCAGCAGAGGAAGTGGAGGAGGAAGGCAGAGAAGAAGAAGAGGGAGTAGGAGAAGAAGGGGAAGCAGGAGGAGTGGAGGCAGGCGAAGAAGAAGGGGAGGCCATCCGTACTGACCTTCGAAAGGAAAATGGAAGGGCCGATGCAAACAGGAGCGGTTGAAGGAATCGGTGGAGACGACCCGACAGCGAGATCAAGGGAGCCTGGAAGGATCAGCTTGGGAGGTCAGGAGCATGCAGTGAGACAACCGCACACTACTTATTGGCGAACTCCTGCCGAAAGCCCTGCCCCTTCGCCTACACAGAGTAGGCGACAGCCCACTAACGTGATAGGCCTCAGGGCACGTCACATCAGGAAGACTAGGGAGCGTCTTGCCATAAATGAGCCCTAACGTGGCAGCCCATGGGAAGGCGCGGCAAGCGGAAACGCAGTCGCCTCGATCCCGACCCCCAAGAGCCCCTTACAGGCGTCATTTCTGGAAAGACAAAACGACGCAAGGAACCGTCCCTTGAGCATCGCGCATGACAGCGATCAGGGGATCTCATGCACTCCCCCCAATGGGCGTGACATATGGCCAAGCCAGCGCCTCGCGCCTAGCCGTGAAGTCCGAGCCTCGCCTCGGCCAACAAGCCCGAGCCTCGCCTCGGCCAGGTAAGCCCGAGCCTCGCCTCGGCCAACAAGCCCGAGCCTCACCTCGGCCAAAGCCCGAGCCTCGCCTCGGCCAACAAGCCCGAGCCTCGCCTCGGCCAGGTAAGTCCGAGCCTCACCTCAGCCAACAAGCCCGAGCCTCACCTCGGCCAGAAAGCCCGAGCCTCGCCTCGGCCAGAGAGCCCGAATCTCGCCCCAGCTAGAATGCCCTTCCGCGGTACGCCCGCCTGAGTCGATACCTCGATCGTGGACTGCCCGCTGCGTGCACCTCTGCGTGGTATGCCCACCACAGTGCGGTATGACCACCTGAGCTTGTACCTCGGCTGTAGCCTGCCCTTTGTACCCCTCAACGTGGTACACCCACCCTAGTGCGGTACGCCCGCCTGAGCCTGTACCTCGGTCGCGGATTCCCCGCTGCATACACCTCTGCACGGTACACCCGTCATAGCACGGTACGACCGCCTGAGCCTGTACCTCGGTTGTAGCCTGCCCTTTGTGCAGCTCAACACGGTACGCCCGCCTCTATGCAGCACGCCCATCCGGGGTAGTATTTCGACTGGGTCCTCCCAGTGCCTTCTTCTAGACCTGGCCCCTAAATCAGAAACTCCGGCCATGCCTACCCCCGAATAATCCTCGCAGCCTAAAAACCAGCCTCGGACCCCCGAATGAGTACCGAGGCAGGGCTTCCTTCGGGGGGGAGAATGATGTGGGTAATAAAATAGGAAGTGACGTGAGCCCATGCCGCCTACACCAGGATGACGTCACTTACCCCACACACAGCCATCAGAGCGAGGTTGACCGATACATGTGACACCGCCTGCCCCTCGCAGGCCGCACAGTTCTCGAGACACATCACCATCCTGTAGGGTTAGGTCTTCGATGCGCTCCTAAACGCAACCAGAGGTGCGAAGCTTCAAGCATGTCAAGAAGCAGCGATCTAGTTCATATAAAACCCTGGCAAACGAACATAGAAAAGGGGGAAGAAAAAGGTCTTCTATTCTTCTTAACAAGAAACCCCCTAAAAAGATAATTTTGATTGACTTGATCGTCGGAGGGGTCAGGCGGAGTTCTCCCCGACCCGACCTTTGTGCAGGATCCAGAGCCAGGCATGACCGACGGAGGAGCCCTCGTCGTCATTTCAAACTCCAAGTACCCAACCCGAAGATCTCTTCCACATTCGGCCCGAACCCAACCGCGACGGCCCCGAGGCCACGGCATAAAGTTGTTTGCACTAACAAATTACTCTGGTACACAAAAGCGACCCCGAAGGTCGAGAAGCTGTGACCAACTTACCACAGAGTCAAGATTGTGGGGAGATCGCATGGCCTCAAGGGCCCGCGTCACCTTCTCACCAGAAGGCGAGCCACAACCATGCGGCAAAGGGTTTCGACCAATAGAGGAAGTGGAGGAGGAAGGCAGAGAAGAAGAAGAGGGAGCAGGAGAAGAAGGGGAAGCAGGAGAAGGAGTGGAGGTAGGTGAAGAAGAAGGGGAAGCAGGAGAAGGAGTGGAGGCAGGCGAAGAAGAAGGGGAGGCCATCTGTACTGACCTTCGAAAGGAAAATGGAAGGGCTGACACAAACAGGAGCGGTTGAAGGAATCGATGGAGACGACCCGGCAGCGAGATCAAGGGAGCCTGGAAGGATCATCTTGGGAGATAAGGAGCATGCAGTGAGACAACCGCACACTACTTATTGGCAAACTCCCACCGAAAGCCTTGCCCCTTCGCCTGCACAGAGTGGGCGACAGCCCACTAACGTGATAGCCCTCAGGGCGCGTCACATCAGGAAGACCAGGGAGCGCCTTGCCATAAATGAGCCCTAACGTGGTAGCCCGTGGGAAGGCACGGCAAGCAGAAACACAGCCGCCTTGATCCCAACTCCCGAGAGCCCCTTATAGGTGCCATTTTTGGAAAGACCAAATGACACAAGGAACCGTCCCTTGAGCGTCGCACATGACAGCGATCAGGGGATCTCACGCACTCCCCCCAATGGGCGCGACATATGAGATTATAATCGCCCGCGGTCACCTTGGCCAAAAGCCCGAGCCTCGCCTCGGGGTGAAATCGAGCCTCGCCACCAACAAGCCGAGGCGAGCCAGAAAGTCCGAGCCTCACCTCGGCCAGAAAGCCCGAGCCTCGCCTCGGCCAGGTAAGTCCGAGCCTCGCCTTGGCCAACAAGCCCGAGCCTCGCCTCGGCCAGAAAGCTCGAGCCTCGCCTCAGCTAGGTAAGTCCAAGCCTCACCTCGGCCAACAAGCCCGAGCCTCGCCTCGGCCAGAAAGCCCGAGCCTCGCCTCGGCCAGAGAGCTCGAATCTCGCCCCAACCAGAATGCCCTTCCGCAGTACGCCCGCCTAAGCTGGTACCTCGGTCGTGGACTGCCCGCTTCATGCACCTCTGCACAGTACGCCCGCCATAGTGCGGTACGACCGCTTGAGCCTATACCTCGACTGCAGCTTGCCCTTTGTACCCCTCAACGTGGTACGCCCGCCCTAGCGTGGTATGCCCGCCTGAGCCTATACCTTGGTCGTGAACTGCCCATTGCGTACACCTCTGTGCGGTACGCCCGTCATAGCACGGTACGATCGCCTGAGCCTGTACCTCGGCCGTAGCCTACCCTTTGTGCAGCTCAACGCGGTACGCCCGCCTCTATGCAGCACGCCCATTCGGGGTAGTATTTCGGTTGGGTCCTCCCAACGCCTTCTTCCCGACCTGACCTTTTTGTAGGATCTAGAGCCAGGCGTGACCAACGGAGGAGCCCTCGTCGTCATTTCAAACTCCAAGGACCCAACCCGAAGATCTCCTCCACATTCGGCCCGAACCCAGCCACGACGGCCCCGAGGCCACGGCATAAAGTTGTTTACACTAACAATATTTAAAACACTCTTTTAGATATCACTTGATCTTTATCATGTTTGAATTAATATTTCTGGTTATTATAGGTGTAAATACTTTGACATTGTTTAAAATATATTATTTTTAGTATTTATGCCTAATCTTGTTTATTAAGCTTTATGTTGAAGGAAATCTATTCGATTTGGCTTGAATTCAAAAGATTGAATTCAAGTGCTTTTTAACTTCTAATGATATGGCATATAGATAGGGGGAGTTGAGTTTAGCTCCATCATCAATTGATTGTCATCATCAAAAAGGGGGAGATTATTGAATCTCGGATTTTGATGATGAAATCAATTGGTGAAATATTTGTTCTAATCTATATTATCAAAGATAAGAGTGCAGGATTAACTATGATGGGTCAGAAACATAAAGTGATTTACCGAGGTCAAGTCCGTCAAGTGTTCAATAGTTCATCGGAAATCCGAAGGATCATCGGAAGTATTATCGTAACCAACCGAGATCGAATAAGGGATTTACCGAAGTTTTCAAAAGTTCACTGTAAAGATCGTCGAAGGTTCGCGGAGATTGTCGAGAAGGTTCGGAAGCTTGTTGAAGACTCATTGAGCGTGCCATACAAGCCGGGCACATGTTAGGAATCCGCCAGAAGAAATCCGAGAGAAGTATCGGAGGACCGTCGAAGTCTTATCGTAAAGCTCACTACAATAAGACTTGAAGAATGTCAGTTTACATCATTGTTAATTATATTTTAATTTCGTAGTTGGCACATACTTAGGGCAAGGATTTCGAATTAATCCTGCTCTAAATTGGTAGGGGCCAACCGGGCCCTTATTGGGCCTTGAACAAGGCCCATTCAGCAAAGCTGAATGGGCCAGGTGGTAGAACCGCCTGTGCCAGGCGGTAGCACCGCTTGGCAGCCGTGTACCGCCCGGCTACAGTGAATAGTGGCAGTAGTATCGCTTGCTCCAAGCGGTACTACCACCTGCTCTAGGCGGTAGTACGGCCTATGCATTGTTAGTCTGATGACTGACAAGCGGTAGCACCGCCTCTGATAGGCGGTAGCATCGCCAGCACTGGGAACTCCAATTTGATTTCAAATTTGGAGCCCAAATTTGAATCCATTTTGGATCTATAAATACCCCCCTTTCTCAGCTGAAAGGGCACCTTTTTGAGAGTTAGAAATCAAGTTAAAATCTTGCAAAAGTCTTGTTTTCAGTAGTTTGTGTTCACCTCATTCTTTCTCTTTGAAAAATCTGTAAGACTGTGAACTTCTTGTAAAGGGTTGTAAGAGGGGTATTTGATCCTTCCCCTTCAAAAAGATTTGCTAGTGGAAGTTGGGAGCCTCATCGGAGAAGGCTTTGAATGTGGATGTAGGTCACTTTGACCGAACCACTATACATCGCTGTGTCTTGAATGTGTGAGTGTTTAAATTTCTGTTTCATCTCTTTACTTGGCTGCAAACTATTTAGTTTGTCATTACTTTTACTCAAGCAACTTCTACCAAGTCATCTTTCATCGGATCGAAGTTTTCATACAAACTAGCCTTTTACTGAAATCGGTTTCAAGTTTACGATTTTAATCCGCTGCACTAATTCACCCCCCCCCCCCCCCCCCCTCTTAGTGCTTGTTCGATCCTAACACGAGTCTCTTCCCATTCCATATCTCATATGGAGCAGACATTACTGATTTAGTTGGAATTCTATTCAGAAGGTAAGCTGCGGTCTCTAGGGCATATCCCCAGAATGAGATGGGTAGGTCGGCGAAACTCATCATGGAACGCACCATGTCTAACAGTGTGCGATTCCTCCTTTCTGATACACCATTAAGTTGCGGTGTATAAGGAGGTGTCCATTGGGATAAAATCTCATGGTCTTTGAGGAACTGGGTGAACTCTGTACTCAAGTACTCACCTCCTACATTTGATCGAAGGGTTTTAATACTCTTTCCTGTCTGGTTCTCTACTTCATTCTTATATTCCCTGAATTTCTCAAAAGCCTCAGACTTGTACTTCATCAAGTACACATGTCCGTATCTTGAGAAATCATCAGTGAAAGTAATGAAGTAGGAGTAACCACCTATGGCATGAGTCGATATGGGACCATATACATCACTATGTTTGAGTTCCAGTAACTCAGTGGCTCTCTCTCTAGTTCCACTAAATGGAGAGTTGGTCATTGTTCCCCGAATGTAAGGTTCACAAGTCACATATGACTCATAGTCAAATGGATCTAGATATCCATTCTTCAGTAACTTTTGAATCCTTCCCTCATGGATGTGACCTATCCTACAATGCCACAGATATGCAATGTTCACCTCTTCTCGTTTCCTCTTAGACTCACTTACACAAATGATATGTGGAGCTATATCTAGCATAAATAAACCATTATGCAATGTTCCTCTCATGATAATCTCATTATGTAATATTATATAACAACCATTGTTCTCAAAACTAATTTATATCCACTAACTTTCAAATATGAAATGGAAATAATATTTTTGATAATAGAAGGAACATAACAGCATGCATCTAATGCAATAATAGCTCCACCATGCAAATGTAACGTGACCTTTGTTGGGAAATCCTCGCAAGGGGGGAACGACATCACATGCGTAGTGGAAGAATAGAAAACAAAACACCCCAGATTTCCCATAGAAAGTTTCCGTCGTCGTGCGAAGATCGGTGCGTCAAAAGCAAATCCACGAAAACTGCACATGTAAAAGAAGATACCTAGGGAGATCGTATATCCCTGAATTCCTGCAGATCTGTGGGAGAGGATGAAGGAAGTCAAGTGTCCTCCTCTCTAGCGGTATCCACACAGCAGGGATTGCGACGATGCTCCTCTCTCTCTGGGGGGAGGAGAACAGGAGGTGGCTACCAAAAGAAACCCTCAGCCTATAGAGCTTTGGTCCCCTCCTATTTATAGAGGGCCCCCCCTTGAAAAACCATAATGGATCTTTTGCCCTATTGGGTATTGGATCTCCATCCAATTACCCAAGCCTCTTGGATTAGTGGGCCTCTACCCAATAATCTCTCATTAGTAATTATTGGATCTCATCTCAGGATCCAATAATTCAGGGGCTTAATGGATATCCAATAAGATAGGAGGTTCAGCGGATATCTCATATCCGAACCTCTACTCGTCGCAACACCTACCATATGTATGTGACCCTCTAGGCCCAATATCGAGCTAGCCATGGGTCATGCTTATCAGAACTCCTTCTGACTTAGTGAATTATTATCTCTATAATAATTCACCAAACTCATCGACCGCAAACGTATTAGGCCACTACGCCGCAGCCCCTAGATGATACAGGGGAATCCAATCCTTTGGACCTATCTATCCTCAGTTACCATGTATCTATAATCTCTCATCCATCTAATATCCCAGAGACCCTATACCGGGCATGGTGCTGTCAGGCGCATACGGTCTCTCCTCGAGTCTTGCTCTTGTCGGATTCTCCCGGAGAACTCTTTCTCTCTCAATCCGAATGATTTTGGCCAAGGATTTGTTCGAGCAAGAACACATGGGATATTTCTCTCATGATACCGAGAGCGAATGATCCTCTATTGACACTCAATAGCCCTCGTAAGGTTGGCTACCACTCCCAATGACCGGCTGTACTAGATATAGAGCTTTCCAAACCTATAAGTCCGGTATCAAAGAGTGGAGTACTCATACAGGACATCCTTGGTGTCTCATGTCTAAGGACCGATACACTATTGGGATTACGAATCATTCGACGTGAGGTATCAATAACCATCCAAAGATTCCGTAGGCAGATCAATCAGTGAACTCATTCTCCAATGAGCACCTGCACTGTACCCTTAGTGTCCCCACACGAATAGCTATGAGACTAGCTACCTCCATCATATGAACGGGTATACAGCACACCAGTCTATCCGGTTATCTCAATGTCCTTCTCGAGTATCGTATGACCAGGATAATTTAGGGTCTGTGTTTAAAGTTGAATCGATCTCATTATCGTGATCTCATCACGATCCGATTCCCATTGCATAGATCCAGGGACATCACAATATATATCTAGATAATGTGAGATAATGCCAATAATCATAAGCAAAGAGATTGACGTAGCGTGTTATAGGTGCAATCACTCATATGATTGGCTTGTATGGCACCTATAACTAGCAATCTCCCACTTGATCTAAAGCCAATCACCAACATGTCTGATCCCCATCAGACCTCTGTGACACTCAAAGACAATCTGAGTCAATGGCTTTGTTAGTGGATCTGCAATGTTATCTTCGGATGGAACTCTTTCCATTGCTACATCTTTTCTGGCGACAATCTCTCTAATAAGTTGGAACCTCCTCAGAACACTTCTGATGAGACCCAAGTTCCCTTATTTGAGTAATAGTCCCATATTTGTTATAATATAAAGGAATCAGCTCCTCGCTGCTCGGGATGACTCCTAGATCTATGATGAACTTCTTCATCCAGACTCCCTCCTTTGCTGCCTCTATTGCAACAATGTATTCTGCCTCTGTGGTCGAGTCAGCAGTAGTGTCTTGCTTGGAACTCTTCCAGCATACTGCTCCTCCATTCAGGGTGAACACATACCCTGAATTCGACTAGCTATCATCGACATCGGACTAGAAGCTCGAGTCCGAGTAGCCCTTAACCTTGAGGCTACTATCTCCATATACCTGTAAAAGATCCTTAGTCCTTCTCAAGTACTTAAGGATACATTTTACTGCTTTCTAGTGCTCCAAGCCTGGATCTACCTGATATCTGCTCGTGACACTCAGAGCATGCGCTATATCAGGCCTAGTACATAGCATAGCATACATGATAGATCCTATCGCTGATACATATGGCATCATATCCATGTGTGCCCTTTCTTCAGGAGTCTTTGGGGACATACTCCTAGAAAGTGATATTCCATGTCTCATTGGTATGAGACCTCTCTTGGAATTTTTCATGTCAAACCTTTTAACAATGGTGTCTATGTACCTAGACTAGGACAAGCCAAGCATCCTCTTGGATCTATCTCTATAGATCTGTATCCCCAATATGTAGGATGCTTCCCCTAAGTCCTTTATGGAGAAGTGCCTAGATAGCCAAGCCTTTACTGTGGAGAGCATTCCTACATCATTCCCAATGATCAGGATGTCATCCACATATAATACTAAAAAGGTGATAGTGCTCCCACTTAATTTCCTATACACACAAGGTTCATCTTCGTTCTTAACGAAGTCATAAGATCTGATCGTCTCATCAAATCTTATGTTCCAACTTCAAGAAGCTTGCTTCAATCCATAAATGGACCTAAGCAACTTGCACACCTTATCTAGGTTATCCTTGGACACAAATCCCTCAGGCTATATCATATACACCTCCTCATCGAGGTTACCATTGAGGAATGCGGTTTTGACGTCCATCTGCCAGATCTCATAATCATAATGTGCTACAATAGCCAATAGAATTCGAATGGATTTTAGCATGGCTATAGGTGAGAAAGTTTCATAGTCAACACCTTGCCTTTGACGATACCCCTTAGCAACTAGCCTTGCTTTATAGGTCTCTACCTTTCCATCTACTCCAATCTTCTTTTTAAAGATCCACTTGCAACCAATGGGTACAATACCCTCGGGTGCATCAACTAGGTTCCAAACCTTGTTGGAGTACATGGAATCCATTTCTGAATTCATGGCTTCTTGCCATTTCCCGGAGTCTATGCTCATAATAGCCTCCTCGTAGGTCTGAGGATCAATATCCTCAACATCCTCTCTTCTGATATATCCCACATATCTCTCAGGAGGATGGGACACTCTATCGGACATACGTAAAGTTGGAACTTGTGTGTTAGGTATATGAACAGACTCTGAAATGGTGCTTGAGCTAGGTTCTCCAACCTCGCTCAACTCTATCATGCTCTCACTGTCTCCACCAAGAATGTGTTCCTTCTCAAGGAACATTGCTCTCTTGGCTACAAAGACCTTCGGTCCTCGTGGTAATAGAAATAATACCCATAAGTTTCTTTGGGGTATCCCACGAACTTGCATCGTTCCGTCCTAGATTCCAACTTGTCAGGGTTGTGTCTCTTAACATGGGCAGGGCAGCCCCAAATCTTAACAATCTTAAGAGCAGGCATCTTCCCATTCCATATCTCATATAGAGTAGACATCACTGATTTAGTTGGAATTCTGTTCAGAAGGTAAGCTGCGGTTGTTAGGGCATATCCCCAGAATGAGATGGGTAGGCCGGCGAAACACATCATGGAACGCACCATGTCTAACAGTGTGCAATTCCTCCTTTCTGATACACCATTAAGCTATGGTATATAAGGAGGTATCCATTTGGATAAGATCTCATAGTCTTTGAGGAACTGGGTGAACTCTGTACTCAAGTACTCACCTCCTCGATCTGATCGAAGGGTTTTAATACTCTTTCCTATTTGGTTCTCCACTTCTCGTTTCCTCTTAGACTCACTTACACTCATGATATGTGGAGCTATTTCTAGCATAAATAAACCATTATGCAATGTTCCTCTCGTGATGATCTCATCATCTAATATTATTGAACAACCATTGTTCTCAAAAACTAATTTATATCCAATAATCACAAACATGAAATGGAAATAATATTTTTGATAATAGAACGAACATAATAGCATGCATCTAATGCAATGATAGCTCCACCAGGCAGATGTAAGGTGACCTTGCCAACAGCCAGTGCAGTAACCTTTGCTCCATTGCCCATCTTAAGGTCCATCTCGCCTGCTCAATCTCTAGGTCCCGCTGTAACCTGCAACAAATTACAAATATGATAAGCACTCCCGGTATCAAATACCCATGTGTTATCATAAGATTCTGATAAATGGAGACTAATCATGAATATACCTGAAGCTTCTACAAGCTTCTATTTTGCCTTCTCTGCAAGGTACTCCTTGCAGTTCCTCTTCCAGTGCCCATCTTTACCGCAGTGGAAGCACTGACCTTTGTCCTTTGTTGGGTCTTTCTTGGCAACCTTTGCCTTACCTATTTTGCCCTTGCCCTTGCCCTTCTTAAGGGTTTTCTCAGCCTTCCTTTTCTTTTTGGTCTCACCAGTGTAGAGAACCGGCTTCTCTTTCTTGATGGTGCTCTATGCTTCTCTCAACATATTGAGGAGCTTTGGGAGGGTCACTTCAAGTTTGTTCATATTAAAATTTATTATAAACTAAGAAAAGAAATTTGGTAGGGACTGAAGTACAAGATCCACACATAGGTTATCCTCTACGACCATTCCTAGACCTGAGTTTTTCGATCCACTCAATTATTTTGAGGACATGGTTCTGAACCGGTGTCCCCTCAGTCATCCTAGCACGGAAAAGACTCTTTGATATCTCATATCGCTGAGTTCTTCCCTGTTCCTCAAACAGTTTGCGAAGATGTAGGAGTATGGAATTAGCATCCATATTTTCATGCTATCTTTGTAACTCAGTAGTCATAGAGGCCAACATGTAACACTGAGCAAGAGTGGAATCATCTAAGTACTTCACATAACGAGCGATCTCATCCTTGCTTGCCCCTTCGTCGGGTGTAGGGATCACTGTATCAAGGACATACACGATTTTCTCCGTCGTGAGAACGATTCTCAGATTACGAAGCCAATCCGTATAATTTGGACTAGTGAGGCAGTTGGCATTGTTAGGATCTAAAAGGCACTAAGAGGGGGGGGGGTGAATTAGTGCAGCGGATAAAACGATGGATTTTTCAGCGATTTAAAAGAAGCTTCGGAAACTTCGTACGATGAAAACAACATTTTGTTTGAAACCGATTTTTGCGTTCTAACTTTAAAGCATGCATACAAAGATAAAAATGAAGAGGAGCAAGTAAAGTAAAGGTTGCAGCAAGGTAAAACAGAAATTTAAACACTCACACAATCAAGATGCAGCGATGTATAGTGGTTCGGTCAAAGTGACCTACATCCACTCCCGAAGCCTTCTCCGATGAGGCTTCCTTCTTCCACTATCAAATCCTTTGAAGGGGAAGGATCAAATACCCCTTTTACAGCCCTTTACAAGATGTTCACACTTGTACAAGATTTCTCAAGAAAAGAAGAAGGTGAACACTTAGCAAGAACAAGACTTTTCAACACTCTACAAAAGCTCAAGACTTAAGAATTTTGCTCAAAAGGGTGCCCTTTCTGAGAAAGGGGGGGGTATTTATAGATCCAAAGTGGATTCAAAATTGGGCTCCAAATTTGAAATCAATTTGGAGTTTCAATGCTCGTCAATGAGGCGGTGCACCGCTTTGTTTATGTATGTGGGCGGTGTTACGCCTGCATGGGCGGTTCCACCGCCTGCCTATGTATAGGGGCGGTGCAACCGCTCCAGCCAGGTGGTGCCACCACCCCAGGCTGGGCGGTTTAACCGCTTGCCCCATTCGGACAAAGCCGAATGGGCCCTGTTTAAGTCTTAACTTGGCTCAAGAGAGGCCCGCTTGGCCCCCACCGAATTTAGGCAGGATTTTTCCTAAATCCTTGCTCTACTCATGTGCAAACTACGAACCTAAAACATAACTCAACGTGATTTGATCCGACACTCTTCAAGTCAACTTCCGCGAGCTTTACGACGAGATTCGGCAGCCTTCCGATGCTTCCTCGGATTGCTTCCAATGGGCTCCCAAAGATACTCGGATTGTATGGCGAGCTCAACGAGTCTTCGCTTGCTTCCGAATCTTCCCTGAGTTCCGCGAACCTTCGATCTTTGAGATGAACTTCGAAAACTTCGGCAAGTCCACGATTCGATCTTGGATGGTTCCTAACACTTCCAAAAATCTCTGACTTAGATGAACTCTTGAACCCCCGACGGACTTGACCTCGGTAAATCACTTTATGTTTTCTTCCCATCGTAGTTATTCCTGCACACTTATCTCGATAAAGTAGATTAGAACAAATATTTCACCAATTGACTTCATCATCAAAATCCGAGATTCAACAGGCATCAAGTATGCCACGTAAAGGATTTGAAAGTGACATTTTTCTGAAATTAAAGATGTAGCAGAAATAAATAACATGCAGACTTTGTAAAAATTAAATAATTAAGATAAGGACTTCTATCTTAATGTATTCCCACTAATTTTTTACGAGACACACAACACCCTCTGGTATGTGAATCGAGACCCCGGTGGATCTCTAGTGGGGATCGGGATCCAATCGACGTTTTAACGTAACCTCGAGGGACTCGACCAATCACGTTAAGCGTAAGGTAGGCAACTCTTGCCAATCACAACTCCTTGTGATTCCTGTCCTGTTCGGCCTCCGAACCACCATGGCCTCGAGGGACTCGACCAACCATGATGTTCGGTTAAGTCATCACCATCGTTACAAGATGAGTCTGATTCGGTGATATACTCTCAAGGGACTCGACCAAGCATACCATGTCCTCAGGTCACCTATGACATCTCTATGCCGTAGATAAGATGGCGAGACGCGATATAGGTGAGTCTCAAGGGACTCGACCAACTCAACCTACACCGGGAATCGGCTCCTAGCTATAACGATGGAAGGCCACGTGGGTCAATCTAATTACCTCACATTTATCGACTTAATATTATTAATGGAGAGGATTTTTGATTTGGTCTCCTAACATAATGTGTCACACATATACGTATTTAATATATATATCTACATTGCATGCAAATATATATATACATATCTAATAGGTGTATAACTAATCACACATCACATGAGCAATCACACCAGATGATCATGGACCATATCCTAATATGATCAGGCCCGAGCCAGTGGGCCCAATCACTCACATCAAGATCTATGTGTACTTCGGCGCATCTCTATGCCCTGTGATCGTCCATCTCGCTTCCTTGGATCCGTCGACATCTCAACGCATCTCCATGCATTAGATCATCCGTCTCGACCTCGTGAGTCACGCTACCATTGTGCCTACTCTGATAATTACAACATAATTACAAATATGCAAGCCCGACAATAAACGAGAAAAATAGAGGCTCGCAGACACTAATAATAATAATCACATGTACACACATCACATCACAAGTCTATGATCATCTGTCCACATCATACATCACATATATATGTTACTTTATAGGACTACTAGATAAATAATAATAGTTAATTAAACTATTTAATTAACTAATATTTCTGAAAATAGGGACATAGAGGGAATTTTCTTCCCAAGGGTATTTTGGTCATTCGGCCAAAAGGGACAAAGAATAGAATTTCTCAAATTTTGAGGGTATTTTGGTAATTCTGTCAAAGGGGATAGAATCTGAAATTTCTGAAATTTCGAGGGGCAAAACCGGCTTTTGCCCCCAAACCATAATCCCTCTACCCTGTTGTGTTTGCATCGGTGCGCGCCGCGGCGCGCAGTGGTATGGTATAGCAGCGGCGCAGCACGCAGCGCTGCCCCAACCACGGTGGGCACGCCAGAAGCACCACCCACGGTAGCACGCAGGCGCCCCGCGGCAACCTGCCGTCGCCCGGCCGCGCTGCCATGGGCGGGCGCGAGCACCCAGCCGGCGCCTGCGGACAGCCAATAGGCAGCTTGCCTACGGCCAGCAGCCCGACCGGCGGCTGTTGCTTGTGCAGGCAGCAAGGCTACAAGCAGCCTTGCGGCCGCTGCACGAACACAGCAAGGGCGGCAATAGTTGCTGCCCTTCCTCGCCCTTTGCACCAACGATTTTGGCGATGTAACCTGTTCTAGATCACAACACACGCAGTTTAAGATCCGATCTTCGCACGAACAACCTGGCTCTGATACCATTATTGGGAAATCCTCGCAAGGGGGAGCGACATCACATGCACAGCGGAAGAACAGAAAACAAAACACCCGAGATTTCCTGTAGAAAGTGTCTGTCGTCGTGTGAAGATCGATGCGTCAAAAGCAAATTTACGAAAACTACACATGTAAAAGAAGATACCTAGGGAGATCGTATATCCCTGAATTCCTGCAGATCTATTGGAGAGGATGAAGGAAGTCAAGTGTCCACCTCTCTAGCGATATCCACACAGTAGGGATTGTGACGATGCTCCTCTCTCTCTGGGGGGAGGAGAACAGGAGGTGGCTACCAAAAGAAACCCTCAGCCTATAGAGCTTTGGTCCCCTCCTATTTATAGAAGCCCCCTTGAAAAACCCTAATGGATCTTTTGCCCTATTGGGTATTGGATCTCCATCCAATTACCCAAGCCTCTTGGATTAGTGGGCCTCTACCCAATAATCTCTTATTAGTAATTATTGGATCTCATCTCAAGATCCAATAATTCAGGGGCTTAATGGATATCTAATAAGATAGGGGGTTCAGCGGATATCTCATATCCGAACCTCTACTCATCGCAACACCTACCATATGTGTGTGACCCTCTAGGCCCAATATCGAGCTAGTCGTGAGTCATACTTGTCAGAACTCCTTCTGACTTAGTGAATTATTATCTCTATAATAATTCACCCAACTCATCGACCGCAGACATACTAGGCCACTACGCCGCGGCCCCTAGACGATACAGGGGAATCCAATCCTTTGGACTTATCTGTCCTTAGTTACCATGTATCTATAATCTCTCATCCATCTAATATCCCAGAGACCTTATACCGGGCATGGTGCTATCAGGCCCATACGGTCTCTTCTCGAGTCTTGCTCTTGTCGGATTCTCCCGGAGAACTCTTTCTCTCTTAATCCGAATGACCTTGGCTAAGGATTTGTTTGAGCAAAAACACATGGGATATTCCTCTCATGATATCGAGAGCGGATGATTCTCTATTGACACTTAATAGCCCTCGTAAGGTTAGCTACCACTACCAATGACTAGCTGTACTCGATATGTAGCTTTTCAAACCTATAAGTCGGGTATCAAAAAGTGGAGTACTCATACAGGACATCCTTAGTGTCTCAAGTCTAAGGACCAGATACACAATTGGGACTACGGAATCGTTGTCTGACATGAGGTATCAATAACCATCCAGCATTCCGGAGGCGGATCAATCAGTGAACTCATTCTCCAATGAGCACTGCACTGCACTTAGTGTCCCCACACGAGTAGCTATGAGACCTATCACGCCCCCCAAATTTTTAATCTCGTTCAGGAGGTGTGATCCTATCTTAAAAATCCATAACATTAAAATTTATCACGATCAAATCCCAAGATCCAAACAATTATTTGAGGATACAGAGAAACATTCAAATATCATTCATATACATAACACCTGTGCAGGTATAATCATATATCACATCACATGAACCTTTATAAGGACCCAAACCAACTCAACAAAATATCGACCTCACTTATAATTCCACAAGCATAAGAATTTACACAATCAAAACTCCAACCATTTACCACAAATTCATATCATCATACCCTGAACTCAACATTCCAAAATTCCAACCATGCGAGATCTTTAAAAGCTTTTACATAATACATCAATTCAGATTCATCGATAATATTTCATTACATACAAAACATACTTATACAACAATAACATCACAACCCACAAAGTCTTGCCATAATCTGAATAGCTTTTCACTGTCTCAGCCCAATTCTAACATTTAGCGGGTCATAAGCTAACCTGAAAAAGAGTTATATAAGAATGGAGTGAATTACAAAGCTCAGCAAGTGGGAAAACATATCCAGAACAAGGAATGATAGTTTTAAACAAGCTTGGTATCAAAATACAAGACAGAAATACTAGAATTCATAGGTATCAGCTCATTAGATACAAATCGCAGATGTCATTTCATTTAAAACATATTTGATTCATAACAAATGGAGCAGAGTAATTGGAGCATATCAGATGATGTAAATAGTATTTCGGAGCATATCAAATGACACATAGGACATTACGGAGCATATCAATGATGCACGGAACATTTCAAAGCATATCAATGATGTATGAAATGTTTCGGAGCATATCAACAACATATGAAACATTTCGGAACATATCAATAACGTATAAATTGACTCGGAGCATATCAATGGCAGAGGGAACATTTCGGAACGTATCAAATGACATATGAATGGTTTCGGAGCATATCAATAGTGTAGAGGAGATCTCTCAGAACATATCAGAATAACAAACAAGTAACAGAAGTTCAAATGTCATATCTCATCATTCATTTTTCTTATCATCCAAAGCGCACATATAAACACAAACAATGCTTTGGATATCATATCAAAAACACAGAGGGTGCAGTGGGATCCCAAACAGAATATGGTCCATCCATTTCTGGATGACCACCAGACAGAAGTCTCCCACGTCTGGGAGCTCCATCCACCCACGTCTAGGTGAAGTCAGAGGGGGCCGCAGAGCATCTCAGGCTCTATGCATAACTCCCTTTACCATTTCTGGCAAAGGTTCACATGATCCCACAAGACACCAGAGTACAAAAGGATAGGTGTGAATAATAAATTGGCACATATCGAAGCACATGCAGAACAATAAAACATACATGCGCCTTTACGGAACAATACGATACAAACATAATCTTTCACAAATTCAGTTAGATTTGAAAGGAAAATAAAAGCAAGAGTATTCAAGGATTTGAAGCAATAATATAAAGCTCAATCAAAGAAAGAATTCTAGCTGGATTCAATTTCCAAAGAGATGAAACATGAATAGGCAGATGAAACATGAATAAGCAAAATCATGTGACTGAGTGGTATCATATCAAAAACACAGAGGGTAGCAGTGGAATCTCAAACAGAATATGGTCCATTCAGCATGGACCCGGCAGAAATCAGAGCATCGCGGGCTCTAAGCATAACTCCCTTCACCATTTCTGGCAAAGGTTCACATGATCCCACAGCCACCAGAGTACAAAAGGACAGGTGAGCAATAAAATTAGCATATCGGAAGCACATGTGGATCAATAAAACGTACATGTGCCTTTATGAGTCGATACGATGCAGACATAATCTTTCACAATTGCATTCAAACTTGAAAGAAAATAGAAGCAAGAGCATACAAAGATTCAAAGCAATAATATCAAGCTCAGTCAAATAAAGGATTATAACCGAAATCAATTTTCCAAAGGAATATACAAGAATAGGCGGAATCAACCAAAGCTCAATTGTTAGCAGAATTTGAGAGCCATATTTCATGAATTGTTCGGATAACCAATTATGCTCCAAATCACTCAAGAAAGATGTCATTAGAAAGCTGAAGCAGTCTACTTTCAGATAAAATAAGTTTCATACAAATAGGAGTTTCAATCAAAGAGTTACAAATGATTCGGTAACCAAGAGTCAAGAAATGAAATCTCTGTTTTCAGAAACGATAGGATCGAATTCAACAGAATTCTGGGCAGTCATTTTAACTCCAAACTTTTCAATCTAGGTACCAAAGAAAGATCAATAAGTCTAGTTTCCAACAAAGCAAGTTTCACATAAATCAGAGTTTCCAATAGAGACTTATAGGCAGTTTAGTATCAAAAGGTCAGAACTTATAGTCTCTATTTTACAGATTCCGTAGAGTTGATTCAATTTGATGTTTGGATAGGCAAATTTACTCCAAATCATACAAATAAGCTGTCCAAAGAAAGGTCTACAAGTCTATATTCAGATCAAATAAGCTTTGCCTAAATTGGAAATCTGTACAGGGATTTATAGCTGAAACAAAGTAGAAGGGTCAGAATTTTGATAATTTTCCAGATTCAAGCAATTACATTCCAAACAATAAAGATATCAGATTTCAAGGCTAGAACAGTTCAAATTTCTCATATTCAAGGAAAAGGAAAAGATTAGGATTGTAGTAGAAAGGAGTGGAACACTTGTCTTTCGAATATTCTGATCCAACGAAATTATAAGCCCAAATCCTTCTACCTTTCCTCAATCTCCTCTCCCTATGCCATATTGTTCACGTATCTTCTTTCTTCCTCAGCTGCATCTCATGCAGAACGTAGGAGGGTGCAGTCATCTGCTTTCCCTTCCTCTTTTTTCTCAACCACAGCTGCCGTAGTCACAGCCGCAGCTATAGTCCCAGCCACAGCCATAGCCATAGCCACAGCCACAGCCCCTTCCACTGTGCTATTTCTGCTCCTTCTCTCTCAGCCATAGCATCCTCTTCCTCCCTTGCTCCTCTTCCTCTCTTTCTCCTCTTCCTTCCTCTTCTTCTTTTCCAGCCGCAGCTGCCACAGCCGCAGCCACAGCCTCTTCTTCCTCTCCACCTCTTCTTCTTTCTCAGCCGCAGCTGCCACAACCACAGCTACAGCCTTCCTTCCCTCCTCATCTCTTCTTCTCTTCTCTCCTTCTTCCCCTTCGCTTCTCTTCTTCTCTCTTTCCTTCTCCTCACCGGCGCACAGCACCTCCTCTGTTTTCCTCATGCAGGAAACAAAGATTGCAACAACCCGGCCCGTGGCTGCCACACCACAGCCACAGCCGTAGCCCTCTTCCCTCTCTTCTTCTTCTTCCCTATTTTCTCACAGCACAGCCCCTCTCCTCCTTCTTCCTCTCTTCTTTCCTACTTGGCTGCATGTATAATGTGACCTCCTTCCTTCCTCTTCCTCTTCCCTCTTTCTCCCTCTTCTTCCTCTTCTTCTCTCTTTCTTTTCTTCTCTCCTAACTGCAGCCCAAGTTGCAGCCTTCTTCCTCTTCTCTCTTTTCCCTTTTTCTCTTCTTCTCCTCTTCTTCCTTTCTCCTCCTGCTACCACAACTCTTCTCCTCCTATTTCCTCCTACGGAAACAGAGGTGTGCGCTGCCTAGCTGCAGCCACCTCCTTCCCTCTCTTCTTCCTCTCCTTCTTCTCTTCTTCTTCTCTCTCTCTTCTTCTTTTCTTCCTCTTTTCCCTTCTCCTCCATAGCCTTTGCTTCCTCCTCTGTTTTCCTCATCATTATTGCTGAGAAAGAAAGAGGTAGTGGGATAACTCCTCCCTTCTTTTCCCTCTTTTTTTTAAGTTTGCAGCTTAATAGTTTGTATGAAATTTTTAATAAATTTATAAATGGGTCCTCAATTTTACACGCAAGTGCCCACATAAATTCTGAAAATGAGGATATTACATCCTACCCTTAAAAAGAAAAATTTAGTCCTCTAAATTGATCATACCTCAATCAATGAAAGATGAAATAAATTTTCTTCCAGTTCCTCGTTTAACTCTCGAAATAGTTTCATCAATAGAATAATACTTCCAAATCACTTTGACTAGAGGAATATTTTTTTTTATCATTGGGATGCATACTCTGTCCCCAAATCAGAGGATTGTCTCAAGGACCAAATCAAGCATATTCATTCTCTTGATCTAGAGGTAATCCAAGCAAATCATCTTGGAATACATTAAGGAACTCTCTAACTACAAAAATTTCATCTAAATTAGTTTCTTGATCTGATTTGCTCCTTTACATATACAAGATAGCAAAAATAATCCTTCTGCATAAAACGAGGTGCTAAAGCTGATATCAAGCAAAGAGGTAAATCATGCTTAATACTCTCAAAATAAAAGATGAGCTGATCTCATATACAAAAAGCGATCCTTTTGTATAACAATCTATATTGGCATGATAAGAAGATAATTAATACATGCCAATATAATATCAAAACTTCAAATCTCTAGGAGAATCAAATCATGAAGAAGTTCATGTTCTCCAATAGAAATCAGACGAGATGACTAGATCAGGTTTATTGTCCATGGATCCCTAACAATCGTAGTTACATATAGCATATGATCTAGCGGTCTAGGTTGAATGCCCAAGTGATAAACAAAATATTACGAAGCAGAATAGAGATTGGAACCATGGTCAAACAAAATTTTGGCATTCTTTCAAAAACATGAATAATACCTTCGACCACCGATTTAGAAGCTCTAAAATCATGTTCAGGATTAGCATGCGCTCTAGCATGAGCTGATGATCTGGGAGACAATGGTTCTTTCTTCTTCTTGTTCAAAATGCAATCTTTTGATTCATGATTCAACTTCCCACAAGCTAACAGACTCTAGTCACTCGAAAACATAAACTTATTCCATGATTTAAACCACATTTTGCGATTAAGTCCTCTGTAGTGCCTTTCCCTTTCTAAATCTAGATGTATTGACCCTCTTATTATCACATTCTAATTCATTTCCTCTATTCTTTTTAGTTGATAAACTTGTCCTTGCTATTCCAGCTCCTGATCTCCAGAAATTCTTTTTATTGTTTTCCACCAATGCTCAATCTCTCCTTTAAACATAGAGGTGACAAAAGAAATTTTCTGATTCATCCAGGCAATTTAAGACATCAAATATTTTCTCCATTAGTATCAAACATTATTCTACCACCAATAGATCAGGTTCACCACGGAAACAAAAAGAGACAAAGCTCTTTAAATTATTTCATTCCCAGTCTATTCCAATTTGATGTCCCCAAATCAACCCTTTCATCCTACTCAATTACTCAAAAGGGGATGAAGCAAAAGGACCAGATGTCCTCAGCATCCCAGAATCTTAAAGACATCAAAGAAAAATTTCATCAATCTCAATATAATTTACTAAACCTCAATATATTTTCACATCAAATATATCAAAATCTCTGTGATCCTCAAACTTGGCTCTGATACCACCTCTGTCACGCCCCTCGAATTTTTAATCTCGTTCAGGAGGTGTGATCCTATCTTAAAAATCCATAACATTAAAATTTATCATGATCAAATCCCAGGATCCAAACAATTATTTGAGGATACAGAGAAACATTCAAATATCATTCATATACATAACACATGCGTTATAATCATATATCACATCACACGAACCTTTATAAGGACCCAAACCAACTCAACAAAATATCAACCTCACTTATAATTCCACAAGCATAAGAATTTACAAAATCAAAACTCCAACCATTTACCATAAATTCATATCATCATACCATGAACTCAACATTCCAAAATTCCAACCATGCGAGATCTTTAAAAGCTTTTACATAATACATCAATTCAGATTCATCGACAACATTTCATTACATACAAAACATACTTATACAACAATAACATCACAACCCACAAAGTCTTGCCACAATCTGAATAGCTTTTCACTGTCTCAGCCTAATTCTAACATTTAGCGAGTCACAAGCTAATCTGAAAAAGAGTTATATAACAACAGAGTGAGCTACAAAGCTCAGCAAGTGGGAAAACATATCGAATAAGGAATGATAGTTTCAAACAAACTTGGTATCAAAATACAAGGCAGAAATACCAGAATTCATAGGTATCAGCTCATTAGATACAAATCGCAGATGTCATTTCATTTAAAACATATTTGATTCATAACAAATGGAGCAGAGAGTAATTGGAACATATTAGATGACGTAAATAGTATTTCGGAGCGTATCAAATGACATATAGGACATTACGAAGCATATCAATGGTGCACAGGATATTTCAGAGCATATCAATGATGTATGAAATGTTTCGGGGCATATCAACAACATATGAAACATTTCGGAACATATCAATAACGTATGAACTGATTCGGAGCATATCAAGGGCAGAGGGAACATTTCGGAACATATCAAATGACATATGAATGGTTTCGGAGCATATCAATAGTGCACAGGAGATCTCTCAGAACATATCAGAATAACAAACAAGTAACAGAAGTTCAAATGTCATATCTCATCATTCATTTTTCTTATCATCCAAAGCGCACATATAAACACAAACAATGCTTTGGATATCATATCAAAAACACAGAGGGTGCAGTGGGATCCCAAACAGAATATGGTCCATCCATTTCTGGATGACCACCAGACAGAAGTCTCCCACATCTAGGAGCTCCATCCACCCACATCTAGATGAAGTCAGAGGGGGCCGGCAGAGCATCTCAGGCTCTATGCATAACTCCCTTTACCATTTCTGGCAAAGGTTCACATGATCCCACAAGACACCAGAGTACAAAAGGATAGGTGTGAACAATAAATTGGCACATATCGGAAGCACATGCGGAACAATAAAACGTACATGCGCCTTTACGGAACAATACGATACAAACATAATCTTTCACAAATTCAGTTAGATTTGAAAGGAAAATAAAAGCAAGAGTATTCAAGGATTTGAAGCAATAATATAAAGCTCAATCAAAGAAAGAATTCTAGCTGGATTCAATTTCCAAAGAGATGAAACATGAATAGGCAGATGAAACATGAATAAGCAAAATCATGTGACTGAGTGGTATCATATCAAAAACACAGAGGGTAGCAGTGGAATCTCAAACAGAATATGGTCCATGCAGAGCATGGACCCAGATAGAAATCAGAGCATCGCGGGCTCTAAGCATAACTCCCTTCACCATTTCTGGCAAAGGTGTAACATCCCTCGCATTCCTCGTTTCTACATTTTCGTATAAGAGTTTAATAGCAGATTTACTATCCATTTTAAATTTGATAAAGGAGTTTGAATGGAATTGAAAAACCTAATTATAAGAGCTGAGGACCTATTTGTAAAATTCGGAGGACTCAATTGTAAAAATATGTAACACAAGGACTAAATTGCAAAATGCACAAAATAACAAAATCCCACCGTTTAAGACTCTGCCTTCATTTCCAAGGAAACTGAGAAGGCAGCCTACGTGGAGAAGAAAGGGGGAGAAAGAGAGAAGAAGATAAGGAGGAAGAAGAGAAGGAGAATTAGGGATTTAGGTCTTTTGGGCTCAATACCTTTCATTGGGATCAAAATTGATCAAAGGCAAGTGTTCTAACCCTTCCTACAGTTAGTTTGATCCTTGTTCTCATCCTAATCCTGAAAATTTTAGAGGATTGAAGTTTAATAATGATATTTCTGCAAATTTATGCATCAAACAGTGAATCTGAGTTTCTTTTACAGATTCTGTCCTTTCTACTTTATCATGTCTATAACTCTCTGTACTGAATTCGTATTTAAGCAAAATTAAATCCATCCGAAAGTATACTTGTATATCTTCATTTTGAGACCAAGATGTATGAATTTGGAATTCAATTGCCTATCTAAACTTCTGTTTGAATTGACCCTATAGAATCTGTAAAATAGAGATTCCGAGTTCTGACCTCTAGACATTCTATCACTTGTAACTCACTGTGAACAGATTCAATGGTGATGAAATTAATCTTATTGGAAAGTAGACTCATAAAGCTTTCTGTGCATATCTTATTTGAAATATTTGGAGTAAAGACACCAACCGAAACGTCTGTTTTAGTCGACCCTATACATTCTGTAAAACAGAGATGATGTTTTCTGACCTGCTGTCACTAAATTACTTGTAACTTCCTGTGGAGACCTCTAATTCATACCAAACTTTGTTAATCCGAATCTAGATTATTATATCTTTCAAATGACACTAATTTAGAGTGAATTGGAGCATATTTGGTTACTCAAACAACTCAGGAATTATACCTTTCGAATTCTGCCAGAACCAGATTTTTGTCAAGTTTGCCTATTCTTGTTTTGTCCTTTTTGTTGGAAACTGAATTCAGCTAAAGTCCTTCATTCAGTTGAGCTTTATACCATTGTTTCAAACCCTTGTATACACATGTCATTATGTTCATTTCAAATTTGAATGCATTGTGAAAGAATATGTTTGCATCGTACTATTTCGAAAAGGCGCATGTACGTTTTATTGTTCCGCATGTGCTTTCGATATGCGCCAAATTATTGTTCACACCTATCCATTTGTACTCTGGTGTATGTGGGATTATCTGGACCTTTGCCAGAAATGGTAAAGGGATTATTTGGACCTTTGCCAGAAATGGTAAAGGGATTATTTGGACCTTTGCCAGAAATGGTAAAGGGTATTTGTGCATAGAGCCTGAGATGCTCTGCCGGCCCCCTATTCGGCTTCATCCAGGCGTGGATGATGACTCTTCCAGACGTGGGAGATATTGTGTGAGATCACTGCACCTCTGTGTTTTGATATGATATCAAAGCGTTATTTGTGTTTATATATGCGCTTTGGATGATATGAAAGTGAATGTTCAGATTTGACATTTGAACTTCATTATTTGTTGTTATTCGATATGTTCGAGAGATCACCCATGCACCCTTGATATGTTTCGTATTATCCTATGTGTCATTGGATATGCTCCAACTTACCATTATCATCTCGATATGCTTTAATTATTCCTTACTCTATTTGTTATGAATTAAATAAGTTGAATAAGAGGACATTTGTGATTACGATATGATGATATATATGTTTCCTGTCGACCTTGCATTTTGATATCAGCTTATTGAAAGCTATTCTCCTTCCCTATGGATATGTTAGTCACTTGAGCTTTGTTATGCTCACCCGTTGTTATATAATATTTTCAGGTTAGCTTATCGGACTGCAGGATGTTTAAATTAAAGGTGAGGAAGGGAAAGCTAGAAGATTTTGGGTTGATCTGTAGTGGTTGAAATGTTTTGTTGTATAAGTACATTTTGTGTTTAGTGAGATGCTGATGGTACCTCTGAACTTATATGTTTTGTATAGGTTGAAGGACCCCTCACATTAGGATTTGTAATATTAAGTTTAAATGGTATGATGATATGAACCTGTGGTAAATGCTAGTTTTGTAAATATATGGATTCCATCACTCGTGGATTTTATGATGTGAATATTGTTTAGTTTGAGTTGGTTTTGGATTTCATGAATCTTGGAGTGATGTGGTATATGAATTATTAAATTGCACAGGGTTTATGAATTATGAGTTGTTGGTGTGATTTACAACTTGAATGATCGTTAGTGTCCTCAAATATCGTTGCGGATCCTGGGGATCGGATTGTTGTTTAAAATTTTAATGTTATGGATTTGAGACAGGGTCACACCTCCTGAATGTGATAATTTCGGGCGTGTGGTGGTATCAGAGCATGATTTGAGGAACACTAAGGATTTTGATATGCTAGATGCATAATAAATTTTGAGGTTTAGTGATTTTTATTTAGAGATTGATCAAAATTCCTCTTTTGTTGTTTTTAGGAAGCAAGAATGACGAGGTCGTCTGGTTCTCCTGTTGCATCTACTTGATCAATTGAGTGGAATCATGAAGACTTTAGAGGCTATGACACAAGTAATGCAACAACAAGTTCAACCGAAAAGAAATGATGGAGCAGGTACTTCAAATCGAATTGGGTTAGGAATTGAACAGTTTAGAAGCTCAGTCCTCCCAATTTTAGTGGTGAGCTGATCCAATGGTAGCGAACAATGGATAATGCGGATAGAGAAAATATTTGGCGTTTTAAATTGCCTGATGATCGAAGGTTTCTCTTGCTACCTTTATGTTAGAGGGCGAGGCTGAACAGTGGAGAACAATAAGGAGGATTTCTGAAATTAGACATGAGTCATTCACTTGGAAGACATTTACTGAGAAAAGTTCAACGATAAATATTTCCCAGTTGCATTAGAGAGCGAGAAAGAATTGGAGTTCTTGAATCTCATTCGAGGAAATTTAACGGTGGCCAAATATGAATCTAAATTCATGAGCTCTCAGATTTGCCACACATATAATTGATGATGAATCTAGAAAAGCAAGGAGGTTTGAGAGGATTAAGGCCAGCCATAAGGGCCGAATATCAGCTTTAAAACTTCAAGCATATTACGATGTGGTGGAAAGAGCTTTCATTATTGAAAAGATTTTGAAGAGATCCAAGAAATCATGAGCAAGAAGAGTATGGATAAGTTTTTATAAAAATAGGAGAGGAAATGAACTGAGAGAAGTAACAAGAGAGTAAAGGTATGCGGATATGAGATGAGAAGCTACCACAAGGGATTCCATTATGTACAAAATGTGGACGCAATCATGAGACAAATAGGTGTTTTTGGGTGGAGCTTGCTTTGGTTGTGGAAAGTTAGGTCACAAAATAAAAGACTGTCCCTTTAAGAAAAAGGAAGAACCACTACCTCCCGGATCAGCACTCATGCTAGAGTATATGCTATTCTTGAGCGGGGATGCTAGAGCCTCTAAATCGATGGTCGAAGGTATTCTTCATGTTTCTAATAAAAATGCAAAAGTTTTGTTTGATCCTGGCTCTAATCTATCCTTTGTTTCACCACATTTTGCTTGTCATTTAAGTGTTCTACCTAGACCACTAGATTATATGTTGTATGTAACTACTTTCTGGGGAATTCTTTGATAGCAAACTTGATTTATCCATCTTGTTTGATTTTTATTGGGAACATGAATTCCTTGCGATTTGATCATACGGAGATCCAAGGTTTTGATATTATACTTGGCATGGATTGGCTATCTTCCTATCATGCTAGTATCAATTGTTATACAAAAATGATCACTTTTGCCCTCACGGATCGAGCCCATCTTTTATTTTGAGGAATCCGACATGATATGCCTCTTTATACAGTATCGACACTTCAAGCTCATCGTCTTATGAAAAAGGGTTATTTTGTTATCTTATATGTGTAAAGAATCATTCAGATCAAGAAACTCAACTAAATGAAACTTTGGTGGTTAAAGAGTTCACTGATGTATTTCGGATGACTTGCTGGATTACCGCGAGGAGGATGGTGAATTTGTTATTGAAGTAGTCACTGGTACAATCCCAATATCTAAGCCTCCATATAGAATGGCTCCTCGAGTTAGAGGAGTTGAAGAAGCAAATACAAGAGTTGTTAGATAAGGGTTTCATTCGACCAGTCTCACCATGGGGTGCTCGGTGCTATTAGTTAAGAAGAAGGATGGGACATTGAGGCTTTGTATTGACTATAGGCGTTGAATTTGGTGACCATTAAAAACAAGTATCCTCTTCCAAGGATCGATGACTTGTTTGATCAATTGCGGGTGCACAAGTGTTCTCTAAGATCGATCTAAGGTCGAGTTATTATCGATTAAAGATCAAGAAGGAGGATATTCCAAAAACTGCCTTTAGGACCCGATATGGACACTATGAATTCTTGGTAATGCCTTTTGGCTTGACTAATGCTCCTGCAGCTTTTATGGAATTGATGAATAGGATATTTCAGCCACTCTTGGATGACTGTGTAATTGTGTTCATTGATGACATATTAGTGTATTCAAAGAGTAATCAAGAGCATGAGGAACACTTGAGAAACGTATTATCCATACTAAGAGAAAAGAAATTGTATGCAAAGTTTAGTAAATGTGAATTTTGGTTGAAGGAAATTGCTTTCTTAGGCCATGTGATTTCAGGGAAAGGCATATCTGTTGATCCAAAGAAGGTAGAAGCAGTGGTTAAGTGGGAAGTACCAACAAATGTAACTGAAGTTAGAAGTTTCCTAGGCATGGCAGGTTATTACGGGAGATTTGTGGAGGGATTTTCTCGAATCGCTTCTCCCCTCACCAAGTGACTCGGAAGAATATGAAATTTGAATGGGGTGATGATTGTGAGCAAAGTTTCCAAGAGCTAAAAGAAGATTAACCTGCCCCTATTCTCACTATTCAAGTGGTAATGAGGATTTGTAGTTTATACCGATGCTTCAAGAAAGGGCTTGGGATGTGTTCTAATGCAGGAAGGAGAGTAATTGCTTATGCTTCTAGGCAGCTAAAGAGTTATGAAGTGAATTATCCAACTCATGATCTGGAATTAGCAGCAATCATCTTTGCTCTAAAAATTTGGAGACATTACTTATATGGGCGAACATTTGAAATCCTTACTGATCACAAAAGTTTAAAGTATATTTTTACTCAAAAAGAGTTGAATATGAGGCAACGAAGATGGATAGAACTTCTAAAGGATTATGATTGTACCATCCATTATCACCCAGGTAAAGCCAATGTTGTAGCTGATGCGCTTAGTAGAAAATCTACAAGCTTTATGGCTAGTCTGATTGTGAAACAATGGAGGTTCTTAGAAGAAAATTGTGATTTGAATGTCATGAGAAAAGGGCAAAATTCAATGATCTTTGATGGCCTCTATTCAAGTGCGATCTGATCTCACGCAACAAATTAAAGAAGGGCAACTACAAGATCCACACCTAATGTACTTTAGGAATGAAGTTGAAAAGGGATTGAAGCCCAATTTTCAAATTTTAGAGGATGACCTTTTGAGATTTGGGGATAGGATATGTGTTCCTAATAACCGAGATATCAAGAATCAAATCTGAGGAGGTCACAATTCAAAATACACCATGCATCCTGGTAGCACTAAAATGTATAGGGATCTCCAAAGTCATTATTGGTGGGAAGGCATGAAAAAGGAGATTGCAATGTATGTTTGAAGTGTTTGACTTGTCGACAAATCAAAGCAGAACATCAAAGACACGGAGGTTTGTTGCAGCCTTTGGATATTCCTGTATGGAAATGGGAATGTGTTACCATGGACTTTGTTTGAGGACTACCCAGAACCTCTAGGAAGCATGATCTTTGTGTGGGTCATTATTGATAGGTTAACCAAATCTGCACATTTCTTACCAATCAATATGACTTATTCACTTGATCGACTTGATTTATATGTTGATGAAATAGTAAGACTTCATGGTGTTCCAAAGGAGATCATCTACAGAGACTCGAGATTTCTTTCTAGATTGTGGAGGAGATTACAAGAGTCTATGGGCACCAAAGTAAAGTTTAGCACCGCCTATCACCCTCGGACCGATGGTCAATCTGAAAGAACAATTCAAATACTTGAGGATTTGCTCAGAGCCTATGTCATGGATTGGAGAGGTGAATGGGATAAAGATATTTCTCTTATTGAGTTCACTTACAATAATAGTTATCATTCAAGCATTCAGATGGCTCCCTATGAAGCTTTGTATGGGCGAAAGTACAATATGCCTATATGTTGGGAGGAAGTTGGCGATAAAAAGTTATTAGCACCGGATAAAGTTCAAGAGACTACTGAAAAGATTCAAATTATAAGAAAAGGCTAAAAATGCTCGAGTCGCCAAAGAGCTATCTGATAACCGAAGAGATATTGTATTTCAAGTAGGGGATTTTGTATTTTGAAGGTTTCCCCTTCTAAAGGCGTAGTAAGATTTGGGAAGAAAGGAAAATTAAGCCCAAGGTTTATTGGACCTTTTGAAATCCTTGAAAGAATTGGTTACGTAAACTACGATTGTCTTGCCACCATCCTTAGGTCGGATCCATGATATTTTCATGTTTCAATGCTTAGAAAGTATGTGCATGATCCCTCTCATATCATAAATTATGAGCCGATTGTAATTGATAAAGACTTATCCTATACGGAGGAGCCCACTCAAATTATTGATAGGAAGGATAAAATCTTAAAGGAAGGTTATCTCTCTCGTTAAAGTGAAATGGAGACATCATTCCGGAGAAGAAACAACTTGGGAGCTAGAGGAGGAAATGAAGAAAGTTTATCCTCATCTTGTCATTGATAGAGGTATGATAAATTTAGAGGACTAAATTTTTTTTTAAGAGGGGGAGAGTGTAACATCCCTCGCATTCCTCGTTTCTACATTTTCGTATAAGAGTTTAATAGCAGATTTACTATCCATTTTAAATTTGATAAAGGAGTTTGAATGGAATTGAAAAACCTAATTATAAGAGCTGAGGACCTATTTGTAAAATTCGGAGGACTCAATTGTAAAATATGTAACACAAGGACTAAATTGCAAAATGCACAAAATAACAAAATCCCACCGTTTAAGACTCTGCCTTCATTTCCAAGGAAACTGAGAAGGCAGCCTACGTGGAGAAGAAAGGGGGAGAAAGAGAGAAGAAGATAAGGAGGAGAAGAAGAGAAGGAGAATTAGGGATTTAGGTCTTTTGGGCTCAATACCTTTCATTGGGATCAAAATTGATCAAAGGCAAGTGTTCTAACCCTTCCTACAGTTAGTTTGATCCTTGTTCTCATCCTAATCCTGAAAATTTTAGAGGATTGAAGTTTAATAATGATATTTCTGCAAATTATGCATCAAACAGTGAATCTGAGTTTCTTTTATAGATTCTGTCCTTTCTGCTTTATCATGTCTATAACTCTCTGTACTGAATTCGTATTTAAGCAAAATTAAATCCATCCGAAAGTATACTTGTATATCTTCATTTTGAGACCAAGATGTATGAATTTGGAATTCAATTGCCTATCTAAACTTCTGTTTGAATTGACCCTATAGAATCTGTAAAATAGAGATTCCGAGTTCTGACCTCTAGACATTCTATCACTTGTAACTCACTGTGAACAGATTCAATGGTGATGAAATTAATCTTATTGGAAAGTAGACTCATAAAGCTTTCTGTGCATATCTTATTTGAAATATTTGGAGTAAAGACACCAACCGAAACGTCTGTTTTAGTCGACCCTATACATTCTGTAAAACAGAGATGATGTTTTCTGACCTGCTGTCACTAAATTACTTGTAACTTCCTGTGGAGACCTCTAATTCATACCAAACTTTGTTAATCCGAATCTAGATTATTATATCTTTCAAATGACACTAATTTAGAGTGAATTGGAGCATATTTAGTTACTCAAACAACTCAGGAATTATACCTTTCGAATTCTGCCAGAACCAGATTTTTGTCAGGTTTGCCTATTCTTGTTTGTCCTTTTTGTTGGAAACTGAATTCAGCTAAAGTCCTTCATTCAGTTGAGCTTTATACCATTGTTTCAAACCCTTGTATACACATGTCATTATGTTCATTTCAAATTTGAATGCATTGTGAAAGAATATGTTTGCATCGTACTATTTGAAAAGGCGCATGTCGTTTTATTGTTCCGCATGTGCTTCGATATGTGTCAAATTATTGTTCATACCTGTCCTTTTGTACTCTGGTGTCTGTGGGATTATTTGGACCTTTGCCAGAAATGGTAAAGGGATTATTGGACCTTTGCGAGAAATGGTAAAGGGATTATTGGACCTTGCGAGAAATGGTAAAGGGTATTTGTGTATAGAGCTGCGATGCTCTGCGGCCCCTATCGGCTTCATCCGGGCGTGGATGATGACTCTTCCAGGACGTGGGAGATATTGTGTGAGATCCTGCACCCTCTGTGTTTTTGATATGATATCCAAAGCGTTATTTGTGTTTATATGCGCTTTGGATGATATGAAAGTGAATGTTCAGATTTGACATTTGAACTTCATTATTTGTTGTTATTCGATATGTTACGAGAGATCACCCATGCACCCTTGATATGTTTCATTATTATCCTATGTGTCATTGGATATGCTCCAACTTACCATTATCATCGTCGATATGCTTTAATTATTCCTTACTCTATTTGTTATGAATTAAATAAGTTGAATAAGAGGACATTTGTGATTACGATATGATGATATATATGTTTCCACTATGTCGACCTTGCATTTTGATATCAGCTTATTGAAAGCTATTCTCCTTCCCTATGGATATGTTAGTCACTTGCTGAGCTTTGTTATGCTCACCCGTTGTTATATAATAATATTTTGAGGTTAGCTTATCGGACTGCAGGATGTTTAAATTGGGGTGAGGAAGGAAAGCTAGAAGATTTTGGGTTGATCTGTAGTGGTTGAAATGTTTTGTTGTATAAGTACATTTTGTGTTTAGTGAGATCTTGATGGTACCTCTGAACTTATATGTTTTGTATAGGTTGAAGGACCCTCACATTAGGATTTGTAATATTAAGTTTAAATGGTATGATGATATGAACTGTGGTAAATGCTAGTTTTGTAAATATATGGATTCCATCACTCGTGGATTTTATGATGTGAATATTGTTTAGTTTGAGTTGGTTTTGGATTTCATGAATCTTGGAGTGATGTGGTATATGAATTATTAAATTGCACAGGGTTTATGAATTATGAGTTGTTGGTGTGATTTACAACTTGAATGATCGTTAGTGTCCTCAAATATCGTTGCGGATCCTGGGGATCGGATTGTTGTTTAAAATTTTAATGTTATGGATTTGAGACAGGGTCACACCTCCTGAATGTGATAATTTCAGGGGGGCGTGACAAAAGGTTCACATGATCCCACAGCCACTAGAGTACAAAAGGACAGGTGAGCAATAAAATTAGCATATCGGAAGCACATGTGGATCAATAAAATGTACATGTGCCTTTATGAGTCGATACGATGCAGACATAATCTTTCACAATTGCATTCAAACTTGAAAGAAAATAGAAGCAAGAGCATACAAGGATTCAAAGCAATAATATCAAGCTCAGTCAAATAAAGGATTATAACCGAAATCAATTTTCCAAAGGAATATACAAGAATAGGCGGAATCAACCAAAGCTCAATTGTTGGCAGAATTTGAGAGCCACATTTCATGAATTGTTCGGATAACCAATTATACTCCAAATCACTCAATAAAGATGTCATTAGAAAGCTAAAGCAGTCTACTTTCAGATAAAATAAGTTTCATACAAATAGGAATTTCAATCAAAGAGTTACAAATGATTCGGTAACCAAGAGTCAAGAAATGAAATCTCTATTTTCAGAAACGATAGGATCGAATTCAACAGAATTCTGGGTAGTCATTTTAACTCCAAACTTTTCAATCTAGGTACCAAAAGAAAGATTTATAAGTCTAGTTTTCAAAAAAGTAAGTTTCACATAAATCAGAGTTTCCAATAGAGACTTATAGGCAGTTTAGTATCAAAGGTCAGAACTTATAGTCTCTATTTTACAGATTCCGTAGAGTTGATTCAATTTGATGTTTGGATAGGCAAATTTACTCCAAATCATACAAATAAGCTGTCCAAAGAAAGGTTTATAAGTCTATATTCATATCAAATAAGTTTTGCCTAAATTGGAAACCTGTACAAGGATTTATAGCTGAAACAAAGTAGAAGGGTCAGAATTTTGATAATTTTCCAGATTCAAGCAATTACATTCCAAACAATAAAGATATCAGATTTCAAGGCTAGAACAGTTCAAATTTCTCATATTCAAGGAAAAGGCAAAGATTAGGATTGCAGTAGAAAGGAGTGGAACACTTGCCTTTCGAATATTCTGATCCAACGAAATTATAAGCCCAAATCCTTCTACCTTTCCTCAATCTCCTCTCCCTATGCCATATTGTTCACGTATCTTCTTTCTTCCTCAGCTGCATCTCATGCAGAACGTAGGAGGGCGTAGTCATCTGCTTTCCCTTCCTCTTTTTTCTCAACCACAGCTGCCGTAGTCACAACCGCAGCTACAGTCCCAGCCACAGCCATAGCCATAGCCACAGCCCCTTCCACTGTGCTATTTCTGCTCCTTCTCTCTCAGCCATAGCATCCTCTTCCTCCCTTGCTCCTCTTCCTCTCTTTCTCCTCTTCCTTCCTCTTCTTCTTTTCCAGCCGCAGCTGCCACAGCCGCAGCCACAGCCTCTTCTTCCTCTCCACCTCTTCTTCTTTCTCAGCCGCACAACCACAACTACAGCCTTCCTTCCCTCCTCATCTCTTCTTCTCTTCTCTCCTTCTTCCCCTTCGCTTCTTCTCTTCTTCCTCTCTTTCCCTTCTCCTCCACCAACGCACAGCACCTCCTCTGTTTTCCTCATGCAGGAAATAGGGGTGCAACAACCCCAGCCGTAGCTGCCACACCACAGCCACAGCCACAACCCCCTCTCCACTTCTCTCCTTTTTCTCTGTCCTTTTCCTCCCCTTCTCCCCTATGACTCACCTCCTCTATTTTACTCATGCAAGGAACAGAGGTGTGCACGAGGAAAGAGGCGGTGGGATAACTATCACTATTTTTCCTTTCTTTTTTTTAATACAACTTAATAGTTTTATCCCTGAAATTTTAATATTTACAAATAGATCCTCACATCATATAAATAGGTTTTTCAGTATCGTTTGGGCTTATCTATGGAATTTAAAATAGATAGTAACTTTGCTATTAAACTCTTATACAAAAATTTAGATACGAGGGATGTTACAAGACCAACTACCTCCATCATATGAACGGGTATACAGCACACCAGTCTATCCGGTTATCTCGATGTCCTTCTCGAGTATCCTATGACCAGGATAATTTAGGGTCTGTGTTTAAAGTTGAATCGATCTCATTATCGTGATCTCATCATGATCCGATTCCCATTGCACAGATCCAGGGACATCACAATATACATCTAGATAATGTGAGATAATGCCAATAATCATAAGCAAAAAGATGACGCAGCGTGTTACAGGTGCAATCACTCATGTGATTGGCTTGTAGGGCATCTATAACTAGCAACCTTGTCAATAGCCACTGCAGTAACCTTTGCTCCATTACCCATCTTAAGGTCTATCTCACCTTTGTTCAATCTCCTAGGTCCTGCCAAAACTCGCAACGAATTGTAGATATGATAAGCACTCCTGGTATCCAATACCCATGTGTTATTATAAGATTTTGACAAATGGAGATTGATCATGAATATACCTGAAGCTTCTCCAAGCTTCTATTTCGCCCTCTCTGCAAGGTAATCTTTGCAGTTCCTCTTCTAGTGCCCATCTATGCCACAGTGGAAGCACTGGCCTTTGTCCTTTGTTGGGTCTTTCTTGGTAACCTTTGCCTTACCCATTTTGCCCTTGCCCTTGCCCTTCTTAAGGGTCTTCTCAGCCTTCCTTTTCTTTCTGGTCTCACTAGTATAGAGAACTGGCTTCTCTTTCTTGATGGTGCTCTCTGCTTCTCTCAACATATTGAGGAGCTCTAAGAGGGTCGCCTCAAGTTTGTTCATATTAAAATTCATTATGAACTAAGAAAAGAAATTTGGTAGGGACTAAAGCACAAGATCCACACACTGGTTATTCTCTTGGACCATTCCTAGACCTGTGAGTTTCTCGATCTACTCAATCATCTTATGGATATGGTACTAAATCGATGTCCCCTCAGTCATCCTAGCACGGAAAAATTTTTTTGATATCTTATATTGCTGAGTTCTTCCCTATTCCTCAAACAGTTTGTGGAGATGTAGGAGTATTAAATTAGCATCCATATTTTCATGCTGTCTCTGTAACTCAGTAGTCATAGAGGCCAACATATAACACTAAGCAAGAGCGGAATCATCTATGTACTTCACATAATGAGCGATCTTATCCTCGCTTGCCCCTTCGTTGGGTGTAGGGATCACTGTATCAAGGACATACATGATTTTCTCCATCGTGAGAATGATTCTCAGATTGCAAAGCCAATCCGTATAATTTAGACCAGTGAGGTGGTTGGCATCAAATATGCCACGTAAAGGATTTGAAAGAGATATTTTCTAAAATTAAAGATATAGTAGAAATAAATAACATACAGACTTTGCAAAAATTAAACAGTTAAGATAAGGAGTTCTATCTTAATATACTCCCACTAATTTTTTTGTGAGACACACAACACCCTCCGATATGTGAATCAAAGACCCCGGCAGATCTCCAATGAGGATCAGAATCTAATCGATGTCTTAATGTAACCTCGAGTGACTCAACCAATCATGTTAAGCACATAAAGGTAGGCAACTCTTGCCAATCACAACTCCTTGTGATTCCCGTCCTGTTCAGGCTCCGAACCACCATGACCTCAAGGGACTCGACCAACTATGATGTTCGGTTAAGTCATCACCATCGTTATAAGATGAGTTTGATTCGTTGATATACTCTCGAGGGACTCGACCAAACATACCATGTCCTCAGGTCACCAGTAACATCTCTATATCGTAGATAAGATAGCGAAATGTGATATAGGTGAGTCTCGAGGGACTCGACCAACTCAACCTATATCGGAAATCGGTTCCTACCTATAACGATGGAAGGTCACGTGGCTCAATCTAATTGCCTCACGTTTACCGACTTAATATTATTAATAGAGAGGATTTTTTTATTTGGTCTCCTAACATAATGTGTTACACACATACATATTTAATATATATATCTACATCGCATGCAAATATATATATACATATCTAGTAAATGTATAACCAATCACATATCACATGAGCAATCACACCAGATGATCATAAACCACATCCTAATATGATCAGGCCTAAGCTAGTGAGCCCAATCACTCACATCAAGATCTATGTGTGCTTCGAGCATCTCCATATCTTGTGATCGTCCTTCTCGATTCGTTGGTTCCGTCGGCATCTCAACACATCTTCATACGTCGGATTGTTCGTCTCGACCTCGTGGGTCCCGCTACCACTGCGACTCCTCATGTAATTACAACATTATTACAAGCACGCAGGCTCGATAATAAACTAGAAAAATAGAGGCTCACTGGCCCCAATAATAATAATCACATGTACATATCATATCACAAGTTTCATGATCATCGGTCCACATCATACATCATATGTATATGTTATTTTATAGGACTACTAGATAAATAATAATAGTTAATTAAACTATTTAATTAACATATATATATTTTTGAAAACAGAGATATTTAGAGAATTTTTTAAATTCTGAAGGGTATTTTGGTCATTTTATAAAAGGGACAAAAATTAAAATTTCTGAAATTCCAAGGGGCAAAAATGTCTTTTGCTCAGAAAACCCTAATCCCTCTTATGCTTACTGCGTTGCGGCATTGTGGCCGCCGGCACCTTGTCGACGGCGACCACTACCCGCGGGCGTGCCGCCTCTGCCCACGACGGGCGCTACTACTCGCGCGCAAGCGTCGCTACCCCGCAAGCGAGCACCGCTACCCCACAGGCAGCGTATGTGTTCCACCCGCAGGGACCTCGCGGGTGCCGCTGCCCCATAGGCAACACTGCCACCGCGGGTGCCTGCGCTGCGCTACGGTAGCGCGCATGATTGTCGCTACCCGCGGTGTCTCTGCCCATGCCTTGCGAGCGAGGTCGCCGGCCACTGTGCTCGCAGCTTGCTTGTGGGTTCCTGGCACATAGTTGCCACCACCATTGCCGTTGCAGGCAACAAGGCTACAAGCAGCCTTGCAGTCGCTATGCGAGCACAACAAGGGCAGCAACACTTACTGCCCTTCATCACCTTTTGCGTCAATGATTTTGATGAAAAAACTATTCTAAATCACAACACATGCAATTTAAGATCCGATCTTCACACGAACAACCTGGCTCTGATACCACTATTGGGATATCCTATGGGGCGACATCTCATGCACAGCGGAAAATAAAAAAAACAAAACCATAGATTTCCTGTAGAAAGGTTTTGTCATCGTGCAAAGATCGATGTGTCAAAAATAAATCCACGAAAACTGCATGTATAAAAGAAAATACCTAGGGAGATCGTATATCCCTGAATCCCTGCAGATCTGTAGGAGAGGATGAAGAAGGTCAAGCGTCCTCCTCTCTAGCGGTATCCACATGGTAGGGACTGCGATGATGCACCTCTCTAGGGAGAGGAGAACAGGAGGTGGCTACCAAAAGAACCCCAACCTATAGAGCTTTGGTTCCCTCCTATTTATAGAGGCCCCTTATAAACCCTAATGGATCTTGCCCTATTGGGTATTGGATCTCCATCCAATTACCCAAGCCTCTTGGATTAGTGGGTCTTTACCTAATAATCTCTTATTAGCAATTATTGGATCTCATCTTAGGATCCAATAATTCAGGGGCTTAATGGATATCCAATAAGATAGGGGCTCTAGCAGATATCTCATATCCGAACCTCTACTCGTCGCAATACCTACCATATGTGTGTAACCCTCTAGGCCCAATATCGAGTTGGCCGTGAGTCATACTTGTCAGAACTCCTACTGACTTAGTGAATTGTTATCTCTATAATAATTCACCCAACTTATCGACTACGGATGTGCTAGGCCACTATGTCATAGCCCCCAAATGATACAGGGGAATTGAATCCTTTGGACCTATCTATCCTTAATTATCATGTATCTATAGTCCCTCATCCAACTAATATCTTAGAGACTCTATATCGGGCATGGTGCTGTCAGGCCCATACGGTCTCTCCTCGAGTCTTGCTCTAGTCGGATTCTCCCAGAGAACTCTTTCTCTCTCAATCCGAATAACCTTGGCTAAGGATTTGTTCGAGCAAGAATACATGGGATATTCCTGTTATGATACCGAGAGCTAATGATCCTCTATTGATACTCAATAGCCCTCGTAAGGTTGGCTATCACTCCCAATAACCGACTGTACTAGATCTGAAATTTTTCAAACCTATAAGTCCAGTATCAAAGAGTGGAGTACTCATACAAGACATCATTGTTGTCTCAAGTCTAAGGACCAGAAACACTACTGGGACTACGGAATCGCTGTCTGATGTGAGGTATCAATAATCATCTAGCATTCCATAAGCAGATCAATCAGTGAACTCATTCCCTAATGAGTACCTACACTGTACCCTTAGTGTCCCCACACGAGTAGCTATGAGACCAGCCACTTCCATCATATGGATGGGTATACAGCACACCGGTCTATCCAGTTGTGTTGATCTCTCTCGAGTAACCTATGACCAGGATTATTTAGGGTCTGTGTTCAAAGGTGAATAGGTCTCATTATCGTGATCTCATCACGATCCGATTCCCATTGAACAGATCCAAGGACATCACAATATATGCAACCGGCAAGATAAAGTGATAAAATGTCTAATAATAAGCAAAGAAAAAGAGTGCATGTCAAGTCATAAGTGTCATAACTCATGTGATTGACTTGCAGGGCACATATGACTAGTAGTACTACCTAGTGTGTTGACAAGGACAATGTGCCCAAGTGGTGGTACCACCAGTGATAGACAGTCGTACCGCTAGTGATAGACGGTGGTACCATCAAAACACCGAAAATCCGGAGTGATTCAAATTTGGGTTCCAAATTTGAATCCTCTTGGGGTCTATAAATACCCCAGGTCTTCTTACTTTGTATAGCAAGAATTGAGCAGAAAGAGGAACCAAAATTCTGTTGAAACCCATGTAAAAACAAAGTATCCCTCTTCCTTATATGAGAAGTGTACTCTAAGGAAGAGTGAGGGAAATCCTATAAGAGAGGGCTATAAAAGAGAGTTAGTCTTCGCCCGTTGGAAGGAAGACTACTAGTGGAAAGTCGGTGGCTCAAGTGAAGAGGAATCGGGAGTAGACATAGTTCGGATGATCAAACCATTATGAAATTTGATTTATGTTTACTTATTGCATTTATATTACTGCAAACCTATTTACTTTGCTTTATGTCTTCATTTCGGAAAACCTATTTACACTGCCCTCTTTCACTTTCTTATGAACGACTTCAAGTTTAACATCCTTCCAACATGTTTGCAATCGAAATCGATTTTAATCATATGAAGTTTTCTGAAATCGTGTGAACTTGTCGTAATCTTATCGGTGCAATAATTCACCCCCCCCCCCACCCCTCTTAGTGTCATTCTCCATCCCAACAAGTGGTATCAGAGCCACGTTGATTCTCTTTTGGATTCACACCTATTGAATCTCGGATTTTGATGATGAAGTCAATTGATAGGTTATTTGATCTAATCCATATTATTGAGATAAGTGTGTAGGTTTAACTACGATAGCAATGAAGACATAAAGCAAATTGTCGAGTCAAGTACGTTGGGAGTTCGAGAGTCCACTGGAAGTCCAAAGGATCATTAGAAGTGCTATCGGAACTGGCCGAGAATGAATCAAGGACTTGCCAAAGGTTTCAGAAGTTCGCCGGAAAGATCGTCAAAGGTTCGCAGAGCTCACCGAGAAAGTTCGGATGCTTGCCAACAGAATCGTCAAACTCGTCATAAAGTCCAGGAGACTACTGGGAGTCTGTCGGAAGATATACGAGGGCGCATCGGAAATCCGTTGGAAGTTCATCGAAAGAAAACTCGATGATACCGGATTAGAATTTTCTTAGAACATATTTTTAATTTTATAGTTAGCATATAATTAGGGTTAAGATTAGGTGATAATCCTAAATAACCCTAGTAGGGGCCACTTGGGCCTTAATTATAACGGATTTAGGGCCCATTCACCAATGCTGACCATGTCTGGTGGTGGCACCACCCTAGGAATAGGTTCCCAGGTGGTTTGGGTTGTGGTACCTATTGGGAAATCCACAAGGGGAGTGACATCTTATGCCCAGCGAAAGAACAAAAAATAATAAAACCTCAGATTTTTCGTAGAAAGTTTTTATCGTCGTGAGAAGATCAGAACACTTTCCACTACTACATCTCTTCGGGCCACGATCTCTCTAATAAGTTGGAACCTCCTCAGAACACTTCTGATAAGACCCGAGTTCCCTTATTTGAGTAATCGCCCCATAGTTGTCACAATATAAGGGAATCAGCTCTTCGCTGCTCGACATGACTCCCAAATCTGTGATGAACTTCTTCATCCAGACTCCCTCCTTTGCTGCCTCTATGCAGCAATGTATTCCACCTCTGTGGTCGAGTCAGTAGTAGTGTCTTGCTTGGAACTCTTTCAACATACTACTCCTCCATTCAGGGTGAACACATACCATGAATTAGACTTGCTATCATCGACATCGGACTGGAAGCTCGAGTCCGTGTAGCCTTTAACCCTGAGGCTACTACCTCCATATACCAATAAAAGATCCTTAGTCCTTCTCAAATGTTGAATCTCGGATTTTGATGATGAAACTAATTGAGTATGATTTGTGGTCTAATTGTGAATAATCATCTAGCATTCTATAAGCATCAATTAGTGAACTCACTAATGAGTACCTACACTGTACCCTTAGTGTCGTAGCTATGAGACCAGCCACTTCCATCATATGGAAATTGTGTTTGATCTCTCTAGTAACTATGTGATTATTTAGGTCTGTAAAGGTGAATAGGTCTTATTATCATAAATCCGATTCCCATTGATAGATCCAAGGACATCACAATATATGCATAAGATAAAGTGATAAAATGTCTAATAATAAGCAAAGAAAAGAGTGCATGTTAAGTCACAAGTGTCATAACTCATGTGATTGACTTAGGGCACATATGACTAGTAGTACTACCTAGTGTGTTGACAAGGACAATGTGCCCAAGTGGTGGTACCACCAGTGATAGACAATCATACCGCTAGTGATAGGCGGTGGTACCATCAAAAATCAATTAGTGATACAAATTTGGGCTCCAAATTTGAATCTCTTTCTATAAATACCCAGTTTTCTTCGTCAAGAATTGAGCAGAAAGAGGAACCAAAATTCTGTTGAAACCATACTAAAAACAAAGTATCTCTTCCTTATATGAGAAGTGTCAAAGGAAGAGTGAGGAAATCCTATAAGAGAGGGCTATAAAGAGAGTTAGTCTTATTTGGAAGGAAGACTACTAGTGGAAAGCCTGGCTCAAGTAAAGAGGAATCGAGAGTAGACATTGTTGGATGACTCAAACCATTATGAAATTCGATTTATGTTTACTTATTGCATACCTTTGTAAACCTATTCTACTTTGCTTTATGTCTTCATTTCGAAAACCTATTTACACTACTCTTTCACTTTCTTATGACGATTCAAGTTTAACATCTTTCCGACATGTTTGCAATCGAAATCGATTTTAATATATGAAGTTTTAAAATCGTGTGAACTTGTCGTAATCTTATCTGCGTAATTCTACCCCACCTCTTAGTGTCATTCTCCATCCCAACAAGTGGTATGAATATGATTCTCTTTGGATTCAAATATTGAATCTGATTTTGATGATGAAGTCAATTGATAGGTTATTTGATCTAATCCATATTATTGAGATAAGTGTGGTTTAACTACGATAGCAATGAAGACATAAAGCAAATTATCGAGTCATCGTTGGCGAGTGAGTCCACCTAAGTCCAAAGGATCATTAGAAGTGTTGTCAGCGAGAATGAATTGGACTTGGAAGGTTTCGAAGTTCGACTATCGGCAAAGGTTCGTGAGAGCTCACTGAGAAAGTGTGGAGTTGCGCCATGGAATCGTCAAAGTCAACATAAGTAGAGACTCGAGTCGGGAGAAGATAAGCGCTACCAATGCTGGAAGTTCATCGAAGAAACTCGATGATACCGGATTGTAATAACTTAGAACATATTTTTAATTTTATAGTTTGTAATTAGGGTTAGGATTAGGTGAAGAGCGTAAATAAATAAAGGGCCAAAGGGCCAAGTGTGATGAATCGCTGGGAGTTCGGTGTTCACCAAGTCAGAAGTCCAAGTCGTTGGTGGCACCACCCTAGGAATAGGTGCCCAGGTGGTTTGGGTTGTGGACCTATTGGGAAATCCACAAGAGGAGTGACATCTTGCGTGGAAGCAGAAAATAATAAAACCTGCAGTTTTTCAGATAAAGTTTTTATCATCGTCTTAAGATCAGAACACTTTCCGGACTACTACATCTCTTGGGCCACGGACTCTCTAATAAGCTTAGGAAACCTCTTTAAAATTCATAAGACGTATTTTGGGTTATGAGTAATCAACCCATAGTTGTCGCTGATTAGGATGAGTTTAGGCCAAATTTTGGCCCAAATCGTGATGAACTTCTTCACCTGCATGCTCCTTTGCATGCCTCATGCTGCGGCAATGCATTCCACCTGTGGGCGGGTAGTGCACCGCTGGAACTCTTCAACATAGCACCGCTCCATTCGGGGTGAACATACCCGAATTAGACTTGCTATCATCGACACTTTTGGAAGCTCGAGTCCGTAGCCTTTAATCACTTTGAGGCTACTACCCATATACCAATAAAAGATCCTTGAGTCCTTCTCAAATGTTGAATCTCGGATTTTGGATGAAGGTGACTAGAACTAAAATAAGGAAGGAGAAACTCTCTTGAAAGTGTGTCAAATCTTCCCTAAGTCTTAAGAGTGTTCTAGTCCGATTAGATAGTTGATGAGGAATTGGCGTTGTGTAAGGAGGTTATCACGTCATATTGGTCAAGGAGGTTCGGTGTGAGGAGGCTTCATCCGGGCATCACCCATTAGAAGTGGAGACCATGGATACTAGGTTGGAGGTCAAGCAATTGGGTAACAAGCGCCAGAGAGGGCGATGGTCAAGGATGCAAACCACTTTTCACTGCTGCCTTAACTCAATTCATCTTCATCTTATTACTGCTAGTTAAAGTTTTTGGTGTTTGTTTTCATGACTACTTATAGGGATGAAGACGTTTAAAGTGAAACAAATCCAAAAATCTATGAATCTTGGGAGTTCGAGTGTTCAATGGAAGTCCGAAGATTCGTTGGGAGCTTTCAGATTTACACCCGTGAGAAATGGCTCAAATGGTTTTCAAGGAAGTTCGTCGAGGTTTCAAGTTCGCGGAGCTTGTCAACGGCTTGGAACCGCCAAGATCATATTGGAAGTCCGAGCTTGCTGTGAGTCAATGGTTTCCGAAGGATTTGTGGAACATCATCGAAAATGGTTTTCAACCTTCCTCTAAAGTTGTCGAATGTGGATTTTGGAGAAAAGGTCATTTTCTTTAAAATTAAGGCTATGAATGCTTTATTTTGTGTTGAACAAGGATTAGATACAAGTTTAATTTGATTAATGAGTTTGGGCCAAAATTTTGAAACCAGCAGGGAACACGGCATGCATGTTAAAGATCTGGGCGGTGGCATGTAAAATGAAAGTAAACCTCTTGTTATGATTTTGAGCTCTTTCAAATGACACCAAGCGAATCTATCGATGACATGTACACCCGCTTCACAGATGTCGTCAATAGCTTGAAAAGTCTTGGTAAAAGTTTTTTGGATTTTGAACTCACTAACAAGATCTTAAGATCCCTTTTAAAATTTTGGGATCCTAAAATAACGGCGATTCAAGAATCAAAGGATCTAAATAATTATTCTATTGATGAACTCATTGGGTTTTTAAAGACCTATGAAATGGAATATGATGAATATGATGAATATGATGAACACATGAACCACCTTCTAAAGAACAAGAAGGTTTTTGAACTCCGAACTATGAAATACCACTTGAGTAATGACTCAAGTAATGAGGACAATGAAGACATTGAACACAAAACAATGAATGTTAACAAGTTCATTAAACAAAAATTAAAAAACACAAATGAACTTGAATGGAGAAAGAGGCCAAAGAAGAAGAAGAAGGCTTGCAAAGAAGAATCAAGGAAAGAAGAAGTAAACTACGCTTTAATGGGCTTCGACAATGAGATAAGTAACTTAACTTCCCTTGAATTATTTTGAAATTACTTGATGATTTCCATGAATGCTTAAATTAGTTAGTAGGAATTTTTTTATGCTTTTCTTGTGTTTTTAGAAATAAAAAAATTTCAAAATTATACTATGCTTTTCTTTATAGTATTTTTGAAAAGTAAAAATATGAATGATGCAAGATTTGTGATAATGCTTAGGATTGATCTATGCATGTGTATCTTGATGATTTATATTGCTTTTCGTTTCTAAATATGATGCTTGATGATTTTGTATCATGCATGAGCTTTTGAAGTAATAAAGTGTCATATTGTGATGATGAAACATATTTTGCAAATTTATAAATAGATGCATGATTTTGGCCAAAATTTGAACATGGCCTTTTAACATAAAAATTGAAAGTGTGCTATCATTTTTATGTATTTGGTCTTGACGATTTTATGACTAAGCTTGTGTTTTATTTTGATACATGTTTTTTCATAAAATTTTGATACATGCTCACATGTAATCAATTTATGTTGCTCTTATTAAAATTTTGAATGAAAGATTTTGATGCATTTGATCTTAATGGGTTTAATGACAAACTTGTATTTTGAATTTATACAATGATGGCTTCCATATAAATATTTGAACATACATTATGAAATCATCATTGAAATGAAAATATTAGAAGTTTGTTATCATGCTTAATGACCTTGTGATATCATATCTTGATGACAAACTCATGTTTCGATTTTAAAATTTGATACTTATCTTTTGAAACATGAAACATATTATCATGATAAATTGAATCTCATGTCTTGGAATAATATGTTGTATTTTTGCCTTGATAATTTTTATGATAAAGTTTGGCTTTCGATTTTGATGAATCCATGTGAATCTTTTTGAATCAAATCCTTTAGAAAATACCATATACTTAATGTGATTTGACTTAATAATCATTATGATGAAATTTATCTTTCCATCTTGAATGTTGACATTTTGTTTTAAGGCAAATGCATGCTTATAAGAAGCAAATCATATGAATAGAAATTTACAAGAATGAAATACAATCCTCTATCTTTTCGATTCTTCAATAAATCTATACTTATCATGTATGAATTTATTGAATATGATTTTTGAGGATGATTTTAGATTTAAAATGCTTGATTTGTATTTATGACATAAGATACATTTTAAATATGAATCATGCCCTATCTCGCTTAATTCATTTTGGTCTCCTATAATTTACTTTTACTTACTAAAAGGGAGAACCTTCCAAATGAATATGCTTGATAATTTGTGTTATGAGATTTAGCCTTTATGTCTTGAATATTTATGCTTATTTTTTATTCGATATAAAAAAGACAATGGCATGCTCATATGAAATATTAATGCATGATTCTTGAAATCTTTCCATCTCTAAAGTTTTCGAAAAACAAGTTATAAATTTGTTTATGATATTTTGTAAATCATTAGAACTACGAATGAGATTTTGATGATACGGTAATGACTTTATTCATGTTATGAATCTCAAAAATAATAATTTGATTATGAGTCTTGAGTTGATAAATTGAGCTTGAATGATTTTTCTTTTAACGATTCTTGAATCTTTTGGAATTATGACTTGTTAAGACATATTTAATGCTTGAATCAAGTTTTAAAAAGATTTCATTTTGCTATAAAGAAATTTTATTGAAATCATGATCTTGACAACTGACTTGAAACTCTTTATAAATCAAGATCTTTTACCATGCTCCTTCCGTCTTATCAAAAGAAAATTCTTTAAATGAAATGTAACTTGTCTTTTGATCTCTCGGAATTTAATACTTGAATTTTTATGAATTTGTGATCTTGATATCTTGATTCTTATGAAATGTGATCTTGATGAAAAATCTTATACATGAATCAAGTTACGCTTTATGCTATATCTTTTCAAATGGATCATGAGCCTTGATGTCATATATTTCATGATCCTAGAAGTGATATGATCTCTTTGCCTTGTACAATGATTGAAAATTAATTTTCTTTATGATAAATTATGAATCATGACTTGATCTATGAGATTGATATGCTTTTATATATCATGATTCTTGGTTGTATGATATTTATCTTGAATTAAAAATTGATAAATATGAATTTTGATCTTGCTAAAAAGAAAATTATGAATCATGGATGATATCTTTTGGTTTTGATTCTTGTTGAATTTACATATTGATATCCTTCATGACATGATTTCTCATGTCTCAATATCATCTCGTATGCATCATGTGATGATTGATATATTGATTGATGTAATTTTCTCATTGGTTCCTCCCTTCTTTTTGATATTGATAAAGGGGGAGAAAAATTGTTAACTTGTGTATCAAAAAAGAAAAATTTGCTAGCTTAAACATTGAGAAGCAAAAGTTGCTATCTCAAGAGAGGCAAAAATCTTGCTCAACTTCACTTTTTTCAACAAAATTGCTTGCATCTTTGTTACAAATTATTGTTGAATCTCATGCAAGATTATTTGTAGTATTAATCCTCCTTTTCTTTTTGATATTGATAAAGGGGGAGAAGGCTTTTACAAATGAATGCAAAAGTCCTAGCATGCAAAGAAAGCAAAACTTGCAAGCTTGCTCTTCTCAAAAGAGAAGAAAGAAATTATAAAATTGCATGCATATCACAAAAGAAGTCAAGAAAATGTACAATTTGCTTGTACTTCTCAAAGGAACATAGAAAAACTTGCCATCATCACGACAAGTACTATCTTGCTTATCATGATAAACATGCGATACCTAAATGTTGTATGATGTGATTAATAGCTAGTATGTTTGTAATATTTGTATATCCCTGAAAATTAGCTATAATGTTACTTCTCCTTTTTGTTGATGACATAGGGGGAGAAGTAGATTGATGACTTCATGCATTGATTGAATATTTTATATTTGCATGATGGTTTGTTCTTATTTCACTACATGAATGATACATGTTACTTGGATTTGGGATAATCCAAGGGTTCTATCAATTGCATATTGATAGGGGGAGTTTGTGTTAAACTCCGGGGAGTTATGGTTAACTCCGTTAGTCATCAATTAGTTGTCATCATCAAAAAGGGGGAGATTGTTGAATCTCGGATTTTGATGATGAAACTAATTGAGTATGATTTGTGGTCTAATTGCGTGTTGAGTTACGCAGGTCTACTATCGATCAGGATTAGACAGTTGACGCTGGAGGAATTGACGTTGCGCCGGAGGTGATCACGTCAGGATATTGGATGTCGAGCCGGAGGTTCGATCGACTATCGGCAGGAGGCTTCGTACGTCGGGCATCGGGCCAAGAAGTGCGGAGTTGCGCCATGGATATCGAGATTGCGGAGGTCAACCATCGATTGGGCAACAAGCCGCTAGAGAGGGCGATGTGCCGAAGGATCGGACGAGGCGCCGACCAATGATGTGCCGGGAAACTAAATGTCAATTCGCATTGTAATAACTATCTAGATCGAAGTAGAGTTTTTGGTGTTTGTTTGTGCAGGAGTGACTACGATAGGGATGAAGACGTAAAGCGAAACAAAGGGCCGAAGACAAGTGTGATGAATCGTTGGGAGTTCGAGTGTTCAACGGAAGTCCGAAGATTCGTTGGGAGCGTTGCCGGAACCGGCCGAGAACGAGTAGGGAGCTTGCCGAAGGGTTTTCGGAAGTTCGCCGGGAGGTTCATCGGAAGTTCGCGGAGCTTGCCAAGAAAGATCGGAGCTTGCCAAAGAAGCTCGGGGGAACTCGCCAAGATCATCGTGAAGTCCGAGAGCTTGCTGTGAGTCCGCGGAATGGTTTCCGAAGGTTCGTCGGAAGACCGTCGGAAGTTGACCGGAAGCTCGCCGGAAGAAGTTGTCATGTGGACTTTGTAATAGCTTAGGAAACATCTTTAAAATTCGTAGTTAGCACATATTTTGGGTTAGGATTAGATAACCCAAAGTGGGGGCCCATTGGGCCTTGATTAGGATGAGTTTGGGCCAAAAATTTTGGCCCAACCAGCAGCATGCGTGCTGCTACGTGCATGCATGCTACATACATGCATGCTGGGCGGTGGCACCGGCAACTTCTTGGTGGCGGTAGCACCGGCTCTTAGCGCAATGTAGCGGTAGCACTGCTGGGCGGTAGCACCGCCCGCTACTATAGCAGGTGGTAGCACTTTTGGTGCGTAGCACCGCATGGGTGTCTGCCAGGACTGACAACACCGAAAAACTCAAAAGATTCAAATTTTTGGCTCCAAGTTTGGGCTCCAAATTTGAATCACTTTGAGGCCTATAAATACCCCTCATATTCTTGGATGAAAGGTGACTAGAACTGAAAAAAAGGAAGGGGGAAACTCTCTTGAAAGTGTGTCAAATCTTCCCTAAGACTTAAGAGTGTTCTAGTCCAAGAGAGGGGTAAGAGTGCTTTGTAAGGGTTATCTCCTAAGCCCGTCAAAAGGAGAGGTGCTGTGAGGGAGTTCATCCTTGCCCATTAGAAGGAGGATAGCTAGTGGAAAGTCGGTGGCCTCAAGCAAGGGGAATCGGGAGTGGACGTAGGTCGGATGACCGAACCACTATAAAAATCTGGTTTACATTTACGTTCTTGCTATTTACTTTGCTGCAAACCCTTTTCACTTGCTGCCTTATTTACTCAACTTCATCTTCATCTTATTACGTATGCTTTAAAGTTAAAACGCAATCTTTCCGGGTTCAAACGAAACGTTGCATTCATTCGTACGAAGTTTCCAAAGCTTGTTTTAAATCGCTGAAAATCTATCGTTTTATCCACTGCACTAATTCGCCCCCTCTTAGTGCTGCTCGATCCTAACAATTGGTATCGAGCCACATTCTTTCTCTTTCAGATTTACACCCGTGAGAAATGGCTCTAAATGGTTTTCAAGAGGGCTTTTCGATTTTTCGTCCACCATTCTTTAATGGTTCGGACTACACATATTTGAAAACTCGAATGAGAGTTTTCTTGCTTTCAATGGATTTGGATTTATGGAACATCATCGAAAATAGTTTTCAACCTTCCTCTAAACCGACGAATGAATGGCCGGTTTTGGAGAAAAGGTCGTTTTCTTTAAACGCAAAGGCTATGAATGCCTTATTTTGCGCTTTGAACAAGAACGAGTTCAATCAGATTTCTATGTGCGAAACGGCTTTTGACATTTGGCAAACTCTTGAAATCATGCATGAGGGAACTAGTAGAGTTAAAGACTTGAAAGTAAACCTCTTGTTGCATGATTTTGAGCTCTTCCAAATGACACCAAGCGAATCTATCGATGACATGTACACCCGCTTCATGGATGTCGTCAATAGCTTGAAAAGTCTTGGTAAAAGTTTTTCGGATTTTGAACTCACTAACAAGATCTTAAGATCCCTTTCAAAATGGTGGGATCCTAAAATAACGGCGATTCAAGAATCAAAGGATCTAAATAATTATTCTATTGATGAACTCATTGGGTCTTTAAAGACCTATGAAATGGAATATGATGAATATGATGAACATGATGAACACATGAACCACCTTCTAAAGAACAAGAAGGTTTTGAACTCCGAACTATGAAATGCCACTGAGTAATGACTCAAGTGATGAGGACAATGAAGACATTGAACACAAAACAATGAATGTTAACAAGTTCATTAAACAAAAATTAAAAAAACACAAATGAACTTGAATGGAGAAAGAGGCCAAAGAAGAAGAAGAAGGCTTACAAAGAAGAATCAAGGAAAGAAGAAGTAAACTACGCTTTAATGGGCTTCACAATGAGATAAGTAATTAACTTCCTTGAATTATTTTGAAATTACTTGATGATTTCCATGAATGCTTAACTTAGTTAGTAGGAATTTTTATGCTTTTCTTGTGTTTTTAGAAATAAAATTTTTTTGAAATTATACTATGCTTTTCTTTATAGTATTTTTGAAAAGTAAAAATATGAATGATGCAAGATTTGTGATAATGCTTAGGATTGATCTATGCATGTGTATCTTGATGATTTATATTTCTTTTCGTTTCTAAACATGATGCTTGATGATTTTGTATCATGCATGAGCTTTTGAAGTAATAAAGTGTCATATTGTGATGATGAAACATATTTTGCAAATTTATAAATAGATGCATGATTTTGGCCAAAATTTGAACATGGCCTTTTAACATAAAAATTGAAAGTGTGCTATCATTTTTATGTATTTGGTCTTGACGATTTTATGACTAAGCTTGTGTTTTATTTTGATACATGTTTTCATAAAAATTTTGATACATGCTCACAAGTAATCAATTTATGTTGCTCTTATTAAAATTTTCGAATGAAAGATTTTGATACATTTGATCCTAATGGGTTTAATGACAAACTTGTATTTTGAATTTATACAATGATGACTTCCGTATAAATATTTGAACATACATTATGAAATCATCATTGAAATGAAAATATTAGAAGTTTGTTATCATGCTTAATGACCTTGTGATATCATATCTTGATGACAAACTCATGTTTCGATTTTAAAATTTGATACTTATCTTTTGAAACATGAAACATATTATCATGATAAATTGAATCTTATGTCTTGGAATAATATGTTGTATTTTTGCCTTGACAATTTTTATGATAAAGTTTGGCTTTCGATTTTGATGAATCCATGTGAATCTTTTTGAATCAAATCCTTTAGAAAATACCATATACTTAATGTGATTTGACTTAATGATCATTATGATGAAATTTATCTTTCCATCTTGAATGTTGACATTTTGTTTTAAGGCAAAGGCATGCTTATAAGAAGCAAATCATATGAATAGAAATTTACAAGAATGAAATACAATCCTCTATCTTTTCGATTCTTCAATAAATCTATGCTTATCATGTATGAATTTATTGAATATGATTTTTGAGGATGATTTTAGATTTAAAATGCTTGATTTGTATTTATGACATAAGATACATTTTAAATATGAATCATGCCCTATCTCGCTTAATTCATTTTGTTCTCCTATAATTCCTTTTTACTTACTAAAAGGGAGAACCTTCCAAATGAATATGCTTGATAATTTGTGTTATGAGATTTAGCCTTTATGTCTTGAATATTTATGCTTATTTTTTATTCGATATAAAAAAAGACAAAGGCATGCTCATATGAAATATTAATGCATGATTCTTGAAATCTTTCCATCTCTAAAGTTTTCAAAAACAAGTGATAAATTCGTTTATGATATTTTGTAAATCATTAGAACTACGAATGAGATTTTGATGATACGGTAATGACTTTATTCATGTTATGAATCTCAAAAATAATAATTTGATTATGAGTCTTGAGTTGATAAATTGAGCTTGAATGATTTTTCTTTTAACGATTCTTGAATCTTTTGGAATTATGACTTGTTAAGACATATTTAATGCTTGAATCAAGTTTTAAAAAGATTTCATTTTGCTATAAAGAAATTTTATTGAAATCATGATCTTGACAACTGACTTGAAACTCTTTATAAATCAAGATCTTTTACCATGCTCCTTCCGTCTTATCAAAAGAAAATTCTTTAAATGAAATGTAACTTGTCTTTTGATCTCTCGAATTTAATACTTGAATTTTTATGAATTTGTGATCTTGATATTTTGATTCTTATGAAATGTGATCTTGATGAAAAATCTTATACATGAATCAAGTTACGCTTTATGCTATATCTTTTCAAATGGATCATGAGCCTTGATGTCATATATTTCATGATCCTAGAAGTGATATGATCTCTTTGCCTTGTACAATGATTGAAAATTAATTTTCTTTATGATAAATTATGAATCATGACTTGATCTATGAGATTGATATGCTTTTATATATCATGATTCTTGGTTGTATAATATTTATCTTGAATTAAAAAATTGATAAATATGAATTTTGATCTTGCTAAAAAGAAAATTATGAATCATGGATGATATCTTTTGGTTTTGATTCTTGTTGAATTTACATATTGATATCCTTCATAACATGATTTCTCATGTCTCAATATCATCTCGTATGCATCATGTGATGATTGATATATTGATTGATGCAATTTTCTCATTGGTTCCTCCCTTCTTTTTGATATTGATAAAGGGGGAGAAAAATTGTTAACTTGTGTATCAAAAAAGAAAAATTTGCTAGCTTAAACATTGAGAAGCAAAAAGTTGCTATCTCAAGAGAGGCAAAAATCTTGCTCAACTTCACTTTTTTCAACAAAATTGCTTGCATCTTTGTTACAAATTATTGTTGAATCTCATGCAAGATTATTTGTAGTATTAATCCTCCTTTTCTTTTTGATATTGATAAAGGGGGAGAAGGCTTTTACAAATGAATGCAAAAGTCCTAGCATGCAAAGAAAGCAAAACTTGCAAGCTTGCTCTTCTCAAAAGAGAAGAAAGAAATTATAAAATTGCATGCATATCGCAAAAGAAGTCAAGAAAATGTACAATTTGCTTGTACTTCTCAAAGGAACATAGAAAAACTTGCCATCATCACGACAAGTACTATCTTGCTTATCATGATAAACATGCGATACCTAAATGTTGTATGATGTGATTAATAGCTAGTATGTTTGTAATATTTGCATATCCCTGAAAACTAGTTATAATGTTACTTCTCCTTTTTGTTGATGACATAGGGGGAGAAGTAGATTGATGACTTCATGCATTGATTGAATATTTTATATTTGCATGATGGTTTGTTCTTATTTCACTACATGAATGATACATGTTACTTGGATTTGGGATAATCCAAGGGTTCTATCAATTGCATATTGATAGGGGGAGTTTGTGTTAAACTCCGGGGAGTTATGGTTAACTCCGTTAGTCATCAATTAGTTGTCATCATCAAAAAGGGGGAGATTGTTGAATCTCGGATTTTGATGATGAAACTAATTGAGTATGATTTGTTGTCTAATTGTGTGTTGAGTTACGCAGGTCTACTATCGATCAGGATTAGATAGTTAACGCTGGAGGAATTGACATTGCGCCGGAGGTGATCACGTCAGGATATTGGATGTCGACCCGGAGGTTCGGTCGACTATCGGTAGAAGGCTTCGTACGTCGAGCATCAGGCCAAGAAGTGCGGAGTTGCGCCATGGATATCGAGGTTGCGGAGGTCAACCGTCGATGGGGCAACAAGCCGCTAGAGAGGCGATGTGCGAAAGGATTGAATGACGCCGACCAATGATGTGCCGGGCCGAATGTCAATTCGCGTTGTAATAACTATCTAGATCGAAGTAGAGTTTTTGGTGTTTGTTTATGCAGGAGTGACTACGATAGGGATGAAGACGTAAAGCGAAACAAAGGGCCGAAGACAAGTGTGATGAATCATTGGGAGTTCGAGTGTTCAACGGAAGTCCGAAGATTCGATCGTTGGGAGGTGCCGGGCAGTAGGTGAACGAGCAGGGAGGCCGCCAAGGGCGGCTTTCTGGCACACCGAGGTTAGCGTTTAAGTTCCACACGGAGCTTGCCAAGAAAGATCGGAGCTTGCCAAAGAAGCTCGGGGGAACTCGCCAAGATCATCGTGAAGTCCGAGAGCTTGCTGTGAGTCCGCGGAATGGTTTCCGAAGGTTCGTCGGAAGACCATCGGAAGTTGATCGGAAGCTCGCTGGAAGAAGTTGTCATGTGGACTTTGTAATAGCTTAGGAAACGTCTTTAAAATTCGTAGTTAGCACGTATTTTGGGTTAGGATTAGATAACCCAAAGTGGGGGCCCATTGGGCCTTGATTAGGATGAGTTTGGCCAAAATTTTGCCCAAATCAACCAGCAAGATGCAGAGGCATTACTGCATGCATATGATATACGCTGGCGCAGGCTAACGCCAAAGAATTTACTGCTGGCGGACACGCCCGATCATCAGATGCGCCGGTAGATACTCGTAGCGCACTGCATGATTGAGCAGTGGCACGCCGATCGGGCAGCAACGCCGGCCAAGTGAAAACGCTTAGCTATCCGCTCGACCACAACACCAAAAACTCAAAGATTCAAATTTTTGGCCCAAGTTTGGGCTTCCACTTTGAATCACTTTGAGGCCTATAAATACCCCTCATATTCTTGGATGAAAGGTGACTAGAACTGAAAAAAAGAAAGGGGGAAACTCTCTTGAAAGTGTGTCAAATCTTCCTAAGTCTTAAGAGTGTTCTAGTCCAAGAGAGGGGTAAGAGTGCTTTGTAAGGGTTATCTCCTAAGCCCGTCAAAAGGAGAGGTGCTGTGAGGGAGTTCATCCTCGCCCATTAGAAGGAGGATAGCTAGTGGAAAGCCGGTGGCCTCAAGCAAGGGGAATCGGGAGTGGACATAGGTCGGATGACCGAACCACTATAAAAATCTGGTTTGCATTTACGTTCTTGCTATTTACTTTGCTGCAAACCTTTTTCACTTGCTGCCTTATTTACTCAACTTCATCTTCATCTTATTACGTATGCTTTAAAGTTAAAACACAATCTTTCCAGGTTCAAACGAAACGTTGCATTCATTTGTACAATGTTTCCAAAGCTTGTTTTAAATCGTTGAAAATCTATCATTTTATCCGCTGCACTAATTCACCCCCCCCCCTCTTAGTGCCGCTCGATCCCTAACATCAAATACTTAAGGATACTTTTTATTGCTTTCTAGTACTCCAAGCCTGGATCTGCCTAATATCTGCTCGTGACACTCAGAGCATGCACTATATCAGGCATGATACATAGCATAGCATACATGATAGTTCCTATCGATGCATATGGTATTATATCCATGTGTGCCCTTTCTTTAGGAGTCTTTGGGGACATACTCCTAGAAAGTGATATTCTATGTCTCATACCAATGAGACCTCTCTTGGAATTTTTCATGCCAAACCTTTTGACAATGGTGTCTATGTACCTGGATTGGGATAAGCCAAGCATCATCTTGGATCTATCTCTATAGATCCGTATCTCCAATATGCAGGATGCTTCCCCTAAGTCCTTCATGGAGAAGTGCCTAGATAACCAAGTCTTTACTATGGAGAGCATTCCTACATCATTCCCAATGATCAGGATGTCATCCACATATAAAACTAAAAAGGTGATAGTGCTCCCACTTACTTTCCTGTACACACAAGGCTCATCTTCGTTCTTAATGAAGTCATAAGATCTGATCGCCTCATCAAATCTTATGTTCCAACTTCGGGAAGCTTGCTTCAATCTATAAATGGACCTAAGCAACCTGCACACCTTATCTGGGTTATCCCTGGACAGAAATCTCTCAGGCTGTATCATATACACCTCCTCCTCGAGGTTACCATTGAGAATGTTGTTTTAACGTCCATCTGCTAGATCTCATAATCGTAGTGTGCTGTAATAGCCAATAGAATTCGAATGGATTTTAGTATGGCTATAGGTGAGAAAGTTTCGTCATAGTCAATACCTTGCCTTTGACGATATGCTTTAGCCACTAGCCTTGCTTTATAGGTTTCTACCTTTCCATCTACTCCAATCTTATTTTTGAAGATCCATTTGCAGCCAATGGGTACAATACCCTCGAGTGCATTAACTAGGTTCCAAATCTTGTTGGAGTATATGGAATCCATTTCTAAATTCATGACTTCTTGTCATTTCCCGAAGTCTATGCTTATAATAGTCTCCTCGTAGATCTAAGGATCAATATCCTCAACATTCTCTCTTTTGATATGTCCCACATATCTCTCAGGAGGATGGGATAGTCTATCGGACCTACGTAAAGTTGAAACTTGTGTGTTAGGTATCTGAACAGATTCTGAAATGGTGCTTGAGCTAGGTTCTCTAACCTCACTCAACTTTATCATGCTCCCACTATCTCCACCAAGAATGTGTTCCTTATCCAGGAATACTGCTCTCTTGGCTACAAAACCTTTTGGTCCTTAGGGTGATAGAAATAATACCCACAAGTTTCCTTGGGGTATCCCACGAACTTGCACCATTCCATTCTGGATTCCAACTTGTCAGGGTTGTGTCTCTTAACGTGGGCAGGGCAGCCCCAAATCTTAACAATCTTAAGATCAGGCATCTTCCCATTCCATATCTCATATGGAGTAGATATCACTGACTTAGTTGGAATTCTGTTTAGAAGATAAGCTATGGTCTCTAGGGCATATCCCCAGAATGAGATGGGTAGGTCGACGAAACACATCATGGAACGCACCTTGTCTAACAGTATGTGATTCCTCCTTTCTGATACACCATTAAGCTGTGGTGTATAAGGAGGTGTCCATTGGGATAAGATCCCATAGTTGTTGAATCTCGAATTTTGATGATGAAGGCAATTGATGGTTATTTGATCTAATCCAATTTTGAGATAAGTGTGTAGGATTAACTATGATAGAGCAAATTATCGGAGTCAAGTTGCTTTGGAAGTTCAAGAGTCCACTTTGGAAGTCAGAAGGATCATCAGAAGTCTTCTTGAAACCAACCGAGATGAAATCGGGGACTTGCCGAAGGTTTCAGAAGTTCGTCGGAAAGATCGTCGGAGGTTCGCGGAGATCACCGAGAAGGTTCGGAAGGATGTCAAAGACTCGTTGAACTCACCAAAGAATCCAGGAGCTTGTTGGGAATCTATCGGAAGGAATCTGAGGGAGTGTCGGAAGTCCACCGGAAGATCACGGAAAGCTCTTCGAAAGATAACTTGATGGTGTCGGTTTAATTTGGCTTTAAAAGTTCATAGTTAGCACTTAATTAGGGTATAGACTAGGTGTTAATCCTGTCTAGACCTGTATTGGGTCAATTGGGCCTTTAATGGGCTGTATTGGGCCAAAGGTTAGGCCCATGCAGTTTCTGGTAAGGGCCGGCGGTAGCATCGTCGGACCCAGGCGGTAGCACCGCCTATTGACTGAAGGCCGGGCGGTAGCACCGCCCCAGGTAGGCGGTGGTACCGCCTGACAGGTGGTTGTAACCACCTATGTCAGGCGGTAGTACCGCCAATGCCAGGCGGTAGTACTGCCAGCACACTAACACACACAAAGGTGTGTCGAGCGGTAGTATCGCCAGTGCCAGGCGGTAGTACCGCCTACAGTCCGAAATTTTGGACGAGACCTCTTTGAGCGGGATTTTTGAATCCCAAAAGCTCTATAAATACCCCTTTGCTCCTAGCTGGTTGAGGGACCTTTTGCAGTGTTAGAATTGAGTCTAAGCTATAGCAAATTCCTGCTTTCAATTGCTCAAGTGTTCACCTCCTTCTTCTACTTGTAAAAAATTCTATAAAGTGAGGGAACCTCTAGTAAAATGCTGTAAAGGGGTGTTTGGTCCTTCCCCTTCAAGAGATTTGGTAGTGGAAGTTGGGAGCCTCATTGGAGGAGGCTTCAAAGAGTGGACGTAGGTCATTTGACCGAACCACTATACATCATTGCGTACATTTGCTGTGTGAGTGTTTGAATTTCTGTTTCATAAATTTCTTAGCTGCAAGATTGATCGGAATTCTTCTCCCTACTTCAGACTTTATTTACCTGAATTACTTCAAGTTAAAGTCACTTTAGTTATATCAAGTTTCTATACGAATCTCCGTAATCGGCTTTCAAAAGGTCAAGTTTTAATCCGCTGCACTAGTTCACCCCCCCTCTTAGTGTCACTCTGAACCTAACAATTGGTATCAGAGCTAGGTTCACTCTCATATTTGGTTTAAAACCCAAGAGAGATGGCCTTTTCCGGCATGCAAGAGGGTCACTCCATTACTCGTCCACCTATGTTTAATGGGTCGGATTATACGTATTGGAAGACTCATATGAGGATTTTTCTTATTTCTATGGATTTTGAGCTTTGGAATATCGTTGAAAATAGGTTTCAAAAATCTTCTCTTCCGATGAGCGAATGGAATGAGTTGGAGAAGAAGGTGTTTACTTTAAATGCCAAGGCTATGAATGCCTTGTTTTGTGCATTAGACAAAAATGAATTTAATCGCGTATCAATTTGTGAATCGGCTTTTGATATTTGATGAACTCTTGAGATCACTCATGAAGGCACTAGCCGAGTGAAAGAGTCCAAAATCAACATTCTTGTGCATTCTTACGAGCTTTTTCGAATGAAACCAAGTGAGTCCATTGGAGACATGTACACTCGCTTTATGGATGTCATCAATGGACTCAAGGCTCTTGGTAAAGATTTTTCTAATTTTGAATTAGTAACAAAAATTTTAAGATCCTTCAAATGTTGGGATCCAAAGGTTACGGCCATTCAAGAGGCCAAGGACCTTAAGACCTTTCCTATCGAAGAACTCATATGGTCTTTAATGACCTATGAAATGACATGTCATGCTCATGATGAGCTAGAGAACTCCCTTCCAAAGAACAGGAAGGATATGGCATTAAAACTCAAGAAGACCACTTGAAAGGAACATCAAGTGATAAGGACCTTGACGAGGACATTGCACTCTTAACTAGCAAATTTAAAAAATTCATTAAAAAGGGCAAATTTAAAAATGAATTCAAGAACAAACTTGAACCAAAAAAGGACCAAGTCATATGTTATGAATACAAGAAGCCGGGGCACTTCAAAAATGAATGCCCCTAAGCCAAGAAGAAGCAACTCAAGAAGAAGAAGGCATTGAAGGCTACATGGGACGACTCGAGTGATTCCGAGGATGAAGAAGCAAGCATCAAAGAGGAGGCCAACTTCGCTCTAATGGCTTTGGGAGAAGAGGTAAGTGATTTACTTAATGAAGATTTATCTTTCGATGAGCTTTTAATTGCTTTCCATGAATTATTTGATGAATGTAGAACTGTTACAAAAGCTTCAATTCTTTAAAAAGGAACATGCTTTATTACTAGATAAGTTTAAGAGTCTTAAGCATGATTCTCTCCCTCTGCTCCCATGCTCTAAGTGTAATCACTTAGAAGCAATCAAAAAGGAGAACTTACTACTCAAAGAGACCTTAAACAAGTTTAAGGTCGGTAGCAAGAGCTTAGGCATGATTCTTGCTAACAATGGACATGTCAGAAATAGATGTGGAATTGGATTCGTGAGTGGATCTCACCGAACTCAAACCACATTCATTAAAGGGCCAACATTACATGTATCCTCTCATTTGAAATGTAATTTTTGTTGTAAATCCGGACATGTTGTTTACAAATGTCCATATAGGAAACTTAGCCCAAATAAATTAGTATGGGTTCCTAAAGGATCAATTAGGAACTCATTGAATAATGATAAATTTATAGATCAGTTTTGAGGCACCCAAGTCAAAATGGGTACCTAAAAACCATCCTTTCTTGTAGACAAAAACACCCACTCAAGCTAGGAGCAAGAGATGGTACCTTAATAGTGGATGCTCAAGGCACATGACCAGAGATCCATCTCAATTCTCTAAGCTCTCTAGCCAAGACGAAGGGTTTGTCACCTTTGGAGACAACAACAAGGGTAAAATCATTGGCAAGGGTACTATAGGTAACAAATTAACCTTTTCAATTGATAATGTGTTATTAGTAGATGGTTTAAAACATAATCTCTTGAGCATTAGTCAATTATGTGATAATGGTTATATTGTAAGATTTGAATCTAATGCTTACATCGTCGAAAAACCACACAACAATACATCAATAATTACAATCAAGCAAGATAACATCTACACTATTAATCTTGATGATCTTAGTAGTGAAATATGTTTTTCGGCTTTGAATGATGATGCTTGGCTTTGGCATAGAAGATTAGGTCATGCTAGCATGAAACTAATCTCTCAAATCACATCTAAAAACCTTGTAAGAGGCATTCCTAAGGTTAAGTTCATTAAAGATAAAGTATGTGATGCTTGTCAACTAGGGAAACAAATCAAAACTAGCTTCAAGCCAAAAATCAAATAAGTACCTCTAGACCATTACAATTGATCCATATGGATTTGTTTGGATCCAATTAACACAACAAGCCTAGGAGCAAATATGCCTTTGTGATTGTAGATGACTATAGTAGATTCACGTGGACTTATTTCTTAGCTCACAAAAGTGATTCTTTTAAATGTTTCTCTAGATTCTATAAACTTACTCAAAATGAAAAGGGTTTCATAATTTTATCAATTCGGAGTGATCACGGTGGTGAATTCCAAAACCGTAACTTCCAAAATTTTTGTGAATTAAATTGGTATAATCACAACTTCTCTACTCCAAGAAATCCTCAACAAAATAGAGTAGTAGAAAGAAAGAATAAAAATTTACAAGAAATAGTAAGAACCATGTTAAATGAACATAGTTTACCCAAATATTTTTGGGCAGAAGCTATGTCTGACTTGCTATGTCATGAATAGGGTTCTAATAAGACCATCTCTATCCAAGACTCCTTATGAATTATGGAATGACAAAACCTAATGTTTCTTATTTTAAAGTTTTTGGTTGCAAATACTTTTTAAATGAAAAGATGCTTTAGGAAAATTTGATGCTAAATCTAATGAAGGCATCTTTCTTGGCTACTCTTTTGTTTCCAAAGCTTTTTGTATTTTTAACAAAAGAACATTAGTTATAGAAGAGTCTATTCATGTAGTTTTTAATAAAATTTCTGAATTTAAGAAAAAAGATTTTGATGATGATTTTGGTTTTGATAATTTGAATTTAAATGAACCATCTCCTCAAAATAGCAACTTGGATGCATTTTCTTCCGAATTCTCCTTACCTAAGGAATGGAAGTATGTAGATGCCCATCCCAAGGAGTTAATCATAGGAGACACATCGAAAGGGGTTCAAATGTGTTCTTCGTTTAAAAATTTTTGTGCTCATGCCGCTTTTCTTTCTCAAATTGAGCCTAAAAGCATTGACGAAGCCTTGAAAGATAATTCTTGGGTTATCGCAATGCAAGAGGAATTGAACCAATTTGAAAGTGAGGTATGGAAGCTTGTTCCTAGACCAAGTGACCATTTAGTTATCGGTACTAAATGAGTCTTTAGAAATAAGCAAGATGAATATGGTATCGTGGTTAGAAACAAGGCTAGATTAGTGGCCAAAGGTTTCAACCAAGAAGAAGGTATCGATTACGAAGAAATCTTCGCTCCTGTGGCTAGATTAGAAGCCATTAGGATGCTCCTTGCCTATGCTAGTAGTAATAACTTTAAGCTTTTTCAAATGGATGTCAAAAGTACATTTTTGAATGGCTTTATTTCCGAAGAAGTTTATGTTGAACAACCACTTGGTTTTGAAAACTCTCTTCTTCCTAATCATGTGTTTAAATTAACTAAAGCTCTCTATGGATTGAAACAAGCCCCCCTAGGGCTTGGTATGAGACTTAGTTCTTCTTAATTTCAAATAATTTTACTAAAGGCACAAGGTTGATACTACATTGTTTATTAAATATTTTGAAAATAATTTACTTATTGTTCAAATTTATGTTGATGATATCATTTTTGGTTCTTCGGATGAATCACAATGTGAATCATTTGCTAAGTGTATGAGTCATGAATTTGAAATGAGTCTAATGGGTGAGTTAAACTTCTTTTTAGGATTACAAATTAAACAACTTAGTGATGGAATATTTCTTAATCAAACCAAGTATACATTTGAACTATTAAAACGATTTAACATGGATAGTTCTGAAGCCATCAATACTCCAATGAGTACTTCCACCAAGTTAGACTTGGATGAAAATGGAGAAAATTTTGATCAAAAAACATATAGAGGAATGATAGGTAGCTTACTCTATCTCACTGCAACTAGACCTGATATCATGTTTAGTGTAGGTCTATGTGCAAGATTCTAAGCTAATCCTAAGTTATCTTACCTTAAAGCTGTTAAAAGAATCCTTAGGTATCTTAAAGGAACTCCTAATCTAGAATTATGGCATCAAAATTCGAGATTCAACGTAAATCAATTCCAATTTGATCCTGAAGGGTATAATCAACCCGAGATTATTTTCGAATTGGTTCAATTGAAGTAAGATAGGTTTGAATCGAAACTTATTAATCTGATTCAGTTAATCTGATTATAATTTTAGATAATTTAAAATATAAATAAATTGGTTCAATTCAGAATTGATTTAATCAATTAAATTGAATCAAAATTTTTGTCCAATTGATCTGATATAGTAAAATTTATAAAATCAGACCCACATCATTTGTAAAATTATGATATTGAAATTAGGCATTTCAGCCTAATTTTAATGTTTTTAGATTTTTAGGACCTTTAGATTGATTTGATTAATCGATTTGAATCGATTAAGGATTTAAAAGATACTGAACTCGATCTAGTATTTTATAAATTAGAATCGATTCGGTGATTAATCAAATCGAGAAAGAATACTCATGAATCGAAATTATTTATAATATTTAAAATTAAATTATTGATGAACTAGTTCAGACTAAACTAGTTCTTTGATTTGATTTTCAATTGGATTTGAATACCCTAGTAATTTTTATTTTCTTATATTCTTTGGAATAAGTACCAAGAAAGAAATTAAAAACATAATTTAGCAAGCTAAATAGTAGTTTAGTACAATTTCTCCATCAAATTGCTTTTTCATTTGACACCAGGAGACTGGTCCACCAAATAATTCAAGTACACATGGTTTACTGTTCTACACCAACTTGCAATTGGGACACATACTTTATCAAAGCTTGTTAAAACATATGGAGTTCAACATATCCAAATATCGTGCAATGTAGTTCATCTTTTATTGATGTTTTGAACTACCAAGATAGTTTGTACTTCTTCCCATGTGGAATTATGATTGGAATATGACTTGTGATTAGAAAAAAAGTAGACAACAAATCCAATATCCAAATCACTAATGATAGAGGTTTATTAACTGCTATAGTGGTTGCATAGTGATTAAATTATTCTACACCACCCAATATCTTATATTCTCTGTGGGCATCCACAATATGATGTCAAAACAAATAAGTAATATAGGATCACATGCTAATACTTGCACATAATTTGAGAATGTAGTTTGAGCCAAATCATTGGCGTAGTTGAATATTAGCTTTCATTATCATATGCATCTTAAATAGCAGTCTTGATTGTTTAATTTGATTATAAGTTAATCACTTGGTATGAGCATTTTGGTGGTAGCACTTTACTATACGTCTAATAATGATCACGGTCATTAATTTATTAGATGACAGATGACGTGAAATGATCCATGTTTGATAACATATATCACTTCTATGAGAATTATAGTTGAATGATTTATGTTACAATGAGAGAGAATCTTTCATGCTGAGGTTGTAGCTATCTTATCTTATGAACTCTTTCGTAGATAAAGCTCTTTTGAGACCAATAATTCTCTCAAATGTCTCGAATCATGAATACATTTAGTGCCAATCCTTATCGATGTCTTCACTAGCTTATGATGTTATCGCCCATGAAATAATATCAAACAATTAAGGAGAAGGCAGTTCGAGCTACATCTTTATGAGAACATAGAAGTTGACTTAACATTGTATTTTTTACATATATTCATATGTTATTTGGTCATCGTACTCTTTTGAGCTACTTGGGAGTTCGATATATTAAATTGGAGTGATTCTGCAGCTCTATTTCAATATATCTAATAAAAACACTATCCACTTGCTCCATCATCATGTCATCATAATCAAAGCTTTGAGAAACGCATTCTTTTATCTACTTTTATCTACTTTTATATTGACAGTAAAAAATTCTAAATTATATGAATATTTCAGATTTAAACACAATCATTGACTATGATTAATTTTATGGTTAAATATATTTTTAGGGTATTATATTTGCTATTTAAGTCCTTGAATCATTTAAGTATTTTAATTGACTCGAATTGAATAGGTAATTTTCAAGTCAGTTTGAGTTATTGATTTAGATGTTTGTAAAAGAGATGAGTAGAAGTATTCTTAAAGATAATTTATTTCACTACATCAGAATACAGAAACCTATGAGGATGATTTTTTTTTAATTTATATTAAACTATAAAAGCTAATTTATTATTGTTATATTAGTTCAAGACAATCTTGTATTAAATATTGTTTGCTATATTTTGAAAAATTGATTTTATTGTTTTATTGACTTTATTATAATAAATTAAATTTAAAGAAGCATATACATTAGTATATAGAAAAATTATATAAGAGTGGCAGATTATATATCTTTAGATACACGCATATGGACAAACTCATAGCATGTTACGCAACAACATCAAATCATATCATATCATGTCCTATCGATCATTTGCAAATCAGGTACGTCATCTTACTCTCATAAAATGCTTATAAGATTCCATGTGACTCCATTCTATCGCTTCATGTTATATATAATCATATATGTCATGCTTGTTTCTTATCGTCGACATTACATCTTCTCTTACTAAATCAAGAATTTACCATCTTAAGGTCATATCTCCCATGATGATAAGACCTCTATATATCCACAAACAAGACCCAAATGTCTTTATTTCTATTTACCTAAACCTACTACTGAATCCATCCATTATATGTAGTGCTTGATTGCCTATAAAATAAAATAAAATAAAATAATCCACTAAGAATTCATCTTGAAAAAAGGTCAAACATGAGTTCATAATGTATATATTTGCACATAATCAAGCAAATCTAAATCGTAGCAAGATAAGTTAACAAGACGTACATGACCAATTGATGCAATTGTTGACTAGGGTTCGAGGTGGAGAAAAAAATAAATCAAATTGAAGTATCTAATTTGTTCTGATAGTTCCTATAAGTAGGTTAAACAAACTATAGAAGTAATATATTGGTATAGATGAATATTAATCAATCAAATTAGAATGACAAGCATGATGTTGATCCAGTTATGAATCAAATTTTAAGCTTTTGCTGATGACAAACTTAGTTTGTATGATAGTAGAGTTGTCAAGATATGCAATAACAAGACCAAAGTCGAGAGTTATCGTCAAAATACAATGAACATGATCATGTGGTGAAGAATACCTCAAAGAATAATTGAATGTACCGCCCAAAATCTGTAACCTCTCCACTTCATTGTGCTTTTGTCGATCCAAGCATCTATCCTTCTATCCTATTGTTGTGTATAACATTTAAAGAGGGAAAGATGAGTCAGTGTACAGACTCTGCAGCTCTTTTTCCTGCATCAGGTGGGGCATTGCTTTTACTTCGCTGTTCCTCGGGCCAACTCCTTGACCAGTAGTAGTGACCACTGTAGTTGGCAAGTGTACTGCTGCTTACGTAACCTGGTAAGAATGAAGCAAAGTTATAACTTATCTCGTGTTAGATTAGATTATGATGCACATTATAATTGATAAGATATATGATAAATCTAATTGGATTCTGATAATAGTATCGATCAATAAAAAAGAAGTTCATATTATGATAGAATTCCTTAGGGAATGTCTTGATAGAAGAAACTTCCATAATAATTTATCCTAGATCCTCTGCTCTCGCCTAGAAATAGACAGGATCTCTGGGGATCAAAAAATAACAGAAACAACACAGAAGCATCTAAGAGTTGCATAAAGAATAGCAACACAAATACGAGGAGGAGTCTAGTTCTTTTTGCAGATTGGTAGTGACATTGGATCTAAAAAAGATATTTAGATCAAGATCCTTTTCCTTCTTTTTCAGATGGCATCAAAAGGTACACATCGTAAAACTGATCTATTGTTATTTGATTTCAATCCTAGCATAAAGATTTTTCCGTATTATAGAAGCATGATTAAAGTTTTTTATGCTTACAGTTGGTATCAAAGTCATGTTCTTGAAATTAAAAACTTTAGATCTATTGTTTTTCTGATTTATGATATTTGAATGATCCGTATTCTATCAATCTGTATTCCTATCCATTTCGGTTTATCGTCATGTTTTATCACCTGTTTGTCGGCGATGTTAAAGAAATAGTCGCTATGCGATCGTTGTCGACCTCGTGCGCGACGGGCGCATCGTGACCGCAGAGCTATAGGGTCAGATCGACCACGCCGCACCGGTTGGTGCTACCGGGGCCGCATGACCCATCGTAGCGGCCGCGACGGCAAACCGCGCGGCCGCACCGGCGGGCGCCACGCAGTACAACCGCACCCAACGATAGCCGCGTAGGCGGCCGAGTGCACGGCAGAGGTTGCACGGGCGCAGCGCCATCGGCGCGGCTGAAGCGGGCAGGCCGCGCAAGCGACGCCACACGGCGCCGCACTAGCGCCGCCCACGCCGCACGGCGATAGTCGACGCGCACGAGCCGCAGAGGCCACGATAAAGATAGAAGCAGGTCGCAAAATTATAGTTTTGCCATTAGGGTTTTGTAAAATAAAATTATAGTTTTGCCATTAAGTATTTTATTAATACTATGATAGTTCTGTCATTTACAAATATAATAATTCTGATTTATGTCCTGTCAATATATTATGATTTTACCCTTATGCAATTGAGAATTTTTTTATTATTTATATTCTCAATTATAAAATTGATCAATAAAATTTAATTAAATTTGATCATGATTATATTTTGATTAATTATTAATTAAATTTAATTTTGATCAAATTTAGAAATGATTAAATTTTGATCAATTTTTTATTTTGATTGACTTATTTAATTGACTAATATTTAGTTAATTCTGGGCTTGCCCAAATTAAATAAAATTAATTAATTTTATTTAATAATTAAAAAATTATAAATTATTATTCCTTTTATGATTTTTCTCATATGATTTATTGATTACATGCGATAAAGAAAATCTAATTATTGTTCTTGGATATTTCTTTAGTTATTCACATGTATATAATTAAAATTATGAAATAATATCTATCTTTCACATGAAGCATGATTTATACGTTATCATGATTATCATATGAGTTTTTCCTTTTACTAATTAAAGTTTAATAATTATTATGATTATTATTGTATTATTGAACTGCTTAGCATGAAATGAATTAAAAAATTTGATGAATATTATTTGTAATTTATTTCCCTAAGTTTATCTGACCAATAGGTACTAAAGTGGCCTGGGATGATAGACTTTTAGAATGTGAATTATAATAAAAGTCTTATTATTTATAGGACATTTTAAACTATATTTTATATTATTGTAATGGTCTTGTAGCCACCAAAGTGACTTAGACCAATAACTTATAAAATGACATGTTTTGACGCACCGATCTTCGCACGATGATGGAACCTTTCTACAAGAAATCTAGGGTGTTTTGTTTTTGTTCTTCCACTACGCATGAGATATCGCTCCGTAAGGATTTTCCAACAAAGGGTATCGTGAGCCAAATTGTTGGTGGAAGATCGGATCTTAAACTACGTGTGTTGTGATTTAGAATAGCTTTTTTCGTCAAAATCGTTAGCAAAAGGGATTAGTCCTAAATGACATCAAGAAAATAATATTTATAATGGCACACATAATTAGGAGATTTAGATAATCCCAAAGGAGTATCTACTTCAAATAATTATGTGATGGGGTAGGATGATACTATTTTGGATATTCTTGTAGTTTAGAGTTGTATACCCAAAGGTAACAATACTATTCCACAAGGATGGTATCGGTCCTTCATCGATGATTTTGAGTGAACACTAGATATGTCAATATTTCACCCAAAGATGAAATGTAGATAATATCAATAGTTCATCATATTTTAGAACTCAAAGCATTAATGTTATTTTATATTTTTACAATGGTACTTCTATCCATACATTCTTATGCTTCCAGTGTCCCTGTACTCTCTGGATCAAATTATTCAGAATGGTTAGACCATACGCAATTCACACTAGGTGTATTAGATCTTGATTTAATATTGCTTGTTGAAAAGCCTATAGACTTGACTGATAAAAATACTGTGGAACAAGTTAATGAAATGAAGGCTTAGGAAAGATCTGATAGGCTTAGTTTAATGTTCATAAGAATGATGATTGCAAATAACATAAAGACTTCATTACCGATTGCAAATAGTGCATAGGAATATTTAAAGGTTATTAAAGATAGATTTAAATCTGTTGATAAGTCATTGGCTGGCACATTAATGAAAGAATTGACTACAACTCAGTATGATGGCACTCGAGGAATTCAGGAATACATCCTCAATATGGCTGATAAAGCTGTAAAACTTAAAGCATTAGGTATGAATGTTGATAAGTCTTTCCTTGTGCAGTTCATTATTAATTCTCTTCCTTCTCAGTTTGGCCCATTCAAGATCCACTATAATACAAATAAGGATAAGTGAAATTTGAATGAGTTAACTAGTATATGTGTTCAGGAAGAATTGAGATTAAGGTAGGAAAGTTCATTCAATATCATGACTACCACTCAAGGAGTTCGTAACAAGAAAAAAAAATTAAAGCGTCATCCATCAAAGAAATTTGTTGGGTTTAGAAATATTAACTAGACAAATGAAAGGAAAGCTTTTACAGTAAAGTGCTTCTTTTGTGGCAAAAAAGGACATGTGAAGAAGGATTGCATTAAACGTAAAACTTAGTTCGAAAAGAAAGGTATGTATTTGACCTTTGTATGTTTTGAATCAAACATTATAGAAGTTCTTTCTAACACTTGGTGGATTGATTCTGGTGCTTCAACTCATGTTACCAATAATATGCAAGGATTTCTTTCAATCCGGAAACCAAAAGAACATGAAAGATTCATCATTATGGGAAATCGTCTCAAAGCGAAAGTGGTATCAATGGGAACTTATCGCTTACACCTAAAGACAGGTCATCTGATGGATCTTATTGACACATGTTATGTTCCTACTATTTCTAGAAATTTGGTTTTTTTATCTAGAATTGATGAGTCAGGATATTATCTTTCTTTTAGTAATGATAAACTCAATATATTTTATGATTCAATAAAAGTTGATTCTAGAATTCTGTGTGATGATTTGTATAGAATTAATTTGAATCTTGAGTTTACAAAGATATTATTAACCCTACAATCAAATGTTGGATTGAAATATAGTTTCAATAATGAAAGATCTTCTACACTATGGCATAGACGATTGGAGCATATCTCCAAGGAAAGAATTGAAAGATTAGTGAAGGATAATATTTTGAAAGATTTAGACTTTGTTGATTTTGATGTTTGTATAGATTGCATTAAGGAAAGCAAACTAAACATATAAAGAAAATTCCACAAGAAGTAAAGATACTCCTTGAGATTATTCATATCGATATCTACGGATCATTCCATATTCCTTATTTTAGTGAATAAAGGTATTTCATCATATTTATAGATAACCTACCTAGATATGGCTATATTTATCTAATACATGAAAAGTCTTAGGCCGTTGACACTCTTGAAGTATACATAAATGAGGTCGAGAGATAATTAGATAGAAAAGTTAAAATTATCATATCTGATAGGGGTGGTGAATTTTATGATAGATATGATGAATCCGATCAGAATATTGATCCTTTTGCTAGATTCCTAGAACAATGGGGTATTTGTGCTCAATATGCCTTACCAGGTATGCCACAGTAGAATGGTGTTGCTGAAAGGCGAAATCGTACTCTTATGGATATGGTTAGGAGCATGATGAGTTATTCCTCTGTACTTGATTTAATGTGGGGTAAAGCTCTTAAGACAGCTATATACATCTTGAATAGGGTTCATAATAAGTTGATTTCATCAACTCCATTTGAGTTATGGACTAGGAAACCCAGTTTGAGACATTTACATATTTGGGGGTATCCTACAGAGATAAGAGTATTCAATCCACATAAAAAGAAATTAGATCCAAGAACTATTTTTGGATATTTTATTGATTATCCAGAAAAGTCTAAGGGATACAGATTTTATTGCCCTAACCATAGTACAAGAATAGTAGAATCTGGTAATGCAAGATTCCCAAAAAATGGCGAAATCAGTGAGAGTGAAAAATCTCGAAAGATCAATTTTGATATTGAAGAGATTCAAGTTAATTCTCTCGTACCATCTCCTATTCGAGAAATTATTGTTCCTCAAATTAATGAGAGAATTGACGAGGGTGAACAACAAAATAATATTGATGAACTCTCACATGATGTTAATGTTGCCGCTGATGATCTTGTAGAACAATCACAATTGGCAGCTTTGAGAAGGTCTCAAAGGAAGAGGAAACATATCATTTCTGATGATTATGTGGTATATCTACAAGAATCAGATTATGATATAGGAATAAAATGAGACCCCTTATCATTTTCATAAGCCATAGAAAGTAACAATTCTAAAAAATAATATGATGTAATGAAAGAAGAGTTAAAATTAATGGATCAGAATGGTGTTTGGGAACTCATTGAATTGTTTGATAATTATAAAAGAGTCGGTTGTAAATAGATCTTTAAGACAAAATATGATTCAACAGGCAAAATCGAATGATATAAAGCTAGACTTGTGGCCAAAGATTTTTTTCAGAAAGAAGGCATCGACTATAACAAGATTTTCTCTCCGGTTTCTAGAAAGGACTTGTTAAAGAATCGTTAAAGAATTGTTATAGCTCTAGCAGCTCATTATGATCTTGAGTTACATTAGATGGATATGAAATCTATATTTCTGAATGGGGATCTGGATGAGAAAATCTATATGGAACAACTCAAGGATTCATAGAAAAGGAAAAAGAAAGTTGGGCTTATAAATTTAAGAAATTCATTTATAGCCTTAAATAAGCTTATAAACAATGGTATATAAAGTTTCATGATACCATTACATCCTTGATTTAAAGAGAACACTATTGATCAATATATATATCAAGATAAATGGGAGCAAGTTTATTATATTGGTCTTATATGTGATGATATTTTACTTGCCAGTAGTGATCTTAGTTTATTACACGAAAATAAGATATTTCTTAACAAGAACTTTAAGATGGTTAATATGAATGAGGTAGCCTATGTTATTGACATTGAGATATTTAGAGATAAATCTCAAGAATTATTAGGACTGACTAAGAAATGATATATTAATCGTATCTTGAAAGATTTAATATACAGCTGACTTTGCTCACTAATGATACACCTATTTCTAGAGGTGAAAAATTTAGCCAAAACCAATGCCCGAAAAATGACTTAGAAAGGAATCAAATGAAGAACATTCCTTATAGGTATGCAATTAGAAGTCTACTATATGCTAAAACCTATACAAGACCATATATCAATTTTGCAGTTGCAATGCTGGGTAGATACTAGAGCAACCCAGGAATGGAACATTGGAAAGTTGCAAAGAAAGTAATGAGATATCTACAGGGACAAAAGATTATATGCTCACATATAAGAGATCAGATCAGCTTGAAATAATAGGATATTCAGATGTTGATTTTGTAAATTACCTCGACAATAGGAAATCCACTTCAGGATTTATATTCATGTTAGCTAGTGGGGTAATTTCTTGGAAAAGTGCAAAGTAATCGCTTATTGCATCATCTACAATAGAAGCTGAATTTATGGCATACTTTGAGGCTACAAATCAAGCTTTATGGTTACAAAATTTCATCTCAGGACTTGGTGTGGTCGACTCAATTGCCAAGCCGTCGAAGATAATTTGTGATAATACCGTAGCAGTTTTCTTCTAAGAATGACAAGTACTCTAGTGGTTCCAAGCACATTGAGATAAAGTATTTGGTGGTTAGAGAAAGAATCCAGAAATAACAAGTGTCAATTGAAAATCTGAGCACCACTATGATGATTGCTGATCCATTTACTAAAGCCTTACAGTGTAAAATATTTAAAGAACATGTTCTTAGAATGAGGCTTGTGAGCAAGCCATAAAAGATATGGTGATGCATGTTTAAGTAGATGCTATTATTGATATTTTTTCTTGCATAATTAAAGTTATTTGTTTCTGCTATCTTGTTTACATTTATGTTTATGCATATTATGGTTGAATGTAATAACAGGATTGTCTTGACAAGACAAATTACATGGGTCATTATAGACTATATTAGGAAAGACTAATAATATTGTAGTACATAGAAGAGACATTGATGATATACAAGCACTATGATTCGCATTGATGGTTAGACTTAATATAGTATTATTATGTTTATTGAATTTATTGGCTTGTTTTAAAAATTCATAGCCATGTATAAAATGCTTTTTAAAATTTTTTAAGATCCAATTAGGTAAAATTATTTTCAAACAAATTTTATTTTTTTTATTTTGATTTTGAATATTTTTTATATCTTATCAATTAATGAGCCAAGTGAGAAAATGTTAGATTATGTGGCTCATTATAATTGGATACGATGATAGATCTAATTGGATTCTAATAACAGTATCGACCAATAGAAAAGAAGTCCATATTATGATAGAATTCCTTAGGGGATGCCCTTGATGGAAGGAACTCTCCTAATAACTTATCTTAGACCCTATGCTCTCATCTATAAATAGACAAGACCTCTAGGATCAAAAGACAAATGTACAACACGTATATCTAAGAGTTGCATAAAGAATAGCAACACAGATGCATCTAAGAGTTGCATAAAGGAAAACATTTCACATATCAGTTGAGAGATTATAGTTTTCCTCTCAACCCCCCTGAGCCATCAATCAAAGTGGTTCTGTGAAAGGATAGGAAGAAAGGAGAAGAAGTCTAGTTCTCCTTGCAGATTGGTAGTGACATTGGATCTAAAGAAGGTATTCAGAGATCCTTTTTTTTCTTTTTCAGATGACATCAAAAGGTACACATTGTAAAATTGATCTATTGTTATTTGATTTCAATTCTGACATAATAATTTTTTCGTATTATAGAAGCATGATTAAATTTTTTTATACTTACACCTGGGACTTGCAATTAACTTTCCTCTAACTCAACCTTTGCATACAATTATAGTGGACAGATATTTCTAGACCATTTGGGAGTTGCAATAGAAGGATGCTGCGAAATCTTTTTATACAGTGAAGTAATGTATTTCTTCTATGAATTTTTAAAATAATTTGAACAAAATTTGCATAAGATTCTTTAGATGTGTTTAGAGAACATCTACAAATGAGAGAAAAAAAAAGGAATGAACACTAAGTAATATAAATTAAATATATTAAGAAAGATCAAAAATAAAAAAAAAAGAAAAGAAGAGTATATTGTTAAAAGTAATAAAAGATGATATTGATTAGACCTCAAATTAACTAGTGACGTTGCTGACGACAAAGTTAACTTTGAAAAAATAATAATAGTATAATTAGTGATACGAAAATGATGATGCAATCAACACTGCTAAGTAGTTGATACTCGGGCACTACATGGTTGACATCTTAAGGCTATATGATCGACACTATAACATCATTTGACGAATACTTCAGCTTCACATGCCCAACAGTTTGATGCCATCTTCATTAATATCTCACATTATGTGACTGGCATGGAATTACTCCCCAGACATTATAAACTACAACTACTATAAATTTTTTAGACTTGACACAACACAATCCCACAAAGATCAAAGAGAAGCGTAATCGTCATTGATATTGATGCACATCTTCGAGGAAAAGGCCTCACAAGTGTGTTACCTCTCAATCTAAAATTCACAAGTTTTAGTACATTTAACTCCAAAGAACTCGGCTCTTAGTGATGTAATTTATAGGATTTAACATCTTGAGAAGCAGAAGAGATCTTGGTATTTTACTGATATAGTTAGAGACAAATACCAAATATGATCTCAATTTATTCTGAATTGATTTTTCAATCAAATAAGACCAACAAACAATTCTAACAAATCCTTTAATTATTTTTATCACAGAAAATATTTATCATATATCCTTTTTGCTTAGGGGAAGGATTTAATTACCATGATGCTATATCAATTATACAACAATTCATATGATGTTTCAACAAACACATTTAGAAGTTTAATTTGTCATGTGAAAAATTATGGAACAATAAGCAAATTGGTTTTTGATTGTTTTTGTGTTGAACGGATAATGTCAAGCTTTAGTATCTAACTAGACCTCAAACTCATATAATAAATCGGGCCGGGCCGGACAGGACAGGGCTGGGCCAGTATATTATTGTTAGGCCTAAAAGCCCGGCTCAGAGCATTACCTGTTTGACTCCCACTCGACTACTGTTAGTAGTATCAACGTCAAACAAAAGCAGCAGTCCGTCTCCAGTTGCCACCTCTCGCGGAGGGTATATAATGAGGAGAAAGGGTGAGAAAGGGAGAAAGAGAGAGGATCTTTGTGACGGCCGCGGCGGCGATGGATCCGGACGCGGTAGCGAAGGCTTTCGTGGAGCACTACTACCGGACGTTCGATGGGAACCGGGCGGCGCTGGGGGGCCTGTACCAGGACGCCTCCATGCTCACCTTCGAAGGCGACAAGATCCAGGGCACCGCCGCGATCGTCGCCAAGCTCACCTCCTCCCCTTCCAGCAGTGCGCCCACGCCATCTCCACCGTCGACTGCCAGCCGTCCGGCCCTGCCGGCGGCGTCCTCGTCTTCGTCAGCGGATCCCTACAGCTCGCCGGCGAATCCCACACTCTCAAGTTCAGCCAGGTATCGTACCTTCTCTCTATCTATGTGCGCCTTCCGTCACTTAGTCGTTCGATTTGATTAGATCGACCGGCCTCCATAATTTCTGTATCCATTTAGATCGGTGATGGATTGTGTTTTCCTTTTCTTTTTCCTCGAATTCTTCAGATAGATCTGATGATATATTCTTCTTTGGGAATGCTCTGTTTTCATGCTATTAATTCTAGGTTTTTATTATGATGATGACGATAATCTGATACACGGTTTCACATTTCATGCGTTTCTTTAGTCTTACTTAAGGTCTGTTGATCTGACTTGGTATTTTTGGCTATTCGGGTTGCCAACAGCTTGTTCATAGTTGTGCTTGACGGTCTTATTGCAGACGACATCCTTTTGGCATTTGCCGGTAAGAGGGAGCTAAGTCTGCGCTTGTCATTGCAACCTGCAAAGTCGCCTAGTAACGATTTGGACATAGGTGATTTTGCAGGCAAGCGAAGTAAAATTGGCCTCTAACCTACAAATTTTCTTCTAAGATTGCAGTGTGACCGTAATTAGGCAATCAAATTCTGTTCGCATTTGCAAAAGCTCCATTCTCAGATAAAATAAGCATGGATGGCTAAACACGCCCACTTTGAATGTTGTATTACATTCACTGGAAATCATAAACCCCTTAGGCTGCACCATACGATGCGAAGGGGAGGATGAGATCCTTGAATTAAAGTGTTCATGAACATTAAATGATCTTTCTGTTGCCATAAAGATTTACCCTCAGTTGTGAAACTTTTAAAAAATAACTCTCATGCTGCTGTACTGATAACTTTAGTGACATAGGTTCTGTTAATGGCTGCTTGGTGGCCCTACTTTATCAAATGATTTAGCTAGAGTCTAACCTCATTATGTTTAATTCTATCAGATTTTAGATTAGGCTACCATTTATTCCTACTGGGCCTAGGTTTGTTCTATTAAGAAAATGATTTTCTTCCATTACACTAAATGCATACAAGATTTCTTAAACGACTCTAACATGAAACATGAGACCTATGTCTTCAACAATGCACTAACCACTAGAATGTCTCAAGACATGCTTGATCTATTTCTTGGTAAAGGATTTTTCACATGATATAGATATTTCTTTTCTAGATGTTGATAAAAAAAATTTACATACAATAGTTTTTGGTCTTCTTAGTTTGAGTTTTACTACCATATGAACTATTCTTATGAGCTCAAGAGAGTTTAGATGTCTTAATTTGAGTTGGAGAATGGTACTCAAATATTTCAATAGGGATTTAAGGCTAGAAGAAAGGATATTCTAAATATACATACATACATACATACATGCACACTGATGGTGTGATCGTCGATGATGCCTCTGTCAGCTTGACTCAATCTTGGGCAACATACGCAAGAGCCTAAAGATGATGAATTGCAAGAAGACCGAAGTCGGGTGAGGTGCTAGACCCAGTCCCTCCGACACTCAGAATTGAGGTGAAAGTGGAGTCACGGGTGAATAGTAATTAACCTTGATAACAATAAATTAAAAATTAATGGGCTTTATAGCAAGCTGAGCCCAAGGAAATATTTTGTGTGGGTAGAATATTCCCTTTTGGATTCATTACTGCTATTGAGTTTGGGTGACTACCATGCCATTTAGGTCTTGCCCCTTATACTAAGCCGACAGCCATATGATATGTGTATATATATATATATATATATATATATATATATATATATATATATATATATATATATAGGTAATATTTTGGTGACTAAACTAGCCCGACAACTGGTTGCCACCAAGGTGCCAACTTCGGGTGCGGAAGAGCCTTCATTACTGATCGAGAGCACACCTCCTTCATTATTGACCGAGGCATATACTGTTATGAAGTGATGCCTTTCGGGTTGAAGAACACAGAAGCGACATACTAAAGAATGGTGAATAAGATGTTCTTACACAAAATCGGGAGGTACTTAGAAGTATACGTGGATGACATGATAGTCAAAAGCAGAATGTCCGACACAAACTTAACGGACTTGGTCTAGACGATCTAGATATTGAAAAGGTTCAACATGCGCCTTAATCCATCAAAGTGCGCATTCGGGGTCAGTTTTGGAAAATTCCTCAACTTCATTATCCACCAAAGGGGGATGGACGCAAACCCCGAGAAGGTCCGCGCTATAACCAAGATGCACCCACCTTAGTTCGTAAAGGAAGTGCAACAATTAACAGGATGGTTAGCAGCACTTAGTTGGTTCCTATCCCAGTCGGGTGATAAATGCCTACCCTTCTTTTGAGCGCTAAAGAATCTGAAGAGTTTCTTATGGATCGAGGTGTGTCAACAGGCATTCAAGGATCGAACCATCATCTCGCTGATTGCTACAACTCTCTTCTTCCACCTTGGGCAAAGTGCTAAGCTTGTACCTTGCGGCCACCGACTATGTCGTTAGCTTGGTGCTATTGCGGGATGATTTGGGGACCCAACGACCCATATACTACGTCAGCTATATGTTGGACGGGCCCGAGGAACGCTACCCCCCATTGAGAGGCTAGCGTTTGCATTGGTGTTGGTAGCAGGAAAGTTACACCCCTATTTCCAAGCGTACCAAATACAAGTGGTTATTGACTCGTCGCAACGACAGGTCCTCTTATGATTTGATGTCTTGGGGTGGATGCTAAAGTGGTCGGTGGAGCTAGGAGAGTTTGACATCCAATACGTCCCGAGGAGCTGGGAGAGTTTGACATCCAATGGGGAATGGACCTCTTAGGGCCCTTCCCATTGGCATCGGACTAGAGAAGATTTCTCATTATGAGAGTAGATTACTTCACAAAGTGAGTAGAAGTCGAGCCAGTATTGTTAATCACCGAGAAGCAAGTTGAAGGATTTGTTTAGAAGAACATAATCACCCGCTTTGGAATCTTGAGGGCTCTCATCACCAATAATGAAACTCAGTTCAACAATATAAAATTCGAAGAGTTTTGCCAGTCCTATATAATCCAACGAAGGTTCAGTTTGGTGGCTCACCTCCAAACCAATGGTTTGGCCAAGGTCACCAACCGAGCCATCCGAGAGGGTTCGAAGAAGAGGGTTGTCGGGGTGAAGGGTACTTGGGTGGACAAACTCTCGAGCATCCTATGGGCATCCTGCACCACACGTAAGATCGGCTCAAGTGAATTGCCATTCAACTTGGCATTTGGCACTAAGGCGGTCCTTCCACCTGAGATAGTCTTCCCGACTCCTTGGGTAGAAAATTTTGACGAAGCCACGTCTGAAGGACTTCAAGCCGGACTAGTCCTGGTCAAGGAGGTCAAGGCTGAAGCACATCTGCGAGCCCTAAGATACAAACGAGTAGTGGCAAAACTCTTCAACCGTGGAGTTTGCCTACACAAGGTCGGGGTTGGGGATCTGGTGCTTCGGAAAGTCGAGGTCGGCGACCTGATGGGTTCTTGAGGAAAGCTAGCACCGAGCTGGGAGGGGCCCTACCATGTGACTGAAGTTGTTCGAGACGGAACGTATCGCCTGGAATCCACAAAAGGCGAAGCATTATCGAGAACTTGGCACATCGCCAACTTGAGAAAATTCTACTTGTAAAAGCCTCGAGTGTTTAGGGTAGAAAACCATCCTGGAGCGTGACTTGGTTCACAGGGCTTGACATGTCACTATGTACCTCAACAGAGCAAAATATATGACAAAAGAAAAGTTTATTGATCAACAAAGAAGTAGCTACATCATTGTCGGGTCGAGTGCCCACAATTGAACACGGGTCTCGACCTGCAAAAAGAAAACTACTAAAAGAACACTGGCGTGTCAAGTTTGGCGGACCGACCCAACAATAAAAAAGGGATTGAGAATAACAGGAGATCAAGCAGTTGGGTGAGGAGGCGCGTAAATGCTATCGTCAAAAGGCACATCCTCCATCGGGACATTCTCGTCCTCGAGGCGGTCAATAAAGGGGTTCTCCTCGACCTTCAACTGTGGGTACTTCACCTTAAAGCGAGCCAAGACAACTTGGTACCCGTACTAGTACGAGACTGGATTTATTCTCACCAGGCCCTTTTGGAACCCGACTGACTCCTTGTAGGCAGCAATCGTCCCCTTTTCCCATTGAGGAATACGGCCGCCGCTCGCCTCCTTTGCCTCTCGGGCCTTAGTCCTCACTACCTCCAACTCTCTGGGGATCTCCAATAGCTGGTCCTCCATGATGCGATTAGTCCCTAGAACATCCTTCAGCTGTTTGTTGAGGCTAGCCAGACGTTGCTTTGCATCCCCCAGCTACTGCTCTGAATTCCCCAGTTTCTTCTCCACCTCCTCATGCCTCTGTTGGGTATCCTTGAGTCTTCGCTCGACATTTTCCAGCCGACCAGCTAGCTCTGTCGCCGAGCCTTCGCCTCGACAATAGCAAACTGTGGTCGACCCGCCTTTAATGCTTTTACCTTGGCTCAAGCCTGCCTATTACCAAGGATAATTGGTCGATCACCACACACATCTCGGACCCGATCGATTAGAGTCGTCACATAGGGATGATGTTGCATGACAAGAATGAGTTAGCGTCGAGAGAATTTTAAGAAGGCAGAGTGCGATACAACTTACCATCATTTTGTTTCTGAAGTGGCAATCAATCAGGACCTCCGAGGGGGAACAGTAAATTTGTTTCGCCAGACCCGAGCACAGCGATCCACGATAGTATTGCTCCACGGTCGCGCCCTTGCCCCACACCCTTTGAGCTTGCTAGAGGCCCTCCCAACAGGGCTCGCGGGGTGCCCAAGAGGGGTCGAAGGTTAGTATTCTACAAGGCCATAAAGGGTAGGGATTTACCCTTGTATAAGTCCCACACATCGATTGTGGCCTCGCACCTTCTTGCTTGATCCTGTCGTGGAATCTCGGCCCCTCATGCATGCTGTTGGAGAGCATCTAGTTCCCCAAGCTAGACCCTCGAGCGTAGAGCTCGCCTCAGAGGTGTTGGTGAGCGGATTGATCCCCGAGCCGATCCTTCAATGACATCCCCTTTCTCAGCACCCGAGGCCTTCTGTGCCAGTGTCTTAAGTTTCTTCTTGGGCCACCTAGCACCATTGTGACCCAACCGAGGCGGGTCAACTAGCTCCACAGACGGCTCTCATAGGGTTGTCCAGGCCGACTGAGGCTCCGTAGCATCGATGTGGAGCCTTATCCCTTCAACTTCTTGTGGTTCATACCTAGAGATAGTTCACACCATAGCATAAGATTAAGAACGAAAGTCGAGCAGAGGAGGGACGATCAGGTCATACCTCGAGGAGCAGGGCTGAGGCTCGCCTCGACCAGCCAATCCGCGTCCATCTTCCTCACTGCCTTGGGAGAGGAAAGAATCTCCCTCAAGCGACGTATATGGTCTGCCTTGTTCGACAGGAAGGGGGAGTGTTATCAATGGTGCGTCCGACCAAAGCGAGGAGAATCCCCATTCTCAGCGGGTGCTTATGAAAAAGTAACACGCCCTCCGACTTTGTTATTTAAAGGGGTGTTAGCTTAAAACCTCCTTAAGTAGCCAAGTAATGATTGCTTTGTCCCTTGCACAGCTAAAAGTAGGCGGAGAAGAGGGCGCTAGTCGTCGGGAGGCTGCTCGCACCTTGGCACTTCCTAGTAAATGCAACAAGATAGCGTCATGAGTTGGGTGCCATTTAGGAAGTCGAAATCCTCCACCATTAGAGGCAAGATATAATGACCGGATGGAGCGTGAGGGAAAGTCCCACCTTGAGGGCGTCACAGGATAGGCAAAAGCCCCATAGAATTAGGTTGAAGGGGCGCTGCCCAGGTCGGGGATCACACAACTCGAAGTTGGTCGAGATGCAATAACGGATCAGTAGGTGATCTAAAAACGCAAGACGCTCAATGACTATAACTGGTGGAGCCCCAAAGCCTATTATAGTAGGACTAATAGGAGATTTGCCCATTGCAAAGAAATGAGCAGGAAATCTGCCACAGAGGAATGACTCGACCACCATGGCGGAGTGGCTCTCAGACTTGCCACGAGGAGAGAAGGAAGACTCATAGCCGTAGCCCAAGATCCACTACGAGCAGAGGAGGGAAGAAGGCCCACCACTGGAAGCTCGAGATATGCTACGGAGAAGGGAAGAAGGCTCGCCACTGCCAAGCTCGAGATCCGCTTATGTTGAGAAAGACGAAGGCCCACTACGATGGAAGCCCAAGATCCATTACGGCGAAGGAAAAGGGATGAAGGCTCGCTATAGCGAGAAGGGAAGGCATCCCAATGATAGAGGCATTGAGCCAAATGTGCTTAAGACGTGCAAGTCGGGAAATCTGACTCATGCCAAGATATCCACCATGGTAGAAGCATCAAGCCAATTGTGCCCGAGGCGTGTGAGTTGGGAAATCAACCTGCGCTAAGATATCCGCCAAGGTGGAGGCATCGGGCCAAATGTGCTCGAGGCGTGCGAGTCGGGGAATCCGACCGCTGCCAATTTATCCACCACGGCAGAGACATCGGGCCAAATGTGCCCAAGGTGTGTGAGTCGGGAAATTCGACCCGCCTCAAGATATCCACCACAGTGGAAGCATTGAACCATATGTGCCCAAGGCATGTGAGTTGGGAAATTCGACCCGCGCCAAGATATTCGCTACGGCGAAGGCATTGAGCTAAATGTGCTTGAGGCGTGCGAGCCGGAAAATCCAATCTGTGCCAAGGTATCCACCACGGCGAAAGCATTGGGCCAAATGTGCCCGAGGTGTGAGAGTTAGAAAATCTGACTCGTGCTAATGTATCTGCCACAATGGAGGCATCGGGCCAAATGTGCCCAAGGCATGTGAGTCGCGAAATTCGACTCGCACCAAGATATCCGTCACGGTGGAGGCATTGCGCTAAATGTGCTCGAGACGTGTGAGTTGGAAAATCCGACCCGTGCTAAGATATTTGCCATTACGGAGGTATTGGACTAAATGTACCCAAGGAGTGTGAATCGGGAAATTCAACCCGCGCCAAGATATTTGCCACAGTGGAAGCATCGGGCTAAATGTCTATGCGAGTCAGGAAATCTGACCCGCACCAAGGTATCCACCACGGCAGAGGCATCGAGCCAAATGTTCCCGAGACGTGTGAGTCGGAAAATCCAACCCGCGTTAAGGTATTCGTCACGGCAGGGGCATTAGGCCAAATGTGCCTGAGGTGTGTGAGTCAGGAAATCTAACCCATGCCAAGATATCTACTATGACAGAGGCATCGAGCCAAATGTGCCCGAGGCATATGAGTTGGGAAATCCAACCCACACCAAGATATCTACCACGATGGAGGCATCGAGCCAAATATGCGATGTATGGAAATCAGAAATCCGACGGCGCAAGCAAGCGACTACCGCATCGCACTGCAGTTTCGACACTTCTGACGATACATTATCATGTACCGAACGGTACATTTCAACGTACTGTTCGATATATGTATTTATAATTATAAATAATATTTATTAAATATTATATATATAAATAGATATATATATATTTTTTTCCTCGACGATGTCGCTCGAGATGTCAACGGACGACGAGACGACGCCGCTCCCATCTCGCGACGCCACCGAAAAGTAAAAATATTTTTTCTATTAAAAAATGGAAAAACGACGTCGCCCGTGCGACATCGCCTCGGGAGCGTCGCCTTCCTTCTAGGGCGACGTCGCCGAGGCAACATTGCAGCACGGGCGCATCGCCTTCCTTCTCGTCGCCCAAGAAGTCCTCTCGGCGACGTCGCTGAGGCTTCGGCAACATCGCCCAAACCTAAAAACTAAAAATATTTTTTTATTAAAAAAATCATACCGACCGATAGTGGATAGTCCGCGTACCGGTATCCTGTCGGACCGGTACGTACCGCCCGATACGGGCGGTACAAGTCGGTATTGCATATCTTGGCGCCAAGACATCTATACCGAGCGGTACAAGTCGGTATTGCATATCTTGGCGCCAAGACATCTGCTACGATGGGAATATGGGGAAAACTCGGCCCATAAGACAAGACCCTGAATGCTCCTATGTCGAAGAGACTAAAGGCATGCCTAAATTAGCCTGATAGTTGGCCGCCACTAAGACGCTGACATGGAAGGTAAAGGTTGAGTCACCTCCCCACTTGACAGTAACGTAAGAGAGGTAATAGTGTTGTCCATGGGAGACCATTCGGGTTGATCCTATCAGCCACCGAGGACAATGGTCCTTGGGTGGCCGATCAGATATGCTCCTCCTTAGTTGGCCTCCTTGGACAATAGGTTGTAGGGGAATGTTTGGGCTTGTCGTCTATGTGGACAAAACACCAAGGGGAGGAGGGCATTGTGACAGTTATAGATGGTCCTCTTGGTTGCACAGGTATAAAAGTCGGCCCCCAGCACCTGCTCAGGGGTCGAGCCTCTCTCAGAGAAAACCTTTTACACCAACACAACGTCACAAAACTAACTTGAGCGTCGGAGGGGTCGGGTTAGGAAACATCTCCCGATGCTAACCTTTGTACGACATCCAAGCAACAACATATATATGTATATGTATTTATATGTGTGTGTGTGTGTGTGTGTGTGCAACAACATATATATGTATATGTATTTATGTGTGTGTGTGTGTGTGTGTGTGCAACAACATATATATGTATATGTATTTATGTGTGTGTGTGTGTGTGTGTGTGTGTGTGTGTGTGTGAGCAACAACATATATATGTATATGTATTTATGTGTGTGTGTGTGTGTGTGTGTGTGTGTGTGTGTGTGTGATCATCTTCTATATATATTGAATGAGAGCTTGATGTTTTCTTATATGTTAGTTGCTTGTTTTATTTCTCAATATTTACTTTGATCTTTTGCTCTGCCTCTTTCTCTTTGATTCTTCTATTTAAATTATCTATTAAGGCGGACCTTGATATGCTATCTTTGAGTCAATGAGGGATCTCACACTATTTTGTAGGCTATATGTGAAAGTTTTGGGAAAAATGTGGTTTATTGTACTAGAATTACAAAGAGGTTGCTGTGATATGCTAAGTTTGCTCTGAATGTTTCTTGCAAGTTATTTTTAAGCTGAAGCTGATAATAGAACAAATGACTAAAACTTTGTTGTGCAATCAGTAGTTGTCATTGTATCAATAAAAGCTGACTGATAGCACTTTATGTAGACTTGTTTATAATAAAATATTCATTTCCAGGAACATTATCAGCAAAAGCCTTATATTTTGCTAAAAATAAGTGTTTTTTTTTTTGCATCCTTTTTCTTTCTTAATACCTTGTTAATACATAGAGACCGTCGATTGGTGAGTTGGTCCAGTTGGTTCACTGTTGAAGGTGCAGGTCCTTCCTAGTGACTCCTTGCTATGGGGGGAGCTGACGTGGCTAGCCGATGTAGACAGCCCATTGGGGGAGGTGGTTCGCTGGGAGTGGCCTGGCCTTGGTATGGTGAAGCTGGGTAGGAGAGCTGGATTCTCTTGGCTGTTGAGCTACCTCCTAGTCGCATCTCCGGATGGCGCCGGGGGCGTCCCGACTTAACCCCTCCAATGCTTAAGTCAACGAAAGACGAAAAGGGAGGAAGTCAATAGTATGAGCAGTGTAAATGAGAGAATATAGGGTTTTTGCTTGGCCCCCTCATCTTGGTTCGGGGCTTGGCTTTTATACCTGGGCGTTGAGCGATCTGGACGTACGTTAGCTAAGGCCCCTCTTACCTTGCATGGTGGAGGTATTAATGAGGGTGGTTTGCTAGCATGTCCTTTAGCACCTTGGGCAAATCGTTGGGATGCCTTTGGGCTGACTCCCTTATTGCCATGGGTTAGGAAGGAAGTGGTCCCTCCATCGACTGTCCGAAAGAGAAGGCTAGTGAAGTCGGGCCATGCTCACCATTAATACGGAGGCATGATCACGAGATGTCAACCGTGAGACAACTAGGAAGTCAGGGCATGCTACTAGTCATCAGTGCAGGCATGGTTTCTTCCGGGCCATGTATCGGTAAGGAGTGGGTCTTCGTGCCCACTTTTGGAAGCTAGGACAGGTAGGGCAGATTTCTATTAGTGGCTGGGGGGAGTTTGTGGGGGCTCTCACGTTTGGCTTAGGTGGTGTTACTGGCTTAAGGGGCGAGGGGAGCTAGCAATGCTAAGCTTTTCCCTATCATTCATCCTCCTGGCGTGCTTCGGGCTTGCAAGGGGCCTCGGCACGCTGCTTTGCTCAGATATTGCACACTTACGTGAGTGCTATTTTTGCTATGAGGTCCTTGCTGAGTTTGTGATGGTTGGTGTGAGGTCCGTCGGGCGACGATGCTCTTTGCAGGGGTGATTGTAGGAGTGATGAATGCTTACCTAAGGAACCCCGTCTTTTTCCTTCCCTCTCTATCTTCGTTTTCCCCCTTTCGCATGGGAGTTCACTTATTTTTCGACCTCCCCCTTTTGCTTCGAGAGGTTTCCTTCTCTGTTTTTGTGTGCCCCTTCTATCCAGGAGGTTGGGTCTTCTTTAGGGCTTTCCCCTTCTGCTTCTGGGAGCAGGTACTTGACCGCCTAGGCAGGAGTGTGTTGGCTCGACCTTGTGAGTGGGAGGATCGGTACCGGCCGTAGCAACTTTCATCGTAGCGGGTCTTGATTCGATCGTCGTAGCAGGAGTATTGGTGTCAGGCTGTCGTAGCGAGTCTTGATTCGACTGCCGTAGTGGGAGTATCGGTATCAGTTCATTATGGCGACTTTTGCCATAGTGGGTCTTGATTCGATCGCCGAAACGAGAGTATCAATATCATCCATAGCGGTCTTGATTCGATCGTCAGAATGGAGTATGGACCCACCGTGATGGGCTTTGTCTCGACTATGTAAGCGAGAAGTCCGGACCCATTGCGGTGGGCTTTGCTCGATCACATAAGCGTGAGGTCGGACCCATTGTGGTTTTCGCCGATCACGTAAGTTAAGAGGTTGGACCCACCGTGGTGGGCTTTAACTCAACCACGTAAGCGGGTGGTTGGACCCACTTTGGTGGGCTATGGCCTCAATCGCAAGCAAGAGGATGGACCCACTATGGGTTTTAGCTCGACCACGGCGGGAGGTCGGACCTATTGTGATGGGCTTGGGCTCGACCACGTGAGCGGGAGGTTAGACCCACTATGGGTTTTGGCGATCGCATAAGCGGGAGGTCGGACCCATCGTGGAGTTTTGGCTCGACCGCAAGCGGAGGCCGGATCCACTATGGTGGGCTTTGGCGATCGTATAAGCGGGAGGCTAGACCCACTATGGGTTTTGACTTGATCGCGTAAACAAGAGGGTGGACCCATAGTGGGTTTTGGCTTGATCGCGTAAGCGGGTGGCTGGACCCACTGTGGTGGGCTTTGGCTCGACCGCGTAAGGGGGAGGATGGACCCACTGTGGGTTTTAACTCGACCGTGTAAGCGGGAGGTTGGACCCATTGTGATGGGCTTTGGCTTGACCACGAGTGGGAGGCTAGACCCACTATGGTGGGCTTTGGCTCAACTACGTAAGTGGGAGGATGGACCCACTATGGGTTTTGGCTCGACCACCGTAAGCAAGAGGTTGGACCCATTGTGGGTTTTGGCATCGCATAAGCTGGAGGCTAGACCCATTGCAATGGGCTTTGTTATCCTTGTCGTGGCATTTTGCCAATGGTGGACGTCCGGGTGCAGGGCTGCTGAGGTTCAGGCTATAGAGCTATAGAGCTAATGCTAGCTCATCGGCAGTTCAGGGGGGCCGAGCGGAGGCTCGAAGAGGCCTGGGAGGCGTCGACGGTTGCCGAGGACGAGGCAGTGTGCCACAATATGGAGGTCGAGGAGCGGTTGGATGTTGCCGGCGGTTGGAGTGGGGCGAGGACCTGAAGGCGTGAGGCTCGGATCACGAGCTATCCTTAGCCGTGTCTTTGGCTCGTGATGGGCGAGAGAGGTCAGTGGAGGCTTGCGAAGGCTTGGGAGGCATCGGTGGTTGTTGAGGAGCGAGGCGGTGCGCCACAATATGGAGGTCAGCGGTTGGATGTTATGCGCGATTGGAGTGGGAAGCAGGGGCGTAGGGGTGTCAGTGCGGACCACGAGCTGTCCCGGGAGTTGATCTTTGGCTCGTTAAGCGGGCGAGGAGGTCGCGTTCAAGAGTCGAGAGGATTTCGCGGGGGCTACAGAGGATTACATTGCCACGGGCTTGTTGTTATCTGAGGGGTTCAACAAGGCGGACCGTGCTCCTTTTGCTGTGGTGAACCCTGTTTTGATAGTGAGAGTGGTAGGAATAGTACCTAGCATGGCGGTGAGGGGAGCTGGCCTCTCCGTCGTTTTGGTTTGGCGGCTTTCGCCGTAGTGAGCATTGGCTTGACCACCTGATTGAGAGAATGAATATCTGTCCTCTGTAGCGAGCCTTGGCTCGACCGCCTGAGCAAGAGAATAAGTATCCATCCGCCATAGCAGCTTTCATTGTAGCAAGCCTTGGCTTGACCGCCTGAGTGGGAGAATGTCATAGCGGCGCGGCATGAGGCTCGTCTTCCCTTTGCCTTGGCCCTCGCAGGACAACAACCGAGAGCTTTGGTTGCACGTTAGTGAAGAAGTGGGGCTCGAACTCCTTAGTGAGCTGGCGGGTGAGGCCCAAGAGGGTTTCAAATGAGACGAGTGGGTGTCTAGGAGGGGGTAGACTCGAGTCATCGAACAGACACTAATAACGTGTGGGGGTTGGTGTCGCCATGTTGATTTGCCGAGATGTGAGAACCTCTTCGACAAAGCATTCTTTGAGAGCTACGGTAGGATGTTCCTGTGACATTCGGCCCTCTTAGCGCTAAAATGTTAACATACAAAGACCGTCGACTGGTGAGTCGACCCGGTTGGTTCACTACCGAAGGTGCAGGTCCTTCCTAGTGACTCCTTGCTGACGGGGGGAGCTGATGTGGCCAGCCGGTGTAGAGAGCCCGCTGGGGGAGATGGTTCGTTGGGAGCGGCTTGGCCTTGGTATGGTGAAGTCGTGCAGGAGAGCTAGATTCTCCTAGCTATTGAATTGCCTCTTGGCCGCGTCTCCGGATGGTGCCGAGGGTCTGCCGCAAGCCCAGTGCGCCGAGTGTCTCGGCTCGACCCCTCCGATGCTTAAGTTAGTCTAGGGCTTGGCTTTTATACGAGCGCCGAGTTATGCGGGCGTGTGTTAGCCAAGGTCCCCCTTACTTTGTATGGTGGAGGCATTAATGTTGGCGTGTCTCCTCTGGTGCCTTGGGCGGACCATTGGGATGCCTCTGGGTTGACTCCCTTGTCGCTTTGGGTTAGGTAAGGAGTGGTCCCTCCATCAGTTATCCAGAAGGGAAGGCTGGTGAAGCCGGGCCATGCTGTCAATCATTAATGCAGAGGCATGGCTTCTGCTGAGATGTCAGCCAGGAGGCGGCTGGGGAAGCTGGGGCATGCTGTTAGCCATTAATGCGAGGCATGGTTTCTTCAACTATGGTATTAGTAAGGAGTGGATCTTGTGTGCCCACTTTGGGAAGCCAGGACAAGCAGGGTGGATCCTTGTTGGCGGCTTGGGGGGAGTTGGTGGGGCTCCACATTTGGCTTAGGTGGCGTTGCTGGCTCAGGTGGCGAGGGGAGCTGGCAGTGTGAAGCTTTTCCCTATCACTTGTGATTATATCATTTTGTTCCTTTTTCCGTGGTCCAGTCCTCAACTGTTGGCAGAATCTTTCTTGTTGTCAAGTTTTAAATACTGGTCTGATTTCGGTTTCAGTAAACTTATTGGACCAGCACTAAACCAACTTGTATTGCTTGACATAACTGAAAAATAGATAACAAAAATGATACCAGTTGACACCAAGCTATATGGTCCAATAAATATCAGTTTACATGTTGCCATATGACCCAGTATTTGAAACCATGCCTAACAGGAGAGGTGCTTGTTCTGGATTTTCCATGTTCAATGGATTAGAAGAGAGGTGGAAGACTTGAGCAATGCATCAATGGATGTGAAAAATGTTTTTAACAACATAACTAGATCTTCGCCTTCATGTATGGTAAAACTTGCATTTCTAGATACTTCGATGAGAAGGCTATTATGAGTGCCTCATAAAAGGATCCAACAACAACCAAATAATTGTAAAGTCTCAACTATTGTAAATGAATAAATATCTAAAAACTGAAAATCTATGGCATTTTAACCAGGTTGTTTTGCTCAGGCAACTGACATCATGATTAAGTGCTTATGCTTCAGAAAATATAGGCGATTTATAATAAATAAGCTTCATACAGCTGAATCCCACTCTCCTCTGCTCTCTTTCCATTTCAGGTTTTGTAACACCGTCTTTCAAATATTTGATGTATAGTTACCAGCTGTTAATCCAAAAGACTGTGTCATCTGATTTTGTTTATTTGCATTGGATTATGACAGCAGATGACTTGTATTAGTTCTTCTGTTCCCCAAGTGAGATGATTGGTTTGTGTTTTTGCTGTAGATGTTTCATCTGATGCCAACACCTCAGGGAAGCTTCTATGTGCTGAATGACATATTCCGTCTGAACTATGCCTAAAAATTCTTTTAAACTATATCCGGAAGGCACTAGGTGGGTGTAACATACTGTTGCTGTTGTGACGGGTCATGGTTTGGAAAAAGGATTGTTGTTTTTCTCTATTTGCTTGTTTTATTTTCCTTTGGTTGGGTGGTGGATGGTTGCAAATGTTTTTGAAGCTTTTACAGATGCAGATGGGTGAATCTGTGATCTTCTCTATGTATGGATTGTCCCTCTGTTCGACGAGACAGATTGCATTGCATTTATATGCAAATATTGGTCATGAATTTGCTGTTCTTGGTGGCACTTGATCCCAGTGTTTTAGTTGCCATTGATATGTTTATTTAACTGTCAGCACATTGTTGTTTTTCTTCTTTCTTGATGCTGTTTCCCAACCTTCTGCTCGAATTTCTACCGGGGACAGTTGTTTGATGAGACAATTGCACGGTACAAACATAGTTCAAAGTTTATGAAATAATCTTGCAGATTGTGGTGCACCTTGTGTGATAGATGACATCTAGAAACATTTCTTGGATTAGATGATCACTAGTTCTCTGCATGTGCAGTGGAGAGGAATCAAAGAATCTCTCTGCAACTCGTACGCCAAAGGCTACAAGAACGTCTGTCGGAGGACATTAATCACAACATGGTAAATTGCCTGTGCTAAAGATGTGTTTGATGATTACATGTCAGGATCATTTTGGCATGACACGAGGCTCATCTCATCATGGATATTACCACATGCTTGATGTCTATATTTTGCTGTTATACTATGGTTTTCTTTGGAAGGACTTTGTATTTTACTCAACCCAATTTGGAGAAGTTGGTGCTGAGGGAAACTACTACTGATTGCAGTATAATGGTGCAGTGGCATTCCCCATCTGTAAGGTGTGTTTGAGCTCAACACTGATGCTTCTTTCACATGCTCGCGGTTAAAAGGGATGCAATGGATTTATAGCGAGGTTGACTCAGTGAACGCCAACCACATTATGACGAACGGGGAAGTCCTGTGAAGGCTGACTAATGTTTCTATTGATTGGTCACATTAAGTCAACTACTGTGAGTGTTGCATTCATTAGAAAGAGGATACAATAAGATGGATTAGGCTGTCATAATAATGGAGATGAATCAGTTTCTTCACAAGAATTAGGGAGATCGCATTATTACAAAACACTGTTCTTTCTAAAACTAAAATTACAAACTAGACTTAAGCTGCTTATGGAAGTGGAGAAAATAACATGTTAACAAAATAATCCAGCAGCAGGTCGAGAAATGCGATTAACATAAACCAGAAAACAGAAATGCTCAGAAAAAAATTCTCAAATATTACTTCATGTTCATCCCTGCAAACTTATCAGTTTCTACTGCCGAACTGCCAGCGTATGAACACAAGAAGAGTAATAATCGACTGGCAATAAACACTAGAATTAAGATATATTCACTTCATCTGACTTATATTTCATAGGACACTGATCACAAGTCTAGTTTCAGTTCCACAGAAATTGACGCAAGACGAACAAAGGAATCAAATCTCCAATTCAATAAAAAAATGTATTATTTTGCCTATCAAAAAACAGGATCTCTAGACAAAACTTATAGATTTATGGTCCTATGGAAAAAGATGATCAACATCACTGTAGCTCTCAGAATCAACTACAATGCATTTGCAAATCAGACAAAATTTTTCAAATAATATTAAAAAATATATAATCCTAATTCTAAAATATCATTATTTGATTTCGATTATAATATTAAAAATTTTCATATAATAACAACATAATTACATATTTATGTTTACAAAGAACAAATACATGCATCAATAATGGTCATCGTCACAAGATTCATTCCTCACATTGCAAAATAAAGGATGAGAGATCCACATGAGGTGGCTCTAGCACTGGAGTGGGTGCTAAAGAAGGGGCTTCAATCTGTGGCTTCTTACCGTTCCCCTTCAAGTATCCCTTCACCACCTCCCCCGCGGCTCGAATAGGGTGGCTCAGCTTCTCTCGAGACCTCTTTGAATTGTCACACTGCAGTGATGGTGATCATGATCGAGAGAAGACAATGAGTGATCACATTCTGCCTCTTCACTCTTCTAAGCTCCCTTGTTATCTCATCTGTTGAAGACTTTATGCCGTGGCCTAGGGATTGGTACAACTCGGTCTGGCCCCAAGAGTGTAATGTCATCCATCTGGTTCTTCTGAGGCAGAATATTTGAGGGGTTGGGGTCAAATCTTGGGCTTTCGTTGCTCTTTGCTATTAACCTGAGATAAGGTTGGGCTGGCTTTGTCCGCACTCAATGTCAGGGAGGAGATTCCCGACTCGACCCTCTGAAGATTAAGTTAGTTCGATATCCTTTTTTTGGGTGTCTTCCTCTGCCTTGGCAATGACCAGGGGATCGATATTTATACCTATCATAGTGGGTCAGTCATATGTGGGTTATTAATAGCCGTTGATGCTCCAAGCAACTAACCCATATGCTCCTCATCTTTGCTGCAGATTGACCTATCCGATTCAACATTGCATGGCATTGCCCTATATGATCCTGAGTGGCATGGGTTTGGTCGCATGGCCTATCAGGCTTGTTGCATTTCTTCTGAGCAAGTATTGCACACGTGTGCCATGTCAATCCTAAGGTGGCCACAATCACGCCATGTGAGTGGCGCCAAAATATTTCCTATCATCTTGTCCACCCTGAAAGGCATGCTTCGGGGCCTTGAAGAGGGATTCGAGGTATGTCATGTGGTGCCCTCATTGGTTGGGGTGTTTGACGATTGGGCAATCGTCTGTCGAATGTCTTGTCGATCTTGGGCTCAAGCTTTGTCAGGGTAGGATCACTTTTTTCTGCATTGCATTGTCTAGGCATGGTTTCTCCTGACTCTCTTGTAATGGATCTTTCCTCTTGAGTTACGTGGCTTGGGCACGACTTGGCCCCATCAGTAGTGGGCCTTCTCTTCTCCCAGTTGTGTGACTCGGGCACAATTTCTAGTCTCTCCACAGTGAGTCTTCTCTTCTCCCAAGTTGCATGACTCAAGCATGAATTATGGTCTCGTTGTAGTGAACTTCTCCTCTCCTGAGTTGCATGACTCAGGTACAAATTCTAGCACTACCTTAGTGGGCCTTCTCTTCTCCCAAGTAACTTGAATCGAGCTCGAATTCTAGTTTCATCATAGCAAATTTCTCCTATCTTGAATTGCATGGCTTGGGGACAAATTCTGACCTTGCCATAGCAGGCCTTCTTTTCTCCCGAGTTGCATGACTTGGGCATGAACTCTGGTTTTGCTATAGCGAACTTCTCCTTTCTCGAGTTGCATGACTTGAGCATAGATTCTAGCTACATCGTAGTGGGCTTCCCTTCGCTTATGTTGTGTGACTCGAGCATAGACTCTAGCTCCGTCATAGCAAGCTTCTCTTCTCTTGAGTTGTATGACTTGGGCTTAGATTTTAGCTTCGTCAAGGCGGGCTTCTCTTCTCCCGAGTTGCGTGACTTGGGCACTGATTTTAGCTCCGTTATAATGGGCTTCTTGTCTCCTGAGTTGCATGACTCGAACACAGATTCTAGTTCCACTAAAGAGGGTTTCTCTTCCCTCGAGTTGTGTGACTCGGGCACAATTTCTAGCTCCGTTATAGTGGGTCTTCTCCTTTGCACCATTTCTAGCTCTGTCATAGCGGGTCTTTTCTTCTCCCAAGTTATGTGGTTCAGGCACAACTTCTGATTTGCATAACTCGGGCATATTTTCTGGCTCCATCGTAGTAGGTTTTTTCTTCTCCTGAGTTGCATGACCCGAGAATAACTTCTGGCTCTACCACGGCGAGTCTTCTCCTCTCTCGAGATTCAAGACTCAAGCACAATTTCTAGCACTGTCGTAGTAGATCTTTTCTTCTCCCAAGTTGTGTGACTCAGGCACAACTTGCTTTGCCCTAGCTGAGGATGGCCTCACACTTTTCATGCCAACACATCAGGCTTATATACATATATTGATAGGGGTATTAAGTATGACGAGACATCAGGTCTTCGGTCGTACACTCGGATGACGTCATCGCCCCTCCTGCGCCCCATAACACCCGCGATTTGACAGCCCGACGTCGCTTCTCCTCAGCATCGCCCCAACCACCCGCCCAGTTGACCACGGCACCGACCTGCGAGGTCAGGCCCGTCGCCACTGCGACGATCGAGCAGGCCCTCCGTCCGACCTATTTAAGCCGAACAGGTAAGACTGGGAGGGGATCGGATCTGAGGGAGGAGGGGAGGAGGTGGAGGCTGAACCCTTGCTCCAGGCAGAAACAGTCCGAGAGGTGAGTAGACTCGGACACCCCCGCAACTCACTCTGGGGAACTCGGCCAGCACCCAAAGGATCTCTCTCTCTATAACACTCACTCACTCCCATCCGACTTGACTTGGCGTCGGAGGGTGCGGAGCATCCGACCCGCCTTGCTGGAGGTCTCGTCCCGACGGCCGAGGAGCCTGCAGCCGCCTTCGGAGAACATCGGACGGGCGCGAGCAGGAGCCATCGGACGGGCGAATCGTCGAGACGACCCCGGTTTCGGATTCGCGCGTGCGCCCGGTCCACGGTAAAATGTGTTTCCCCAAACAGATTGGCGCTAGAAGGAGGGCCTCTGTCGAAGGACTACCTCCGCCCAAAACGACACATGGACGAAAGGTCGTTTCCGGCTGGCACCTCGGCGGAGGTCCCGCAGACCTCCGAACCCCGGAGGGACGATCCCGCCACAACCATAGATCGCTACTGGAATATATTTAGCGACGCTGGGCTCTACCCGCCGAGTCGGGTTCCACCGCTTCCCCCCCGTCACGGTGGAGGCCTTTCGAGACCTCTCCCAGCAGTCCGACCACGGCGAAATCTTGTCGGCTGTCCTCCTCGCCTACTCACGAGAGCGGCGAGCCGACCTCCAAAGCGCCGGAACCTTTCCCCGGCATCGAGGCGATACCGCGGTACCATCTTCTCGACCTCCCACCGGGTTCGGGGCGGAACCGGGCTCTTGAAAAACTGGCGTCCGCCGAACTCGAGGCGGTGTCTTCGAACTTCGACGGACCTATTTCGAGCTCAGATCCGGTCCATCGCACAGCGTCGGAGGAGGTGCAAAGGGCGTCGTAAGTCAAAGAAGAGCAGGAAGTGTCACCGAAGTCCCGTTAGCCACCGATATACGGGAATACCCGGTGCCACGAACTTCCGTCTCCCTCCATCGACCTTTATGATGGAGTCGGTGATCGGCCGATCACGCGTCGCGCCTTCCGGGCTCAAATGGCCCTATATGGAACTTGGACGCCTTGATGTGCGGGCGTTCCCACCACGTTGAAAGGATCCGCGTCGTGCGTACGGTACCTTAAAAAGCGGGTCGGTGACATCCTTTGAGCAGCTCGCCAAGGACTTGAGCTACGCTTTTTGGCGTTGCGCGACCAAAGCCCTCTGTCGCTCCTCACGGGTTTGAAGCGAGAAGGAGGGCGAACCCTCTCCGCCGTGCGAAGGTTCACCACGATGCAGGAGTTGTCGGATGCTCACCCATCGTTATTGGTGCGGCCTTCATGATGGGGCTCCGGCCGTCGAGGTTCTCGGTCCTTGGTGGAGCGACCCCCGTCCATCGCGAGAAATGTTTGAGCAAGTCGATGCGTGGCGGCGAGTCACGGATGTCGGGAAGGAAGGAAGAACGGCCAGGGGCATCCTACTCCATCCCGATCGGGACCGGCGCCCAGCGGGAGTCCCCGCACCAAGAGCGCGCATCGGCGCCTCGACCCATCTGTGGCCGCCACCTCCCCCTTGAAGGCGTCTCGGGCGCAAATATTCCTCCAAATCAAGGAGCGGGAATGCTCAAGCCGCCACCCGGATGAAGGGCGGCGGCGGCTGATAGCACCCGGTATTGCCGCTTTCGCCGGCAAAGCGGACATGACACGGAGCAATGCTACGGTAGGCGACAAATCGAAGAGCTGATCCGAAGAGGTCACCTCGATCAATACCTCCGGCATCCGCGGGCACCATCCCTGCGCCCGAAGGCCCGGTCGAACAACATATCAGCGTAATCACCGGGGACCACGCCCGGAGGACATAGCGCCTCGGGCGAAGGGCTTATGCGAGCCGTCGCGGCCGGGGAATATCACCCTCCTCCGAGCCGGAGATCACATTCCCCTCGGGGATATGGGAGAACACGAGCATGACGATCTTGTTGGTGGTGTCGGCCCGAATTGCCAACGCAGTCCGGCGTATTATGAGTCGACAGCGGCAGCTCGGCCGACATCCTCTACTTGAGGCCTTTCTGAAGTTGGGGCTGCGAAGGAAGCCACGAAGCCTTGCACTCGGCACTCACGGGCTTCACTGGCGACTCGATCTCGCCACGGGGTTCGGTAACCCTTCCATTGAACTTCGGCGATTCCCGAGGCCAAAACTCTGCTGGTTACTTTTACGGTGGTCGACCTCCCCTCATACAACGCCATTGGGCCGACCCACCCTCAGCGAGAGGCCGTTACGTCCACATACCACCGGACCGAAGTTCCCCACCGGGCCGGAGTCGAGGGAGTGCGGGGAGATCCTCGAGTCAGGACGGTGTTACGGCGACCTCCACAGGTAAGAGGAAAAGGCCGGAACCGCCCCTCGAAGACCCATGCGGGACACGCGGCAAGGCATCCCGAGCCAACAAATCCGGCGGTTAATATTCCGCTGCAAGGCGGACCGTCCCGATCGGACGGTCGGGATCGGCCGGACCTGGACAATCAAGAGCAGGCGCAGCTCATCAGCCTCCTCCAGGAAAGCACCGATGTCTTCGCTTGGACAGCTGCCGACCTCCCGGGAATCGACGCCGAAGTCGCCCAACACCATCTACACATTTCCCCGACTGCCCGCTCGGTGAGACAGAGACCTCGGCCTCAGTCCCTCGAGCGCCAACAAGCTGTGCAGAAAGAAGATGATAGGCTCTTGGCGTCGGTTTCATTGAGGAGGTCGGTACCCTCGATGGTGTCAATGTAGTCCTCGTCAAGAAGCCTAATGGAAGTTGGAGGATGTGTGTTGACTACACCGATCTAAATCGTGCTTGCCCGAAGGACTGCTTTCCCCTACCTAGGATCGACCAACTGGTCGACTCAGCCAGATGCGCCCGCTTCTCCTTCATGGACGCCTACTCGGTTACAACCAGTTCCGGATGGCCCCCGAGGGTCGGCAACATACAGCCTTCCACACACCCCAAGGAGCCTACTTCTACAAAGTTATGCCATTCGGGTTAAAGGATGCAGGCGCCACCTACCAAAGGATGGTGAACAAGGTGTTCGCCCGGCAAATAGGGCGAAACATGGAGGTCTACGTTGACGATATGATCGTGAAAAGCCGAACAGGGGCTGCACACCTTGACGACTTGCGGGAAACCTTCACCACACTGAGAAGGTATGGGATGCGCCTCAACCCGGCCAAGTGCGTCTTTGGCGTGACATCGGGCAAGTTCCTCGGGTTCATCATACACGAGAGAGGAATTGATGCCAACCCAGAAGATCCGAGCTCTCACCGACATGAGATCTCGAGTGCAGTTAAGGAGCTTCAATGCCTTAACGGAAGGATAGCGGCTCTGTCGGTTTTCTGTCGGTCGGAGATAAGTGCCTCCCTTTCTTCCGAGTCCTCAAAGACCCGAAGAACTTCCAATGGACGGCAGAGTGCGAGGAAGCCTTCGCCGGCCTGAAGCAGCACTTATCCGAGCTGCCCCGACTTGCCTCGGTGTCTGCGCCAGAGAAACTTACCCTCTACCTGGCGGCATCTCAGCATGCAGTGAGCTCGGTGCTTGTGAAAGAAGCCCCCGAGGCGCAACACCCGGTTTACTACACCAGCCACGTCTTTGCGTGGACGGGCAGCGCTATCCTCCCATTGAAAGGCGGCATTGGCACTCATCCTAGCGGCTCGGAAGCTCGCCCCTACTTCCAAGCCCATACGATTGAGGTCTTGGACCGACCAACCCCTGCGTCAAGTTCTTTCCAAGTTTGGCGTGGCGTCTCCTAAAGTGGTCGGTGGAGCTATCCAGGTTCGACCTCTGCTACAAGCCGAGACCAGCCATCAAGGCCCAGGCCTTGGCCGACTTCATCTCGGAGTTGACACCACCGGAGGCAGAAGGCCTGGAGCAAATCCACGAGCTGGATGTTGCGTGAGCGGGTCATCCAACTCGGGGCCGGGCGGACTCATTACGGAGGATCGGCGGACACGCTTTCGGCGTTCCCTCCGCCGGTTTTGCGGCCACGAACAATGAGGCCCGAATACGAGGCGTATTTGTTGGCGAGCCTCCGTTTGGCCGAGATGCAACTAGGAGCAATCCACATTCTCACGGATTCCCAACTTGTCGCCGAGCAAGTTGGTGGAAATGTCGAGCGCGGGACTCGACCATGTCATGTCGGATCGACCGAGGTAAAAGCCCAAACCTCTAACTTTCCACGCTTCACTCTGTCCGGTGCCCGAGTCCCAGGCAGCGGGCGGACCAGCTCGCAAAATTGGCCTCGGGGCGACCGGAGGAACATCCGAGGTCGAAGAGGCGACACACGGGTCGGTGGCCATCATGGAGATCGGGGATCCCAGAGTCCGGACCACCCCACCAACATGGATTCAGGAAGTGCTGAAGTACAAACGCGAGGGGGTCCTGCCTGCGGATGAGGTCAAGGCACGGCGGCTCCGCCCGAACTCGAGCGTGGTGCTGCGAAATCGGCGACCGACTCTACAAAGGTCGTTTTCCCACCCCTACTCGATGCTTAGATCCCGATGAGGCGGAAGTGATTCTCGCCGAGGTCCACGGCGGGATTTGTGGGAGCACATGGGCGGCCGAACTCGGCCTTCAAAATCTGCGCGGGGCTATTCTTGCGCCAACGCTGCCGGGGCGCCAAGGCTTTCGTGCGGCGGTGCGACACTGCCAGCGCCAGGCCAGCCCGCGGCTCCTGCGGTCGCTCGCCTCCATGAATTGCGCCTGGCCCTTCGCTCAATGGGGTATGGACCTCTTGGGGCCGTTCCCCCGGCGTCCGGCGTGGGGATAGACTATTTCACCAAGTGGGTGGAAGCGAGCCACGGCAACCATCACGGCGAGCGGGTCGAGCGATTCGTATGGAAGAACATTGTGACCCGATTCGGTCGCCCAACGTTATCATCACCGATCGCGGAACCCGATTCGCCCGGACACCGGTTTTGGAGTTACTGCGCAACTTACCACATCGATTGAGATTTAGTTCGGTGGCCCACCCCCAGACCAACGGGCTCGCCGAGGTGACCAAGCGATCTATCCTGGATGGCCTTAGGAAAAGGACTCTGGAAGCCCGATCGATGGGTCGACGAGCTCCCGAACATCCTATGGTCTCTGCGGACTACCCCGAAGACGGCCAGGCGAGTCCCCTACGACCTTGCATTCGGCGTGGAAGCGATCCTACTGCCGAGTTGGTCATCCCAACATTCCGGGTGGAGAACTATGAGAAACCACCTCGGCCCAGGGAGTTCGGGCTGGCCTAGACCTGCTAGAAGAACGCAGGGCTAACGCACACGTAAAAATGCTGGCGTACAACAGAAGTGTGGCCAGGAGTTACAACAAGAAGGTGCGCCCTCGACCCCTCGGGATGGGCGACTTAGTCCTACGCAAGGCAGAAGTAAGCGACCCCGCTCACTCAAGGGGCAAGCTTGCACCCAAGTGGGAAGGCCCCTACCGAATAATCCAAGTGGTCCGAGGGAAGCGTTCGGCTCGCGACTATGGTAGCAGCAGTTCGAGGACTTGGAACGTCCACAACCTTAAGAAATATTTTGTTTAAGGACAAAGCGGAAGTAATTGATGCCAAACTCAGCCATTGGACTCGAGCCATTAGAAAGAAGTTGGAGATTGTATGGAGAAAACATACTTGTATTACCAAAAGTTTTGGATTACAAAATGTGCCCCTAGTGGGAAGAAGCATTACAAAAAGCAAGGAAAGCCCTCCAAAAAGAAGAAGAGGTCTTGAGGCGCGGCAGGAAGGCTGTCGTCGAAGGAACCTCGCCGAGGCATGTCGACCCCGATCCTCGGGGCATGAGGCGAAGGATCCTCCTCGACCGTCGAGCACGGAGGACATGCTCGGAACCGGGCGGGCAACTTTGTACCCGTGCTCGTGCGATACACGGCCCGTCCGGTCGGGCGAGAGGAAGCCCTCCGACTTCTTGTAAGCGTCGACGGCCTCCCGGTCCTTCTCCGGCCGACTCCCTTCCGCCGCGGCAAGGGCTTCCCTGGCGGCCTTCAGCTCGGCCTCCCTCGAGGTCAGCTTGGCGGCCAATCCGAGGCCTCCTCCATCCGGAGGTTCTCGGCTTCGCCCGTCGGAGGAGCCTGCAGCCGGCCTCTGTCGCCGAGGCGGCCTCGAGCTTCAGCGGTCGACGCGCCACTTCGCGCCCATGTCGCGCCGCCGCTGCTCGGCGGCGGCAACCGCCTCGGTCGACCCGCTCGGGCTTCCTCGGTGGCGGCGCAACTCCAAGTTGCGCTCACCGAACCATGCGAGCGGCCGGAATCGTGCACCGGTCGAGGAGAGCGATGGTGTAGTGGAGACCTGCACAAGAAAAAGACGCTGAAAGGGATGAAGCAGAGCTAAGTCAAGAGGATACAAGCAAAGCGGTGCTCACCCACAACACCGACTTAGCGGACTTGGCGGCGCCTCAGAGGCGTGTATAAGTCGAGCCATGTCGGGATGGGCGCCCCGGAGATAGCGGGCGAGGCTCTCCCGACCCACACCTTGTCCCCGGGACACCAGTGCCGGGCCACGAGAGGTAAGCCGCGGCCCGAAGGACCTCCCCATCGTCGGAAAGAATGGCTGATCCTTCCCGGCGTGACCCAGCACGAGTCCTGCATGGAGTTGAGGAGCGCTGACCCTTCGATCGCCCCTGGTGGGACCAGCTCTCTCGGCGAAGTCTTTGGTACCGATCGTTCGGGCGCCCGGCCGGCTACGGCCATTGGCGTCTCGAGTCCACCACGTCCTTGGCCTTCGCCCTTTTCTTGGGCGCCCCTCGGCCGGCATGCGAGGCGCCCCGCCGCTTGAGGCGCCGGAGGCGCGGAGATGGTCCCCTCGGAGCACGAGTCGTGGAAGGATCGCGAGTTCACCATCCTGCGAAGAACAGCGAGATATGTCGAGAAAATAGAATGGCAGCAATCTAAGAAGGCGAGACAACGGCGGCCTACCCGAGGCGCGGACTTAGTCCGGCCTCCACGACCAACTTTGCTCGGACATGTTGCGGATGGCTTGAGAGGAAGGAGGATTACCCTCGGTACTCAAGGTGAGCGCGCTCCTCGGCACTCGGCGGGGCGAGTTATCGATGGTCATGATGACCACGAACCCCAAAACCCGATCCTCTTGGCACTTTGGACAAAAAGCGCCTCTTCCACCCTTTGTTATTGGTGGGGCGCGCTAACCGGAAACCCAGGTCGTGCGGCGAGTAGCCCAAACCCCTTGAAGCGGCGGAGAGGAAGAGGTTGCGGGTCGGGCGATGTTAGCGTAATGGCATTCCCCAGGAAAGCCACCAAATACCGCCGGGAGTTGGGAGTTATCTGGGAAGCGAAATCGCCCACGAGGAGATCACGAGGATACAATGATTGGAGTGCGGAGGAAAGCGCGAGCCGGCCTCTAGGGCATCGGCGGTCGAGGGCAAAGCCCTTGGGAACGGGTCAAAGCCCGCTGTCGCCGGGCGGGAGGTTGAACTCCTCGGGATGCCGTCGCGCGCCCGGAGAATCCCCACCATACGCTCGTCAAGATGGAGTCTTGGTCGATGCGGCCACATTAAGGCCTCTAAGGCGCGCGCTTCCGCATCGAGGAAGAGCTGGAAGGAGAGGCGAAGGAGGCGGCAACACGGGTTATGTGATGGGGAGGAGGAGGAAGAAGCGGAGGAAGAGGAAGTGGAAGGAAGACCCATCGCACACTAACCTATAAGGAAGAAATCGGTGGAAGAAGTTAAAAGGCACGGAGCCTATGGAGAAAACTTGAAGGAGGCAGCGGGACAAGAGATGAGAAACTCGATAAAGTGATAGAGAGGCAGGCTCCTATTTATAGAAAAGGGGCCTCGACCTTTCGCCTCCCGGCGGCGGCGACATGACACGCCACATCGCCCAATAGCATCACATCAGGCGATCGAGCGCGGCGTCATATTGATGAAGGCGGCGTGTACACCCCGGGTAAGAAACTTATCCCGCGCGGTATCCTCGATTCGGCAACAACGCGCTATCGCGAGCCGTTTTTGACGGCACGCGGCGGTTCGGTTTCTAGGTCTTGGCGGCGGCTCGACCAGCGGCATATTGGGCCTTGGCGGCGGCTCGGCCACACCCGAGCGGAGGTTCGGCTATTACAATTTTCTAGGTCTTGGCGGCTCGACCAGCACGGCATGAGGCATGGCGGTGTCTCGGCCCCCATCCGAGCGGAGGTTCGGCTATTACAGTCTTCTAGGTCTTGGCGGCTGCTCGACCAGTACAGGCCTTGGCGGCGGCTCGGCCACACACCGAGCGGAGGTTCGGCTATTATAACTTCTCGGTGCGTGTGCGTGACCTCGACCCCTTGTACCAAAATGGCGGGTCGATGGCGAGGAGGACTGGCGTCTCAACCCACGACTTCGAGCGTCGGCACGCAGGAGAATCGGCGTCTCCTCGGCCCCCTTGTCGGTTCGGCTATTATGACTTCTCGGTGCGTGTGCGTGACCTCGACCCCTTGTACCAAAATGGCGGGTGCGAGGAGGACGGCGTGTCTCAACCACGACTTAGGGCGTCGGCTTGGCAAGGAGAATCGGCGTCTCCTCGACCCCCTTATTCGAGCAGCGGTTCGGCTATTATGACTTCTCGGGTGTGTGACCTCGACCCCTTGTACCAAAATGGCGGGTCGGATGGCGGGAGGACGGCGTGTCTCAACCACGACTTCCGGACGTCGGCTTGGCAAGGAGAATCGGCGTCTCCTCGACCCCCTTATCGAGCGGCGGTTCGGCTATTATGGTTTCTCGGTCGTGTGCGTGACCTCGACCCCTTGTACTAAAATGGCGGATCGGTAGCGAGGAGGACTCGGCGTGTCTCAACCCACGACTTCGGGCGTCGGCGGCAGGAGAATCGGCGTCTCTCGACCCCTTATCCCGAGCAGCGGTTCGCTACTCTCAACTTCAGGCCACGGCGCGGCTCGGCCACACACATCGACGGCGGTTCGGCTACTCCTTCCCGGGCCTTGGCGGCGGCTCGGCCACACACATTCCGAGCGGCGGTTCGGCTATCCTGATTTTGCAAGTCGTGGCGTGACCTCGACCCCTAGTACCCTGCGGGTGTGCGA